>JBAMJR010000251.1:567500-1167500 GCA_038501785.1 Myoxocephalus aenaeus | reverse complement strand
TAATATACAATAATAATTTTAATTATACCAGTCAACAATTTGATATGGCGCACCCCGATTTGATGCAGCTTATTTCTTTCGGTCAGCTCACTTAAAAAAAAAAACAGAGGCCCCAAGAAGCTCTTGTTACTCCGGTGCTGTCGTTCACACCCTCTGTGTTGTTGCCAATGAGCTTGAAATGTGACGGCGCTATTTCTGTCTGTGATCGGGGACAGAGGGAGGAGGGGGCGGTGATGCTGTCAGTACGCCGGAGCCTGGGAGCTATAAACTGCTACAAACGCTAATGCCCACGTCATGCTGCAATAACAGTGTGTCAGACATGGTTGATGGCCCTTCGGAAGGTTACAACTGAAGATTGCTTTTGACCCCAACCAGTCATTATCCTTCGTAACAATGATGCAGCGAAGGCTCAAATAATGGCAGCGGAAAAGTTCTGCAGTGGCCGCAATCGCATCTTACTGCTTTACTCCGGCTATCCTCTCACTCTCGTGCAGGGATTATATCCAGTGAGTGACTGCTTCAATTCGAGACAATTCATGACGCCCCCCCCTCCCTCCCCTCCCCTCTACTCTGTCACTGACTGCTCTCCAATTGCTCCAAAGCCTCAGGGCCTGTTTGTTTTTAGGAGAGCAGATGTTTGTGTCTCCCTCCATCCATGCTACCAAGCCGCCTTATCCTTCTTCTTATGCTGTCAGCAGTTGGTCTATTTACATTTTGTGGCAGAGTTTCTTCTTTTTTTTTTTTCTTCTCTCTCTCTGGCTTCATCTATGCTTTCCCTGAAACCTCCTTTTTGTAGTTTTTGCTCGCTTGTTTGCGCCCATGTTTCTCTTGACAGCGAGTGGCTTATTTATTTCTCAATCATCCCGGTCACTGGGGACCGAACGCGTCCTCGTCCTCGTCGCCTCTACGAAATAAATCAGCAGATACATGAAAGAGTGTGAAAGAGATAAACTCGGATTTGAATGCCGCTGTTAAATCCCAAGAGATGCACATTGTGACCATGCTCGCTCCGTTTATCGAGTCATCGTGGATTGGATTTCAGCGAAGTCGACACAACCTCCAGCAGATGAGGTAATGGAGAGAATAGGATAGCAATGTGGTGCGTGGATGAAGCCAAGTATCGGCTAGCACCAGACAGGTAGCGATGCATTACTTTCACTTAGCGGTGTATTTTTAGACCATTGAGACCACCTGGGTTCATAACTCCAAAGTTACTTGAGAGCCTTTTTCTGGGAGTTGCTTTGAACTCTTGACACATTGTATCTGAATTGCATGATGTGGAAAGCACTTAAAGGGATCATTTGACGCGTATTCCCCGTATTGCCACGAGTAAGCTGAGCGGATCGATACCACTCTTGTGTCGGTACAGGGAATACGCTACCGTCAGAAGCAAATTAGCTTAGCTCGCTATAACGCGTTAATCAGTGAGCTTTAGAGGAACTGTTCGCCTGATGTTGTTACCTGTGGACAGAGCCGGGCTTGTTGTCTCCCCCTGTTCCCAGTCTTAATGCTAAGTCTTACTAGGCTAAGCCAGCTGGCTTCATATTAAACGTGTCTCTTTTAACTCTTGGCAAGAGAATGAATAAGCGGTATTTCCTAAACGTCGTACCATTCCATTAAAGGCAAAGTGTGTAGCATTCAGGGGAGTCTATTGGCCAAAGTTATCCGACACATTTGACCCGCGGCAAAAGTTTCAGTTAGTTGCAATCTGTAACCTCGCCGCTAGATGCCGCTAAATCCTACCTGCAACTTCAAAGGAATCATTTGACACGTATTCACTTCATTAAAAGGATCAATACCACTATTATGTCTGTATTGTAAAATATGGAGCTGCCATACAGCAGCTAGTTGGCTAAGCACAAAGTTAACCACTAAGCTAGCCACTAAGATTTTGTGAGCTTTAGAAGAACTGTTAGCCCAATGTTGTTTGTCTGCTAGTCAGGCTAGTTATTTCCACCTTTTTCCAGTCCAAATGCTATGCTAAGATAACTGGCTTCATATTGAACCTACAAAATAAAAGTGTCTCTTCTAATTCTTGGCAAGAAAGCAAATAAGTGTCAAACTATTCCATTAATACCTAAAGACGAGCCTCATGTTGTTTCTAGGGAGGCAATTTGCCAGTTAAGTTATCGCAGTGTGGCGTTCACACCAAAAGAGTTGTGAAATATTCGTGCGAGTAGATTACATGTAAAGTCAATGCACAGATGCGAATGGTTGCGAAAAATCGCTTTTCCGCTTTTCGCCCGACGCTGAGTTGCGAAAGCCAATCAGCGTTGAGAAGCTCCGCCCGTCGTCACTGCCGTCCTGCCGTCGCTGAATCAAACTGTTGCTGGAAGCGGCTTCATTCAGACACTCGTCCTGGACGAGTCGGAGCTGTGTTTATAATATTATAATATTATAAACCCAGACACGGGGGCCGTTTGATGTTCCGACATTCGTGGGACTTCCACAACCAGTATAAAGGAGAACTAGTGGTTATTTCAACGGTGAATGGCGGAAATAGTAACTGTTTTCATGGAGTAAAGCCACGGCGATAAGCCGCGCCCCCTTTCCGCAGCGAAAAAGGGAATTAACCACATAAAGTCGAGCGACTAAAGTCAGGCAAAAAAGCGTTGCGAAAATTCGCAACTCTTTTGGTGTGAACGCGGCATTCGTGTCTTTTGCTTTCACGGAAATTTGACAAACGGTCCTCGGATTGCTGTTGAGGTCACCATTTCTCTCCTTATGAGTCAAACTGCTGGCCCCCGTTACAGGAAAGACTCAGTCCTGCATGAGGTCACCGGTTTGCCTGTGTAACCCGCAAGGCACTCTGGCTACCGTTTGTCTGTTAACTGCTCGCTTCGGCTGGAAAATGCTGCGGGTGTACGTATTCCCATCCTCCCCGGACAACGCTGGGAGCTCAGAAGCAAAGCCCTATAAATCTCAGGCACGAGCCACTGCAGATCTGCACTTTCCTCCCGTGGTGTAAGCCTCTGCACTGCGCAAGGCTGATGGGGAAAAAAAGACAGATCCTCAGCCACCATACAGACTAAATATGAGAGCATTAAAGCGACATTACGGCCCAGTGGAATTTGGGCCATGTTCGTTCTAGTACGTGCACACCGCCCGCGTTGTGAGTGTCCGCGTTCCTCAGGCTGTTGATCATGACGGGACAAAAGTAAAGAATGATAGGCGACATCATGTCAAAATTGAACTGTAATGCAGTCTATTTTCATACCAGATGCCCAACACAGAGGCCTATTCTAGGCTCGTAAAAGTATGTTTTGAACCCCAATAACACAGCTTTCTATTAAAGACATGAAGTTTGCCTCAAAGTAAGGCGTTGTCGTAAATTAAATTTTGCCCCAACAGGTCTGAGGGATGTCATCGAAGTAAACACAGGGGGCCTTTATCGTCCTTTTCACCGTGAAATCGATCGCAGCTCATGGCTCGTCTCCTGCTCCCCATGCCCTCCCGTGCATTTTCTGTCTGTACAGTATTGCACCCGCCTCACGATCCTCCTCCTGCTTACCTTCTCTCACTTTTCTCCCCTCTCTTTCCATTTGTCTCACTCTTCTCCCCCTCCTTCCGTGTGTGTGTGTGTGTGTGTGTGTGTGTGTGTGTGTGTGTGTGTGTGTGTGTGTGTGTGTGTCTTTTTTCTCCTGCCCTGGGTCACGGAACACGTTGTTCCCTCCTTCAGACTGTATGAGCTGCTGGCTAGCTCTGCCTTTTCATGCTGTTTTTTTTTTTTTTTGTCTGTGCAAGACTGCAGTGTTTTTTTTTATTTTTTTCTCTACTGTTGTCACTGCTAAACCGCCCAATGACAAACCCTTGTTTATATAACCCAGCGACACAGAGCCAGGGGTCTTATGTCGGGCGATGACGCGGCACGCGGAGATTGATGACAATGCACAAAATCCTCTGTGTCCTAAGTGTGTGGTTTTTTTTTTGCGGCTGACCCAGAGGGGAGTTGGCTCTGCAAGAAGACTAGAGATTAAGCGGGTCACTTAAAGCAGCTGATTGCAATTAGTTTGGCATTGTGAATATTCTATGCTTGCCCACGATGGCCCAGCTTGTTATTAGAGAAAACATTACAGCCACCGCCGAGGTTTATTAGCCGAGGTTACTTGACTCTACAAGGGCTGACGATAACAACAGCTTAAAAACTTTTAATTAGTAGGCGCCTCTGTGGTTACTTTGCATAACATCGAGCAGTCAAACAATCAACAGTGTGTGTGTGCTAACGTGTTAGCACAGAGCACAATCTGATGTTAAATCCAAAAGGGACACGCGTATAATTATGGTGTCTGCGTTGCCACATCCTCATCAGTCCTCTCGAGGACACACACAGACCTGCCTCTCCATACTCTCTCCTTTTCCTTTCTCACTATCGTTGTTGCCATTTTTCTCGTACCTTTTTTTATTTCTGTTGTTGGCACATTCTAATTGACCACGGGGGCCTTGTAAGGCACTTAGCTGCCTATTAAATGAGGTAATTATGGTATCTTTCTTTTTTTTCACGCTGTAAATAGACTTTTTTTTCTTATTTATGTTGGCAGTACTTAAAAAAAAATCTATATTAATTGCAGAGCAGGGAATGTGCGGCTCAAGCAGAGCACATGCTTGAGGTACGGAAACGCGGATGTTTGTTTCGCTATCTTTGTTTCGAAGTTGTTGCTTTTCTCTGCAACCAGAGTTCCATTAGCTATACGTGGCTCTTGATTGCACTCATTTCAGAGCTGAACCAACAATAAATCAGGAGTTTACCGTCGTACATGGCCAGGAAAAGCAACAAATCGCCACATTTTGAGAAGCTGGAACCAGTGTGTGAGCAAATGCCCAAAACAATCAGATCGATTGGATCCACCAACCAACGGACTGAAAGTTTAAGCTCGAACTCAATGACATTTCCTGTTTCACGCGTGTCCACTGATCTGTGCCCATGCGTGGTTCGATTACACTTCGAAGTCATTAGGTCGTAACACTGACGCTTGATATGCCGCACGGGTGACGCAAATGTCTGAAAAGACGCACGTCACTGTGAGGGACGTGGGACGTGTCCAATGCATGGGGCACGCGCGCCTGCTTCTTTTTTTTTTTCCACTCCATGCTCACTGCCTTTTCTTTAACCCCCCTCCCCCAGCAGCACATACTCCCACCCTTCCTCCCCCTTCTGCCCTGATACAAACTCTCCCGAGTCAAACGTATGCACATACAACAGTTGACAGTTTTTAGTTTTTTTCCTCTTTTTTTTTTTTGTCACTCTCCTTTGCCCAAAATTGAAACATGACAGTTGCACATTCTGGTTTTGCACATTCTGGTTTTGCACTGAATCTGAGTTTGTGGGCAGGACTGAGAGACCGGCTTCTCGAGAGACACCGAAACATGTGGCTTCTGTAGTAGTCGAGAGAGAGCGAGGTACCGGCTTCTCGAGAGACACCGAAACATGTGGCTTCTGTAGTAGTCGAGAGAGAGCGAGGTACTACTACAAGCAAAGAAGTGATTGGAAGTTGGAGACAGAATGTTCTCCAGCAGTGGTCTCTGGGCCTGCGTGTGTGACCACATCTACCAGCCCCACTTGGTCCGCTCAGACGGCAGCTCATATTCCCCTGACTCATGGGTGCCACAGGTGGTGCTGGGCTTCTGCTGACCTTACCAGAGCAATGCACCCATAATTTACAGCTTATTGAAAGAAGCCTGTGTGCACCAATAGCTGCTGCTTTTTCAAATATATTAATGTTTTGTCTCTTTCGGCCAAGTGTTTGGTTTTAATTAGATTTGGTTGTCAAAAAGTGGGCCTTTGTCCTTTCTCGGTATATATCATATCCCCCTTCGCTCGCCCGACCCCTGCAGCATTGAGTGATGGTTGTACCCTTTTTTTTTTTTCTTCTGAAACGGGTTAATAGCTCTGACCTTGGATAAGGTCTCTTCTCTCAACGCTAAATAATTCAATAGTACAGAGTGAATGTCTGAATTGCTCTCTGCCTCGTAAAGACATCACCAAACTCTCCCTACCTGAGCCCACTCTCGGGGGCAGATATGCAAAGCTGGGTCGATTTTTGCACGGTTCTTTTTAGAAGTGGAGCACTCTTAGCCATTTAATCTGAGGCAGCGCCAACTCCGAGGTGCCTGCTGGAGAGTGCCTTGCGGAGGCGGGGCGAGGCAAAACGAGGACGGGGAGTACTCTCATGAGATAGATAGATATATATATATATATATATATATATTAGTGCTGTCAAGCGATTAAAATATTTAATCGCGATTAATCGCATTTATGTCATAGTTAACTCGCAATTAATCGCAATTTTTTTGCTCTTATCAACATGAAAAAGTGGATTGGCTTGCTTTATTTTATTGAAAAACAACTGCCAAACAGGGCGGTACAAAATAAAATCACTGCACATTTCAGGTAAACAAGGGTTTACAAAATAAAATTATAGAGTGCACCAGGCATGAAAACGGGTCAGGGGTGAAAAAGGTGAGAAGGATATTACCCCTCTAGGGGGTCCGGGGGCATGCTCCCCCGTAAGAAAAATTTAAATATTCCATATTTTAAAGCATCAATCTGATGCATTTTGAGATGCTTTTTTTGCCAACCTGGGGAGAGCTGGAGAAACTTGACTTCAGCCATGAGTCAAAAATGATTATGGCCTCCTTACTAAGTATTATGCAAGCCATTTCATGCCAGCCTGTCACTGGGTCTAACATTTACAGTATATGAGGCACAATGTGGTAAGGGAGAGCATGGCTGCCTTTGTTAGCATCATTTATATCTTTGATGCAGAGAATGCATCTGGTGAATCCCTGCCTGTTGATTTTGGAGAATACATCTCCTAGATGAAAGGACACCTCTTGCCCTTTTATTGAGACCTTGCCTTCCAGTTTTAGCCACGACCAGTTCCAGCTGCATTTCAATCCAGCTGTTTAACAATGGCTGCATCCTTCTCCCCTAACACACTCATTCTGCAAAAATAATGTTTGTATTAGTGTTGACTTCTAGTTTAGCCTTATTCAGACCTGCCAACCTTGATATATAACCTATATATTGATAAGTCATTAAATACTCGTCATGCATTATATTGCATTGCATATAATGTGTGCTGGTCAATTAGTCTAAAATTAATTTTAGATAAATTTTTACCAGCGTACTTTGACGTCAAAATGCGTATCCGCTACACAAATTGCGTACAGGTTGGCAGGTCTGCTTATTGATAGAACGGTGGACCACTTTACCGTCTGCCTCGTCAGTCCCCTCACCTCAAAATCTACCTCCTCAAAAACGGTAGCGTTATGCCGTGTTCACACCGGACGCACTGCGTTCTCTCCTGCTGTGTTCAATGTGTTCACTCGCGCTCCCTTCTGGCACGCGCACCTGTTCGCAGTTCACTGAATATCATTCATTTTGCCGTATCGCGCTCACCATTCATTCATTTCAAACCGTAACGTTAGCCTAGCTTCCAAGCCCAAACGGCGTGCCTATTGTTTTGCTTCCGGTTGAGCTACATCCGGCGTGGTGCTCGCGAAAAAAGAAAAATGAAAATGCGTTAACGCCGTTAATAAAATTGACGGCGTTAAAATTGGTTTGCGTTAACGCCGTTAATAACGCGCTAATAACGCGCTAATATGACAGCACTCTAATTTCTCAAAAATCCCCCTTTGTTCTCCTCTCCAGGCTACGCCTTCCTGCTCTTCCAGGAAGAGACTTCTGTCCAGGCCTTGATCGACGCCTGCATCGAGGAGGACGGCAAGCTCTACCTGTGTGTGTCCAGCCCCACCATCAAAGACAAACCGGTACACATTTACGTGGTGGTAGTAGTAGTCGTCAGTGGACAGAGTAAAAGAATGTACAAGTCAAGGGATCATTAGGATTCATCCTCTGGGGACCCTGAATGTTTGTGCAATGGAAATTCATCCAATAGTCTGGACTAAAATGCAGTGGACTAAACGATAGAACGACATCCATAGAGCCAAAACAACAACCACACACTGCCTTCTAATATGCCACACTTCTTCCTCCTTTGTCACGCAGGTCCAGATCCGTCCCTGGAACCTGAGCGACAGTGACTTTGTCATGGACGGCTCCCAGCCTCTGGACCCCCGCAAGACCATCTTTGTAGGGGGGGTGCCTCGGCCCCTGCGTGCAGGTAACTTACTGAATTGCAATGGGGATTCTCCCCCCCCCCCCCCCCCCCCACCAAAAAAAGGCTCTAAATTGGCTTCTTAACGTCGGCTGGCACGGGGCACAGAGGCCGGAGGCTATAATGAAAGTTCTCCCTGTGAGAAAGCAATCCTCTACTTGGGTTTCCAGGAAGCGGGCCAAGCGGTCGTCATGTTAAGAATTCATGGCGTAATGGAAGGCTCCGGCTTTCAGTTCTTGGGATAAACATCGCTGGCTGCTCTGCAATGTGACCCCCTACTAATTATACCGGCAGTTTGAGGCTGCTGCCCTGATGAATAGTGCAGTAGGGTCGGATTTTCGCATCACTTAATAACGGCGTCAATCACAAAAGTTAAAGCTCTCGCTTAGTTTTAGAGGCTTTTGGTTTGAGGGGGCGGCGGGGGCCTTTAGCTAACACAAAACTCAGCACTAATCACCTCTCTCCCTCGTCTTTTATCTTCTCCCCCAGTGGAGCTGGCTATGATCATGGACCGGCTGTACGGAGGCGTCTGCTACGCCGGCATCGACACCGACCCCGAGCTCAAATACCCGAAGGGAGCCGGCCGCGTGGCCTTCTCCAATCAGCAGAGCTACATCGCCGCCATCAGCGCTCGCTTCGTTCAGCTGCAGCACAATGACATCGACAAAAGGGTGAGCGAGTTCACGCGCTTCCCCCTCACAACATCCGCCCTCTGATAGAAAGCGGTGTGTCTCCGCCACAGCCGAGGGTTGTTTTGTTTTTTTCAGTCATTCCTATGTGCAGAGCTGCTCTCCCGCGTACCAGAGCTTTTCATTACAGTCGGCTTTTCGGGCTCGGCACAGCCCGCAATAACGGAAAGCCGGGGCCCCGGCTGTGCAATCACTGCGGCCTTTTGGCCGCCTGAGTCCCGACAGATGTTTCAAGTTGCAAACACATAGGGTTGGTTTAATTATAGTAGCTCCCTATAACATGTATATCCACTCGGGGGCTGTGCTGTGCAGACTGGTTATTTTGGGCACGGCGGCCAATTTGCAGCGGGTGCAGATCGCGACCGAGAGAGACTGGTCGTCAGCCAGGAAGCCGAGCCTCCGGCGGGCGGGGCGGTCCACCCCACCTCGGCAATCAGCATCGATCTGCAGTGGGAGTTTAGGGTGTCTTTGTTATGACTAAAAACACAAATAGCGCTCCTAACAAGTTAAAGAACATTCCTGAAGGCCAACAAAGGGTTTGGTAAAAGACACTCCTGTGAAAAAGGATCTACCGGTATATCCATTGGAGAAAGGGAGCACGTCTTGTTCCGCATCCTCCTCGTTAACCTTGGTCAGCTCCACATCCGCCGGGTTGATAGCGTGCTTTTTTTTTTCTTTCTTTTTTTAATGGCATGTCGGACCTCGCCGCTTCCGCTCGCCAGTATTCAGCGACGAAGAGAGACTTGCACTGCAGCGGATGCAGAAGTTTAGCTGAGAGGAGACGGCCGTCTGCCGTTGGAGGATTTAATAACCTTTAATTTTGTGGCCATGCTATAACGAGGTTAGCGTCCACCCCTGCCTGTTCGTGCTCTGGAGGCGTCTCCATGGCGACTGAGCTCTCATTTCTCAATCTCCCGGTTTAACTAGTCACTGGTCAAACTCATTTCGCTGGTGGACGGAAGGATACCTGCCTGGTTCTGTTTTCGAAAATTGCAATAGATGATTGCAATTTTGGCGTTGGCGTGCTGTTTGTGTTGGTCGGGGCGTCTGAAGGCGACACCAGTCTGTCTGTGGGTGAGACTAAACTCAGCGCCTCCTCTCCCGCTCCTCCTTTCTTCCCAGGTGGAGGTGAAGCCGTACGTCCTGGACGACCAGATGTGCGACGAGTGCCAGGGGGCCCGCTGCGGGGGGAAGTTCGCCCCCTTCTTCTGTGCCAACGTCACCTGCCTGCAGTACTACTGCGAGTACTGCTGGGCCAGCATCCACTCGCGTGCCGGCCGAGAGTTTCACAAGCCACTGGTGAAGGAGGGCGGCGACCGCCCGCGACACGTGTCCTTCCGCTGGAGCTGAGCAGGCGGGGAGGGGTCGACGAGTCCGCCCTGCCCCCCGGCGAAAAAACCCGCACCCGACCGTTAGAAACCCTCCCGCATCCCCTCCCCTCCCCCTTCTACCCTACAGGCCGGGACAGCGCTGGAACCTCCCCCATCCACAGCCCCACCTACTCCACCCTGCTCCTCGCAAGCACCTCATGAAAAAGCGAAAGCAAAAAGGATACCGTCAAACACGCGGGACTCTCTTCATACCACACGGCTCTGAACTTATCTTCTACCGCTCCCCTCCGGAGAGGCATTGTGGGGGGAGGAGGAATGAAATGCGAAAAGTCTATCAGCTTAGAAGTTGCACTTTGGCACAAAAATCTCACACTCACTCTGGATGGTATGCTAGACACCCGGCTACTTTCAGTTCCCCTGTTCTGTTGACTGGGTGGTGTGGTACGTCCTGTTGGACCCCCTCCTCACTGAGACAGAGGTGGGACCATACAAATATTTAAAAAGTATATATATTTTTTTTGTTTTGTACCTATCTATACATACATAGATAATTAAACATTTTATGTAAAAGGAGCATGCACTTATTTTCAAAAGCTGTAGTTATATTGCCCCTACTAGAAAAAAAAAAACTAATTTACCAAAGGCAAATGAAATGAATGCATCCAGACGAGCTAAACAGGCGGCATAAGATGTAGCAGGACTCACCGGCTGTCCAGTAGTGTGGGCCCCGTGTCGCCCGGAGAACCAATACCACGGATCTATTCGCTCTCAATTCTGACTCTGAAAATATTAATACCTCATTCGCGCAATCAGATTAGTTTGCTTTTGGTTTCTAGGTCTTTTATTTTTATAATAACATAATTTTGTTTTATGTAAATGTAATGCTGCAATAGCTTTGCTGCTAAATCCGTGGTATGAATCGATACCACAAGTACTTTATTCAGGCGGGGGGTTGTAAATTAACAGATCAAGAGAAGCACCTGCTGTTGTAGAATGGCGAGCCATCGCGGTGGGACAACGATGGCTACCTTTGTGAGAGGGGGCTCGGGGGGGGGGGGGGGGGTTGGTTCGCACCCCCTTACTGCATGTTTATTTAAATCAGGTTGCTGCATGCAATAGACTTTTCAGTATCACGTCTACTATTAGGATTCTGCCCATGTTTGCACAACACGCTGCGGACGCAGAGGACGTTCGACCCGCACGAGACTGGACAGAAATCGGGGGTGGGGGGGGGGGATCAATGGCGGCTCCGAGTCGACAGAGCGGGGGGTGGGGGGTGGGAGGGAACAAACAGAAACAAACAACCTTAATAATCACGAATCAAATGTAGGATTACCATTTACAACTGTCTATGATAGGTGAAGTACTTTTTTGCAGTGATTGTCGATATAATTGTGCAATTTTTTATACCGTACGTAGTTAGGTCTGAGTATGCCTAGAACTGTGATTCGCTTTAACTGTCGTCAGTGTCCGACATAGAAGTCCTGTGAAACTTCATAACTAGTGTATGCACACGTATATATGTTCTCTCGTACACACACTTGCACCAGTATACACGGAGGCCTCTCGACACACACACACACACACACACGAACACACACACGAACGAACACACGGACGGCTGTCTTTCTTACGCACACAAACAGGCCTACAGACGCGGCGTCTGATCCGAAGAGAAGGCAGCGACAATGTGAGCTTAAACTGAGAACCGAGGTCTTTGATTTTTGTTTGTTTTTCCACCGTTGACACACAAAAAAACGAGATTTAAAAAAAGCGCACGTTTACGTCTCCGAATGCAACCAAAGAGCTCACGTGTTCGACCTTGAAACAAGACCGCCGGACACGCAGAGCGAAAACCGCCACCTGCAGGAGGCGCCAGAAGGTGCGTTTGATTTACGATGAGGGAAAATAGGGCAAGTGGGAGGGAGAGTCGGGGTGGGTGGGATTACAAAAATAAAAAAATAACGTTGAAGCTACTGGAGGTTGATAAACTGAGCTCTGCACGTGCTCTCACTACATGGCTGGGGGAGGGAGGGAGGGAGGGAGGGAGGGAGGGGGGGATGACGTTGCCACATGTGCAAACTGGGGTTAAAATATTTATCCAGATTTTTTTTTTCTCTCCTGCAAAGCTTGAAGTAATGGACCTGCTAAATATAAAATGGTGGAAATCTTTATCTTTTAGTTTTTTATCAAAACAGTTACGGTGCAAAAGGAACGCATTGGCTGCTGAAGACAGGGCGGCAAGGGTTCGGGGGTTTGGCCACGTTACACTGGTTTTAGAAGTTTTGTGGACAACCCGAACGGGATCCGACATCAAGTTTATGTGTTGTCTCCCCCTTCCCTCCCTTTTTTTGTTTTTTTTTTGTCCGTGCTGTCCCTTTCTCGTTTTAGTCGCAAACTGTTTTTTTTTTTTTGCTTCAGGATAAATGTTTTTGTTGTCCAAGAAAAAGTAATTGAAACTTAAGCTGAAGATACCTTTTTTCTTTTTCTTTTTTTTTTTACTGTCAAAAAAAAGAGGAAAAAAGAAGCTAACCATGAGTAATAAGTATCCCTATGAAAGTGAATTCTGGGTGATTTTTGTGACTTTTCTTTCCCTCACCCAGACAGCTTTTCTATGTTCGTTCCTTCTCTATGATAGATATTTGTTATGCACTACTCTTTGTATCGGAACAGTTTGACGGTCAGCAGTTCTTTTTGTTAAGACAAAAAAAAAGAAAAGACGACAAAGCGTGCTTTCTGACCGACAAGATCTTTTGCAATACCTCAATTTTGAAATATATTAGGAGAGAAACTGATGTTTTCTAAGTAAGTTTATTCAGATGAAAAAAAAGATATATTAATTTAATTCTTCAAGAGAAATGATTTAACAGATGGTTGACTTTTTTTTATAATTTTTATCATGCTTATTTGCTTTTATTTTAAGAATTTATTTTTTTGAAAACGACAACAACTGAAGGAGCTAGAGCTTTATAACTAATATAATGATGTAGTTAGTGAGAGTACAGTGTGCTTTATGACAGTGGATGTTAGGGTGAGCGTCTCACTGGTCAAATTGGTTGAAATATCAGAGAAAAGCTCTTTAGGAAAAAAAAAAGAAAAAAAAACTATCAGGTGCTCAAGAGAGAAAAACTAAACATATTTCCCACGTTTTTGTATATTTATAATCAATCATTTACTATGCTGACCAGAGTTGTGAAAGAGATCTTCTGTTCATTATTTTTTTAAGAGAAGTTTTTTATGTTTCCTAAAAGTATGTGCTCCCTTTTGTTTTGTAAAAAAAAAAAAAAAAAAAAGGCAACATGACCCTGATTTGTTAGCCTGACATTGTTGGGAGAGAGAGAGAGCGAGAGATAGAGAAATACTTCTGAGAGTCACTGAACAGCTGGAGGTAGAGAGACGAGAATGTTATTTTTAACACAAAACAAACACACGTGTTTTCACCTGTAACTTGATCGAAAACCCCCAAGGTGCATCAAATTGACTGGTGGCCTTCAATTCACGCAAGACTTGAATTAGTCCCATTTTTTTAAGGCTAAGAACCTTGATTCTTTGTTGTAATGTGCAATACTGTTTGTACTGTTTGTAGAAAAGAAGAAAACATGAAAAAAGAGGCATAAATCTTTATTGCAGAATTATTTTCATTGCAAGCATTGTGATTCACTAAAATCATTTTCTACTGTGTATTTACCTACTCTACCTGCTAGTACCTTCCAGTAGTAATGTAGCCTTTGTACTGAGAAATTTTCATTATTTTTTAGAGAGTTTTGCTAAAAAAGAAATGAATTTAAACATATTTTCATTTTTATTTCGTATTTGTTCTTTACTGACTTCTTTCTCAGCCATTAATAGTTATTTCTGGGGGAGACTTTCATATCTGGTCAATGTCATTAATATTATTTTGTATTTTTACTTGGAATAAATTAATTGTATGATGCTAATTCTTTAAAAGTTTAATTCTTTTCTCATTTTTTGGTCACTTTTTTTTCAAATTGTTTTTTTAAGATGAAAAAAAACAAAACTTTGTGATATTGTTACTAAAGTGTCTCGATTCTTGAAATGCTTAAGCTTTGTTATGTGTGAACTCGTTGATGTTGCTTACATTAGTGTGTAAATGATTTACGGAGAAAAAAAAACTATTCACAAACAGCAGATTGGTGGTTGGTGATGTTGCAATGTAAACAAATGAATGGGCAATAAAATACAAATGGCAGAATGGAGCATACACGCGGTATGTTGTGATGTAATTGTGGAAGATGGACAACACCACTGACCATTTACATTGCGACTCCAATACTACTACTGCTACTACTACTGCTACTACTACTATTGCCACTAACTCTACTACAATAACTCATCCTCACTTTGTGCAATGGAGAGCAACACTTCCTCCCAAAGAAACGGCCATATCACATCCCCTCTCTTTGTAGTCGGTTCCGGTCCCTGCAGAGTGCACCAGTGTGATTGTATTTAAGTATGAATGTAAATGTGGAGTTTTGGGAAGAGCATGTATAACTGTAGAATCTAATTATACGTAGAAGGCAAATTAATGGTCTGAAGTATTTTTATACTTCTAAACCCAACTTTTGGTTTGTTTGTCTTTTTTTTTTTTATCCTACATTTCCCCTCCTAAATGGCCTTAAAAAGAAAGGTTTGACATTTAGGGAAATTGTCTAAATAGCTTTTTGTTGCCACTTTTTACACGAGACGATTGACACCACTGTCGTGGCTGTGCGATAACATATAACGTTAAGGCTACGGTTAGCTTAGCATAGCATTAGCGCCTTATGCTACATAACCTTTTTACACTTTGGCTCGTGTGCAGATTAAAGAAACAAGATTTATTAGAAGTGTTGGGAGGCACATCTCTGGACCGAGCCGGGCTAGCCAGTAATCCAATTAATGTAAAAGAAACGACACGTCAGTGTTCCTGAAGTTTTGTCCAGTGTGTTGTTTTACACTCGTGTACAACACACCAGCGTTAAAGACAAAAAGGTGGTAAATAGAGCTTTAAAAGTGTTAGCTGGCAGATTTTGTAACCTTTTAAAACAGAGCCGTGCTAGCTGTTTCCAATCCTCGTGCTAAGCTAAGTGGCTTCATGCCGAACAAGACTCTAAATAAGAGCGAATTTAGCGCGTTTCCCTAAATGTATTCCGGAGTGTTTTTTTTTTTTTTTTTAGATCCCTTCCCGTCTTTGTCCAAAAAGAGACTTCAGTGCTCAAGTGAGAATGTTATTTCTGGTTGGCCTTTTTCCTGCCAGTTCATACAGCTGATGCTAAAACCTTCATCCCTCTCTGTATTATTCACCATCAAGTGTTTATCTCCTGGCCCTTTTTTTTTATTTTATTTTTTCACTCAACATAACGATTTATATCTTAACTATATCACAGTGTATGTGCAAATGAAAAAGAGCATTGATTTGGATGACGGCAACCATTTTTATATATTCCTCTCTATAGATATACGTATGTATTTCATGTAACTAGACTTGGGAATTATACTGTATACTCACTTCTGCTTCATGGGCGTTCTCTGGGTAGGTAAACACTGTCGGTATCGTCATGTGATCTCAAAATTGAAGAAAAAAGAAATGTGCTTTCCCCCCCCCCCCCAAACATCCCACTTTTTTTTTAAATGTACTTTTTATTTTTCAATCAAGACATATGTGCTTTGTCTGTTTTTATTTCCTGACTAGAACACTGGTTCTATCTTGGCGAGGCTTTGAGATTGTTGACTTGGTCTGAACTTCTTGCAGTAAAACTGTGATTTGAAAACATGGAGCTCAACGCTGCTAATGCTTACTACTGCTTCAGAGTTGGTAGTTCCCACCTTCATTTTCTTTCTTTTTTTCTGTACTAATAAGCAAATCTTATTAAACGTAGTTGTATGACGCTGTGAAACCTTGTGGTCTTTGGCATGGCTTCCTCTCTCTGTCCCCTGTTGTGAGTTTAGAAAAGGGCTGACCAGTACTAACCTCTGCAACTCACTGCCTTTATATTCAGACATCTGCCCTTTCAGTATAAAGGATTCACTCCACAGATTCAGACGGTGCGGCAGACTAATCATCCAGAGCGATTGGTATCTGACAAAACAATCAATTTAGTCAATTTAGCTCTGAAGCTTTCCTTCAACATCAGCAGATGGAGTCTGACCAGTTGTCATAGAAATGCAGACATACTTACTTTTATTATGAAAACTCGTATAACATAATTCCCCTCTTTGGAATTTACATGTCACTTTATGAAGTGTAGTCATATTTTTGAGTGCACAACATTTTTGGAGCTTACATTCAGATGGTGTGTCTAATAAAACAAATCATAAATATAGCTGAAAAAAATGAACTTCTGGATCAATGAGCATGTCACATGATCGAAAAAAGACTAGCTCAAATAATCTGACTAATTACCTCAGAATCTCAATTTCAAGGGCAACATTGAGTGAAAACCTCCATTAAATTAAATTCAGTTCATTTCGTATAGCCTAAAATCACAAATTTGCATCGGATGGCTTTACAATCTCTACACATACGACATCCCTGTCCCAGGACCTCACATCGGACCCCCCCCCCCCCCCCCCCCCCGAAAAACAGAAAAAAAATACCTTTCACAGGGAAAAAAGGAAGAAACCTTCAGGAGCGCAACAGAGGAGGATCCCTCTCCCCCGGATGGACAGAAGCAATATGTCATGTGTACAGAATAAACACCGTAACACAGTTACAAACACATTCGATGAATAGGACAGACATTCATATAATGAGTATTAGGCATGGACCATGATCCAGATAACCACGATCCATAGAAACAGGAGATAGAGAGAAGGGGCATCAGCAGGGCCATGGCAGGAGGCAGGACCCAGGAGGCAGGGCCGGCTCCTGGCACAGCCATGATCCATGGAAACCTGTGAGGGGAGAAGGCACAAAGACTCCGGGGAAAAAGTAGAGTTAGTAATGTGCATTGAAGAGACATGAATTCATCCGGGAGAAGCGGAGAGAGGAGCTCAGTGTATCCTAAGATGTCCCTCAGCAATCTAGGCCTATAGCAGCATATCTCGTGGCTGGACCAGGGCAAACCTGAGCCAGCCCCAACTATAAGTGCTATCAAAGAGGAAAGTCTTAAGTCTACTCTTACATGAGGTGACTGTCTGCCCCCCTGGACTGAAAGTGGAAGCTGGTTCCATAGAATAGCCTGATAACTAAAGGCTCTGGCTCCTATCCTACTTTTTAAAACGCTAGGAACCACAAGTAACCACAAGTAACCCCGCCTTCAGTGAGCGCAGCTCTCTAGTGGGGTAATATGGCATAAGCTCCTTAAGATATGATGGTGCATCACCAATTAAGGGTTTGTAGGTGAGGAGAAATATTTTAAATGTGATTCTTGATTTTACAGGAAGCCAGTGCAGAGCAGCTAGTACAGGAGTAATGTGATCTCTTTTCTTAGTTTGTTAGTACACGAGCTGCAGCATTCTGGATCAACTCGAAAGATTTAAGAGACTTATTAGAGCAACCTGATGAGGAGTTACAGTAATCTAGTCTAGAAATAAATGCGTGAACCAATTTTCCTGCATCGCTTAGACACGGGAAGTGCCTGATTTTATAAATGTTACGTAGTGAAAAAAGGCAGTCCTTGAGATTTGCTTTACGCGGGAGAGAAAGGACAAGTCCTGATCAAAGATAACGCCGAGATTATTTACGGTGGTGCTGGATGTCAGGGCAAAGCCATCAAGAGAAACTACATCATTAGATAATTGATTTATAAAAGGTGTTCTGGGCCGAGTAAAATAGTTGCAGGTCATCCATTTTGTTATGTCTTTAAGACATGCTGAGCAAATTGGTTGGTTTTGTCTGGCTTGATCGGTCTAATTGTGTATCATCTGCATAACAATGCAAGTTTATGGAGTGTTTTCTGATAATATTGCCTAAAGGAAGCATATATAAAAAGGGAATAAAATCGTTCCAAGCACATAACCTTGTGGAACTCCGTGACCAACGTTGGTGGTCATCGAGGCTTCATCGTTTACATACAAACTGAGAACAATCTGATAAATAGGACTTTAAAAAAAAAGCTTTACCTTTAATACCAAATGACTGGTCTAGTCTCTGTAATAGGATGTCATGATCAATGGTGTCGAGTGAAGCACAAAGGTCTAAACAGGACAAGAACAGCGCAAAGTCCTTTATCTGATTAGAATGTCATTAGTAATAGTTTATGCTATGGTGCTTTCTAAATCCTGACTCCTCAAATAAACTATTATGAAGAAAGTCACAAAACTGACTTGCAACTATTATGAGGTCTATAGGAATACGCAGCTCCACAGAGCTTTGACTGTCAGCTTGGATACAGTGCTAAAGAGAAACCTGGGGTTCTTATTTTTCTCTATTATTGATGAGCAATAGGTTGCTCTGGCATTACCCAGGGCAGCTGAAGTCTCTGCATCCCTTTTTCAGAATGCGAGGCTGTAATAAAGCAGTTATCAATCCTTGCAGGTGTATACTTTCATCAAAAGAAGACTTGTCTTATTAGTATTACTCTTCTTGGATGTACAACCACACCATCTACTGGCCATCTGTTCACACGAAGTAAAAAAAAAAGGAAAGGAAAGTATGTGTAGTTCAAAAGTCTGTAGAATTTATTCCAATTCCACCATCATAAACAAAAAGCAGCAATTACAGGAATATGTACAAGTGTTTTCTTTTCGTTAAAATACTGGTGGCAAGCTTCAGGTACCAGTTTCAGCTTGGCCCCATGTTCAGTCTCTGTAATGCTGCTTCGAGTGCAGTGCTTTTCTCGGGGTCGTCGTCGCGCCACATTTCAACACCAATCGTTTCTCCGCGAAAAGACTCTGGAGGATGGGAGTTGTCGTCACGGCGGTCACCTGCGTGCTACAAAATGCCAGAGCAGCGGGATGACGTCCTGCGGTCTCCTCCTGGCGAGCTAGTCGCTTTCGCTCCCCGGTTTCTGTGTTTGTGTCGGTCAGAGAGGTGTCGTCGGGTGTGGCTGGTTATCGCAGTGCTTGTAAGACCATGTGATGGGAGGAGAAGAGGAGTGGTAGTGGGGCAGATGAGCGAGGTACAGGTGTCTGAAGCAGTTCACACTCTGGCAATACGATGTGGGAGGAGGAGGAGGAGGGGGCGATAAGAGTAGCACCTGATGCCGTTACTACAAGAGACCACTATGATTATGATGCGCTGTATAACGTCGCTGTAAACTCATGTGGGTGATTTAAACACTGTTCGTCGCAGATGGTGCAGCGTCATCATGCCATTAAATTCTCTAAAAGAGGGCTTGTTGAAAACCAGGGTGGTTTGCCTTCAACAAAGAATTGTGGGTAGTCTGACCGTGTACAGACATATCATCGCTGTTGAAGCAAAAAAATAATATATATATACTCAGTTCCTATTTCGGTTGTGTTTAGGTTATTGCTTTGGGACATTTGTAACCATTTGCCATCCGTGACTCCTTATAGTTACCTTGTTTAAGGTAGGGGTGTGTGTGAGAGTGTGAGTGTGAGTGTGTGTGTGTGTGTCTGGAGAGACTCCTCGGAGCTCTGACCAGGTCCTGCTCGGCCAGCATATGGAGGCTGAGGGTCGTGGCGTGCTACTGCAGGGAGTGCATGAAGCTGTCCAGGTTGTACTCCGTGTCGTATTGCTGCTGGTCCCATAACTCGCCCAGGCCGTCCAGCACCGACTTCACCGAGCTCTTCCCCGAGGTCGCCGACGACTGCTCCCCCTTCTCGCCCTGAAACACGTTCATAGACAAGATGGTTCAGCCAAACATGGTGGACGTAAACAACAGTTTATGGGTGTGTTTTCAGAACTACATAAGCATTGTGTCAGGCATCGCCCCCCTTAAGCAGACTGGGCTGCGCTCTGAATTCTAATGCAATATTTCTTGAAAAAGCTGGGATCATTTCTTCAGACGTCAGCTAGGGCAAAGCGGGGCCCCTCTGCTATAATAAGCTGCAGGGCATGTGATCTGTATCTGAATAATGACATCCGATCCTCGGGCCTTTGCATCTGGTAATAATGAGCACTCGTTATCCGTTTTCTGGCCTCATTGTGGTCTGAGCTCAGCATGCTAATTAGTTGGGCAGCGCTGGCGGATTTGTCCCTGGTTTAGGGAGGCAATGCCACGGCGTCATTCATTTCGTCATTCATTTAAAAAATAAAAAAGGTGCTAGCCCCTAGTTCTAGCTTTTGCAGAGGCTCGCTTCAGCCAGCAGGACGAGGCGAGAGTTACGTGATCGTTGAAATTGCAAGGTGGATTTGTTTCTTGTCAATGTTTTCACGAGGTATCGCATTTATACTCCACTGTCGACCAACTACTGAATTCATTTCTCCACGTGGGAGATCTGCGATCCCCACCAACAGGTTTCTCTGAGTCTCCGTGACAGAAACCCTCGGAGGTCTCACCTTGTCCAGACTGAAGAGGTTGAGGACCTGGTCCGTGCCCATGCTCTGCAGGCTGGCGTTGTCTTGGCTGATGACAGTGTTGGCGATGCTTATCTTGAACTTCTGCAGACCCATGATCTTCTCCTCCAGCGTGCCCCGTGTGATCAGCCTGTACACGTTCACGACCCGTTTCTGAACGCCGCAAACACAACGGGGAGAGTTAACAGAAGGTATTGGCCGTTGAGGACGGGGCCTCAGGTCCCAATTTCATTTCGCATCACTGGTTTGGTACAAGACCAGCAGTGTCACGCGATCCAATGCTGCTCAAAGGAACGCATTCAATAATACAACAAGGAAACTGATGAACACATCCTTCTTTGAGAGAGTCTTGGATTCAGTATCATCTTAATGCAACAAGATCATATCAAAGATAAATGACCTAAAGCAGCTGTTCTCAACCACGAAGCGCGCCACTTAGTGGGCCAAGGAGGTACTGCCAAATGGTTAGAATACATTTAAAAAGGTTTTGGGTAATTTACAAAAGCTAGTTAAGTTTATATCTAAATGTGCTCATGAATTCAATCATTTTGTCTAACAAGAAAGAGATGTGAAACACAACCAGATGCCACAATATGACCCTGATATATCTGCATTTTGGTCATTACGGCCCATTTCACACAGAAGTGGGCCTTGAGTTACGTGTTGACTACCCACAAATGTAAATGTTTTTGGGACGTGATCCAGGTGGTTTACAAGATCACAGAGCGAGGTTTATGTAGCCGTGTGTTCTGCTGTACGTACCTGTCCTATCCTATGGGCGCGATCCATTGCCTGAAGGTCCCTCATGGGGTTCCAGTCGTGTTCCACAAAGACCACGGTGTCGGCTCCCGTCAGGTTCAGACCCAGACCCCCGACATGGGTGGTCAGCAGCAGCACGTCGATGGATGGGTCGTTGTTGAACCTGAGGTTCAGAGAGAAGAACTGAATAACCGGCGAAGCGAAGTTCTGAGCCGGAGACGCTGTATAATTCAAGCCACTGACCTGGAAACGATGGAGTGACGCAGGCCGGCCTGCACACTGCCGTCCAGCCTCAGGTAGGTGACGGAGGGCAGTTTGGATTTCAGGAGGTCGCGCTCCACAATATCCAGCATACTCTTGAGCTGGCAGAAAATGAGCACACGGTGCTGGGCCACGACTGCCTCGGTGCCCCCCTCTGACCCGGCACCGCCTCCTAGACCGCAGTCCAACAGCAACTGAGAACAGAGAACGTGTCGGAGCCACAGCATGAGATGGGGGAGAGGTTGAGATGCTACAAAGCAAAATAATGAAGTGTTCTCATTAAGAGAACACTTATTATTATTATGATGATTATTATTATAAGTGGGTCACATTAAGGTACCCAAAGATCAGGGTTTGAGAGCCAACTAGCAGTTAACAGCCTGTGGGCAGCAGAAGTGCTTGGCCAAAAAAAAAAAACAGTGCTAACAGGTACCCTATGGAGGTTGCATTGAGTTACATTATGATGCTGTAAAGATTTGTATTGGGTGATAGTAAATTATAAAGTTATCACGATGTATTCAAATGTAATTTTGTAAAATGTAGTTGTTGGCGAGAAACCTGGATTGGATCATGTAGGATTATTAATAAATTAGCAAAAAACAGCATGCCCAAGCAGTTATAAAAAAGGTATGTATGTTGAATTATATTTTGGATTTATGCATTTTTTTTTAAACCGCGGTATTAAATGATATCGAGAATCATGGGAATGCGTGGAGTCTTTGCTCCATGATCTTTTATCTCCATTCTTAGGCAAGCATATTACTTCAATGAAAAC
This sequence comes from Myoxocephalus aenaeus, assembly GCA_038501785.1. Classification (NCBI taxonomy): domain Eukaryota; kingdom Metazoa; phylum Chordata; class Actinopteri; order Perciformes; family Cottidae; genus Myoxocephalus; species Myoxocephalus aenaeus. The sequence goes on along the minus strand of JBAMJR010000251.1, from coordinate 1,145,145 downwards.
ATAATTGGACCTAATCCACATTATGCAAGGTGATTCAAAACTGGCCGACGGAAGCAGAAGTGATGCAGCGGATCCAGAAAAGACGTCCCTGTACATTACCTGTTTGAGAGCGGAGAGTTTGGGCGCGTGCTGAAGGTCCCGCAGGCTGGAGCTCTGAGCTGCGAGCTGCTCAGTGATGCGTTTGTACTCGGGATGCTGCGGGGTCAACACCAAACTCGGGTGGTTACACAGCTTCCTCAGGTACTGCAGAGCCTGAAAGAACGGAGGTCAATATTACTGCTTGGTCATAATGAGATGCATTTGCAAAAGATAAAAAAGGCATACGCCAAGTATTAACAATGAATGCTTTCATTCCAAACCAGTACACCTCTGCTGTGTGAAACAAAAACCAAATGTATTCTATGAATGTGTGACGCAAATACACAGCCATCAACAGGTGGCGATTATGTGCCAAGCAACGCAACCAAGACAAAAATAATTGCAACAGGGAAGCTTTCACTATGTGTCAGACAGAAACCAGTACCTGGAAGACATGGCCTGTGGCCTTCAGTTTAGGCTTCTCCTCCTCTCCTGTAGCAGTATTGGAGATGCTGTCCTCCACACTGGCCTTGGCTCGAGACTTTGCAAAGTCTTCATACAACTGAACCTGCAGGGAGTGAGAAAGCAAACCATGTTGTTACTCGGAGGTTGGGCCACTATCTAGCTGTAGTTCCTATGGAAACCAGTCCTGTTACATCGAAGCAAGACCTATGCAAGCATGCATCCCATCAAGTATACATATTAAACCTATATGCTTGGCCTATAATGATTCTACTAACTTATTTTAGTCAATAGAAGATGTTAGAATGAGTAAAATATAGCAAATCACAAGAATATAGCAAAGGTAAGAAGAATGCAAAGCTGAGGCACTAAGGCTTTTCATTGGGAATAGTGACAGAACAAGTGTTTGCCTCAGAGTACTGGGAGTGGGCAGAAGTACCTGTAGAGGACTCAGGTTGCAGTAATAGTCCTGAATTATTTTAGGAGGAAGGTCCTGGAGGACATCCTCCTTCATCCTCCTCAGAAGGAAGGGGAGCACCTGTCGATGTAGGGCCTCCATCGCCAGGACACCTGAGGGGGAGGAACCGATATTAAACTTAAGTCTTCATTTTAAAAAAAAGTTAAAAAAAGGAAGTTGGGAAAAGCAGTATTTAGTTAGATATCTGTAACATTTACAGACCTGCCTCCTGCTCCCGTGAGGAACTTTTGGCGTCCCGGCTGGCCAGGATAGGTTTACCGTAGCGAGCGGCAAACTGCCGTTCTGTTCCAAGGAAACCCGGCATGAGGAAGTCAAACAATGACCAGAGCTCCAGGACATTGTTCTGGGGGACAGACGAGAGTGGAAAATGGTCATGCTCCGACGAGTAAACACAGAGGGAAGAAGAAGAAGAAGAAGAAAAAAGGGAGTGTTTCAAGATCCAGTGGCTATGCGCTCACCTGAATGGGCGTTCCTGACAAGATGATTCGGAAGTTGGCAGCCAACTGCTTAATGGCTTTGGAGAGTTTGGTTTTCCCGTTCTTGATGACATGACCCTCATCGAGGATGCAGTAATTGAATTTGATATTCCTAAAAATCAATGTAAAGAATATAAATCCGGGGAAAAAGTTTGTTAAAACTGAGCGCCTACCTCCTAAAACACAAAAAAAATTATACGCACCTAAAGAAGTCGATGTCATTCCGTACAACATCGTAAGAGGCTATTACAAGGTTGTGTTTTTTCACTTGGTGTTGCAGCCTGAAATAAAAGACAAACATCTTTGTTTAGGTTCAGGTATTTTGTACGAGGACATAAATGAGACATGGTATACTGTATATTACAGTTAGCGCCTTTATAATGTTAGTTTGGATTCCTTATTATGCGCTATGTCCTCCTGAACAGCTTTAAAACACTGTACTTATCCTGAAGGCGTTAAGACCTTCAAAACTGAACGAGGACATAAATCATTCTCGGCACGCTGACCAGATCTTTCGCCTTGTTATTAAGTCTGACTCAGCCTTACCGCATTCGTTCTGTAGGAGGCCCAGTGTAGTGCAGTGGGTTGAGGTATTCTTTGGTGCAGAATTTGCCCACTTCGTCCACCCAGTGGCCAGTCAGTGTGGGAGGACACACCACCAGAGAGGGCAGGGGGCTGCTGTCTGCGGCCTTAGTCTTGGCATATTCCTGTGCCCTGAATAGACATCAAACACACAGAAGGCTGAGTCAGGTTTACTTAAAAAAAAAAAAAAAAAAAAAGAGAACAAGCAACAAAACTGGGCCAAATCACTGTTGATGCTGAAACTGACAACCCCCCCCCCCGCTTTGTCCATTGTTTCACAGCACAGCATGTGGCAGGATCATTGAGGTCAGAAATGAATAGCATATCATATTCACCAGATTTTAGCTCAACATTTGAGGGAAATGTACTACTTTTTCTTTTCTTCTTATGAATCTCACCAAACTAACCCAACTATGCTTTTTATTTGTGGTTCATCTTAATGAGACATTATACCTCATATCATCTTGTATTTTGTGGGGGGGGGGGGGGGGAAATAGTTGACTAGAAAATGCAGACTAGACAAGAATTCAGTCTCAGGCAGATATGAATTGTTTTTGCATTACAGATAGTTTACATTAACTTAAAATAATCACAAGACAAAGCAAGCCTTAATCACCTTATATTGTGATAGTTCACTACTTTATAGTATATGTACTACTAAATCACAAAGTAGTATATTAATATTCGACCACACATCAGCATATAAACTGCTTGGACTCATATCCACTATAAACCATCGTACGAGTGCCGATGTGTCTGAACGGTACAACATAGTGTTGAGTGGCCGAGGAGATCAGTCAGCGCGCTGACGCTGCCAAGTTGAACAACCATAACGGTTCCAGTTGGACTACCTGAGGTAGTAATCCCCTGCCAGAATGCAGATGGACTGCAGCGTCTTGCCGAGGCCCATGTCGTCACACAGGATCCCGTGCAGCTTGTATTTGTTCAGGAAGGATAACCAGTTCACTCCATCCTGCAAGGTGACACAAAGACCCACACTGAAATAGACAATAAAAGCAGCCGATCCATTGGAACCGCAGCTTGTTTCAGAGCGACATTTCCTCCTAAATCGGTTACGGTTGAAGACATTGCAGCAGTGTGTTAGCAAATTTAAATTGTTGCTACTATTGGTCTTCTGCCCCACTCGGTTAATTAAAGAGATGGGTGGCTGGTCTCAGCTGTTCCAACATTTCTAGAAGGAACCTGCACACATACACCATCTCCATTCGAGTGCTTTAAGGTTACTTGGTCAAGAAAACCATTAGTTGTCAGTGTCTTTTTTTTTTTTTTTACATTTAGCCTGCAGCAAAGCAAATACCTCATCCCTGAATCTGACAGAACAACCTTCAGACTCAAAGTGAAGAGGCAGCTCAGGCACAAAACACTGAAGTATCCCAGAAGTTGTTTATAAAACACAGGCTGGGAATCATTTACCTGCTGCTTGAGGGGCAGAGACTCAATGGACCCTGAAAACTGACACCCACCTGCTGGTACTTCCTGAGCTCAGCCTTAATTGGAACAGGGATCTTGTAGTTCTCCAATTTTCTGCTATCTAGTAGTTGCTCCAGGAAGTGGCGTTCTCTGGCCTTCTGGCGGATCAGGTCAGCGGACATGGCCGGGGGGTCTGGTATACCGGCCTGGTGGACGACAGAGGGAAGAAACGCTTAGGAGCAAAGCACTGGATAACAGCATTGCGCTGCGAGTGTAACAGCCAGTGAGTGATTAAGTCGGTTTGCAGGGATTCTTAACTTTGCATAAAAAAAACACGCGTCTGTTTGTGGGCTCTTACCTCGAGGGGCAACAGGCGGATGAGCGTGGCAAAGCACTGCGTGGCCATGAAACGAATGCTATCACTGGGGTCACTCATGCGGCCCAGCACCGGCACTACGAGCAGCACGATGTAGGGCACAATGTCCACGTCGAGCTGCTCCATGACACCTGGAGACGTGTTAGTCAAGGACGGTACTGTGGGGAAATGACACGACGACAACTACAAGGTCGATGCTTTCATTTACAATTCGTTTAACAAAAACAAAAAAAGCAACACATTTCCATTGTGCTGGCTAAGTCAAAGGCCACCGTGTGAAGGATACAGGCCAAAGCCTCGATGGCACCCTCCTGTTTGGTGCAGTCGTCGATAGCAGCTAACCAGGGGAGGACGCACTCGAGGAAACTGTTCATGGTCTCCAGCATGGCTATCTTACTGAGCACGCCCACACAGCGTGCTGCCATGTGACGCACCGCTGTGTACGGGTGCTGCAGACAGGTGAACAGATGGGGGAGGTGCTCCAGCAGCTAGAGGCAAAAAAAAAAAAAAAGACATTCAATAATTTGCTTTCATTATAAAAGTTGCTTTAAGATGCATTTAAGGAACTTTCCCTGAAAATCCTGCGTCTGTGCCAAATACTGTTCCAATACTTTTAAGTTAACTTTTTGAAAACGGACACAAGTCTTCATACGACCCAATTAGAATTTCAAATCCATGAGAGGACTCCAGTAAATGGTGGTATAGAAGTATGGTGGTATAGAAGTAGAGCAGTCGTACCAAAGGCTTGAGTTCAGCCGCCATGGCCCCAGCCATGACCTCCAGCACTTGTAGAGAGTTGACCAGTTCCTGAGCGGCAGCGTCTCCCCTCTCCAGCTGGACCGGCCTATCTAGAGCACACAAAAGACATCGATTCAGAGTACATACGTCCTGGACTCCCTGAAGCGTGAAGTTCTGGATTATAAAGAATGGATTCTCTTGGTAAAATTAGGTGAATTGAATTGATATTTATTAGTCCTTTCAGAAAGCCATCATGGGCCACACGTCAACTGTCTGAAATAAAAACAGCTCAACAATAATATAGACTTTAGGCATCTGATATACACAGCAACCTTAAAAAAAATAAAAAAAAAAATAAAAAAAAAATAATCTTGAAACAGAGCATTAGATACTTTGATCAAAATCACAAGCTATGAATCTTCATGACAACACATTCAAACGGACTTTTGCACCAAAAATGCTTCAGACCATTTAAGGCAAAAACCCTGCAAGCCAATAAATACTTGTGAACGACGTGTTTAACCTTTTTTTTTTTTTTAAATACCCATTACTCTGTCTATCCGAGAAATCTGATCAACCCTATCAACATACCAATTTGATGATTTTCAGTCACTACCGTCCTCAGTGGTCCCACTGTGTTCTCCCATAAGTACGGCAGAGACTTGGTGAAGTCTGCACCGAAGTGCTTGGCAACAGTTGTCAGGGAGAACTCTGCCCCTCGCCTCTGAATAAGAAACGGCTTCTTGCTCTAAAAAGGGAAAGGATCATGTTAAAAAACAAGGGTAAACCTGTTGATCCAAATGTGAGGAAAATGTATGACATTAGCCCTCCGTACCTCGTCGTTATCAGTGCAGATGGTGCTGCCAGGAGGAAGCTCTGTGGTGGGGTTTTTGGGGGCTTTCGGGGCTGGCCCCCTCTTACTGGTGATGGCAAACGCTGCCCTTTGGTGGCGGTACAGGGTGATTATGCCTCGGGTTTTGTTGACCATGTGATGAGTGCAATCTTTCTCCAACCCACTGCCTAAGGGTATAAACAAGAAGGTGTGAACAATATGGTCAGTAGCAAGCAAGCACTGCTTCAATAAGACAAGTGATTGTTGGAGGGATGCTGTTGTACTTTCACAATTTGAAACAAAGAAATCATGTCATTATCTTTCTCCTTCACTTCCATTCTCTTTTTTTTTTTTAACTCTGGTAGCTGACACGTTGAGTAAAATCACTGAAAATATTGACCAGTGTCAACAACTCTTACCTTTGGCATTTTCCTGTGTGGGGGGAACGGGGCAGGCAGACGACGGCGTGACCGCGGAGTCCATGCAGGCCGAGGCGCAGAGGTTTTTAATGATCTTGGGGTTGGGGCACGGCGAGCGTCCGGCACACTGCTGCAGCAGCTTGGCTATGAAAGATGCAGCATAGCCCTGGATGAGGGCGTTCTCCTCTCGCTTGATGGTCTCCATTAGAGGCCTGACCAGTGGGTTGAGCTTTTCGGGAAGCACCTGCAGGTTAATTACTGCGCAGGCCGTGACCATGTGGACGCGCAGATGTAGCTGCTGCCATTCGGTGTTTGTCTCCGTCACCGTTGCCTGGGCCTGCTGTCGTTTACTGTCCAGTGCCTGCCACTGATTGGAGATCACGTTCAGACCCGCTGTCGACTCTGTGAAGATGGTGGTTACCTAGGGAACAAGAAGGAGGGAGAACGTGAATGGCTGAACGATCTGTTACAGAGTGCAACATCCATTGACCTTTGAATATGAGCATTAGGCCGTTAAGGTCAGGAAATAAAGACCTGGACAGAAACCAAATTACAGCTGGATGATGTGGAGAAAAAGAAAAAAAACTGTCATAATAAAGCCAGACACCTTGAAATGTCAGCCTTCAGTGTAAACTACAGTTTTGGGGTCATGTTTCTGTAGGTTGTGGGTACATTGGGGAAACCAATTATAAAACCTATCACTGATTTCAATTTGATTCATGAAAAGGTTTCTGATTCAGTCGAGTTTTCTTATTCGTGTGCATGTATGTGGCTGCACCTACCAGGTCATTGGCTTGATCAATCGTGAAAACGCTACAATTGAGGCGGTCTTGCAGGTCTATCTGGGCATCGCCGAGCAGCGCAATGAGCTGCTTGCACTCATTCTGCATGCGCGTGAAGGGGATGGCGATCTCATCGTAGTACAGGTGCTCCGACAGAATGGCCAGAAGCCGAGGCTGCACCATCGACGACACCACCTGGCAATCCTGAAAAGGGGAGAGATTGGAAAAGTCAATTGCATCCAAAAGGTGCTCCGGTTTGCAAAACCGCAATAACAAACTCAAGCGTCTGAGTCTTTTCACCTTCTGCATTGCGGTCCACTCGCAAAGCACCAGAGCCACGGCTATGCGCTGCAGGGCAGACTTGGAATTGAGGTGGAAGAGCAGCAGCTGGCCTAAAGATTCAGCTGGTCGGATCTCCTGAGACGCAGCATTGAGCTGAGGGTCACAGATACACCGACACAGAGCCCCCAGCAATCTGGTTGACAGAGACACAAGAGAGCAGGGAAACGCAGTGAGAACAAAAAAGTATTTATCTGGCAAATTAATCTTTTCTTCTTTTTGAGAGAGAAAGTCACAAGTTCACCTCAAAATTAGGACGGCTAACTGTTTAGCTTTCGCACGCAACAATCAAAACTCACTTGGCAGCCATGAGGCGAGAACGGACCACTACGTAGTCCCTCGTCAGCGGGTCGTCGGTCACCGTCTCTGCACCCGCTATATACTCCTGAACCGTTTCTTTCACCAGAATGGTCCCTTGACGTGCCTTTGCGCCAGCCTTATCCTGTTTCATCAACACAACATTCATTATTACAGTTAATTGCATTAAAGAAATGGACCTAAACATGCATTTCAAGTGGTATTATAAATGTTGCTTTGTACAGGCAAATACCAAGCACTAAATTAAAACATTTGCCTTCTTCAGATAAATATATAGAAATATATGTGCAAATACACAGATTAATGAAAATTTAAAGCGGCTCCCATTTCTAATTTCATACTCTTATAAAGTTCAGCTCCGTTAATTTAAACAAACCAGCGATTCAGCTGTTGGGTTGAACGTGGTGTGTCTGTTACTTTTCCATTTCTTTCCTCGGACTGTTCAGGGTGCTAAAGCTCCTCCGGCTCAAACATACTGGCCAGGGCCCTTACCTTCACGCTGTCTGCCAGTCTGTCGCCTAGCAACCTCAGCAAGGTTCATCTGCTTTGTGTGATGTCTGAAGTCACATGCGTTATTTGCATGAACCTGCTGTTGCATGCGACAGATGTGCCCTACCGTCCTGATTATGTCATACTGACGTTATAAGACTAATCTTTTCATTTATTTGGATCCCTCAGATGCGTTGCATGGTATATGACATGTAAATATATTTACACATTCGGGAAAAACAAGAATAGTGTTCCTGAATAGTAAAATTGCTACCGATTAGCAGTTATAGACGACGGAGTGGAGCGTCAGTTTTCATTTGAGGACAAAACTGTGACACAGCTGTGACTAGCTGAAAACAATATAGCTAATCTTACTCTTCAGTCTCATCTAGGTATGAATACAGAAAGTGTCCAACCTTGCAGCGGGCCTTTACTTCCACCAGCATGTTGATGTCTATAGGAATTTGTGAGGCCTGCATCATGAGACAGAGCCAGGCACCCATCCACGGACAGCTGGCTGCTACCACGTACTGCTGCGGGGCCTGAGACAGCAGCTCCATCCACACCTGCCCAAAGACACACGGCCACAAATCATGGACAAATCAAAAAAGGTCATCCATATGAAAGAAGAAAAAAAAAAAGTAAGATTTATCTAATCCCCATCAGAATTTTTTATCAATTACTTGTTCTTGGATAACATTTCATATCGTTTCACTAGTTCCAATAATCAAACTTAAACCATTGCAGTCGTTTTACACTTGAGATGAAGTGTGGGTGACGCAGCATACCTTTTGAATCAGCTCAAGGATTTCCTCATTGCTCTCCAGTATGCAGGACTGGAAGATGTGCCGCAGCATATCTTGTAGGATGGGGTTGATCCACATTGCACAGTTCTGAAACCCCCCCCCACCAAACAAAATAAAAAGATAAAACACTGCCCTACCAGGCACAACACATAGCCAGCACAGTGTTTCCCCTAGGTTTACAGTTTCGGGGGGGCGACGGCGATGGCGACACTTGTGGTAGTGGTTCTCAAACTTTGTAAATAACTTCATTTTGTGACTCCATATATGCTTTTATAAATAACAGAATAAAGAAAATTGAAATCACTTAAGTAAATCAGATTGCTCCATCAGACAATTTTTTATTTGTAAATTGCAATCACTTAGAACAATGAAAATAAAGTTATATCTGTGCAAAAAATAACTAATATTTAGTTACTACTAAATAGCTCATTGTGGAAAACAATAAGCTACTTTTTTTTTTGCCAAACAAAACAGAATGAGTGCAGATATGTGAGCATCAGGTTGTATCAGTATTAGTAGAGCAGTGAGCTGCTTTACTCTACACATCTTTTTTAAAACGGTTGTAGATTTGATACAATTCATGTTCAACATTGAGCTGAGATCTGTTTTCTGTTTTGAGAGACGCAGCCGCAGAAAAGTGACCTCACAGAGACTTCTGGCAAAGAGCCAAGTGCAAGCGTAACCTGTTAACGGCGTAACGTAAACATTTACCCGAAAGTACAGGCATTTCTCCATGTATTTATTAATGACTTAGTTTTATGTCCGTGTACTTTGTAATATGTGAAGCCAGCAGCTCATTGTTGGTACAAGACACGAGCACTTTGTCTCTTTCACCTGGAGCAGGAGAGCTGCTCTGGGTTCAGAGAGCTGCTCCGGTGCTCCTCACATGAGAGCTGCTGTTGCCATCTTCACCCTGGGAGCGTTTAAAACGCAGATATAGCGGTCTACTTTTCATGCGACATATTTTTCGACGCTCTCTGTCCGCTGCTGTGTGCTCAGTGCTCACCTGTCTGTGCGCACACACACACACACACACACACACACACACACACACACACACGTGTCTGTGCGCATCGGAGTGGAACTCTGCTGTGTGCGATACAGAGAAGTGTTAACGCGACCATTTAGAGACAGAAATGACGGATAAGATCAATAAATTACGGCCGTTTAGTTTAATAACAGAACAAGGCGTAGACCTGTTCTATAGGAATGAGAAACTTAAATGACGACTTGTGATCTGGCGCTATCGAGAAAATTACACGGGGGCGGGGGGTTTCTTCAGGGGGGCGCCCCGCCCCCCTATTATAACGGTAGGGGAAACACTGCAGCATTCACAAATAAAAAAAGCATCTACAGTCAGTAACACTGGCCATTATGAACAAAAACATGGAAATGTATGCATTTCTGATACTTTGTTAAATCCTGTATGAGATGAATTAGTACTTTGCCAGACATATGGATATCCAATTGCTCTTAGTCAGCTTTACCACATCAGCTTTAGACAGCAGCGTGAAGAGGGTTTCCAGCGCTGCCCGTCTTACTGATGATATGGTGTGTCTCAAGAACGGCCAAACACGAGGGACCAGGACTGTTAATGACTCCTGCATGCTAGAGTGGACAGGATACAAGAAGGGCCAAGAAAGACGATCATTTTAGAGAACAAAAAAAAAAAAAATGAATAAAATACCACCTTCTTACAAAGGGTGTACACTAAACCTCTGTCTAGACTTTAAGAGTCAGTGGCCATCTAATTGTGCGTTTCAAGAAAGTTTGCTCAGCGGTGGGCGTGTGTCGTCTGGTTGTTTGATGTGAATCAAGTTCAACCAAACTCTTGGCACACTGTATTCTGTAGCTGTGTGTTCGAGGGGTGTATCAGCAGAGGGGACACGTCGCCTCCCTAACGACAATTGGTGACCCAGGTCACTATAGGGAGCGTATGTGAAACAGAATATGCTAAGGCCATCAAACCTCATGCGTCAAAACAGATTTTCACATGGAACACAAATCCCATGTATTCTAATCTATTGTTTAAATAACCAAATCGCATGCCTAACTACAGGCATTATAGTACAAGTTATATCGAGTACAGCTTCAAGAACTGCCGTTTAAAAAAAAAAAAAGATACTCCAGTAGCTAATGAAGTGGCCACAAAATTAATATTTTTTATCTGTAGACAAAGGCCTTATTTGTCTCATTGGACCATTAAGAAAGTGTACTTTCAGTTTCTGCTGTAGACAAAAAACAAATAATTACGATTTTGAGGCAGCAGCATTTACTGTCGGAACCTCTGTTAGACCGACCTGCACTGGCGGACCTGCGGGTAGGTGAGCAGCGAGGACAGCAACGTCATGATGCTGTTGGTGGAAGCAGTGAGATCGTCCAGGTCCAAAAGAGCATCCCACAGCGTGTTCACGATGAAGGGTACCTGAGACACGCACAGAATTTCACAATCTACATTAAGAAACAAACTGAAACCTGATTCTTTCATACAAATAAAAAAATAAAATAAGAAAGAGGCATTGCCATTTCCTCTCTGACCTTATTAGGCAGAAGCTGCACCAAGCCTTCCACCACAGGGATGAGGGATGCGGCTGCCACGGCCCTGACGTCATCATCCAGGTCCTGTAGGCCGACAGTGATGGCAGGGAGCACCCGGTGCAGTAAGACAGCGATCAGATCCTGAAAGTGAAAAGTACAAAGATGTATGCATACGAGTTCAGAAGGGAAAGCCTTTATGTTGACATCTCCACAAGCAGCCGGTATGGTTGCAGACCACAATAAAAAAAAGCTATTTGTCCTAACAGATATGGTCCCACCCCCACAATTGATATTCATGACCATATCGCTTAGTCAACAGCTCGACATATACATACAGAACAGTTGGTACCTGTCGGACAGCCAGGGCATACTTGATCCCGAGCAGGCCCCCATGACGGACCTCCCACTGGTCTTCTTGTAGAAGCGTCAGCAGGACGTCTACCGTCTTGGAAACACCAGTTTCGTTCATGTGGCGAAGGGCCACACCGAGTGCCTGTGCACACGTCTCCCTGACAGGAGCCACCACCTGGCAAAGCGGGGAGGGAGGTGTTGGATAGATAGAGATAAATTGCATGAATTTATCTGGTTAACCAATTCTACTTAGTGGTTTGCCAATATATCTGGATGATAATGGATGAGTAAGCCAGTCAGCCACACCCAGTATGACATAACACTGTTTGATCACAGTCGTTATACTGCAAACCAATAAAAACCCAACACAAGGTCAATTTTGTGATGAGTTCCTCCTCTCCCAGGTTGAGCTTAATAAAAATGACTAAAGACAAGAAGGTTTTCACAAAACAAAGAATAGAGTTCCTGCTGAAATATTTACACTTACAAAAAGATGGAACACGACCACCTAAATACATGTTCTTTTTTTAAAGAACATGTATTTTTACAGTGGTGGCACAGTGATGAGGTAAAGTATTAGACTACACAAAAGCCTCTTTACAGTAGGTAATAAAACGCCATGCATCAGACGAGTTGGCACACATAATTGTTATAATTATGAGGCAAGTGTGAATGCCAAAAACCAACTGCCGTACAAATACATCTCAGACAGTATAACAATATTTAAAATAAATAATAGAATTCCCGCCTCCTGGTTTTAATCCTCAAACCAAGAGGTCTTATCCTCTTAGACGTTTGTTACGGCCAGAAAACATGTTTTGTAAGGTCAGATTTTTAACCATTACGTCTTTGAGTCCACATAGACATTTGTGCCAAATTTAAAAGAAACTCCCTCTAGGTGTTCCTGAGATACTGCTTTCACAAGAACGATACGGACGGACAACCTGAAAACATAATGCGACCGGAGACGGCTGACTTAAAAAAAAGAAGAAAAAAAAGCGAACAACACTGACACAATGAGAATCAAATCATAGACGCTCTAAATAATGTCACTGATATTCCATCTTCCGATACAACTGAAACAAGACCAAATTCACTTTTCCTTAACAAATACCACAACATGAACGCAGGAAATCATGATTGGTTACACGTCCTCGCCTTTCCTACACTGCAGGTGTCACCTCGCACGAGTCTCAACTATAACAAAAAAAGAAACACCAACCTCATCAGATACAAAGTCTCCAAAGCGGTCCAGAGCGAAAACGCAGAGCAGCCGGATGACCAGGTCCTCGATCCACTCCTGATGCTGCTGCAACATCTACAGCGAAGCATCAGACCGTTTGTGTCACGTTTAGTTCTCACAGACGAGTTAAAGCAAACCTGAGGATAAGGTTAAGATGTACCTGCTTTGCAGTGCTTCCCACCAGCTTCCCGCCCCCAGCACCCTGGGACTTGAGGATTTCTCTAAGACCTGTGCCTGCACCGTGACGAATCTGGAAACAACCACACACGCAACACAATTATGACTCTTTTACATTTATTTTTGCACTGGTCACCTGTAACTTAGCACACAATCTCGTGTTCAACTACGATTTGAACAGGCTTTGTTTTTACCTCCCATGACGGATTGAAGAGGTCATTGCAGAGCTCCTCACAGAAGCTCTCTAGAGGCCACTCCTGTATTTAAAAAGGACAAAGCAATGAGACATCAGCTACATGACCAGGGCTCGACACCAGCGAGTTGTGGAATTGTTTTTGATTCCTCACCTCCTCTAAAAGACCGGAGTTGTCTGGAACGTTGTCAATTAAGACTTTATGCTCAGTTGCCGGTTGGTCAATGACAACGTTGGTGGTTTTCCTTCGTTTCTCATCAGGTTCCCCTTCAAAGCTGTCGTTACTTAAGGAGTAATTAAAGTGAATCATGTTATTAGAAGGAATCAAACTTTACATAAAAAAAAATGTTTTTAAACTGTCAAGATAAAATGGGTCAAAAATAAAAATGTAAACTAAAGTCTTAGGTATGTTGATGCTAGGAAATACACATATGGTTGTATATGATGCGAGAAAAAAGGAAAAAAGACCCTTCAATAATAATAATGCTTTGATTTTATATAGCGCTTTTCTGAATACTCAAAGACGCTTTACATAGGAATCATTCACCCACTGATGAGGAGCTACCATGCAAGGTGCCACATCAGGACTATCTAACATTCATACACTGTAAGCGCAGCTACGGGAGTAATCAATATGTAATAATTTGTTCAAGAGCCAGTGTTTCTACTTGGGTCTGTCATATTTTTATTTATTTTTAGAGATGGAGTATTTGATAACTAAACATGTTTTAGGTAAACAGTAAGCATAATTGTACCTCTTTTCATTTGGCTCCGTGTCTCTGGATCTTTGTTTGGCCACCAGCTTGGCCATCCTCTTAGCCTTATTCTTCTGACGACTGCTCATGCCTGGCCGGAACTCTGAGTCAATCAAGTCAGCAGCCTGAATGGGCTGAGAACAAAAACGGCGGAGGGGATTAGTCATTTTAAGGTCCAACTCCACGCATATGTACATCCTCAGAAGCACTACAATGTAGACAAGATTACAGAATGGCTCATTTGATAAATCCATTTTCTGGCTCAAAGCGCCACAAACCTCTAAAATCAACAGTGCTTCTTCTAGGCTAGCTGCATTGTCCCGCTCTGTTCATGCACAAGTCCTATTCATTATGTTATACTGCGCAGTAAATTCTGCAGAACAGTGTCGCAGTGAATGAAGACCTGTACTCTATACTGCCAGTTCAAGTGCAGCTGCCAATCATTAATAGCGTTTGACATAAAAAAGGTGATTATAATATTGTAGAACCACACTGCCTTCTATTAACTTGACATGTATGCAGCACCTCACAATAGATAAGGCACGAAGGCCTGGAAGATCCAAGACCAACTGGAAGCACAAAAGAAAATTAAAAATACCAAGGACAGAATCAAAAGAGGCAGAGAAAGGAATGATCATTCATTTCATTAGACCAAAGAGAAGACAACTCAAGCAGCTTGATCGTTAATGAAATTGGCACCGCACCATTCAACTGCTGGCAGAAGCAGTAAAAACAGGTGCCCATTTCCTGCCTCACATTTATGATTATCTTCACCTATTTTCAGATGCAATAGTCCAGCCAAGACTAAAGCTTGAAGTAAGAGCCTTCGTGAGCCAAAAGGACACAAAAAGCATCTTCATGCATCTGCTGAATCAAAAAGGTAACGGGTTTAAAATGAGACCCACCACGTGGTTGCAGGAGCTGGATCCAGCTGTGCCTTTGCTTCCATGAGCTTTAAGCCCACTGGGTTGGCAGGTGTCGTCCAGGTCCTCATCGTTGAACAGCTCCTCGGTGTCCATGCCGATAGCAGCGCCCATGTCCAGACCCAGCTTCTTCTGAAGGAGCTTTCTCTGGCGGGCCAGACGTTCTTTAGGGTCCATCTCACCTGAGAAAAAAAAAATGTGAGGAATACTGGTTTGGGAGCTAGGAGGCACACACACACACTGAAAGCTGGGGTCACAAATAAATACTGGAACATAAACGGCTCCTGAAACTTTTGAACCAGAAATTAAAACCAATCACAGAAAGCAATGACGGGTGAAATAACAGCGCAGGACTTCAAATGACCATCCAAATATTAGGGCTGTCCACGACAAAAGATTCTCAATTGGTCGCGATACAATTTGATCAACTATTTAATTAGTTGATTTCTCTACAAAGACTTGCGCAAAAACACAAATTTTAATATTGCCCATAAGTGTTTTGGAAATAAGTCATTCAGTATGAAAACGCACATAAAGGGTTCAGATTTAAAGCTGCCCAATGGTCTGGGTCCCACAAAGACGAATCAATAACTAAATATTCATTGCTCAAATAAGTCACTTTCCACGGGTCACAGTGTACATAAAGAATGAACCCACAGTAACAATGTATGCTTATCACCTCTAGTTGCATGCATGTTAATCGAGAGCGCAACAGCCTGGAGGTTATTGCAAACAAAACAAAAGAGAAACACGACAAACCTGTTGCGTCATCCTGCAGCTCAAACTCGGCCCCCGCGGATCCCAGCAGAGAGGCCCCGTGTTTGAGAAGGCGGGAGATGTCAAAGTGGTAGAAACTCAACCGGTCACAAGAGTCCTCTGGAGACAAGTCTTCACTGGACTCTACAGGAAAGAAACAGGAGTCTCAGAACGGCACATTTGTCCCTCTAAATACTTATTTAGATCACATCCACATCAATGCCTTCCATCAAGAACAAGCTTATGTTTGTCAGCCAACAAAACGGCTTTAAAAAATAAAAAATTATAAATAGTAATGGAGGGATCTGAAACTGGAGGCCTTGAACTTTGTTCAATAATACAGGTGCTGTCATTAACCTTATATTAATATTTGTCTTATCAGTTTGTGATCAAATAAAACTGATTGAATCAAAAAGTCTCAATGTAGCAACAAAGGAAAAGCCTTCATGAGTCATGATTAAATTACCATTTCATTTATTTAGTTTTTGCCTTTATAGGACAGTTGACAGGAAGCGAGCCAGGGTGCAGCATGTAACAGAAGGTACCTTGCTGGAATAAAACCTGAGACTTTGCGGCTAATCGCGCCAGAACACCAATTTCTATAAATCATACAGTCAAGTGAAAAACAAACAAAACGTCCACACTCTGGTTACACTGAAATATAATATGTGAGGGTTTAACCTGCTGAGACTAACTGGGCTCGGTCGAGCCAAAAGGGTGCATTCTTGAATCACTTAATTGCTATATTCATCATTACATCACTATAGCGTTCAAACAAAAAGAGGGGAAGGCATCAAATGTTTTCCTGACGTTTCGGTGTCTTCATGTGAACTTTTCATTAAAACAGTGCTAGATAGTTTGGGGCCATGTTTTACATGATAATGCAAGATTATGCTATACCCATTAGTGTGAGGCCCGACGGTAGAGGGTATTTTAACTAACAGAAGGCATTATGTGTTTGAAGAGCAAAACCTGCACGGTATCATTTAGTCCTGGAGCCAAATTGGCTGCATCTTCAAAGTTCACTGTAACATGTGACCTGAAAAGGTAAAACAACAACACACAAACTGGAAATCGAGTGGCATTTGGGACATATGGCACCGCCGAAAGGGATCGTTCTATATATTTGCTGTGGGTTCGACAATATCAGTTTCAGTGTACGTTATATTTAGAATACTTTTAACACTTTCTTTTGCCTTTAAGCGATAGGGAATACAACTGAAACTTCTTCAAAAAAGGCACAAGACTCTATTGACAGTATAAAACAGTACAGATAAGGTTTCACTTTAACTCCATTTCAGAAACATCGCATACACTTAAACTGATAATCTTTTTAGGTGGGCCTTTTTTCCCCCCACAGTGTCTTGCCCCCGTTCACAGCAGTGCAGTAACGCCTGCCTGCCTCCCATACACCTCACACAACCCCACTTCAAAACAATCTGAACTGCCTTTAGAGGCAATCAAATGTGATAGAAAACGCTCACCTTCTTTAGGCTTGGGCGTTGGGTCCCACTCAGGAATATTCTTTACAATGGCCTCAACAGCTTGGCCTGCTGCTATTCGAGTGTCCCAGTTGGGACTCCTTAGGTAGGTCAAAACCTAGTAATCGACAGAATATACATTTAAAATGTAGGCTACTAAACGTACAACATAAATAAACTGTACAACCTATACGAGAGAAGGAAAGAGACAAATAAAAAAAATAAAAAAAAGGCCAACATAAAACAGAAACTGGGCCCTTGCTGTGTGCAGCCTTTGTCAAGAAGTTAGGTTTGTTACAGTTACAGTGAGAATAACATACACAATTCAATCCAGGTGCTCGCATAACATCCCACCCAACAGGAATTACACTGTTTGACATTATCAATATTCCATTAATTTGAGTGTAGGGACAGTCAAAAATGCCCAGGTTGAGATTATTTTATGGAGGCTCAAGAAAGACAGTTTGGACTGCGCGTCACACGCACCTTTGATAGGAGGTTATTGAGTTCATGTGGGTGGAGTTTGACCACTTCTCCAAGCTGCTGGGCTGCTGCTTTCCTGGTTACTGGTGTTGTCCCGGTGTCAAGCAAGATGAACAAACGATCGAGTCTAAAGACAGGCGACAATAAACAAAACAAAGTCAACGGAAACTTTACGGACCATGCACAATGTGCAGCACTGAACAAACACACAGGTTTCTCTTCTCAAATGTCTGGTGCCCTAATGTGCAAGGAGCACTTCCAAGGTCTGAACCTCATGAGGACCAGAATATGTGATCTAAATCGGTCTTTGTGTACATTGATATGAGTTTTTCTTCATTGGAAATAATTATTTCCAGACAACACACTGACATGTATTTATTGGTATTATTTTCATGGATATAACAATTTTCTTTATCGTTATCTTGCATTTAGTGTCGCTTTTTTCTGAATTTGAAAAAGAGGCATGACAGTAAAATTATGTAATTATCTGAACGAACCAGTTGTCTTTACCCACTTAGTCATTATAGCCACATAACTTGTGATTAATTCTCAAAATAAAATGTTTATTGTGTAAACAGGATGTAAAAGCACTAATAATCAATAGGAGGTAATTGGTCAATAATATTGTGACATTTAATTTCATTATTATATTAGCAAATTGCCCGGCCCTAGTTTGGCTTTGCACCAAGGTAACCCGTCTAATGAACCTGGGCTTTCACTGAGGTCATTAGCAACCTATTAATAAAAAGTGGAGTGGATTATAGGTACCAATAATACTTAGGATGAACTCCAGAGGAGTTTGCTTTGCCCATTGACACCACGTGGAATTATCACAACAATAACTGTGATAAACACCGGCCAAGTGAAGATCCCAAAACACTATGTTATGAGAAGAGAAGCAACCTAATCTGTAACAGGTTTTCAAAGAGTAACCAAACTTCAGCACCGTGGACAGGCTACAAGCACCTGCAAGTTGACAGGTTTGTTTAAACAGTGTTCCCGATCAAGTTACCCCCCATCAGAACTCTACAGGTCGCCAATAGTGGACTCTCGTGTTCGCAAAACTGGCCTTCCTGAACCCAACTTCACTAATTACGTTACACTGTTATAACGCGACCTGTTTACAGAGCATCAGCAGTGGACCACGATTATTTTTATTTTTTTGCGTGAACAGACACGTCGCACCTGCAGTAAATATTGGTCCTAATTGAGTTATGTGCCAGCGAACAGTGGCTACAATGCGTTTTTGCACTGCGAGCTAACGCTACACCGCGTTAGCTCGCAGGCTAACGTTAGTCGGCCGTCGCCGCGCCGTTCTTGGCCAAATCAAAAGCTAACGCGTATTAGCAGGTTAGCTCGCGAACGTTAATTGGTTTGGACAGATTAAAACAAACAGGGTCCGCGGGGGCAGCCAAGTCTTACCTTGATACAGCCATTGTCACTTATTGTACGGCCTTTCTCGCCCCACAATTCAACAGGCAACCCGTAACCTGAGACGCGTTTCTCTCCGCTGTTTAACGGCTTCCAATGCGGCAGATAACAGCAGATAGATGAAGTCATTAGCTAGTTAGCAGCTGCCGCTAGCTAGCCGAGGCCCAGGCGGCGCGCTCCCGACCAGCCCGACTCTGTCTCCCGAACGGAGGGAGTTCACCACCAATTCATGGCTACAAAGTTGTCCCCCTTGTTTCTTCGGTATCTTCTCCCATGAAATATCGCCGAATACCATAAGCACACCAATATATAGCTGATGTTACCCCTCGGAACCCTTAGCAGATAAATATTTTAACCTAATAAGGTATAAAGAGTTATTTTGAAGCGCGCTGAGGGCGACCCAGAAGACTGTTTTTATATGAGGAGCCATCTTGCATTTATTCCTTCCTCCACAGCGGGCGGAGGCTGATTGGCTAGAAGCATATCGGAGAGCCAATCAAAATGCACGTTAAAAGAGGAAACGAATGGAAGGAAAAAAATCGAAAAGGGTTGTTCTCAATAATGTTAGATACATTGTTGCGTCCTACGTGGCTCTATTTGATCGGAAATATAACATACTAGCACGAACTGATTTGTGTTGTAATTGTGTATGCTCATACAGCCTATATGCAAGGTAGATATAATCTAATTGTCAGGAACTGGATTTGCTTCTAAAATCTAATCAAATTATCTTATTTTAAATGTGTTACATTTATTCTTAAGTGGGCATGCATTTTCCCTATATTTGATTGTATTTGCTTGTTACTTCCAGTTAAAGTTGTCAATGATTCCTGAGCTGACCATGGTCCTGAAAGGCCAATGGTTAACCTAGTCAGTTTGTAAACAGAGGGTCCTCTGCCATAGCCCTGGATTTAAGAATAGAACAGACAAAAGTATAATTTATAATCAATCATTTTGCATGAAAAAAAGTGGCATTCAGCAAAGGTTAATCATGCTTGCTGTTTCAGACAAGCTCCCTATTTTTTTAGGTGACATTACATTGGGAAATAATCCAGACAATTCAGGGGACAATGATTAAACTGATGGCACCTCATGATACAAGTATTTGCAATATGCAAATTACATATGTGTATCATTGTACTAGCACTATGACACTGCGTCTGTTAGTGCAGCTATCAGACACAATCACACAGCTGTACGTACAGCATACACATTTGTTTTTTTAATAGTTTATCAGATCTTACATTTCCTTGAAGCATGACTAACCCATATGACGCCTCTGTGTGACTGCAGATATGAAATACACCCATTATTCAGATGACACAACATTTTATTTGGATGTATTTGAAAATCAGGGGAAAAAATAACCCACATCCACATCATCTGAACTTTGATCTCAACATTTTCTAAGTATATTAATTAGTCAAATGTGAATTTTACTGATTGCTGTCAGGTTTTACTGGATGTTGTAATCTGATCGTTTCCGTTTCATCACCGCAGCAGTATAATGCAGCCCAATGTTTTCCACCGACTACAGGAGCACACAAGAAACACTACGAGGGGTTCGATGCACATGCATGTTGTTTCCAGAGTTGTTGTGTATATGAGTTGTTTGATCATAGTTGAAATGGAAAAGACTTGACTTCACGGTTGACCTTTCTCAGTCGGTTGGACTGAGAAAGGTCAACCGTCTCATGGTATTTTGCGTTGGAAGACTTTTATGTCACAGCCTTTATCTATTTCTCATGAGCATACAGAATGAGAAGTCCTATAGTTCTGCGATAAATGTGATGATTGAATATAACATATAAGTACCGTGACTGTTTGATTTGAAGGTTTATCTCTTCTCGTCCAGCAATGTGACTAAAATAAATAAACCCACAACTGTCAGTGTGTTCTTAAAGCATTGTCATAGAAACCAGGTTGAGAACTCTTGAAAAAACAGAAAAATGCCCCAAATTACATTCTTGATATTGATAAAAACGCCAATGCAGGAGGTCAGCTGCTTGCACAGGGTCAACTCCATATTCTACAGTGGACAAACGACGAAAGAGAGACTTAAAGAAGAGGGCCGGATCTGGAGATGACAGTTTCATTTAATATCTTGCACATGGCGTTACGAAAGCATCGCCGCGTAAAGCGGCTGCAGGATTTGAATTAGAAATGACTTTATCACATAATGAGCATCCTGTCTGTTTTCAGAATTTTGGTTACGAAACATTGTTATGCAATGTCTAAAATAAGCACGGGGCGGTGCAGTTTGGAGTGCTATGTTTCCGTTTAGACTACAGTAAATCCTGTTTTTATCTCTGCAAAGTATTGAGTCTGCAGGTTACAATGCACATTGGAAGTCGTTCTGACTGTAGTATTATTAAATGATCAATATGCTTTTTAAAATTGTTTTATGGAAACTGAAACATGATCATCAGCAGCTGGACTTATTGTCAGTTATAATACTCTGCTTTCAGAGCAAATGTTTGTTCAGTACAGCAGTAGAGTATTGGAGAAGATAGGCAATGATCAGGTGCCACTGACATTTATTTTGGAACTGGAAATGCTGCCATTTTATTCGAGGCGGAACTGTGTTTCAACCACTGATGTGAGTAAATAGGGAAGAGAAACATGTTTAAAAATAGACACACGTTCGGAATCAGAATTTGTGGAAATAAAACACAATGTTAAGTTGTTTTATTCTGACCACTAACATGGCATTTAAGTGTTTTAGCTGCAGCACATTTTCAACAGGAATACAGACAGTGAACGAGAATAAAAGAAAAACAGACAGGTATATAAATATATAAGACTGGGAGCTGATCATAAAACATACCGACGCCTGTCAAATGAAATCTGCAATCATCACAACAAACCCAAACTGCATGTTGCTATTGTGTGACATATCGGGCCTCCTCATCTCCTTTTGAATATACTGCCGAGATCTCAATGACATATTCATGCTGGCTCGCGTTTGTACCATCTGTCTTCTGATCAGAGTGGAAAACAGATCATCCAAACTGAATAGGGGAAAAAAGCTGAGGCGCTTGTGACAATGCAGTGAGAGAAAATACATTTTTTAGAACTTTGAATGCAATCTATCACTTGAATGTGTGTAATGGGTTTATTCATCCTCCTTCAGAAGGTGGACAATGTGATTTCTATGAGGTCCTTCTTTGTGTGTAATGAGCTCATGAATCTGGAGGAGGACGATTCACTGTGGAAAGAGACAACATTTGTGACTGGAGTTCTTTTTTTCTGATGTGATCCGGGTTTAATCTTTGAGTGGGGTTGTCACTCCCACACTAAGCTTCCCCATGTGGCACTAATACATTAACATCATAGTATTATTAGTAACGCAGTATTATTTCATAAAGCACTAAATTATATGGTCCTGTGTGTTAGAGGACATAGCTTTTTTGACGACAATGTACAATATATTTTAAATGCTGGTGATTAAAAACGATGAGAGCTTCAACACCATAACTTTATATATAATTGAGGCGGCCATTTCTCACAGTGACCTAAGAGTCATGGATCTGAATCGGCCAACTTCTTCTAAAATTCTAAGGTAATTAAAAACATTATTATTATTACTAAGTAAATAATCATGTTAATACATTTGGTCAAATTAAACAACAATTTGTGAAATGATTTATAAAATGATTTAAACTCATTATTGTGAGATATCTTCTTATTATTTATTTTCCCAATTCAGTTTTATTGGATATCATTTTTTATTATTTCATGAGAGACATTTTTAACATGTCATGCTTATTGTGTATTTGCATGACTATCTTTCAGCCAAGAGCAATGGCTCTGCTTCTTTCATTTGAATTTAGGCTGTTAGCTCCTGTTAGCCAAAGCGATAACAGTGCTAAAGTTATTTTCGACTCAACCAATTAGAGAATGCGGCTGTACTGTAAATACACACAGCAATTTACAAAGGCGCGGTAATTAACATCAAATCTCTTTAGCTTTTTAACTTTATCTTAACAAGGCCGCTAATGCTGCCTGGGGTAGGCTTGTGAGCTTGGATTACTGCTCTGCAGCAAAGAGAAGGCCGGTGTTAGCAGTGCTAGTTAGCTCCCGTTGGCCAGAGCCACCACTGTCTGTTCACTTTGATGATGAGTAAATAAAACAAAGCTCACAACCTCGCCCAGCTAGTTAGTCAGCTAGGCAGGTAGCATGTACAGTCTTGTTAAGCTGGGAGAATGAAAAGTGATGCTAGGTCCCGTTTACAGCAGCTTGAGTCAGAACTACTTTGTCGCCGTTGTCGCTCTGGCAAACAGGAGCTAGCGTCAGCTGGCTAACCCTGGTAACAATGGTTGACCTTGACCTTGCCCTGGCTATCTTAAGAAGCAGGATGGCTCAAATCTCAGAGGACTCTGACAGCACCACTGTAATGACAAGTGACATGGAATATCATTGGATAATGCCAGCTTAAAATAAAAACGAGTCATATCGTTATAAAAAATAAGAAGAATGAGGAGTTGCGTTTGAATACCTAAAATAAATTAATTCACAAATTTGTGTTTCGTTTATATATTATTTATGTATTCATAATTGTGTACACAATTAATGATGTATTCATAATTATATCCTTTTTTATATTTAACACTGAAATGCTCCACAGGTGAGTGACACATGAGTATGTGTCTATCAAATTATGTAACTTTAAAAGGATTTTTTAATAAATATTTGTATTATAAATATTTAGTGTAACTTGCATGAATGTCCGCTTTATTTTGACTAAATATGCACATTATCTGCAACATCATAGTTCTAGATCAAAGTTAGAGTGGCGTAAATCTCTTTGTCACAGTCATCTTCTAAATTAGTCTTTCTCTAGAAAGTGTGCTGTTGGCCATGGCAACGCGTGGACACGGTAACACACCAAAGTGTGCCTCGTAGCGGTCCTCACACCAATCTCCTTGCGTTATTGTCTTCAGAGACACAGAGAAACGGGAGCTTCCGCCTGCATGCCCTTAAGGAAGCAGTTCAACTTCACAGTCGAAGACCAGCTTGACAAGTGAGGCTGCTTCCACCGAACACGGCCCCAGTCCTCCTCTATGTAAGACTGAGATATGAAACACACAAAAATATTTTTCTCTACTTTTATCCATTTTACTCACTCACTCTTAACCAACGACTTACCTGGTTTGGTCAAAACCAGTTTGATAATGGCCATAAAAGAGTAATTTAGTACTGGTATAATATCCCCAGAGCACTAAAACTCTATTTCTGTTCAAGCATGCTTTTGTCCAACACCTAAAGAGACAAGGCCTGGATTCCCATAGTCTGAATAAAGACAGGCCTGTGGCCGAATCGTCTTTTCAGTCTAAATTGCTTGAAAATTTGGTGTCTTCCCAACTGCTGTTGCACACGAGCAACAACCGCATAGTGGATATACCTCAGTGTCTTTGCAGAAAAACCTTTTGAAATCAAGGCCACTAATGCCCTACTTGTGCTCAGTTCTGAAGCTCTCAGGCTTGGATACATTTCTATATTATCGTCTGTGAAGGGACCCCTCCTACAGTTAGAATGTGACGAAGGGAATTTAGAATGCCTTTAGTGGGCTTATAAATAAAAGACAACTTTGCTGTATACATCACTTTTGCTCTCTAAGATGTGAACACTTTGAAGCTCAACACCTCAAAGACACTGCAGATAGAACTGCAGATAGAACGTTATTCCAAGGTCACAGCAGATAATAGGCGGAATTTACAGCAAAAAATACTGCGGTCATCAAGATAATATTCAGTTTGGCCAAAATACAAGAAAACATTAATTTTTTATGGATAGGCTGGATGTCTAATTGTTAGTGACAAGTTTACTGAAAAGTCGTACTCCAGTTCAGACAGCCTGCCGTGCTTACGACCGATGGATTGCACGACAAGTGCTCTCCAAAGTCACCCCCAATTTATCAGAGGATTCTATCGCACTGTTCATTACATTCATAAATGTGCATTCTGAATGTGGAAAAACGCAAGTGTGTTAGCGATTTTAGCATTGGTGGGGTAACAGATGGACAGGTGGGCGGTTGGTTGGCTTTTTTCAGATGCCAAATTTTAGCCACCGCAGGAAAAGAGTTTGATCTTTTACTGATTTTCTCCTGAACTCTGTTTCAAAAATGCTACTGAGATTTCATGCCTCGAGCAGTCTAACTGAGAGGAGACTCATCCCGTGCTGCCTATTGGGAAGGCTTCAACGCCTCCATCGCTGTTCATCGTGGCGTTCCTGCATCACACTAAATGCCTCGGCAAAGTCATACAATCTTGGTCCACCCACTGGTTTGGCAGCAAAGCGCCTGCTATTGATTTGGCTAATGTAGACTTATAATAATGTACTATGCCTTACACTGTAAATAAAGATTACTGAACATAACACTAAACAGCGAGAGGACTTTGGTCCCCACCAACGAGGTTCATCAATCTGCTCAATCCTGCTTCCTCCTCAACAGGAAACTCGGCAGCCAATCACTCTGGGGAGGGAAATGCTATTTCAGTGGCGCTGCCGCAACCGTGACGTGTGTGGGTATCAGGAGCGCATCCGTCAGAACTGACCACATAGTTTTACAGCAGGAAGCAACTATAATTAGATAACTTCCAAGACCCCCTTTTGGTTTATTTTTTTTAAGCGTAGCCATGCAAGGAGTGGAAGAGAAAACAAATGACTTTGCATGTTATGTAACTTAAGAAAGACTGGCTTTCTGTCTGGTTCTAAACTTTTCTTCCCCCCTCTGATGTCACCATAGAGGCACACAATGTTAATGTACTACAAGGGAACGAATATTTAGCTTTTTCCTTTTGTGCGGAGCCTAGAAGACAAGAACGAGATCGGGTGGACTCTCTGTACGTCCCCTTTTATCAGCAGACCTGAGAAAAGTGTTGAAATGCACACTATTATAACAGAGCTGCGATGACACAGAGATGAACAGAAGTGTGGCACACACTGCCCTCTGCAGACCGCAGATCGCCATTTCACCATAAATAAAACTATTAATGGCAGGACGTGCAGTTTCTTTTTTTCTTTTCAGTTGTCATTTATGATGCATTGCTTTAGCGCTTTGTGGATATTTGGTGTCTTTATTGGCAAGCCAATAGTGGAAATCATTTTAGGGGCAAGAGAGCGATGGGGAATGACGTTGCAGACCACGGTCAACCTCACTGTTCTACACAACATGCAGCTGGTCTGGATATTACATGTTTCTTTTTTATTATTAACTGGTTGCAGTTGCTGATGGTTCTTAAGTCATAAGTCTCACCTGCTGAACAAGAAGAATGTATTTGTTTTTTTAAATGTCCAAAATGACAGGTGTACAAAAATACCTGCAGCATTTAACAACTACTTTTCCAATCTTCTGGCGAGGACCTGGAAGCTACCCCGCTAGATATAGAATGTGGAGGGGGCACACCTATACAATCAAATGTAATCACAATACATCTATCTTTCCGAGGTCATAGATAATCGTGGTGTTGTATTGGACTATAATATTGAGAGGTTGTTATATATTACTTTGTCCACTTCTACATGATGAGGGGGGGGGCCGGATGTAAGAAAAAAAGGTCACGATGCTCACTGGGTCGATTTTGCTTCTGGGTTCAGTGTCAGCGAGGCTTGTGTCTTTCCTTTCAAAGAAGCTCTGGCAGTCATGTTTATTTGTCTCAGAATAGAGATCATTTCTAGGTAGCGTCAAAGAAATAAACAGGACAAAAATCGCAGTCCAACCAACACAGATTTGTATTTTATCTAAAACTATCATCAAAGAAGTGCACAGCACTGACTGAAATCCTCCGTGCACAGAAGAGTAACCGTTTTCTCCGCAAACAAATTGTGAAATCTAGGAGGAGACAAACGATAACAACAAACGACACACATCACACAAAAAAAAAGAAAAAAAAAAAAAGAAAAAAAAGGAAAAGTTTGAGGTACAGAACACCTACACAACTGTGCTCTTCAATCTCAACCACAAACCAAAGCAAGTCCCTTTTTTGTAACTGGCCTTAAACGTAAAGGCATGAGGTATTACGTACATTCAATACTTTTGAGGTAATTTGGCTCAAATAAATACAAGACTTTTGGTCTGTAGCTAAATTATACAGTGACACGTACAGTGGTGCAAACTCTGCCTCTAGCCCACCTCTCGAAAACATTCAAACAAACAGAAATCCTAACGCAGGCTCTACGCAGACAATGACTGCAGGAGCATGCATATTGCACGTGCTGTACCAAGCTCATCAAGTCTCTCCAAATTAAAAACACTTTTTTCTTCTTTGGTACATTGCATTATGTTCAAGAGAAACAGATCACCATCTCTTAGGTCTTCCTCCCGCCAAAAAAAAAAAAAAAAAAAAGACTACATCCTGGAAAGTCCATCATCTGTCGAAGCATGGGGCGGCGCAGGTGTAGTGCATGCTGACTTGGTAAGCCCTGTTTGGAATGCTGGACTTTGGATCCTGCGAGGTGCTGATGGCCTGCGCGTTGCCGTTGGGAGCCTGCAGACCGGCGGCGGAGTGGCTGAGGTAGGAGGCGGGCCTGTGGTTAGGGGCCAGGCCCGGCTGCGGCGGAGCCTGCTGGGGATACTGCATGCTGGGCCGGTGCAGGTACTGGGCCACGCTGCCTGTCTGGCCTGAACCATGGTACACCGCCTGGCCTTGCTGCTGCTGGCCAGGCTGCTGGCACTTCTGCTTGTTGGCCTCTTTGACGTCACCGTCATGTGCACTAGAGAAAAAAATATAAGAACAAAGGGTTGCACTGCCGATTAGTGAAAAGATCCGGCGAGGTGAGCACTGACGTGTTGAATGCGGAGCGTGAACTGTGTGAGCTACTGTGTGCGAGGTCCTATTGTTCTTGTGCAATGCGGCAGCATGCGTAGTCAGTCGGCATCCGTTTTTTTTTTGGTAGTTGAAATGAGCATGTACGCAAATTCAGCGTCATCTGAGCCAACGGACGGGTTATACACACATGAGTAGCTTCTCGGCACACGTGACCAGGTTATCCCACGTGTAGCTGGTGAGGTGCTGCAGTCGGGGCGGCCATGTTGGGGACAGGTGGAGGACAAGGCGGGAGGTGACCACGCACGCAGCGGCCACCAGCGAGGGGGAAAAACACAAGAACCCATGATCTGAGGGAGAGAAAACAGCAATGCATCAGCAAGAAATCAAACGAAACATTTTTTAGTGCAGAATGAGCCAAAACATCATTATCGGTTAAAATGAAGTTACGGCAGGAAGTTTAACGTTTATTTTATCATCATATGTAAATTATCATGCGATTAACATTTCTATGAAAACAGCATATAACATGTGCAGGCTGTTGAAGCTCCCTGTCACAGAAAGACAGCCAGCTTAGACAGCTAACAACAAGAGTGCTATATCAAAAGGGAAAGCTAGCTAGTGAGATGGACACAGCTAGCCTCAGCTAAAGCTAAAACTACATTTATGGTTGTCAGTTATTGGGGAAAATATAATTTTTTCTGAACCAGCATCTTGGTAATTCAGTTTGTTATTCCACACAACAAAGTAAATTCCTCATGAATTCCAACCATGAAAGAGAACACAAAAAAGACTAGGCTAACTAGCTTAGCAGAGTAGTTCTTGTTTTGACCCCTGTGGGATTCATGTGATTTGTTGTGGTTAAGCTAACTCTAAGTCACACTTATAAATGTATTCAGTTGTAAATTAATTTATTATATTAAACTATGAAATAAACTTAAAATAATCTAGTCCATCTAGTTGAAATGGACAAAAAACAAACAGCTGAGAGCACATTTTGTGGGTAGATTCTGCATTTCCCATTGCAAACTGAAGATTATGAAAAGGAAGTCATTTTTTTGCATAACATTTGTTTCTATCACAGAGGTTGTCTGCCAGCCTGAAAACTTTGAACTCTGCCGTCCGATTTCCTCACAGTGATACATGACTTAAGTTAAAATGACGTCATTTTTATACATTCTCAAATTGCCATAGTTTCTTTTGATATCAATTGAGTGAAACTGAACTTTTCTCCAACTTTGGGACCCAACTGAACTGCTTCAAGGACCCATGTCGGCCTTCTGATCCTACCTGTCTGACTAAAAGATCAAAAGACCTTATCAAATGCAACTCGCCTTGTAAGGAAACCTCCAGGAAGTAATCGGCATACTTGGCCATGTGCAGTTTGGTCTTCTCCAGGCAGGTCATCAGCCAGCCGTCATGGAGGTCTCCCTCGTGGACGGAAATAGAGAGGTAGTACTCTATGAAATGAGCAGCTGTAGGCAGGTACAGGTTCCACTGGAAGGTTTCCAGCAGGAGCAGCTCCATGTGAAGTAAACCCTGCTTGGTCAGGACCAGGTTCATGGAGCTCATGCAGCCCAGGCTGTTCAGGGTCTCTAGCTTGGGCACCCGGTCCTCCCTTTCCTCAAATTTACCTGCAGTGTAGGAAGAGTTGCGAAAAACATCACGCTGTGCATGCAGGAACCAGAAAACCGCCACGTGTGTCTGGTTTTTTTTTTGGGTGCAAACTTACTGGCCAAAAGAAGACACGAGAGAGAGACCATGTGAAGCTGCTGCACCGTGACATCATAGCGGTCCATGAAGAGGTCCAGCAGGTAGACGCCCAGGTGTCTGGCTGCGGGACACAGCCGGAAGCGGTTGCTGACGATGGCTATGAGGTCTGCAAAGTATCGCCTCAAGTTGAGCTGAGGGGACTGGCCTTTGTAGGATGGCAACTTGAGTTCCTGTTAAAACAACACGTCAAACTTGGTTTAGTTTTACCCCGTGGTAATAATATGCATCCACATGCAAAAAATATACTCAATGCACACACACTGGAGCAAGACTGATTAGTTGGTATGGGCCAATGTTAGCTCAACGCAGATATAATGACATCAGCGGCGGGTTGGCTGGTAAGCAAAAGGACAATTCAGTGCGCTTGACAGAAACAATATCTTTCACTAAATATGAAATACATTTTGTCCACCACAAGTTTTTGTTTTTGCATAATATTTCTCTGACACTCATCACACAGTGTGCACAATAAAAAGTAAATACAAATAAATAAATACAAATATTAATAATTAGGGGATTCTTATACAAACAAGTTTTTTATTTTATAAATGACAAATAAATCAGATTAGTCTTATCTGCCTAAAAAACCTGATTCATAAGGAGTGGCATATAAATACATATATACATACATATAAATAAAGAAAGAAAGAAAGAAAGAAAGAAACGATGCCATGAAGAAAATGTAGGCATGACACAAGATAAAAGAAAGCAAAAGACGTATTTAATGTGTTGCTCCAATGTGTCTTTTCTGGCAGCCATCACTCAAGTGCCTGTGTCCCACTCACTCACTTTGTATCGTAGCGCCTGGTAGATGTCTGCAGCGAGTTGTCCTTTCCACCATTGATCCTCTAGCTCCATTTATCACAGTGCTGTGGTAACCCCTGCAAGGCAGAACACGCAAAGGGGCAGTCAGTCAACTAACACTTGATGGTGGTCTGCGCATGGCGAAAAAGCATCTGAACCCGCTGCAGTGACATGCAACAGCCGTTCAAGTTAGCGGATCACAAAGTGACGGGGGCATCAGGGTCGACCGGCTGTCGTTGGTCGTGGTTTCATAAACTCTCAAATTAAAAGCGTGGAGACTCACCCAATGTGCACATGCGGGAGATATAACCGGCCGTTTCACTGAAGTACACCTTCGAGTCAAACTAGCCGGGCATGCTCGCTCCCGTCATTGTTGTAGTCCGTGAGGCTGTTCGGCTCCGCGTAAGCACGAGTTGCACCCCCTGTTGCGTTCGAGTGCTCCAGGAAACACTCATTACAAATTGCGTGCGCAGCAACGACAAACACGAAAGAGGCCGGACAATAACACAAAAGTCGGACATTTGTGTTGGCAAAAGTGTGTGTGTGTGTGTGTGTGTGGGGGGGGGGGGGGGGGGTGACATAACTTGTGGTAAAACAGATGTTTATGGTTAACATTGTTTGCTATAAGACTACATTAATGTCACATTTTACCACGGTTCAATCTTGTCTATGCCACTCAATTGCAAATGCCGTCATACTCGCTTGATTCGTTGTTGAAAATGGGTTTCCCAGTTTTGGTAGACACTTTGGTGTCACTTTTAACCAGAAAGTCAGGTTCTGTTTTTTCTCCCCAAGGGAATTTTTACGGGGAGTACAACGTTTCCGATTAGCACTTGAAAGCATCCCCCTATCGCCAACATCCAATCAACTGGCTTGATGCAGCCAGAAGCAAACGAAGGAGAATTAGAACTGGTGAGGACACAGGCCCAATCCCAATGTCCCCCATAAAGCCTTAAACCCTGAGCCCTCAAGGATTTACTGACGTCACTGTGAGACTGCGAGGGCTTGAAATGGTGTAATGGTGTCAAATAAAATAATCAATTTACGTCAATGACAAACTTAAATATTTGATG
This sequence comes from Myoxocephalus aenaeus, assembly GCA_038501785.1. NCBI lineage: Eukaryota > Metazoa > Chordata > Actinopteri > Perciformes > Cottidae > Myoxocephalus > Myoxocephalus aenaeus. The sequence goes on along the minus strand of JBAMJR010000251.1, from coordinate 1,113,790 downwards.
AATAAATTAATACATAAATATCCTCTGATTTCATATGTTTTTATGTTCCATCTTTAATCCTTAATGTTTCTGAGTACATGTAATTTTCCAGGCTGAACACCCATGTGCCGTCTTCCCCTAACATCACGCACATAGCAATGAATTGTGGAGTCTGCATCCAATGCTGATTTATAGAAAGGGTTTCATAAAAGACTCAAAATGTCTGCGAGAGAGCCCTTAAACACTCAACAATTTAACAGTGCGAAAAAACACAGACTTTGCGGGAGCGTGCCTCAAAGTCTGTGAGTGTGTAGATGAGATTGGGCCTTATATATGTCATTGTAAAACACAAGGAGCAGATTAACGTCTGACTGAAAATCTGGCCAATAAAATGTCACATTATTTATGAAAAACAAGCCACAACAAAAACAGTTCACTGGCAGGCCTTCTTTCTGCACTGAAATTCCAGTGTTGTGTTTGCACCAGCTTGTTGATGGGATACAGCATTTATGGTTGAACATCTTCAACTCTAGAAAGGAGGGATTTATCACTTTCACATGCATCACTTGAAACACATCTGATTTACTCCCATCGGGCCTCCTCACCAGTTTTGCCATTCCCAATAATAATAATTCAAAGGAAAAAAATGGAATTGGTAAATGTCATGAATTGGTAAGATATCAAATGAACCAGTGACATTTTGGGACTTTTTAGGGCTATGTGGAAAAGAAATCCATGGAAAAGTACATAACTAGTCTCTATTCTCTTTAAGTTGATGTCAAGTTATATATTGTGGGATGTGATACGTGAATGACATTGATTTACTCTAGGCCCGATTCTACTACTTTTATACAAACACACACACACATATATATATATATATATATATATATATATATATATATATATATATATATTATTTTATTAAGGTTTAAGGTCAGCCACACGAGTGCATATGGATTGTTAAATAATGACTATCCTGGAATAAACCGACACAAGCTTTGGGTGTTAGGCTGTAGACGTCGCATTGGTTGTAAATTGATATCTTACTTTAGTACATGTCATTCGGAGAAACCCCACCTGTCACTGTCCCCGTTTGCCTTGCACTCTCGCGTTAGCCCCGAGGCACCTGGAGCATCCCTCAGCTCATCTCATCATGACACTGGTGGGAGTATATCTATCGGGGGGATCGCCCCGAAGTACAAAGTGAAGAAAAAAACAGTTTGGAACAGACTGAAACTCACATGTGTGTTGCGTGCATTGAATGAAACATGGTGGAAATCTGTGGTACAAATTCAATGTGGGTCAGTTTGCCCCAGCAGTGCGGCGCAGCACAGCACAGTTCAATTTGACCCAAATAGGTCAAAGCGACATCGGTGTTACAATGGCTGCACTGTCTTTTTCCAGAGCAAAAACGTACCTTCTCTTTAAGCCTGTAATGTTCTGTAGGGAGCACTCTAGTGCAAAGACATCATAGTGGTTCCATGTGGTGCTTAGATAATAACAAAAAAGAGCAGTCCAGGGATTGTGGCTGCATGTATGGGGGGGGGGGGGGGGGGGGGGGGGAATTAAGAGGATTGGTAATGCTGGCTGCTCAGTGGCAAAAGAGTGCTGTCTGCTCAGTGGCAGAAGAGGTGGTGGGTCGTCTTGTCCTCAATGGGCCGGAAAAGTATCTCCCAGAGGAAAACAAATGGTGCCCTGCGTGGAGGGAGCTGGTGGTTGTCCTTTCTGTGCTTTTCTTCCCTGTGATGTCATGCAGAGCCCTGAGTGGAGGGCAGCCCATTGACCTGTACAGAAATGCGGACAACCCACTGCTCGGCTTTCTCCGTAAGGAAGTGGGGGATGCAAGCGGCCTGTCAGTTATTGATATTACACTGGATCAGTACTGGCTGTGTGTCATCCTCCTCGGTGTTTGCACAATCTCTTGGGTCCGTTTTACGTTATATGAAATATTCTGCTCGGTTGTGTTGGTGACGCCAAACGATCTTGAATGACTCACCCGGTTTCTTAATGTGAACCATTGATTTATTTTGTCTTTATTCTTTGGTGACACAAATGTTAATCTTTATACCTTATCTTAGTTTTTTTTTGGAAGGTCTCTGTTGCAAGTTGTTGGCAGCACAAAGGTCACTCTGCCCATGTGGAATCTCACATCAGATTTAACGACAAACCGAGTCCATATGCGCAGTCATTTCTGACTAAGTCAAGAAGTGACATGTGCATGTTATCTTTGGGGCCATGTGAGCAGTATAGTAGAATTGACACATTCAACTGACTCGCCACATGACTCTAAAACAGTGGTTCTCAGCCGTTTTGAGTGGCCACTCCCTCAGGATAATCAGGTCAGTGTTTGTGACCCCCCACCCAGCTTTGTTTAGTTTTAACAGCTAGCACCTAGGCGTTGTCCAATGGGCTCCAGGGACTGTGGATCTTTGATGCGTTACGTGACCTTTTTCTCTCCCCTCTGACCGACCTGAAATCAGAAACTCATGTCCAATAAAATAAATTTTTATCATAGAAAAATTATGTCAGATGTAATTTAAACAAATAATAAAAATACTCTCAACTATCTTGTTTTATTTCTAATATGTTCTTTTCTTTTTTATGGAAATACAATTTCACACATTAATGTTAAAGAGCCCGTCGTTGTATGTTCATGTGATTTGTGAACTGCTTGTTAACCCCTGAGGGTTCCCAAGTGTTTCGCCAGATAATGTGCATTGTTATTATTACTTACTTAATATGCAGAATAGCAACACGGCACATGCTTGATAATCAGCGAACGGACTCCCCATAACTGAGCTTGAAAAGGGGAAAACAAATCTATTTTTTCCTCCACATAAACACCAACATGTAAAAATAATTCAGTTTTGTATTATATCGTATTGTCATTACTCCTTTGTTGAACTAACCAGTCTCTTCTTGTTTTCTCTGCTCACTCAATGTTATAAATGTAATATGCAAGTTTGATTACGGAATACAGCTTTATTTTTGACAAAAACTAATAAGAACAGCACACTGTTTATAGATTTACATTAATCTATAAATAATAAATTTTCCTTTCAATCAGGAGCCTTTAATCCTACTCAAATTACTGTTAAGTGCCTTGTTTTCAGAGCCTGATAAACGTGTGTTTTTCACTCCAGGTTCTGCATAATGCTTTAATAGCTACATCTCCCACATCATCTGGTCCTAACATCTGAATCTGACACAGTGCAGGTGGGGGGCAACACACCAGGCAGCTTTAATTTACAAGGAGACACTATAATAACACGCTTTCCACTATCTAGCACGGGGATTGTGGGGCCTTTTTTTGTGTTTTGTTACGTGAGACAATTCATTTGACGGATGCAGCTCCCAGTTAATGTTATCTTTGGTTCTTTTTACACATTTTTTTTTTGGGGGGGGTGTAGTTCTCCCTCATGTTGACAGAAGTGAGTTCTTCCCCCATATGAATACATCCCCACATGGACGCACGGAGAGCAGTGTTTGCGTCCAATAGGCTCAGTGTCGGCGCTCAGCAGCAGGCCCGGGACAAGCGCGGCTCTCCGTCTGAGGCTCCAGGCTAAAGGCTAAAAGCAGCTCAGCGGCTGTAATCCCCGTATGAAACCATCATGGCTGCCACTCGCTGAGCTGTCAAGCTCTCCACAAAAGAAAAAAATAAAATAAGGTAAAACAACGAGCCAACTACACTGGAGCTTTTACGGTAACATCTATACCACCCGGCGGGTCCGTCTGCAGTAGCAACTCGATGCAAGGTTTTAAAAAAACGAACCGAAAAACGTCCGGGCTTAACTTTTGTCGCCACGCTCTTCATTCCTCCAAGTTATTTCGTCTTCGTAAGCTCTCGTCGCGTCACGTTAATTCAAATCATTCAAAACGTTGTTTCACAACAAAAAAACACGTTTCAACACGACGACGACGCAACAAAACGGGTTTTTGTCACGCGGAAGGAAGCGGGGCTCTCACTATACGGTGGGATAGTTTTTAATCGTCGCTTCGCAATTCCCAGGGCGGCCGTGGCTCGTTACAAAAGCAGGTCTCATCACTTTGTTGTGTTCAAGTCAAACTGCACAATGGCCGAACGATTCACCGCTTAATGTGCCAGCTAAGAAGCGCCGCCGCGAGCGTTTCATCTCTTTTTTTTTTTAAATTGATGCTTTGGTTAGTTTTAGGAGGTTTGTTTTTTATAAAAAAAACATCGCCTCCCACCGTGGCGCCTTTAGCTGTGTTGCAAGCGAGTTTGCAACAATTTTTGTGTGCAGGTGAGTTAAAGTGCAGCTGGATGTTGATACGACTCTAAGGTCGTTGTTTTACACCCGATATTGAGTGTGACAGATTAAAACCCGCGCGCAGGCGTTTTGAACCCTTGCCAGCAACAGGTGGACTTTACATTAATAACATGTTGAGTAGGACCGTGAACGCAGCTCCTCTTTAAGGGGGGTCCACTGAAGTGATGAGACAGCAATCCCCCCGGGTACTCGCAGCAAGGGCTGTTTTTTTTTTTTTTTTTTTTTTTTTTTAAAGCATTTCATAACAAAAGTACATTTGTAAACAAAAAAAGGGCCACTGGGACAAACTAATTTGATTCGGACCCGCTCCAAACTTGGCCGGTGATTTCCCCCCACTAACCCAAATCCCAAAACTCCTTGGCGCAGACAGAAAGCGCTCTTGGATTTGTTGCATTGGCCTTGAAACTGTATTATTCATGTCTTTTTTTTTTTTTTTTGACAATCCTTTTGTGTTGTTCTGCATTTTCAGAAACCTGGGGAAAAAAAATTACAATAACCAAACGAAACATGGATTCGGTGGATATTTGCGCAGCCTCCTCCGGGGGAGATAATATGCGACGTGGCAACAAGAGGACTAGAGATTGGCATAAACGGCTCCACCTCAGGAAAACTGCCGTTCAGCCTCCAACTATGCAAAGTGCAGATAAGCGCGGCCCAAAGACGAAAGCGGGGGAGTGGGAGCAGAGCACAGTGTGGCCTTCGTCGCAGAAGCCCCCCAAGGAAGCGCAGCGGGGTCAGCACAGGGCAAACGGCGACGACGGCTGTGGCGGCGGTGGTGACAACAACACACTCAGGTTTACGTGCGCTCAGTGTCGGGACAACTTGGAGTACATTCCGAAGGACTTGGTGAGACACTTTAAGGAGAACCACAGAGGGAGCCCACCAGTTTTTGCCTGTCGCGCGTGCGCTTTCACTACGCACGAGTTCTCCTACCTTCAGGTTCATCTGCTGAGCCACAAGGACACTTTTTCTAGTTGCAGCGTTTGTCGCGACGACGTTGTGCGCACGTGGCCGGAGCTCAGCGCACACCTGGCTGCTTGTCACCGCCAAAGAGGCAAGTATTCATGCGCAATGTGTCCTGAATTCTCCACAGGCAACGTTGGAGTGTTTTTGGAGCACACGTACGCACATAATTTAGGCCTGGAGGGAGCTAAGGGTCTGTTGCCGCACACGAAGGGCAAGAATACGTTTGGGCCTAAGACAAGCGCCCAGGTGTTGCGTTGTCAGCAGTGTGGCTACGAGGCGTCTCATAAATGGTTGATCGCGAAGCACGTTAAAGCTGTCCATGTATGCCAGAATGGTAATCAGAGGAAGAAGAAGAAGAAGGAGGAGGAGGATGAGGAGGTTCGCTCCTTAGCGATGAAACCAAATGACCCGATACCAAAAGTGAAGCCCAGGTTAACGAGAAGTGCCGTGAGGGAGATGTGCTGGCTGACACAGGACTGCCTTTCTCTGCCAGGGAGAGAGTTCCTCGATAAGTACTGCCATCTGTCAGATCCGCGAACGACACTTGAGGAGACTCAGCAGTTCCTGATGAACTCTGTCGCCGGGGAGACCGGCGACCAGAAATGGACCAAGGCCCTGAAGACCGTTTTGTCGAATGTCCCTCAAGACATGAACACTAACCCGAAGGCGGAGAACGGCATCGCGGCGAACTCGCCGGACCTCACCGTCCTGACCGTCAAAAACAAGATAACCGTGGCTCAAAATGGCGCCACATACGCCAAAAGGTTGAAAGTGACAACATCGCCGGACAAGGAAACCGATGCCTTTGAAAGTGCCCCAGACGATGCCCCTTGCGTCGTCGGCCAAAATGGCTGCAAGTCAAATTCGAGACGGTGTACGTCGACTGAATCCAAACGAAACAAGGACGTCTCGCCGCCTGCCCAGATTGTGCCGTCTGAGTGCACTCGAATGCAGGAGAACGGAGAGAGTTGGGAACTAAAGGGTGACCACGAAATGGAGGAGCATGGTAAAAAACCCGAGGGGTCAGAGCACAAGGGTGGGATCGATATCTCCAGTGAGCTGAAGTTGACAAACGAAAGTGGAGAGCAGACCCCCGTTCATAAAGTTGCACCAAAAAGTAAGCGGCGAAGACGGAAAAGAACAGCGAGATCCAAAAGGGCTGGTAAAAGGTCATCAGGGCTGGCCTTAAAGATAGTGTTGAAGAAGAATCCGGTGAAGGAGAAGCAGTGGCTGTCACAAAGCTCTCTGTCTCCATCAGGAAGCGGACCGGCGGGTGACTGCCCTGGACTGCCATGCCCTCGTACAGCGTTGGAGGAGGCGGCGCAGATTCTCACGGACGCGCCACCTGTCGAAGTACGCCAGGAGGAATTGCCCAAAGCTTCCTACGCTGACCTGGACGACCCCTCTGAAGCCATCACTTCCAGTCCACGGTCAAAGCCAGGGGAGCGGCTCACCCCCGGTCGCGGCGCAAAGCCGCTGGGGCCTCGCAGTCCGGGCGGAAGCGCGGCCGCCACGCTCCAAGGCTCGCCGTCGTCGCGTCCAGAGGCGCATGGCAACACAGAGGAGTCCCCGGAGCATTCGGGAGCAGAAGTCGACGAGAGCCGTTTGACGGTCGCGGCGGGGACCGAGGTGGAGGCGTGTCCCGAGGACGCATCGGGCAGCAGCACGGACCGCCGGGAGTCGGACGATGGGATGACCTCAGCCACCGATGGAGTGACTCCTCACAGCAGTTCCACCAAGTCCTCAGCAGTTTCCATATCTATTATTACGGCGCAAGGTAAGAGGGCAAATTATAGTTTGATTTCACATGCGATGGCATTTTAGTTAACATTACTACGACGGAGTTTTTGGGCCATCAAAAGTAAAATAAATATATAATAATTATGGTGCCTCAGATTTTCTGAGATTAAAGTGGCAAATATACGAGAAAAAAGACATAAAGACATAAATTCATGAGAAAAAAGAAGTAGTAATGCTAACTTTGTTGCTCCTGAAGTCCTGAAAGAAAAATGTATTTTATATTCTTTCAGGACCATAAATGCATACTAATATTTTAGAAGATACATGAAAGTAGAAATGAACAACATCTATCTTTGACGACACGTGTTTATATTTCGGCACAGATAAAACTAAAACCCAATCGTTGTTAAGACGTCACGCTGCTCTGCAAGTTTTATTTCTCGTAAATTTACCACTATAATCGTTTTTTTCTGGTTTTTCTCTTTTTTTTTTTTGTCTCTAAATATTGCTCCTTCCCCTTGCTACATAATTATTTATTTGTTTTTTACCTTCAATGGCCCAACTACGCCATCGTCAAATTTGTAATGAGTCTTTTCACCTTTTGTCTTGCAGGGGAGGTAAACTCTGAAGACCTAATCCTCGTTCTCGCTGCAGAGCGCGGGGAACAGAGTGCCGCTGACTCCTGCCCGGATCTCCTCAGCAACATCCAACCGCCAGCCTCCGGCCATCAGTGGCAGCCGCTCCCGAAGCACCTGGAGAGGACCCTGAAGTTAGTCGCCATAAGTCCATCTCAGCCGGTGAAGCGTCCGGTGAGGGACCAGCCCGTCGTGGTGCTGAACCATCCAGACGCCTGCATCCCTGAGGTCGCCAGGATCATGGAGGTCATCAACCGGTACAGAGGGGAGGTGCAGAAAGTTGTGCTGTCGCGGAGAACTGCCAGCGCCCTCTCCACCGCGTGCGGTGAGGAGAGCGACCCGGCGGACTCTGCGGCGCGCGGCAAAAGCGCCGTACAGGAGAGGTTCCTGTTGAAACTGAAACTTCGGCGGTTGAGCAGGAAGAAGTACGAAGTGGTCGACGCGGCCTCCCCCAGCAGGGAGGAGGCGGAGGATGCGGCCATGTTCCGCTGCTGGTTTTGCGGCAGGCTCTTCGCATGTCAGGAAAAGTGGACGGCCCATCGGCAGCGACATCTGATGGAGTGGAGAAAGCCAAACTGTGAAAACTCTTAATGTCATGCACACTGGATGAAAAAGCAAACATACGTCTGGAAAATTACTTTTGCAATATGACAAAAGCATAATGAAAAAAGTCTTAAATCTGATTTGTTGGTTTGAGGAGAATCAAATCCTTGTGGCGCCTCCTGGAGGGTTCATTCTCAGGGTAAACATTTACCTATTGTCTCGCTGCCCGATGGAGGCGCTCGACACAAACTCTTTGTACATTAGTGATTCTCTGTAAAGCCGCGAGGTTGTGGTGTCGATGCGTTAGTTCTTTTGTATCGTTTGTATTTTGTCTACGCAATAGCTTTATTTAAGGTGATTTCAGTACACTGTCATATGTAATATTTTATAGAACACTGTAATATGTATATTTGCCATACCATCTGAACTCTATTAATCAGTTTATGTACGGGTAGACTCTACAGTGTGGTAGCTGTCGTATTTGTTTTAGAACGGGACGCAGAGACCCATTCAGATATACCAAAAACTAAAAACTAAAAAAAACAAAGATAATAAGCTGTTTTTATTCAACATTTATTTATGACTCTTAAGTTTAGCCTTTTATATGCTTTTTTCTTTTTTTTTTCTCCTTTGGGCCACTTTGAAGAATCAGTGTCATTGTAAACAAATTAAAATAATAATCTTTGTACAAACTCCAAATTATGTTAAAAATAATAGTGTTATCTGTAAGAGTTATATTTTATCAAGCAGATACCCCTGAAGAAACAATTAATTTAAATAGAGGAAAAAAAGAAGTAAACCTGTGGGTTTTTTTTTATGTCAATCAGGCCCCGGTGATCATGTCTTCTTGTTTTGTTTCCTCAATTAGTTTCCTCTTTTGACTTGAAATGATAACGTTATCTTTTAATTGCACTATGAAAGGAGGATTTATATTTCCCATTACCTCACCTTTATCAGGCCCAAGCTTTTGACAATCTCTAACCAGTGTCCTACTGTAGCTCAACATTTCCTTTTGCAGCCGGGATCCCGTCAGTATTCCCAGCAAGGGAACAGTGGCTCGTGTGCGTGTGTGTGAGTGTTTGTATGTGTGTGTGTGTGTGTGTGTGTGTGTGTGTGTGTGTGTTAGTCAGTCAGTCAAGGACCATTGGAAAGAATTAGTCCATGTGTCCTTGTTTCAGTAACTATGTGTATATCTTTTTTCTCCAATTTGGATAAAGATTTATAATTGTGTACATAGTCCAGATAGAGGTACTGTACAGAATATTCCTGCAGAGTTGTCACCAAGTGCCTAGTACTTCTTGTTATGCAACAAAATGTGAGCGTGAGAGCATTACTTGTTGACCAGTCCAATAAACGAACCAGTTTGTCGGTCCCTGGTGGCGTTTTTTGTGATGTGAGCTGGAGTCATACAACACAGGTAATGATGTTTTTTTTTTTTTTTTTTATTAAAACAAAAATATACAACCTTGTATTTTTTGGCTCCTCCAATGTATTGCTGTCATAAACAAATATTCTACCAGCTCCTTTCCGCTTCAGCAACGCTGTCTCCTTCCTTTGCATTCATTTCCACAAACTGTTTACTGACTGAGCATTACAAAAATAAAAAAGAATAAAACCAAACATCATAATAAAAAGTGATCTGCGTCGGTGCTACTTTGGTTCTGCATGGCCAGCAGTGCAGGGCGGGGATCTCGACACTGGAGGGGGAGAGACGACGAGTCCTGTAAACAATAGTCTTGTCAGTAGACGAGGGCCAATCTAGGGCCTCGCGGGGAAGCGCAGCTTGGTGGTGTCCTTGGCGTTGCTCTGGCCGTCAATCAGCACCAGGGGAGTCCTCTGGTGGTTCTCGATGATGTGGCAGACGCTGCTGAAGTGCTGCGAAGAGAGAGGAGGAACTTTTAAGTGTCCTTAAAATCAACAAAATTGGCTTCATGAATCATTTGTGTTTGCTCTAAATATTTTAAAGGAAGGAGGAGGGGGGTCTTGTGACGCAGACGCTATAAAAGTGTAATAAATGTCAGTAAAGCAACTGAAGAAGAAGTCATTTAGTCCACTTCTTGTGTTTTGGCACAAAACTGCTAAATGTACTCTCAATCCCAATGCGATGTTTCACATTTACAGTTTTGGGTGTCCTTTGGTCTAGCTGTTGTTTCAGTACCTTTCAGCCTGCATGCAAGCTTTCTAACTAACAACCCTAATCCTAACAAACCCAGTATCCGCACTGGACTGGAAAAGCCCTGCAGCTGTTATACTAAAGAGCAGCTAGATCAACACGCTGAGACATAAACTCTGCTCTTTCTGCAGTTAGATACCAAAAACCACAACTCCAAAACACCCTCCTCTGTACCTCCTCCCCCTTCTTCTCTCGCCCCAGAGCGTACTGCTGCGTTGCCGCGATGAAGCGGATCGGGATGTTGTACACCCGGCCGCTGTAGAACACCACCAGGGTGTAGGGCTGCTGTGTGTCCTGCCCGGAGCTCTTCCTCACCATGAACGCCCCGCCCTGAAACAGAGAGACACACTTGTGGTCACGGAACCCCCACGCAGGGGTTGGTTGGTTACTGAGAGTTAAACCACGGACCCCCCCTCCTTGTTTGGATGACAGTCGTACGGTTCTCACCCTGTTGGAACGACACAAGGCGTCGTCGGCAGTCTTGCGGTCACATGCCCCGGCGTACCAGGGCTTCTTCTCGATGTCTGCGTCCTGAAATGACAGTAAACGGAGAGGAGGACTTGTTGCGTGAATGTGGCTCTCTGGGTTGTTTGTTCTGCTTTACGAGAGCACACCTTGTCTTGGTCTGTGGACCCGTTCTCAGCAGAGACGCTTCCTCTGTCGGCTGGCCCTGGGACAACAAGGGACACACACTTTACGATAATGTGTGTGTGTGTGTGTGTGTGTGTGGAGTTCTTATGGAAGTCCATTTCTGCCACTGTTATGAAAACATATAGATCCTATAAATCATAGTTATGAGATAGTATCTCATACTTAGCATCTCATAATTATGACCTACTATCTTATATGACTTACTATCTCATAATTATGAGATACTGTCTTAATCTTTTCTTCCCCATGGCTTCGCTGCTCTTTGTTACGCCCCCTCAGTCAGCATCTCATAATTATCAGACAATAAGTCATAATTATGAGATGCTAAGTCATTATTTTGAGATAACACCTCATTATAATGACTCACAGGGTCTTCATTTTTTCATCACAGAAGAATGGGCTTCCATAGGTACCCTATAATGTAGGCATTTCTGAGAAAAAAACCAACTCCTCCCGTGCTCCACAGGCTGATGGCTGCTGAGAGACTCGAGCAGGAGCTGTACTCACTGGGAGGGGTCAGCGGTGGAAAAGGAATCCTGCAAGAGAAACCACAAACAGAGGCAATTAAAGGCTATTTTTTCCTCGGTCCCTTCCACCCCCCCTCACAAACTGCACACACGTCTTACTTTGGCCGTTTAATGTCCAGTGTGAAAGCTTTCGGCGGGGGCTTCTGGTCGATCTGCATCGCCGGCAGCGTGCGGCCTGTGGAGATCCAGACGTATGGTGATCAGGCTGCGGTCGACGCATCCCACAAATGACATGGTTTTTGTTGTTGCACATTTGCTTTATCTGCATTCCCTTTCAACCGGAAGAGTTTAAATGTGTTATGTCTATAATGACTTGTACGTTAGGTTGTCGGTGTATGTGCAGCCTGCGTTTAGAATTAGATCATTATTGGACACTAAAAGAAATCCAGAAAGCAAATCTGGATTTGCAGCGCTAATTTCCCAACATTTAATAAAAGCTCTGGTGTGACTAATAGTAATGAGTGCACACATAGTATCTGAATTAATGTAAACACTTACTCTGAAATTCCCTAGGTTTGAATTCTGGTCTCTGCAAAAAAAAAAAAAACACATTTCATTATTTCCACATAAATATAAGCACATACTGTCACGTTGACAGATATTAAAGACAAGTATTCATTGTATTCAGAGTGTTTCCTACCGGTGGTTTTGGTGACCTGATGGCAGAAAAATAAATAAAAGAGATGATCAGACATTCAGTTATTCCCTTCTTTAAGCTTTACACAGATGTATAATTAGAAAAGATATTTGGTCGAGTGATGCTTACACTCTGGGCTTTGGTTTTGGTGGAGAAGGGCCTTCTGCAGGTTTATCACTGGAACCTAGAGGAGCACACAAGGACAAGTGATCCACCAGTTATTGGGACCAGCTTTGGCAAGTCACATCTTGCTGTTGTCCAGTCACAGTAGATAAATGCATCTTTCTGGCTTTCCTCTAGATGGCGTAACATGGTAGGAGGCCTTTGATTTCATACTCACTGTCCCCTGGATCACACACTTCATATTCATCTTCGTCCGAAGGCTCCCGGACCTGGAAAAATTCACAATAGCAATGAGTCCGCGTCGTCCTAACCGTGCATCACGTGGCAAATCTCTGCAAAACTCGGCACTTACAGCAGTGGGAGATCTCCTTGTGTTCAATCTAAAGAAAGAAACGCGGCTCACCGTTAGTGTGGTTGAGTGGGAAAGCAGTGCAACGACTTGATAGCGGACAGAGGGCGGCACTACCTGGGGCTGGGCATCGGTGGCAGAGAATGCGACTGTGTTGTGAGGCTTGGACACGGTCTGCAAGGGAACAATTGGTCTCAGACTGCAGGCGAAAAGGATATTCTAACAAATACTGTCATTTTGTCTATGCATTTACTAGTCTCCCACTGACCTGCTTGCTGGAAGAGATAATGAGTTTCCCTGCAAAAGAGACGCCATTAAACGAAAAACCACGATGAGTTCCACAAGTAAATGCATTTGAAAAATACTTGAAATGGCTGTGACTTAAAAGCCTACCTTTTTCTCAGGAACTTCATAAAAGTCTGAAAAGCAACCAAAGCCAGAATTAGACACACTGCAGAGGCACAAAGGCCTCTGGTTTTCTCTTTTTTCTTTTCATTGTTTTCATTGCTTCAAACATGTCTTCAGCATGCAGCAGAATCTGCCCTTGGGCGTTTCTTTTGTGTGTGTGTGTGTGTGTGTGTGTGTGTGTGTGTGTGTGTGTGTGTGTGTGTGTGTTTGGGCTAACTGCTTTTGTCTGTCTCTCATTGTAGTGTATTTTCAAAGACCTTTCATGCATAGGCCTGTAATCTGTTCATTCATTATTGCAGACGCAATGGAGGACCTCTTTTTCTTCGTCTTTCCCTTCCATGTTCAGCCATACTGGCAACATGGCAGTGTTGGTCGGGCCAACAACCAAACGTTAAACATTTTTAGGCGACCACAATGTTACAATTTACTTTCATGAAGTGAAAACACACTGTGAAAGCTTAAAGTGGAGAGACGAAAACACGGACAACTCCCAGACGTGGTAGCGACCTGTCAATCACAAGGTAGCCCCGCCTTAAAGCATAACCACGATTATGGTCTATTTGACTGTAAATGGGCCCTCATTTACTAAATGAACATCATGCTTTATTGAAGAAGACTTGAAACTAAAGATTGAGACCATAAACTCATGTTTACAATGTTTACTGAGGGAATAAATCAAGAGAGAAGTAGAGTCATTTTCTCATAGACTTCTATACAATTCGACTTCTTTTGTCAACCAGAGGAGTCGCCTCCCGGCTGGCCAGTAGAAAGAATGCAACTTTAAGGCGCTTCCACGTTGGCTTCACTTTAACCCGCAATACAACTGACTTTTCCATCAACCTCAGCTGTACTTAATGTTTAGTGTTAGTTAGCAAACGTTAGCATGCTAATACTCACAGAGCGTGGCCACTATCCACTATCCACTAACTAAATCCCTTTTTCCCCGAGGCGCAGCATGGTTACTGTACCTACCGGGACTGGATGGATGCTCTGGTAACGGTGTGTGCAACATGGGACGCTCCCTCCCTGCTCTGCCCCCACCATGCATCACAGGAGCTGTGTAGAGGCACAAAGATTCTCATCATTATAATTATATTTATAAGTTTCCTTTTCATCAAAAACTCCTCTCTATTCCGGTATGTATCTTACTAGAGGTCGGATTCCCCGCAGGCTCCACGTAGTTGTCGTCGTCGTTGCTGCAGTCGGGATTGATGTAGTCCTCCTGCAAAGCGACACATTGTGAAAACGAGGTCAACCGTCCGCGGTCATCGTAAGGTATTTAGCAATGCACAGGATATGGTGAAATTCTCCCAAGACCACATGGCTGCGTTTGTGGGAGAGATTTTTGCGAGCTATGTGTGAGGTATAATGGAAGTTGATTTACTTCATCGCTCTCCTGCTGGGTGGGTTCGGGGGGCAGTTGCTTGGAGTCTTTGCCCGGGCGGAGGGGCTTCCTGGGCGGCCGGCAGGGCCGGTGACGGCGGTCGTCTAGAAAGGAGAAGCAGAAGCAGAAACAGGGCGTCAGCATTTGCATGAAGCTCCATTCTGGAGGCCCCCCAGTGTATTGTGGCTTTGGCCCTACGGTGCCAAGGTGGCAAGCGGAGAGCGATGCAACTCCAGCTGGAGGAGAGAGTCATCGCTGTAAAGGAGAAGTTGTTGAAGAACAGAAACTGTGTGCGAAAAAAGGAGTTATGTATTCCACCACGAGGAGAGGAAGAGTTTCGGTAGCCATTCGTGGTGGAAAAATAAATGCAGATATAAACAGTTCTTCCCCGTCAGGAGACCGTTACCGACCGAGATACTCCCCCCTCGAGAGGGCAGAGGGAGTCGTGGCGAAGGCCCTGTGGCTGGGAGGAGGCTCGTAGCTGTCGTCCTGGTCCTCACAGAGATCTTCATATGTGTCGTTATCCTGGGAACAACATGTTTGTCATGACGCCAGGCAAAAACAACACTCTAAATGACCCACCAATCACGGATGCCTTAACTTACGTAGTCCGGATCAGACAGTTCATCATCTTCCCTGTCATCTGTGAAAAAAAAAAGATTTTCTTTACAACGAGGGAGAAATGTGAAAAGTAAATTGTGAATTTTGTTAAACCCAGCATTAAACACCAGCATGAAATTCACCCGAGCAGGTGTCAGAGCACATTCTCTAATTTTAGAACCCAGTTGAGGAACCAGCGGAGCGCGTCTCCTCACCTCTTGAACTATTTAATAAACTCTCCACAAGTGACATAATTGTTGCTGTTTATTTTCTTCATGCAGTTTGAGCAGAAGCGTTATGTAATTTAGCGCAGCGTGTTTCTCAAAACAACATCTGGAAACAAGTGTGATGGGGCCTACTTGTTCCCTGAAGTTCACTTGCAGTGTTTATATTTGTTTTATATATATATACAGTATATATATATATATATATATATATATATATATATATATATGTATCTGGATATTTTATAAGAATGGAGGCTTTTATCAGAGATGAAACAGATGTAGTAGTTGTTTTATTCCGTTGGAGAGGAGAGGGCCAATACGAGAGGATGTAGAAGAAAAGTGCAAACTGCGAGGGTATAAATGACTGTAGGTACAGTCAAGGTAAGTTCAGTAACACAGCTGAATTCAGGCTGTTTTTGTGGTTAGTGATTGTATCATATACAACATTATCTCCATAATTAGTGAAATAAGCAGACCATCACAACATCTAAGGGTGGAAGTACATCTGCTGTACTTGCAAACTAGGCATTTCAATATTTTGCTTAATACATCTACTCCACTATACGGCAAAAGGAAATATGCTACTTTTCACACACTGTTCCGACTTTGATCTACTAGTTGTGCAAGTTTTGCTTGAAAAACACTTGATATTAATGTAATACACAGTATGTTATAATGTTCTACTCTGTATAAAACATTCTGCCCAACGGATGATTTTGCTTCAGGTCCTTTAACAGTTTTTTGTACTCAGTGCATTTGATCCGTGGACGTGGAAGTGTGACTGCGCCGGGCATTTGTACTGTAATATCATGTGTTTGTGTGGGAGGAACATTAACACACTCCTCAAACACTGCTGATTGCTGTGCAATTATCAGACTGGGTTGTAGAAATCCAAACTTCTCTGCTCTCTTCCTCTTTTTCAAGCTCGCCTCATATGTTAACATATGTTATATGTGTCCGTTCCATAGTGGATATTTAAAAGATACCCTTCCCACACTAACATGATTCCAAAGGGGGACCAAATCCACCATCCTCGCTCTGCGTGAGAATACATGCCAGGATCAACCCTGGCCTCCTCTGTTGGATTTGGACAAATTCAAGTGGGTGTTTTCTACAGTTACGCTCCTTTGAGTACGAAATGTTCACTCGGCTTCCAACACGTTCCCTTGCAGCGCTGTGTGTCGCTGTGACAGGGAGTGGATTCTGTACTGAAGACCGTAACTTTGGAAAGGCACACTCGGATGATCACAGTGACTCTTTCATCGTACACATCAGCATCTGAGCATCATCACAGACAGACTTGAACACAGTTGGATGTCAACTTTGTCGTGGAAGTGTGGGACAGCGTCCAAGTTCTTACCTCTGTAATCTCTCGCAGGCACTTTTGGAAGTGGCTTGCTCTTTAGCCTGCCGTACAGAGAGACACTGACATCAGCAGCAGGCAATGAATGACTTCACAGGGTAAACAACACTTTGTCTCGGGGGGGGGAAAGAGACGTCCTAATTTGCACACACATACGTGTGCAAATTAGGACACCTGTGCTGTGAAAAGCGGTTGGCAGGACCGCTGTGCCCCTTTAGCAGACAGGCCGAGAATCAGTGGGTTCTGTACAGCGTGTGTCACTACAGCATCTGTCCTTTGAGGGGACTAATTTCAGAGGAAAGGAAATCGAAACAGCCATCTGTTTACGTTACTTTTGATCCGTGGGTCCGACTCTTACCCCGTCGGTTTGTGAAAGAGGAATTGACATTCTCTAATGATGCATACATGCGCCGCGCAGAGGCGTCGGGTGGACCTCTCCGGCATCTGCAAAGAGTGCAGCGAAGAAGAGTGTGAGATTTTAGGAGACTGACCTCCTCAGTTTGTCCAGAAAGCTGCCGTCGTTCTTCTTGATGTCTTGGACGATCTTCTGAAGCTGCCTGGAAAATATGATTTGTCATTCAGAAGTTATAATTTTTTGCCCAAGTTTGAACCCTTTCTTGCTTGCGGGGGAAAGTTAACAGACGTTGAGACCATATTGCAAAGATGGAAGAAACTGTGGTTTACTTTTTATCCAAATCACCACATTAATACATACACTTATATATATATATATATATATTAGCACATTAATGTGCTAATTAAGTTAGCACATTAATGTGGTGATTTGGACAAAAAGTAAACCACAATTTCTTACATTTTCTGAAGAGCAAGCTGCTTCCAAAAGTGCCAGCTTCCAAAAAGTGCCTGCGAGAGATTACAGAGGTAAGAACTTGGACGCTGTCGCACGCTTCCACGACAGGGTTGACACGCAGTGCCACAATTTCTTACACAATTGCTCTTATAATTAATGCATTAATTAAAAGAGCAATTGTGTCATTGCCACAAAATATCAGATAAGACCGAACTCCTTACCGAATCTTTGCCGTAGCAGGAGCAGCGAGTTTACTTAACGTATCCATATTCACGCTTAACATCTTTGATCTTGGGTCCTCTCCTGCATTAAGTGTGTGCTGCCGGAGTGTTTGCAGATATGTGACTGTCACTGTCTACGAGTCACGTCTTTGTCATAGAGGGGAGGAGTTCAATTCTGACCATCCTCTGCAGGAGAAGAAAAAATCACTTCTCTTTTCCACTCCTCACCTCTCACACCCACACAGACACACACATACACACACTCAACACAAGATTTCAGTGAGCAAACCTGTTGCATCACATCTCTCCTGACCCTCTTCAATTTCACTTCCTTCCCATTTCAATTGCTGATAATAGCCACCAGTATACATATATCACCTGAATGAGATCACTGGCTGAGGCCTTCAGATTAACATGGGCAACAGCTGGAGGCCTCAAAGCATCAGGGTGACTATGTCCACATTTTATATACAGTCTGTGGTTTCAACAGAATTACCTTTGCAGTCAACAACTTAGGTCCATGTTTACTTCCGTCAGCTGATTTCATTCACATACACTTTAACAGGAAATAAACTGGGACCCATAGCAAAAGTTTACATTTAAAACTGTGAAGTTGTTTGGTTGTGAGGTCAAAACTGTATGGAAATCTTGACTTGACTTCTTTTGTACTATTTAAATGCCTGTTTTACCTCTGATCACTGTCAACCTCAGCAGAGGAGAAGAAACCAGGGAGCTGTCTGTGGTCAGAAATGTGCTTTCAGAATTAAAGTCAAGTTTGGATTTTGAAGGAACTAGGTGCGTATGACTCACGATGAGAAGTCTTTAGACAGCTTTTAGTCTCCATTGTGAAGACCATTTGGGACACGTATGTGCTGATGAGACATTTTAATTAACACGTCACTACATGTTTTCCAGTGAAGAAGTTTGGTTTATTCCTGGCTATGTGAGAGTAGAACATGTTGTGTACATAATAGTCACTTTATGTAGCTTTTCCTACAGTGTCTAAGAAAACAGGAGGATATTCCCCCTGTGTGTTCCAATACCCATAATACCATTTAATATAGCACGACAGAAATATATATATATGTCCCAAATGCCAAAAATGCCAGGATGTCCACCTATATCTGGTCATATTTTGCAGTATGCAAGCCTGCATGTTTTATGGTAATTCTGACTCACAATCCTCTGCGTAAATGATATATGAACAAGAGGGTCAAAGTTCAAGGTGCAATGTTACGAGGAAGTAGTGTGTCCCAATTTAATCTATACTGCGTGTAACTGAACATACTATGCAAGGGTAGCTGCAGTATGTACTAAAAACAATGACATGTTACTTCCTGACTTAAGCGTTTGAATAACCACCTACAAAACAGGAACTCAAATAGAAAAATATGGAAGCCCAGGATAGCCAATATTCAAATTAGTTTATAGTTGGCATATTTGTGCAAGGTTTACAACAAAAGCTCCTTTCACTTGCTTTTTTGCACCCTTAGTGCTGAAATGAAAATTATGAAATTGATTTTTGTTTTGTTTATAGAAAAAAAAGAAAAGAAACCCCAACAAAATGACTTAGAAATAGAGCAACTTTATTTAATAGGTGGAGAAACGTCTTTGCAAACTTAAAAATGAAAGTGTAAAGGCGTAATTTGGGAATGATTTTAGCTTGTATTTACCCATAACTAGAAATAGATATTTTTCAAACACAAAGATGTCTCTAAAAAAAATATATTTACAGTTTAGTTTTTTATTTCTATTAAATTATAATAAATAAAAGGGTTGTACAGGGGGTTCATACACACTTATTGCAAATAACGTTTTACATGCAGTCTAAAGTGCACGTGTAGTCAGACATCTGCACGTGCATACAATAACCCAGCTGCATGTACATAAGTACAAATAAACTGTCAGCGCAGACACACACACACACACACACACACACACACACACACACACACACACACACACACACACACACACACACACACACACACAGTGTAATTTTGTTTCTGAGGTACCCTCTTATTGTCATGTATGTAGGTTTTTATATATTATACTATACACTTTCCCCTCCAGTATCCTGTCACTCAAAATGCATGCTTATTTATACATGCAGCTCTATGTATAAACATATGCATATAAATAATCTAACTATCACATGGGCTATGAAGAGCATGCTGTGTTTTATTCCCTCGATAACAAGCGGAAGGGAGGTGAGAGAAGAATGGGAGGAGGGAGGAAAAGCCGAGAAGACAGGGAGGTGTTTGATTGAGGTGTGCGATGACAGCGGTGTAAAACTTTTACTTACGGTCGGCTGATGAGACTGAACTGGTTCATGTCACTGTCGGACAGGCTCTGTGGAAGCATCACACAAATCTAATTGTAAACGCGTGGTGACAAGTTGGGTGAAAATGACTCGATTGACTGTGATCTCCTGCCGCAGAGGTGATGTTACAAATGTGTCACCTTGGCACCAAACACGTGCATGAGAGCATGTCAGTGTATGAAAGTACGAGAACATTGGTGGTGGTCGTGCATCGCCTCTTGGCCAACAGCAGATGGCAGCACCTCACTAAGGGCCAATTCCACCAGCACAGTTTGGTTCTCTCAGGAAGCCCTTGTGATATTTTTAAGGTGAACGAAAGAGGAAGAGGAAGCACCTTATTGGTACTTACCGTACCCACAGCATGGGAGCCGCAGGGTCAGATGACACACATTGCATACTTGCATAACACAGAGAAGTATGTCGTCAGTGTTGTTGGTTAGAAAACAAGACATCATGACACTCAAGGATGGGAGATTAAAATCAAATATCCTCTATTGGTGTGCTGAGTGTGGCTCGTTAATAGCGATCTGCAAACCGTTGAACAAGTCATGAAGGATACAGAGCTGACGACACAAAGTCCAAAAGCGATAAAGCAAAGCGATAAAATTAAGCTTTTTTTGGGGGGCGCCGTTGCCTAGTTTCCATTTTGTGGATTAAAGCGGCTGACCTTCAAGTGAAGTGCTTGCTCCCGCGTCTAAAAACACACACCACCGTATTACACAATTTCATAAATCATCGAGCACTTAGAAAAAGTTTATCCGGCCGCCCGCTGCATTGGGATTTTGTGTTTGCATTTAATGTTGGCTCCGCACTGGGCCAATTGTGATTCGCAAATGAAAGGAAATGATTACCATAAAATATGCAACAAAATCCCGCTAAATTATGTATTCCCCTCCTCATTCATAATTCATCGCTCTGGGTCGTTACTCGCCCTGTCTCTTCTCTGCCTCATATTTGTCGTGACGCGATGACGATCCGGAGACAACAAATGTTTGTGAAAGTTCGGATATTTTCCGCGCTTGCGTCAAAAACAAGCAAACAGAGAGAGGGGCTTGTGATGAGAGGCTAGCGTACGAGGCGTGAGTCTAATACGGCTAATTTAGATATGAATAATGCACGAGTGGCCCTTTATCTGCAGAGTCTCATGTGGAGCAAGTGTGGACTGCGAAGATGCCTACAGTGGATTAAATAGTAGTTTTTCAGAGATTTGATGATGGCTCACATTACCTCGGTGTGCGAATGTGGGAAACGCGGGCGCACCAACAGGAGGCATTACCTCGAGGAACGAGCTTGTGATTCAATCATTTGTAAATCAGAGAGTGAGATCGCTTAATATGAAAGGCTTTACCTCCTTCAAAGAACTGAACCTTGGCCCCGCAGACACACACTTGATCGTCCCACTGGCTTACAGGAGAATATCGGTATAAAATCAGACTTAGCCTTTTGACACCGCATCTAATATCAAACAGGCGGCCCTGGTGGATACTCAGACACCGCTCCTACCCTGAATTATTTATAGGAGTGTCTGTGCTTGTTCAAATGAGACACAACAGCTCTACAAGCTGCAGCCACTCCTTTGGGCTGTGGACCAGGAGCCCTGCCTCAAAGCAGGGCTCAATGACATCTCAAGTTTTTACACGTTTTTATAACGTGCAGACAGTCCAATTAGCATTTGTTCACGGAAACTACGCTCTCCACAATCTAATCTTTTTTTTAGCTTGAGTTCCTGCTTGCAGTGATGCGGCTTGTGTAAATAGCAATGTGTGCGAGTGCCAACTTTTAAGCTGAAGATTATTTGAATGAATGCTTTGTTGGTTCTGATATGAATTGTTTGCTATTTTCTTTAAAGCCACCAGATGTGAAATATTCAGCTATATGACATTAGCACCCCCTGGTGGTAGCAGGACTTCACATTTACCGTTAAGCTAGCTGTGTGAGGCGCTCCATTTATTAGCATGCTCTAACAATGCTAGCATACTGTTCTATAGCAGGTACAATGTTGATTATGTTCAACAGGCCAAGTTTAGTCTGTCAACATGCTAACAGGTGCTAATTAGCAGTTAAAGTACTGAGGCTAGTGGAAATAGTAAGCAGATAACAAGAAAACAAAGTATTGTACAATTTACAAATTTGCTAGAGCTGGAGTCAAGATGTTAGGATGGGAGTCATCCTTTGGGGAACATGAATCTTGATCACATTCTTCCTTCAAATCATTCAACTTGGTCATTGTACGTAAGCGTCAAACCATGACGCTCTACGTAACCCTCTTGCGTCAGTTTTGCACATGTCAGTGAATCAGAGTGTCAATATACGCTTGTTTCATGCATTAAATACATTTCCAGTCTTCACAGGAAGTTAGGTTCAGGCAACAAAACACTTAGTTGGGTTTAGGAAAAGAGCATGGTTGACGTTAACTTAACTAATAATTCAGACAACTAACGACACTCATGACTCACATTACTTTAGTTTGCCATGTGACACAAACACTGTGGCGCTTGTTATACTCCGTCAGTAGCTCTGCCCGCCAAGCCATGTCAAGTCTGTGCATCGTGAACACATGCTAAATGATCCCTAGCGCATTGATAACAGTCTGGCAAAATGAATTACATTTAGATTGCCAGGATTTTGTCTTTTGTCAAAAAATTACGCCATCAACTTAATTTAAAAAATCATGTAAAAATTCTTCAGGTAGCAGCTTTAAATCGTGAAACCTCAAAAAACTACTGCAATATATTCCATATGCTAAAGATGAATATATTTCACCCCCCTCCACTATATAATATATGTTTTGTTTCTCTTATCCTTTTAAAATCCAATCCCCCCCTAGATTGTTATATAAGCTTGTTTTATGAAGAAGAAAAAAAGAGCCCAAAACATCTGTATTTGGATGTATTGAACACCATAAGTACAAGTGAAATACCGTCAATTTCGGGTTACAAGCCGCTCCTACGGCTGATCAGTGTCCCTGCTGTAGCAAGCTAGTAGCAATGCTAGCTAGCGCTGCTGCTGCTACTGCCCGCGTCCCCTCTGCCCAAGTCGGGTGTCGAGCCTGGTCCCGCTACCTTCGGTGGTTTTCAGGGAGCTAGCGGAAATTAGCGGGGAAGTGACGGAGCGCTAGCAGGAGCCCCAGCTGGCTACAGCGGGGAGCTGTCGGGGACACTGACCGAAGGTAGTAGCGGCTTGTAACCCGAAATTTACGGTATATGGTTTGGTACATGAAAACATAAAAATGTCACAGATGCACGCAAATGTGTGCAAATGTGCCCCAATGCAAATTTTGGAGACCTCGCCTGAATTTTCTTTGTACTAAACCCTCTTTAACTTTGTTCTGCTTCACTTTATCAAAGTCAACCTTTGCAGAGAGAATGTTCACATATTGTGCTATGATTTGGGTTAGAGTTGGACCTTACAGTTGCATCATTCCAAAGAAATAATCATCCTGAAAGAGGTTTTTTTCTAAGTGGACCTGAAACCGTTTCATTTTTTTCTGTGTGTCATCTTCATTTACTCTTAACGAGTAACATATAGACTGATATTTACACATCTGAACAAATTCTCACATGTGTAGCCTTTTATTGTTACCCAAATCATTCAAATAGCCCTAGTGGTTGCAGAGATACACCCTTTTTAGTTTGGGTATGCCATTTTTGAGTTTTTAAAAGGTTATGTAACAAAATGGGACTACACACTTTGTTGCGTACATACCCCTGTTATACTATGACAATAGAACCTTGTCACCTTGGATAAATCTAGGTCCTTGAGGTCTTAGCTGTCAGACGTCTGTGCAGATGTTGGGTCAGCTGACCTAAGGCCCAAACAATAAATACGCTCTGGGTACAGCAGTACCAAGTTTAAAGCACACAACCTGCAAAGTACACACATTGTGCAGCCCTTTCTTGTCAGTTCTGTCAGTGGAAAATCTCAGCCTCATCTGAAAACAGGCACATAAACGACAAGTTCTTGTTCACATGTGGCTTGTCTTGTTCTGCTCGGAACGGCACGTGGAGGTGTTGACGTGTGGCACGTTCGTTAAAGCCTTCCTTCGAAATGAGCTTCATTTCACGATAGAGAGAACAGCTTCGCAGATACATGCCCACAAAATTAGCTTCGGTGCCTTCACATGGCAGCTGTGCAAAGTCTCACGGCTGTCGTTATGTGTGAGACTTTTCCTTTTCCACATGTTCACAAATCTACGCTGAACGATCCAAAATCACGGGTGGAACAGTTCTGGTTTTGAGGTGTTTTTTTTCCTCCTTTGAGGCTGTTTTCTTTAATACCCACTGCAAAATCCAGTAAGATATACATTAACACCTAATCTCTGTTGAACCTTACATTTTGTTCTCTCTGTTTTCAACTACAGCCTGCATAAATTTTACAAAGCACACACCATTTGTATCCCGACAACAAAGCCACCGTGAGATGCATCTTGCCAAACATGTGTGCTGTCCTTTACTTTGAGCGGGCGCCGTCACAAGGATGGAGGCTGACAGCTCTTTTGATCGACTACATATCTCTTTTAACCCGTCTACCTGTGCGAGCGAACGTGGCATCAAAGAGATAGAGAACACCTTTATCCATGTACGCCGTGCTGACTCACTGTCATTCCCGTCCACACTGTAGCGAAGACACCCACCACTCCTCCGCCGCTCATTCTTACTGCTCAATGAAGAGACATTGTGGGCGGAATGTGATGTTGTGTGTGATAGCAGCTCACATCTGTGTTGCCTACTCGCTTGTGCCTATTTTCTTAAGGATTGCAATGACCTTTGCTCCATCTACCGTATAACCGTCGCATGAATATGCAAAGGAAGCCAAAGGCGATGCTCAGCAGCAGCAGCAGCAGCACATTCGCTGGATGTCATTCAAATCCCCCAGTACAGGCCCTCTGCCCTCAGACACACGCTGAGTTACTGATGAGTCAAACAGAACTTAGCATAAGAAGAGAAAAAAAATCTTCCTCTTCTGCTTTGATTTAAGGTGACTAAAAGACAAACGTTTCCCCCTTTGAATAATGTAAAAACAGCCAATGGCACACCAGCAATGAGTGTTATTAATTACCTCTTCCGCAGCCATTTGTGGTTGTGCGGTCTGCTATTTATGGTAGTTTGATAGATTTTTTCCCCCACCACCTAAGACCCGCCCCAGTCTGCCTCTGATTGGCTCGTACTTGTTGTCTTATTCGCAGGTTTATTTAAATGTCTTGCAGATGAACCGGATGTGGATGGTTGGTTAATGATTTCAACATGAACTATTTCATAAGGATGGCAGCTCTCTTGTATAGTGCTCTCATATATAATGACAATGTACTGATTAAATGTTGCAATGCACGTTACCTATATGGATGGAATGAAATTTCAGATCCTTTGGAGATTTTTTAACTTTGATGGTGTCACAATCAAACGTAATGTCAACCGTGATCTTCATATAGCAAACAGATTAAGAAGAACATTTCAAATAAAAAAGGTTGCCTTATTGTTTGCAACACACGTTTTAGAATAAAGCGGTTCTCCGAGTCAAAAAGTATATGTCAGTAAATATCATTTTTTTGTTCCACTCTGATTCATAACACAACCGGGATTGAACCTGCACTAGAGCCGCACAGTTTCCTCTTACAACAGGAACTTACATTCGACTGCCAGGGGCACCAGCATGGCTGTATGTCAGAAACAGAAGAGGAACTGGATGGTTTGAAACAGCAACAACACTCATAACTGGAGAGGTAGAGAGTGCCAGCGACTGAACTCTGATATGAAGCATTTCGGAAACTGACAAATGCCTTTACAGTAATTAATTTAAGAGATAAGATTGTCAATACAAAAATCTTTGGGGATGCAGAAGGCAGATTAATTATTAACACTGCTCTGTCTGACACACATGATAAAGTGTGTGGTAAGTAAGCACAAGGTACAATGACACACAAGGACAAAGAGACAAATCACTCTTTATGTACACAGAAGGCTCTCTTTACAGTATACTGGCCAGGTAATCCGTCAGCTAACTCACTGGCTCTAAAACTTTTCCTGTAATGCTGTCCTTCAGAAGCCGTAAAAAAATAAATAAAATAAATGCCCAAACCACTTCGCCAGCAAAAGCGATTTCATCTCCATCAATCATTAACCCTACTGTGGGAAACCACTAATAAAAAGAGCCAAGTCGAATTTGATTTAAATAAACAAAGGATCCAGGTTAGCAAGACAGCCTTATAGCGTCGGAGCACTTTCGTTTGTTTATGTGGTTCATAATCATGCAAATGTTGTTCCACTCTTCCGTCAATCGTCATCCTCCCTGCAGTAGCTCTATTCCCCCAAAAGGACTGCCCTCCTCCCAGTTTCAAAACCACTAGTTATTTGTAACTCACTGCAAATGTTGTTACATTGACCTTCAATAATTTTGTCACAATAGTACCCCAATGAATACCAAGGCGTCTCCATCATTGCACAAACTCCTCAGCATGCTAACATGCTGATTGATGATTAAATGGTCAAATTCACCACGTTGTCCATCTTAAGGGCCTTTACCCACCGGAGACGTGAGGAATAAACAAAACGAAAACGCTGAATACTCGCCTGTGAATACTGCGCATCAAAATCATCCATAGCAGCAACACTTTTTCAGTGAACGTATTGAAAATATTCTCGCAGGCAGAGGATCAACTACCAGGATTCTATTGACCCTGAGCAGCGTGCGGTCAATTGTTGTATAGCCCAAGCTATGCTTGTAGACTGTATTTGACGTAGTTTTTGACAAATTGAAATGTTGACCTAATGGTGGCGCTAGAGGAAACGTTAAGGGATCACCAAATTCATCAGAAATCAGAAATGTCCGCACGCAGTTTTGTGCCAATCCATTCAGTAGATGTTGAGATATGCCAATTGAGAACTAAATATCTCAACCTGCTGGTGGTGCTAAATGGGACCATGAATATTTGCACGTCAATTTATTTACACATTTCATGGATCCTCTGGGGACCATGGATATCTGCAGAAAATTTCACGGCAATCCAATGTCTGTACAAAATGTCACAGCAATCTATTTGATAGTTGTCGATACATTCCACTCTGAACCATATATACCAACCTCACGGTGGCGCTAGAGGAGACGTCATGAGATCACATGGTCTGGGGGACCATGAATGTACAACATGTAATGGCAATCCATCCAATAGTTGTTAAGATATTTCAGTCTAAAGCCCATCGTGGTGGACATAGAGCCACGGTGCTAGCGAGGCGTAAAATCAAATACAGCGTACAAAAGTCCACACAACTGAGTGTTCGTCTCTGCAGCCTTAAAGCTGGTTAAATTTAAAGTGTGTGTAAAGCCAGCAGTGCAGCCGCGGTGAAATATTCTGTTCAATACGAGTGTGGGTTTACCTGCAGCTTAATGGAGCGCGGCTGTGCTGGCTGCTATAGCTGTGGGATCTATCAGTCAATACACATACGGAATGTATATGTATTTTTCAGATCTGCACTGGTAACTTGGAAATCAAAGCCCCTGCTCTGAAACATTAATCATTTTTACTCATAAATATCTACAGTGAGCATATTTTTTGGGGGGGCCTCCAAGACATAGGGGAAATATGATTCAATATTCTATCTAAAATGGAATCAACTCAGGGTCAGTGAATAATGAATAGAAGAGATTGATGCGCTCATTTGTTAGAAACAAGTGTTTATAAGTGGCCTCTAACAGGACACGTGTGAAGGAATGCTTCGACGGACTTGCCAAGGTATTACGGAGGTTTTATTATGGATCCTCAAACTACTAAATATTAGGAAGTTATAAAACCCACGCTCCAGTTATTTCACTGCATAAAATCCTCATTAGACAGCTTTCTTTCCTCATGACTGAAGCAGATTTAATGATACGTACTTAATAAGTAGGGATCACAGCTTTATTATCCCCTGAGTCTCATTTCACAGTTCTTACTCTCTCCCACTGACACAGACATCCCGGTGCTCATTGTGTCAGCGCGCCTTTCTAACCCGACTTCGGAAGGCCCTCAGAGAGTGGACACACAACGTGACAATGACGGACACGGTGAAATGAAGGCAATCTTTAAAGCAGAAGTTGCAACTGACATACTGACTTCCAAATTAGGAAGCCCCCCCCCCCCCGATTGCACCCTGTGTGGGAAGTATGACAAGCTGCTCGGTTTACACCAGACATGTTTCATATCCTGTAAACTCTCCCAGTTTTCAACCTTGGACATTCACAATGCTGAAAGCACAGTTTAATAATTCATAGCGACGTTCATACTTCAATGTATTAAAAAAATAGCAATTTGAAACGTTTAGGATAATATATTTTAACAGGAAGAAACAAACTCCCTCAAGCACATTTGACTTTGAAATGTTGTGAGGATGTTACAAATGTTTGGCATCGTAAAATGGGCTTTTACCAAGTTTCTTTAAAAAAAAAAAAAAAAAAGTGCAAAACTGACACAAATAGCTGGAGGAAAATGTAATCGGCTGTTTTTAATATCATAACTATAAGTGCTCGGGAGGATTTATTCAGTTTTATGTAATTGGAGTAGCAAACTGAACACAACCACAACCCAGAATATGATCCAGAACGGATTAGTAGATTATGTAACAGCAGCAGGGACAGAACAAGCATTTTCTGGGGAATTCAAGTGAAAGAAGGAAAATATGAGGGAGTAACTCACCAGAAGTCTTTGTCCATTAATTCTCAGTCTGTTGATGACGGTGGCACATTCCTGCATTTTGTTCTGAGTGGCAATAAACACATATTGGTTTACTGTTCTGAATTTACATTTAAATACACAAATGTCATCTTTCACCACTACCTGTTTATTTTTACACTTGCTGTATATTTCTGAAGAGAAATACTTAAACATGATTCACATTAGCTAGAATAAACTCTTGAACTTTTAAATGCTAAGTAAAAAGATCCATTAGCATGGGTTTTCTGATAGTTGCCTTATTTTGTCTCCTATTTTTTCTTGTACTCACCCTGCTACAAAAGAAGGCTACTTGTGCCTGATCCCACCTCTCAAACTCATCTCTGGACGGCAGATTCATTTTTTGGCTCGACAGGGAACCTCTGAGCAGGAGTGTGCTTTTGGAAGTACAGTAATAGACTGACCCCTCACGCACCACGGCTCCAACACACCAGCCAGCTTCAATAGGGAGAAGTACACGCAGGGAGGTCACCTCATTAAAACCAACACATACTCTCCGTCTCATAAGTAATATGGCAATTCATGGTATTTTTTTTAGAAATACAAATCTAAATATGGGAACCCACAAAAGGGAAGCAGGGACTTCCTCAAGCGTTGATTTTTACCACTCGCTTCATTTACAGTCAAGCGAGAGTGAATTTATTGTAAATTTATTTTCATTCCAAGGTGTACGGTAATCTTATTTGAGTTCTGACTCCATAGAGGGGAAAGATTGCTGAAGTGGTAATAATAGCTGCACTGTCTTTAATGAGTCGTGTAGAGAGTTTGTTCAATCAACTTTTGGAAAAATCTCATCAAGCCAGGAAATAGGGTGTTTTTTTGTTTGTTTGTTTTTGTAGCATCTCTCATACCAGAAATATGACTGTGGTTAGGCATCTCAGGAAGAACAGAGATCTAAATAAAATCTAAAGATGAAATAGATTTTTGGGGGTTCTATCAGACGATGAATTTGAGTCGTATAATGTTGAAAATAACAAAGCCAGATTTGAGAATTTGATTGTTATTTTTTGGATGTACCTGACAGTACCAGGTCTCAGCCCTCGGAAGAAAAAAAACCGGAGAAGGACGTTGTCTAACTTGTGATTTAAAGGTGCTCAATATAAGTTTGCTAGCAGCTGACGTTGCATTTCTTTTGGAGGCAAGACTTTGGCCACCATGGTCTGACGTTCACTTTCCTTTAAGCACATTTTCACCTCAACTCTTGAGAAAATCATCTGGCTTTTTTGCTGCTAAACACACTTTGTTCTCCAGCTAACGTTAACTGCTAACTCTGTCTGTCTGTCTTTGGCGCTAACAATAGCACAAAGACTGGAGACACAGGCAAACAGCTCTGTCACTAAGTAACAAGACAATGTGTCATTTTAACACTTTCTTTTTAGCAGTATGCTAAGCTAACCTGTGTTAGCTACACTTACTTTATCGTACATCATGTTTGTGCATTAAGTATGGAGCGAGAGCTAGGAGGGGATTAACTTCCATTACATTTTCACTACTTCAAATTTACAGCACCTACTGTTAAAGTGAAACAGTCACGATATGTAATTTCCCATTATACCACGACGTTTGGTTTAAAAGCATGTATCAAATAAATAAGATACAACGTGTTTATTCGTGAGCTGAGAGGTGCTGGTACGCATATTTTTTTACTTTAGAGAGGGACAAGTGTTTCCCCCTGGTTCCAGTCTTAATCCTAAACTAACCACATGAGCTCATTTAATTCTCAGCAAAAGAAAATAACAGTTTTGCCCAACTTCAATGTTTTCGGAGATATCTTTATTTGCTTTAGAGTATGAATAGGGGCCTTTGTGGTCTGAAACAGTGTTTGTGAAAATCTTTTATTTAAATCTTAAACTCAAATAGAATTAAACTAGTCCCTTTTCTCGATGGAAGATTGCAATTACTTTATTTTCTCCATTTTCCAATTATATATAGGGTGCATGTGGTTGATCCTCTCATTACCCAGCACCAAATTGAATCCTCCCTAGATAATGAATACAAGCTTAAAACACAACCACACACTTCCTTAACACGTGCAAAGTAATAAAGACCATCGCTCAATAAAGCAAAAGGAAACCATTACATCTTTTTATATCACTTTGTTTTGTTAGTGGGTTATTTCTTCTGTTCAGGCTTGCCAGGAAGCATTCTTAACCTGAAATATTGATGAAACAATTCTTCAGCAGGAAAACTGGATAATAACACCCAACATTACCTTCAGGGTGTGTTTATCTCTGGTGAGAATTGATTTGAAAATATTTAATGCAGTAAGCCTGAAGGACCTGGCACGTTTTTATCTATTTCAAGTTCAATAAATCGATAGATGAGTTGACTTTTTAACCCCTTATCATCCAGTTCACGCTTATGTTTCCCCGTATAGCTTTGAAACAGCACTAATCAATATTTATACTAACAATGACTTCAAATGTATGGGGGTGTATCTGTATCATTGACTATATATATATATATATATATATATATATATATATATATATATATACATACAAGGGTTTGTAGTAGCTAAGGCCATACCCCTCAAATGCTTTTTTTTCAGCTTGTTCTACTGCCTTCACACACCATAGTGTGTACACACACACACACATTACTGATGTAATAATGTAGAGGTAGTTTTTTGTAAATGTGGCAGTGGATTTAGAGGTTGAGCTGCTCTTTTCAGTGTTGTCTAGTTTATTCTACTGACTATTTTTAAATCAGCATTGTATATAACTTTGAATCTGAAACGAACCAGTAACTGTAGTGCCGTAAAATGTTCAATATTTCTCTAAGTGGAAAATAAAGTGGCATGCAATGGTAATATTCAACCATATAAGCCAACTACCCTAAAATGTGTACCAAATTGACCATGAGGTTGGCTGCCGTGCATCCTCTGATGAAAGTTGGATTGAGAAATTGGGTTCGTTGCTCATTGCGGCGATTGCTGCTGGCGGTTGAAGAGCCATTTGTCTTAGTGACGGTAGAATTTCATCTGTCTCAGTTTGAACGGGGGCCAGCACCCTCATATACAGTTGAGTGATTGGGGAAGTGTGGGGGGGGGGGGGGGGGGGGGGGGGGGGGTAAAGAATCAAACAATTAGTCACGCCTGCCCTGTGACACCCGTTAACCCTCAGAACCCCACGCTAATGAGAGCAGCCTCATTCTGTTTATCGTTGACAGAGGCAAGGTGTGCCTAGAATCAAGGCCCCCCCCACCCCACCTTCGCCTAAATCAACAAATCGTTCCTCTTTGGTCTACTGAAGCAGATGCAATATGATAATTTCAGCCAAGTGACATTTAAACCTTTTCTCTCGCATTGTTGACCACTGTAGTGGAGGAAATCAAAACAACACGAGACAATGGCTCATGTTGTAATTACCTCTTTGGAAAGAAAATGGATTAGACAAGTTCAAACACGTTAAATCCATTTCCATGTTCCCGATCACTGCACATGCAGTTCTTTTTCGCCAGATAAATGTCAATAAATAAATAAATCATCAATGGCCTGCATATACAGTACATGTGTGTGTGTGTGTGAGCTTGTGGGATCTCGGGGGAAATGCCCACAAAGGTTCTAATTTTTAGGCAGCGAGCTAATTAAAGTGGTGCAGCAGATGGCGCAGACTCGGCCCGGACATAATGAGCCGGTGAGTGGCGAGACGAACCGGACATGGCAGGACAGCTGTGAGGGGTTTGCGAGGTGACTGGTGTCCCAGGAGCTTTGCTCCGCTTCAGCCAAGAGAGTGCAGTCACAACTGCACAGAAAACTTTTGAGCCACTTTTATTTATTTATTTATTTTGAAGAAGAACCGACTGTACCGGAGCGGGTGTTCAAACTTTGTGCTTGCAGAATAACCTTTGCTGGAAGTAAATACTGCCATGCCAACAGGGTGTCTTTTATTCGTCTTTCATCCGTCTCTCCTCCAATCTCAATCGTTCGATCTATGGCAGGTGGTTTTTTCGGTAAACACCAAATCCCTCAACACCTGTTGCCAGCTTTTCCCGTCTGCCAACTCTCACCAACCCTGCTCTAACTGACACACTGTTCCACAGTTGGGCAAATAACAAAACAGCAACTGTGAAATAAACAACTGTGGCTTTACCAAAAGTGGGTGTCTTTTTATCTGGATGGAAGAAAAGTGGCACATAACAACAACAACAACAACAGAATAAAAGGCTCAGAATAAAAGGCAGACATTCCTAGAGGTGCAGACATACTTTGGGTAGCTCGCCTCAGAGGAGATGTTCCGATATCCTGCTGCGTCCCGTGTGAGGAAAAGGTCAAGACCACTGGAAGCTGGCGTTCCCCGGCTCAAAGAGGTGAAGTTTGAGGACGTCAGGGTGTACCTGGTGGAGAGGAAAATGGGCCGCAGCAGGAGGAGCTTTCTGACCCAGCTGGCCACGTCTAAGGGCTTCATTGTGGACGACGTCCTCAGGTTGGGAAAAAGAAAAAGCTCACGTTTTTTCTCTCTCGTCGACACTGAACAAAAAGCACCTAAAAGCTTTTTACTCAAGAGGCCGGGCTGATGGTAGAGCTAAGAGGGGACGCAGGAGTGTTTTATGTGTTTGTTTTTTTGGCTTTCAAGGCTTTTTTGGGTCACTCACAAAGGCCTGTTTGAGCGTAGTTGTGCTATCTAGCCCCTCGGGCCTATACACGCAAAATTAAGGCGTATTTTGTACGCTTTAATTATTAATTTAAAGTCTGTGGGAGCAGTTCTAAAGGGGTAAATAATGTTACGATTGATTTAACTTAGAATAGGAGCCTACAAAGATCAGGCTGTTCCTCGGAGAACGAAAACGTAATTGTCATGGACATTATTGAAAAGAGCCGTTTTCCAGTGAGATTATTCAGTGTTACTTTGTGCCGTTCTCTTAAGAAAGTTCAGGTCCAATTATCTAATTAGAGAGCCACTGTTGTGTCATGAATACTTCATTAGGAAGGGTAAGGGCATCCATCCTGTCTCCGCTACACCTTTGTGGATTTCCCCCCTGAGCCATAACTCACTGCTCCTACATAAATACGTTTGGAATGGGGAAGAAATTGACAAACCCCACTACCTCTTTTAGAAAAAAGACCAAAAAAAAAAAAAAAAAAACATTGGAAGAAAGGTAACAGAGCACACACAGACTTTTTTAATGAGTTGGGCAAACATTTTTTTGTGAAGTCGCACTTAAGGAGAGATGTTTTGCGAGCTTGTTCCCTTTTTGCGACGAATTGTCTATTGTGCGGTAATTATGGAAGCAGCATGCCTTCTTAATTTTTTTTTCTGGCTTTGATTTGAAAGCATCTTTTGAATCCCAAACTGTGAACACAGCATAAAGACCTCCCACCCCCCCCACACTTGTCACCCGCAATGCTTCAGAGTCAGTTTCCCTTTGAGGCCGGCGATACGGTCAATGCAGCCTCCCGTTTTGTAAACGTCCACTTCGTTTTTTAGGGGAGCTCAAGACTCAGACTTTGAGCTCCTCTGGTGAGCAAGTGTGTGTGTGTGTGTGTGTGTGTGTGTGTGTGTGTGTGTGTGTGTGTGTGTGTGTGTGTGTGTGTGTGTGTGTGTGTGTCTGTGTGTGTGTCTGTGTGTGTGTGTGTGCGTGCGTGCGTGCGTTTCTCTGCTTCTGTCATCAAAGAGGATCAATTTGACTTTTGCAAATTCACAGTAAAGGCATTTTCCCCAAATGTATGTTCCTTCAAGGTAAAAGATTGAAGTTAGCATTTGATTTTGGTTAATAAAGGGTCCTCACGGGTATAGTATATCCAACGTGCGTGCGTGTGTGTTGGTGCGTGCGTGCAAGTGTTTAAATGCGTGTTTAAGTGTGCCTGCCAGCCGCGCGCCAGCTTGGCCGTGGCAGCATTCCCAGAAACACAGCTTGAGCGTTCCTACGGTTACATTTGGCGAGATACAATTGTTTGAAACCAACAACAGGAAGTAGAGCACGCCCGCCTCAAACTGACATTAATTCTGCAAGCTGACAAAACTGATATCAGCTGCAGATTGATGGCAACACCTCCTGCATCCAGTCTAGTCTTACACAAGTTATAGGCAGACGGCCTCGGGCATATGGTTGGACACGCCGCGTGCATTCCTCTGTGCATCAAAGGAATGTGCTGGCGCACACACACACACACACACACACACACACACACACACACACACACACACACACACACACACACACACACACACACACACACACACACACGCACTGTCCCCTTGGTCTAATTTCAAGTCTGATGCACATGAACATGGATCCAAATATCGACATGTTTGTCCCGGCTGATTGATGAGCTGCAATGAATGTGATATATATAATGCTCTTTTACGAATGACTGTCGTAACGTTAGTTTAGTTTGTTTCAAGTTTAACCCTGTGTTGACAGTGGGAGGGCTGTCAGCTTATTTCCCCGCCCTGGTTCTATCTATGTATATATATATTTTTTTTTTGCAATACCTTCTTGCTGATATGCCCATGTTTGTAAAATATATGTACAGTATATACAATATAAAGACACCAACAGACACATCTGGCCTTCGTGGCACCGCTGACCCTTTGAGTCCGGACTCAAACGCATTTTCTTCATTTTCAGGCTGGATTTGGAGCTAGTCGTGGTTAAAAAACGTATAAACTTAAACTTTATTACGGCGTCATAATACATACATTTTTACATACATACTTGCTCTCTGCCCATCCATAGCAATTTAGGAGCAGTGGGCTGCTGAGAAGCTCCCCGGGAGCAACTGGGGTTCAGTGTCTTGCTCAAGGACACTTTGACATGCAAACTATGGGGAGTCAAGGGATTGAACTCGTTACCCAAAGAGGTAGGATGGAGATATTGCCGTGGAACTAACATTGCTACGCTAGCTGAAGGTGTACTGAATGAATACACGTGCTGCTTTAATGATTGTAATGGTGAATAAATACCAACACGGCTTTACAGGAACAGCGTTGTTCCCTAATTTCATTGTCTTCTGTCTTGATCACCAGGTGATGTGGTTGTTTGGGTAACACTCTTTAACACTCTGATCTGTGGACTTTAGCTTTTTAACCTGTTTTTACTACTAAAGCAGTTTGACATCTTGGCTATATCCTTCAAACGCATATTGGAGACCACTCTGTCTGCTTCTCTCTGAAATAGCTTATTTCTTTCCCAAAATTAGACAATAATTATGCAGGGAGTATAGTTAGTGACAGTGTGGGCTCCCATGTAGCTCTGACAGCTTGATGGGGCATAGCAAAGGTTCAATAAAATAAAGTTGAAGCTCAGGAACAGGTTTTTTAATTCTCTACATCCTGACCTCTTTAGTTACTATTGCTATGCATGTTAAGCTTTTCCGTTCTCGTATGCAGTTTACAATAATAAAGCACATAAATAAGCAATTGTTTTTGTAAATTGTCATTTACATACATACATACATATATACATGATATTTTACCCATCCTATGCATTTTTTAGGAGCAGTGGGGCTGCTGTGAAGCACCCGGGGAGCAACTTGGGATTCCGTGTCTCGCTCAAGGACACTTTGACATTCGAACTGTGGGAGGACAGGGATCAAACAACCTTGTGGTTTCAGGACGACCACTCTACCTGATGAGCCACATTGGTTACAAGCCTCTCGCTTCAAGGCAGCAACCGTTGCGTTCCTCGGTAACTGTCACAAGCGTATTTGATCACCCGTAGCTGGCCAGCTAATTCAAATGCCATCTCCTAATATTTTCAGCTCGCTTGTTTTAAAACAAAAAAAAGACTGAGGCTATTGCTGCAATCTCCCAGGCATAAAGTCAGCATCCTCACAGTTCAAAGTGTTGTTCTTGTATTGGAGTGTAGAGATAGACAGTCTATATACACTCACCTAAAGGATTATTAGGAACACCATACTAATACTGTGTTTGACCCCCTTTCGCCTACAGAACTGCCTTAATTCTACGTGGCATTGATTCAACAAGGTGCTGAAAGCATTCTTTAGAAATGTTGGCCCATATTGATAGGATAGCATCTTGCAGTTGATGGAGATTTGTGGGATGCACATCCAGGGCACGAAGCTCCCGTTCCACCACATCCCAAAGATGCTCTATTGGGTTGAGATCTGGTGACTGTGGGGGGCATTTTAGTACAGTGAACTCATTGTCATGTTCAAGAAACCAATTTGAAATGATTGGAGCTTTGTGACATGGTGCATTATCCATCAGAGGATGGGTACAGGGTGGCCATAAAGGGATGGACATGGTCAGAAACAATGCTCAGGTAGGCCGTGGCATTTAAACGATGCCCAATTGACACTAAGGGCCTAAAGTGTGCCAAGAAAACATCCCCCACACCATTACACCACCACCACCAGCCTGCACAGTGGTAACAAGGCATGATGGATCCATGTTCTCATTCTGTTTACGCCAAATTCTGACTACCATCTGATGTCTCAACAGAAATCGAGACTCATCAGACCAGGCAACATTTTTCCAGTCTTCAACTGTCCAATTTTGGTGAGCTCTTGCAAATTGTAGCCTCTTTTTCCTATTTGTAGTGGAGATGAGTGGTACCCGGTGGGGTCTTCTGCTGTTGTAGCCCATCCGCCTCAAGGTTGTGCGTGTTGTGGCTTCACAAATGCTTTGCTGCATACCTCGGTTGTAACGAGTGGTTATTTCAGTCAAAGTTGCTCTTCTATCAGCTTGAATCAGTCGCCCCATTCTCCTCTGACCTCTAGCATCAACAAGGCATTTTCGCCCACAGGACTGCCGCATACTGGATGTTTTTCCCTTTTCACACCATTCTTTGTAAACCCTAGAAATGGTTGTGCGTGAAAATCCCAGTAACTGAGCAGATTGTGAAATACTCAGACCGGCCCGTCTGGCACCAACAACCATGCCACGCTCAAAATTGCTTAAATCACCTTTCTTTCCCATTCTGACATTCAGTTTGGAGTTCAGGGGATTTTCTTGACCAGGACCACACCCCTAAATGCATTGAAGCAACTGCCATGTGATTGGTTGATTAGATAATTGCATTAATGAAAAATTTAACAGGTGTTCCTAATAATCCTTTAGGTGAGTGTGTGTATATATATATATATATATATATATATATATATATATATATATATATATATATATATATATATATATAAAGTCAAAGTCAAAGTCAGTTTTATTTGTCTTCTTCCATATTATTCTTCCACTTCTTCCATATTGTGCAAACATACAGAGGACCTGAAATTATGTTTCTCTATTGTCTGAAAAAAAAGTGAATAGTGCAACATTTAAAAAAGTAAAAAATAGACATATAACATATAAACATATAAACAACATCTAAACTAGACAACATATAACATATAAACAACATATAAACATATAAACAACATATAAACATATAAACATAGTGCAGAAACATAAAGTGAATAGTGCACATTTAAAAAAAAAAAGTAAAAAAAAAAAAGAAGTAAAAAATAGACAACATATAACATATAAACATAGTGCAAAGACATATAAACATAGTGCAAAGACATATAAACATAGTGCAAAAACATATAACATATAGTGCAAAAACAGATTAGGAAACTATTTAAGTGTGCGTTAATAGCAGCGGTCAGACAGTTTAGCAGCAGAGTCTAGATGTGGGAGTGGTGAGGTAGAGAGTTCAGCTTCCTGACAGCTTGGTGGATGAAGCTGGTTGACAGCCTAGTGGTGGAGCCCGGAGGCTCCGGTATCTCCTCCCAGAGGGCAGGAGGCTGAAGAGACCGTGTGAGGGGTGGCAGGAGTCGCTCACAATCGTGGTCGCTTTGCGGCTGAGGCGGGTGTTGTATATGTCCTGCAGGGAGGGGAGGGGGGGGGGAGTGAGGCACCAATGATTCTTCCAGCTGCATTCACTATGCGCTGCAGGGCTTTCCTGCTGTAGTCTGTGCAGCTTCCGCCCCACACAGTGATGCAGTTGGTCAGGATGCTCTCGATGGTGCTGTAGGTGGTTTTGCAGTCGTGTGTCAGCAAGGTGAAGAGCAGTGGGCTGAGCACACAGCCCTGAGGGGCCCCTGTGCTCAGAGTGATGCTGCTCGAGGTGTTGTTGCCGACGCGTACTGCTTGTGGCCTCTCACTGAGAAAGTCCAGCAGCCAGTTACACAGCGAGGTGTTGAGCCCCAGCTGGTCAAGTTTGCAGAAGAGTTGTTGTGGGATGATGGTGTTGAACGCTGAACTAAAGTCTATGAACAGCATTCTCACATATGAGTCTTTTTTGTCCAGGTGGGTGAGGGCTGGGTGGAGAGCAGAGCAGATTGCATCCTCCGTGGACCGTTTGGCACGGTATGCAAACTGGAAAGGGTCCAGTGTGGGGGGGGAGAATGGATTTGATGTGTGACATGACTAGCCGTTCAAAGCACTTCATTATTATGGGGGTAAGTGCCACTGGACGATAGTCATTAAAGCAGGACGGAGTGGATTTCTTTGGCACAGGTATGATGGTGGTGGCCTTGAAGCATGATGGAACAACAGCTTGTCTCAGAGAAGTATTAAAAACATCCGTGAAGACATCCTTAAGCTCCTCTGCGCAGTCCCTCAACACACGACCAGGGATGTTGTCTGGACCTGTTGCCTTGCGGGTGTTGATAGTGGAGAGAGTCCTCTTCACGCTGGCAGCAGACAGGCACAGAACCTGGTCATGGGGAGGAGGCGGAGTCTTGTGTGGACGAGTGCTGTTCTGTGCTTCAAACCGTGCAAAGAAGCTGTTGAGGTCGTTTAGCAGAGAGATGTTGCTGTCGCAGGTCTGTGGCGCGGGTTTGTAGTCTGTGATGGTCTGAATGCCCTGCCACAGGCTCCGTGTGTCTCTGCTGTCTTGAAAGTGACAGGTTATCTTGTTTGTGTAATCCTGTTTAGCTTTCCTGATGCCGTGGGACAGGTTGGCTCTCGCTGTTCTCAGGTCCGTTTCGTCCCCAGCTCTGAAGGCCTTGTTTCTGGCCCTCAGCAGCCGATGGACTTCCCCTCTATATTACATATACATACAGTATATGTCTTGAAAAGAGCTGTTTTAAAACATAACCAAAATAATAAGTAGGTTTAAAAGCCAATGGAACATTACTTCTAACGTTAGGTTACTACCGTGTGCGATCTAGTTAGCTAGACATGCTAACTTTTTGCACCTTACGTTAGCGCCACAGACACCCTGCTTGATCTATTACTTAAATTTTTTGCTCTTGTACTTTTAGTTTTGGAAAAGGTTAAAGAAAGAAAACACCAGGGTATCACTCCAACTACCGCGCCATGCAAGACGCCGTGTGGAGAAATCCAAAGCTCGGCTGTGATCGGACATCACTGTTGGGCCAAAAGGCTGAGATCAGTTGGTCCATTCCTCACGTTGTTTGTATGCGATGTCTCAGTCGACCAGGCACGGAAGCAACTCCTATTGTCTGATTTTAATGATCATTGAATGTCATTTAATTAGGATATGCATTCGTTAGGATTCATTGACGACCAACAATGAGCAGTGGAGATGTCTCTTGGGACTAGCTGTAGAAGGCAAACGGTTGAAGCCTGGCCATGGTGTAAAGATCTGTCATGGACATACTGCGTCTTTGATCTGCCTGTTGGCTTTCACTGGGAGGGTATCTGCTGACATGAGACGAGACGAGAGAGAGAAAGAGAAAGAGAGCCCTCCCTATCAAAGCCCATTGACTTTAGCCCGTCCTTGTGTCTGGGCTCCCACTGATTCCGGGAAGTTCAATCTGGTACTGGGCTTGCATTCTCCCTCATTTGCATGTCAATCTGCAGTTTCACATTCTGTGCAGCTATACGCGCAAGATAATGATCCAAACTTCAGGGGCTGGATCATATCTAGGTGAACATGGCACGAGGAGAGAGTGTCTTTTTTTACTTCTTTTTTTCCTATGATCTTTATCTGCGTTCCACCAGAGCAGCTCAACGCCTTGTGATTTTAGTGTGAAGTCAGCCGCACGAGCGCTCTCTCTATTACTGCGGTTAGACAACGGTTCACGGCAAAGATATGTTAAATTGTTGGAGATAAAAGCTGTGTCCCTGAGACACCTCAAATGCATTAATGATAATGATGAACTTTATTTATATCGGACCTTTCATACATGTAAATAAATAATTTGCGTTACAAAACCAAGCACAAAGTGAAATATGTCTTGTTTGAGGTCTCTTAGTCCACGTCTTGGTGCTGGGAAGGGTTTTTTTCTTTTGTAAACACGGACCATCGGTGGCCGGACCGGTATGCCGAGCAGACACAGGATTAGTTTCGCCAGTGATTTGGCCAATTAGGCCCCAGCCTGAGCTCTGCTGGGACCTCTCTTAAAGAGTCTTTCCAGTGATTTACCCACGCCAGGAGAGAGGAAGAGGAGGAGCGTGCCGAGGGTAATTATGCACGGCTGGGCGCCCTGATTGGGTACGGTAGTTAGACTCAGTGGGAGGAAGCAGAGGGGAGGAGGAAGCAGAGGGGAGGAGGCCGCGATAAAACGTCTGTCGACAGGAGTCTCGGCGGAGCTGGAGGAGGCGCCGGTTGAGCGCGTTCAGCTATCAAACGGCAGAGGGAGGCACAGTGGGTCTGTGCTGATTGTTGTTCACCGAGTGTTGATCCCCAAACAGCACGGGCAGGACCATGATGCGGAGATCCGAGCTGCATTTCAAAAGTCTCTCTTGAACCTCTGGACTCTCTAAAGGCCGTCGAGATGAAACCCAGGAAATTTCTCTTTGGTAAATCAAGCGAATTGTTGTGAAGGAAATCCTTCACAACAATTCACGGCTTCCTGGGAATCCGAATACATAAACACGGCATCAAAGCTTTTTTTACATGAAGAGAAATTGTATTACTTCAAAGGCCAAAACACGTATTTTCTCTATCAGCTTCTCACTGAGAAGTTTTGGTCGTACATTAAAACATTATTGAATTAGGACAGTTTTGGTGCGTTGAGATTTATTAGGATTCATTTCTTCTCACAGGAGGAAAGGAGACGTCACATGCTTCCGTCCACCAATCAGAAGACAGCAACATTTTATTCCAAATCAGTCAAATCTGATCAAACCACACCCACAATTGCCTGATGACGCAAATTAGTTATTAGTGTTGAACGCCAAACAAATTATTATGGTAATGTTAATTGTCTCATATTTATTATGCACATGTAATGTTATAGAGAGGTACTTGACTACTGAAATCAAGTTTTCAGGGCATAAAGAAGCTGTAATCCACACGTTGTATTAACAATGGATCACATGACTACTTCATTACTTGAAAGGGGGTTTCTGATTGTGTTGAATCCACAGATCATTATAACCAGACTCAGCAGCTCTACAGAGCTTTTTGACGTCTTTCAGCTCGTTTTGGTTTTCTGGCTCAAAACTTCTTTTTTTTGGTTCACTCTCACCACTCTCGTGATGTTTTTTTTTCTTGTTTTTTTTTTTCGGCAGCAGCAGCACGCAGCTGTTTTCAGTGGAAAAGCTCTGATGAACTCATTGTACGTTACAGATGGCAGATCGACAAAGCTAGCGGAAAACTGGTGTAGACAGCGGAGCATTTAACGGCTGTGGAGACAGACTTTTCTCTCAGACGTTGGTGGAGACCAAATCAGAACAAAAAGAGAGTACATATCTTCAATCTGCCAGTTAGCCAGAGAAATGACACCTAAGGATTGCTGATGTTGCTCTGTTCTGCTAGATGTCATATCAACTTCAAAGCTGATAATAAACGTCTGTGTTTACAGCTCTTTCCAACTGCCCTCAAATGGCCAAAAATAATTACAGCTTTAAAGTTGATACTCTGCATACTTTATTGCCTTGATGTTTATGTTCTGCTCCTGCATCCCATACAGATGCTTGCAACTTAAAACAGTTCAACACTTAATGACGCTCACCACCAACCCTTGAGCTTTAACATAATGGGATGAAGCCATAACTAGAACAACAAACCTCCTGACAGTTTGTTTTCTCCTGTTCCGTCTCCACAGCGACAAGGTCACTCACGTGGTGTCAGAGGACACCACGGCTGCATCGCTGTGGAAGTGGCTGAAAGAGTGCACCCCGATGGATCTACCCAACGTGCATGTGCTGGACATCAGCTGGTTCACTGACAGCATGAGAGAGGGGAGACCTGTTGCCGTGGAGACCAGATACCTCATTCAGGTGTGTGTGTGTGTGTGTGTGTGTGTGTGTGTGTGTGTGTGTGTGTTTGCCAATGGAAACACAGAGAGAGATATAGGGCAAGCACTAGATGGCACTACGAACCAAAGAGGACGCTTTCCATTGAGCAGGTTGCCACGAAATGAAACGGTACTAGGCATGCGCATGCAGTATAAACACAGTTAGAGGGGAGGAAATGCATATTGTGAAGGCATTTCCTCCACATCTATAGATATGTCTTGTGATGCTTCCTCTCCCAGCAAAATCTATGATGCCAATCCCCCCCGACAGGGAGCACTTAAAAACAGGATACATCTAACTTCTCTCCGCCTCTGCTCATTTCACTTCACCTCGCCGACAGCAAAAGGAAACATCCCCCATGTCAAATAACCCCGTCAGCTGGACTTCAGGGCTCGGAGCGGCCCACTGACTGAAACACACACACACACACACACACACACACATTTACCATCGTCAACAGCCTCACGAGAGCCTGGCAGCACGTATGGATTCTAAAATAAAGAAATATGTCGCTGTCCCGAAGTCACGTTTGCCAAGCTCCATCTAGGTTTCCTCCCTAACTGCCTGTGCCGTCATGTGAAACATCCCTCCCGAAATGGGCTTTCGTCTCGCCCCGCGCGGCCACGTGAGCGCGGCGCCTCCCCGTCGGCTACATCATTAAGCGGCAGGGCTAATGATGCCACGCTGACATTTATTGACCCAACTCCCCAGGTAACCCACGAGCTCACTTCTCTTCTCGTTTGGCGTCGCAGTTCCCCTCCGAAAGCCGGCGAGGTAACGCGCGGTGGCATTTATGTGCGCCACTCTTCCAGTGGATTGTTTTTATGAGTCATAAATCCATTTAAGGAGGTACCATGTAGAGATAAAATATTCCCCAAACAGGCCACTTCTTGGGCACATTTGCCTGCAGCTCTTCTTGATAGTCTGGAAACGCAATGTGTTTTACCGTCATAAATATTCTACACCAAGTCAGGGAGGAATTTCAAGAATTAAATCCCGTTGAAATGTAATATTTTCCATTATACGCCCTGGCTTGCAGAGCGGCTGTTTAGCCTGTTCAAGTGGCGAGGTGGTAAGAAGTAGGAATGTGCTGCTTGAAAGAAACGGAAACAGGGATGATTGCATGGGATTTACAGTTTGCATCATGGTCTGTGAACACTTTTTTCACCCTCACTCCTCCTCCGAGGATGTTTTTGGGTCGGTGTGTTGGCGCGCCGCCTTTGGAAGGTGGAGGCTGGTTGACCTTTACCCTGCTTAGCGGCCTGAGAGGATTTCATTAACCCACCTGAGTGCACCTTTCTGCCTGCGTTAACTTGGAGGCTGGACACGTCCCAGAGTGTCTCCGCAGGTTTCGGAGGAGGGAGCAGCAGGAGTGGGCCCCCCGTTTAGTGACCACACAGCGAAGGTGAGGGGGACACTGGAGAGATGGCCAGGCGAGGGCCGCGTTGCCTTCGAGATCAGCCCGCGAGCTTTAACTTCCACAGAGTTGCAGGCCAGTCTGTAATAATGGGGGAAAACCAGCCCTTCATGCTGATTGCCCAGTTGCTGTCTCCACGGACCCACAATCCCATATTGGATTAAACAAACCCGCAGCCGAGGAGGAAAAGCCTCGATGAAACCCCCCCTGTTGTATTTAGAAGGAGTACAGTTAGAACGTTTCAAAGTCAGTTTTACTTTTGATTGGCAGAAGAAATCGTCCCGTGAGATATATTCAAAGTTATTCTGTTTCTTTTATTATCTTTTTTGTTTGTGGGAGAAAATTATGAACCATTTTTGAATGAATTTGATTGATGCAGCCCAGTAGCGTGA
The DNA here is from genome assembly GCA_038501785.1 of Myoxocephalus aenaeus. NCBI lineage: Eukaryota > Metazoa > Chordata > Actinopteri > Perciformes > Cottidae > Myoxocephalus > Myoxocephalus aenaeus. The sequence goes on along the minus strand of JBAMJR010000251.1, from coordinate 1,069,211 downwards.
GAGGTACCAGCTCTTTCTCATTATCTTTTTTTGAGACACCCGTGTTCCTTCCACAGCATCAGCCCCCACCAGCCAACGTAGACTGACAATATCTCCCTCTTCCTCCGCGCTCCTCTTCCTCCCCGCTCCGTATCACTCTCCCGCCCCCGATCCATGGGTAATTTTATGGACACAATGTTCCCTTTTGTGATGTCTAATTGTCTGCGAGAATATTAATATTACATTGGTAATCCGTTTGACACATATATTACAAACGGGGAACCGTTTCTTCAGAGAATGTAAAAAAAAAAAAAAAAAAGGCAATTTACAGGAGGCAAATTGGATGATGGCAAGCAGATCTGTAATGCCACGGGTTAGGTAGCGTAATGGATTTGGATGCCACCAGACTGTGAGATGAGTGTCATTAGCCTGTTGCCCTGGAGACACGCAGCCATAAAAATAACTTCTCCAAGGCAAATGGCTACATTTTTTTTAATGTAATTCAATTTGAACTCCTGGCTCTATGTTCCTCCCACACATTTACACGTTTAGCCCCCTCAACAATATGCAAGAGCTCGGACGTTCAAGGTAATGCATGCGTGGGTTCATAAGTCTCTGGCTATTTTTGCATGCAGGACACCGAGCCCACGTCGGCAGAAGGTTCCACGCCCAATCCGGCCACCGTGTCCCAATACGCCTGCCAGAGACGGACGACCACGGAAAACAATAACAAGATATTCACAGTAAGGAACTGCTACCTCACCTCACTGTTATGATTCTTTCCTTTTGGAGGGAGTGAGGGCACCTTTTCACCTTTATTTGACAGGTGATGCCTTTTATTACTAAACTATGGTCCCCTTTGGAGTAAAACTGGTGTGGCTACCCTTGTGATTGACAGGTCGCTACCGAGGAGTAGTCCGGTCGGTGAGTTTGTCCGCGTTTCCGTCTTACGACTTTAACCCTTCCACAGTGTGTTTGTTTAGTTCATGAAAGTGCATTTTAATGTGTGGCCGTCTGAAAACATTTTGCTCAGTTCAGTTGGATATAGCTCCACCCTCTCGCGTCACTTCTGGTTTAAATGGACACATATCGGGATGAAATCATATATCGAGATATCGTGATGCACAATTACTTTGTCTAAATTGACAATAACAAGCTCAACTTTCTCAGAAAATCTGATTATTTTGCACTTAGGTTCTTAATTAACTGAGATAATACAAAGGTATTTTCATTTGTCAAGTATTTAATCCACACAAGTTTATACAAAATCATGTGGTTATTTCATATAGCCTATTTATTTATTGCATAACTTGAAAAACATGCTATATCATAACATCATTTTGACCACAGTGCCGGCCCTGTTGCAGCCTGTGACCGTGACATGTTGGTCGACTAGAGGCCGTCGCTCTGACTTTCCAATGTAAAAAAAAAAACACGCCTCCTAATCTGTTCTGCTCTAATTGGATGGCCGGCCTGCTTCACTCACCAGCGCTCTGACACAACTCTCCCCAAAATACATTAACCTGCAAATGAGCAGCATCTGCAGCTGCGCCGCGTTGGAGGCGCAACAGCTGACATGCCCATGATCCCTGGCACGGACACACGGCCCCAGGCGCAGTGTGATACGCCAAGATGGCCGACGGATGTGACACTCCTCACAAGCAATGACGGATCCGTCCCTCTGCCATCTGGTGGGCTGTGTGTGTGTGTGTGTGTGTGTGTGTTAGAACATCAGGTTCCCGTGCAGAGTGGGGTAGTGGTTGATCGGCTGATTGGCTCAGGTGTTGATGAGCATGAAATAAAAGCTTTTGGGCTCCGGGAAACCTGACACCTTCGAGAGTAAATTAATCTAGGAAAGAATTGAATCATAAAACAATTGGAACTATTAAAACAGTAATAATAATAATAATTGCACTGCTGTCACTGAAAGGAACATTCATTAAAAGAAGATATCGAGACAATAAAAACACATCAACTTCGATGTACTCATTACATTTCATTCATTTCCATTTTTAATCCTGCGATCCCTCTCCGAGGCACTGTCTCGATGCCATATTTGGCACGGCATATGAAATCGCAGGTCTGAGATGTGTGTGTGTGTTTGCGTGGGAGTCTGGAGACTAGCTGATGAGCTTCTACGCATATCAAGCACGGCTTACTGAGGACCTGCGAGGCATCTGTGATGACATAATGACTTTTTACCTCGCAGTGCCGCTAAGTGTACATAATAGACGTACGCGCACGTCTCACCTGGGGCCGGCCGGCGCTCCGTCTCTTATCCCCTGGTTTCTTTCCACAGCATTAACTCCATAATTAGCAATCCCACTCAATTTCCCAATCCCCGTGATTGACTCATTATCCCCACATAACGGCACATCGAAGAAGGCTTTCTGATAAGAGAGAACGGTCGTTTGTGACGCGGTCTTGAGGAAGCCGCCGCTACAGCCCGGTCTTTTACTGCATTACGTTCCCCATGCAACAAAACGGATTTCTCATTTCCGTTTCAAGGGATTTTTTTAAAATCCGGATTACAGTCGCAGTTTTAAACGCGTGGTTAAAGTTTGTCGAGTGAAACAAAAGAAATCAAAAACAATTTAACAAACCTACTTGGTTAGGTTTAGTAGATGCAGTTGTGTTCAATGGGAGCGTATTGTTTAGGAGACCAGGATGCCACTGAGGCAGAATTAAATGCATTCTCTTGAGGTGTTTCATGTTTATTGTTCGCCTGCAAACCAAGTCTGTGTTTGGATACGAGCAGCAGCAAGCCAATAGACACCGGATATGATCTACTGTATTGCGGCGCTAATGAGGAGCAAGCTATTGATCCACAGCGGTAAAGCGGTCCTCGATCTGTCCTGCCGTTCTGCTTGATTGCGAGCCACAGTAATGATGCAATCCCAGTGAATGCACGTCTAATGAAAACACTTTCAAGAGACACTGAGTCTGTGTGTGTGTGTGTGTGCGCGTGCGTGCGTGTGTGTGTGTGTGTGAGTGTGTTGTGTCTTCATGTTGGTTGGTGGAAAGGATGTGCTTTGTGATGTAGTGGGAACTGAAAAGGTTGATGATTACCTCCTCACCGTCTGAGAGCTTTGTAAGGCAAATGATAACCGAAATGAACAAAAAAAGTATATCATTTCCAACAGAAACAGGCATGATTTCAGGGAGTTATTTCCATAATGCAGAAACAACACTTTAGAAGAACGTGAACTTGCAGCTCGGTGCCCTTGCTGTCAAGTCATGTATGAACTCCGCGCCGTTGGAAAGTGGCCAGATATTGATCACTCCTTCATGGCCGTTGTCAATAACGGATGCTTGAAAGGTTCACTCTCGCTCGTTAGCAAATGGAGACGTCGGGAGCAGCGTCGCGGTGATGTCGACGGGCGTTTGGAACAACACCACATGGTGGAATACCCTCACTTCTAATGGCATCACTACATTCAGTTCATCGTTGAGCGGCCATATGAGGACATTATCCTCTGACTCCGCTCAGGCTGCTCATCTGACTCAAACACACAGTAATGTGGTCCGGCTTATGGCCCAGCAACATGCACTGACGTGTGCCCTGGCTAGACAGTGCCACTGTCACCTAGCAACCACAGCCATTTGAGTTTGTCTTCAAGTGCCGTTCTTTTCATTATTTGTTTGGCTATCTTTATATTATTTACCCCAAACAAACAAAGCCCCTGCCAATCCAGCATTTCCACTTCCACTCAAAATCTGGACTCCGCTATGAAAGTCCTTTTATGCCATGTAACTTCAAAAGCTTTGCACAATACATGAATTGCAGATGAAAAAGCATCTGTTGGAAATAACTGGAAATAACAAGGTTTTGACTCAAGATTCCTGTAGATTTAAAGGAACAGTGTGTCGGATTTGGCGTGGTGGCAGATTGCAATCAACGAATACCTGTTCGCATATACCTCCCTCGTCTTAAAGAGACGGTAAGACGGTGCAAAACCGTTCACCTCACTCAAAGGCCATCCACACCATAATAACACTGCTTTTACTTTGTTCTAAGCCAACGAAACACAACAATTCTTAGTTTCAGGTGATTATACGCGCATGAAAACATAGTTACTAATATTCCCTTTATATTCCCTTTCACATTTCACACACTGTACCTTTAAAGCGTCTGCCTGTAGCATTTAAGACTGGTGGACTCTGGTGACCCCCTGAGCGCCTTTATGTAACTATTGCAGACTGCAGAGTGAATGCAAATCTGCATAACTACCACAACAGGGGACCGTAAACTGTCTGGGACGAGCATTTGTAAGGAGGATAATTATTTCTTCGACGGTAAGAGATGTATTCATCGGGAGCAGAAACAGGTCAGTCAGTCAAATTGGAATCTCGCAGCTCAATCAAATGAAGCTCTCTTGACTTCGTATAGTGTTGCTTTATAAATGTATGCGCGCAAACCTGTGTTTTTCTTTAACATTACAATAATTTTATATTTACAGCACTAACAAAGCAGCTCTTTTTATAAAAACACGGCTAGAACTAAAATAAACTGGAAGGTCTGAATTCTTTTTTAGAAATAGAAAAACCTCATTGAAAATCACATTACAAAAAAAAATCCACCATCTTTGGAACATGACCTTTCTGTTTTTTGTCTTTGGTTAGACAAAAATGGTAATTTGTTGAGATTTTTCAAATATTGTTGTTTATTTAACTCATATATACAGGTATATACGGTACATATATATATATATATATATATATATATATATATATATATATATATATATATATATATATGTATATTATGTTGCCTTTAAAACATATAATTTTCCATAAGCCTTAGACCACCAGAAAGAGGCGATGTGTTGAGGACGAATGCATTAAGAGAGTCGGATATTGCGCTGCCAGTTTCCCTTAGTGGTAGACCTCCTACTGTAAATAAGGTCAACTAGCAACTCCCTCTGTTATGACTTTTTAAACCACCAAGGGTTTTATACATTTGTAAAACTTCCCAGTGCCTGGAAAAGTGATTTTACCGAACCCACAGCCAGGCTAGCAGTTTCCCCTTGCTTTCAGTCTTTATGCTAAGCTAAGCTAATGACCTAAACATGGCCTAATGGCGTAAACATACCTTTTCAAAACGATGACGTAGAACATGGGTGCCCACACTTTTTTGGCTCGCGAGCTACTTTTAAAATGACCAAGTCAAAAAGATCTACATACATTAATAATGCTTATATATATATATATATATATATATATATATATATATATATATATATATATATATATATATATATAAATTTACAGAATTGTATATATATATATATATATATATATATATACAATTCTGTAAATTTTTGGTCATTACATTTTACTCTGCAGACTTCACTGAATGGAACCAGCAGGGTTGCATAGTCCGGACAGTAGCTGCTGGTAGCCAGCCTCAGGCAGACCAAATGGTCATCAGTCATGGTGGAATGGTGTTTGGACTTAATATTTTTCATGTGGGAAAAGGCTGACTCTAGGGCTGCAACTAACAATTATTTTCATAATCGACTAATCTATCGACTATTTTTTCGATTAATCGACTAATCTAATGACTATTTCTTATAGCAAATTAAAAATAATGACTCAAAATGTTGGAATTTGAACTTCAAATGTATTTGAGTAACAAGATCTGAACACCAGAACATCATCATAACAAATACATTAAATAGTCATACAAATTAAAGTACAAATACAGTTTTAAAAGTAACTCAAAATAGCAATCAAGCCTCTGAAAGTGCAAAATAATAATTGGGCTGCAAGTGACATTCAAAGTCCAAAAGTAAAAAAAAATTGTCCATCCTACCCGACAATTAAAGTGCAAGGGTTTAAAAGTAAATCAAAATGACTTATTGCAGTCCCACGTCTTGCTGCTCCCTCTCAGGGGAACACACAATTTGCACACGTTTTAAATTGTAAGGCAGAAACGTCAGCATATTGACATGCTCTTAGTTGGTTGTATTCTGCATGTTTAACAACATGGAGAAACTCCTTTATCTCCAGACAGAGCTCTATAAGCCGTCTCACATCAGTGTGTAGCAAGAAGTCAGAGTGGCCGCAGTCCTTCTCCAGATGCGCACGCAACAGCCGTCTTGGAAGAACTCTCGCTCGGACAGACGATCTTTGTTGCTACATCCGTGATGTCTTTCATGTTCAGCATTGTAGCGCATAATGCTTGTTGGTGTATTATGCATTGGTAATTAAGGAAGTCGGGGAAAACATCGTCCTGCACTTGGCAATACATCCATTCAAGCGGCCGACCATTGCGAGCGCAGCGTCCGTGGTGATTGACATACATTTTCACACTGGGAGCTGGGTTTTGTCGATAAATATTTATTTATTTATTTTTAAATGGCATGCGATCTACCCGCACTACCTCCGCGATCGACCGGTAGATCGCGATCGACGTATTGGGCACCCCTGATGTAGACACTAGCGTTCGCTACTTGATTAGGTCTTAGCAGTCATGACGTGTCCTTCTCTGATTCTTCACGCCGTCAGAAGAAAAACAACATGAGACTTGATAACTGATCGACACGGATAACAGATTACTTGGTTTTAAAACCCTGGTTTTAAAATGTGAACATATCCGTGTGAGTGGTAGATGGATTCAACAGATAGAGAGGGGAGGAAGCGACCTGCGAGGACAGCGGGAAGGGGGAGGAAGGGGGAAGCATCCGCGGGCCAGCAGGGGGAGGAAGTAGGTGGTGCAGAGAGGTGTCAGGATCAGGAAGAGCGGTTGAGCATCATCTCAGCGGCAGCACCCCAGCGAGGTGTCAATCACGCGCCGGTAGCAAGCGGGCCCTTCATTCCACAGCCGCGCGCTATTGATTTATTCATCCCCGCTCCCTCTTTATCCCCTCGCCATCGCTGCCTCTCACTCTCTCACTCCCATACCACTTCTTCCTGCCCTTTTGTTTTGTCTCACACCCTGTCTACCCATTCTCACTGCGCTCCCTCTCACTCTTGTTGGGTCTCGCTGCGACTGGGTATTCCGCACGTCTACACACACACACACACACACACACACACACACACACACACACACACACACACACACACACACACACACACACACACACACTCTTTTCTTTATCTGCTTAGCCATGAGTCCTCTGCTGTCATAATTTCACCATAAGCCTGACGTACGCTGCTACAAAAATTGATATTTGTGTCTGGGCTGATTGACGTGCAGCATCGAATGCCTATTCTCCGATGGCAACACACACACACACACACACACACACACACACACACACACACACACACACACACACTCACACACACACACACACACACACACACACACACACACACACACACACTCACACACAGTTAACTTAACGAGGGGAGGGAGAGGATGAGGTACAGAGAGAAATGGTTCAACATCCAGAATGTGTTTCCCCCCCAGCAAAAGGCCTCCGATGTATTGATAGCAGCAAACGCCACGGATGAGGAGACGGGTGGAGGAGCGGGGGGGGGTCTGGGAGCACTGAACCTTAAATGCATCAAATTGATTTCCTGCGTTCCCCTGCGGAGTTAACATTCTCAACTTTATAGAGCTAACAAACAAAAAGCCTTGAGGATCAGAAGTGCTTGTTCAGCATTCGATCGGCGAGTGTTTTGGAAAGAAGTATGAAGGTTTTTTTGTGGATTTCATATAAAATGCCTGCAACTGTCCTTTTGAATCCACTACGTTGAAACTAAAAGTTGGAGATTGAATGATGTCCAGTCGCTACATATTCATTAGATATGGGATAGCTAATATCCATCTCCGCGCTGTTAATCGTTTTAAAACTCTTCTCAGTGGGCTCTCTGACCTCCTTTTGTGGTGTCTTTTTTGCACACGCAGCGAGGCGGGCCGCTGTGCACGAACATGACTCGCGGGCATGTCCATGCTATCCGGTGGCGGGGGGTAAATCGGCGCGCTATATCAACGTCCCCGCACACCGAGTCCCCCCCAACCAGCCCTAACTCCTCATTAATTAGATGGATGCATATGCAGGGGGGGGTTTGAGCCCGCAGCGCTGACTCCATGTAGCTGCTAAGACAACATGACAGATGACAGACCGGCTTTTATGTCACAATTATTTCACTTTACTAGTAGGCTATCAAGATCTGATTTAAAGAAAAACACCACCATTTTGGGACATTGTCACACGTGAAATGATGTGTTGTGTTGCATATTTTCGCATTGCAGCAGATACAGTACAATTAGCATTCCATGGAGTCCCATGTCAGAGCTTTCTAAAACTCTTTGTAGAGCTGAGGCGACCTGCAGAGTTCAGTGGTTTCATGGTCATTTGACTGATTGTTAATATAAATGCATTCATTAGTGCAACTTTAAATAAGAACCAACACAATTGTAATCTCTTTGATTTAATAAAAAACTGTCTGGGACTGTGGTTAGCTGAGTTAAGCTAAAAGACTGGAGGACTGGAACAGATACGGTGTTTTGCATCCGTCATTAGATTGTTTAAACACTGATATTGTTTTTTTCCTCCAAATTACTCCAAATTAAGAACTCAAGCACAGTTTCCACAAGTTATTAGGTTTCATACCATAGCAGAGAGCAAAGAAGGGGACGGGAAGGGCGTCCATGCTAACCAGCTGCATTATTTTGATATACTTACCCCATAAGGAATTCAGTGTTGGGCTCGCATTACCAGACATTCTTGCACTGCTGTGCTATGTTGTACTGTGGGTTATCAATCTTTGGTAATCCATAGCCTGCCCCGTGCATATTATTAGTGAGTTGCCGGGAACCCCAAATCAGTAAAAGTCAAAACACATCGAGACAAACTGCTTGCACCCTGCACACTAAACAATACAAGCCTATCCAATTACAAGCTTGCTTCTCTAATGTGTTGCGTGCTGTGAAGAGAGTCCAGCTGAATCTGTCTGGTGTGTGTGTGTGTGTGTGTGTGTTGGCCGCGATGTAAAGGGTCATTCCCTGTCCCTGTGCTGAAGCAAACGGGTCAGTGCATCTCCAGGGTGAGCTGGACCGAAGCCTGCTGCTCGCTGACCTGAGGCTGCATGTCTGCGCAGGACAGCGGGTGGTGCAGTGACCTCAGATCGCGGCTCGGCTAGGGGAGAGGAAACAAAAGCGTGAGTATCCCGGAGTGCACCCTGAGCTCTGGTCAGCCAAGGCTGCATCGAGTCCCGGTCCTGGATTTAGAATTCCTCACCTTTAGCCCCATGTATTTATCCTTCAGGCACTATGCGCTGGCAGTTTTATCAGCTGTATGCTATTTCACCGACTTGTATTCCTTTTATTATCTTCCTCTTAAGCATAACTGATGTTTGTGCCTTACATAAAGGGTAATGCAGCAGCATGCTCGACTTTGCATTATATGAAACGTTGAGCCAAATGTCATGAGTGATTACCGACTAATTTCTAAGCTCCTTGTGCTATCTAAGGTTTTAGAGAAGATCCTACATGCTCAGTCGCCTGCGTTCTTAAAGCATCACTGAGTACAATGTTTTCTTACTAATGCTGAATCAACTGAATCCCTGTAATGAGACTCAAACAGTGTCTCCTTTTGGCCGTGCACCTCAATGTTCAGTGCAAACTGTTCTGTGGTCAGTGTAGGCCTATGTAGCGCACCACTTAGTAGCAATTTTTCCTGAGATACACATCGAAAGACGACTGAGAAAATGTGATAAAAGCACAGGTGTAAAGAATAAGAAAAGAGGGCTGCTTCAGTTTCAGGTCAACCCAGGTGCCTGAGAATTATTATTTTGGAATTGTATGTTTCTGACGTAAAAATAAGTTTCAGAAATCTGTTTCATTTTCGCCTCGTATCATGCTTGCAGAAACGCACAATGCAAACATGGTGATTACAGTTGGTAAAGCGATCGATTAGGTTTAAGAAACAAAATGAGACAGGACTGTCCTGCTTGTTCTACCCGTTCATATACTGTACCACATAACTTTCAATAAGTATCGCCTGTCGTCACTTCTCAGTTGTCTCCCGATGTGCTGCTTCGATCGCTCTAACCTAAGGCAAAGGCACCCACATTCAACGAGGTTAGCCGAATCGTACAATGGAAAAATTTTCTTCCTCCCCCCCGGGTCGGGGTTGTTCTGGTTGCTGGTATTGTGCTCACCGTCAGCTGTCAGGGCTTACTGGGACACTTGAATAGAACAGAGCCATGACTGTTATTAGAAACACCTGGCCTGTCCCACTATGACAAGTCAAACATTGCTGCTGTGAAAAAGGACTATTGTACAATCCCTGACCAGAGAGAACGGGTTCAGAGAATGGCTGGAAGAGAATCAAACACGAGAACAAAGAGAGCCGTCGGATTGCTCCGAAGTTGTTATAATGCAGGAGAATGTATCCTCACTTCTCGGATTCATTGTGTGTTGGACCAAAAAAACATCTTATCCAGCTTTTTGTTACAGTCATTGTTTAACAGTTGATTATATAGAAATGGAACTATTAGATGTAATATTAAAATCACTGCACAGAATTCGAATCAAGAATGTGAAAAGGAAGTAAAGGATTTTTTTGGTCGACCACAAAAGGTTTTCTAAGAAGACAAATGACAATGTTTGTTCTTTGAAGCTCACGATAAAATGTGTGGGTTGGAAAGCCATTTTTGTAGGAGGCATCCAGTTTACCAAATTATAAATATATACAACAAATCAGCAATTCCCCCCCCACCAAAAATATAACCCTACAACTAATGAAGACGACGCAATTATTACATTTCCCTTGTGTAAAGAAGCACATAAGACAACATGCTGAGGGGTTTTGGCAAGAAGAATACCCTGAGGATTCTCATCATCAACACATTAACATTTCCTGTTATGTGCTTCTATGAGTGAGTGAAATATGATAATTGTATCAAGTCACTTTTCCATGAAATTTCAGATGTGCTGCACACATCTTTTGTGCGTTGTTAGATGTTCACATACTGTAGTCTTCATGGGCATTACCCTTTTTTTTTTTTTAGGGGTTGTTTTTAAGCTAGTGGGCTAATAATACAACAAAAATCCCGTCCCTGGGACTTTATATCAGAGAATTCCACTTTCTTGCTTCAATACAAAACTAGCTCCATTTTCTTCAGGAAAGTGTTGCCTCTTAGAAATAATGGGAGTTCTAACATTAGTGCAGGCACAAAGCCCACCTGCAGCTCTTTATCCCTCACTGCACCAACCCGCTCCTTCTCAGAGATATTCAGACAGCGGCCTCATTTCAAATGTTTGTCATATTGCCCGCACAAGAATCATTAACCGTTTATAATGAACGCCGATACCGATGATCCAACCCCCATGTGGCGACATGTTTTCCTCCACTTGGTTCTGCAACAGTAGCTCATCACTTCAGCAGCAGCTGCACGCCAACATAACAAAGTGTGACGGTGAAATGTTTTTTCTCTCACTTCATTCTATTAAAAGGGTTTTGGGCAGGCTAGCGCCTGAACTGTGACGTGGAGCAGCTAAATTCATTTGTTCCCTGGAATCTTTGGTCAAACACGTCTGTCTGTCTGTCTCGTCCGTCCCCCATTTTTAACCATGACCTTTAGACGTTCATGTTACACACTCTGAGGTTATCTTCAGTCTCAAAACCTTGACTATCAGTTGAAACTGGGCTGCTCCCTCTCTGCTTATCGGTTCACTAGGCTGAGATGATCAACTGGTAACAGCGCCAAATTAATAATTTGTCATGTTATAATTGTCTGCATCAGCCTCAAGGGTCTTCTTTCCTCTTCTTTTTTGTTGCGTTTGTGATGTAATACCTAAACAGTTTTAGCCAGTCATTCAACAGCACTTGGTTATTTTTTATTTAAAAATATGTATATTTTGCGTTTGCATTGGCCCCAATTATCACGCGGCCCATCGGGAAAACTCCGGGTGCTCCAGATGGCCAGTCAGTTTGTCCAATACTTTGCTTTATGGCTAAATACCTGCAACAATAATGACATTCTCATCAGCCTGAGCTGTCCTTAGTGTTTAGTGCAAATTACCAAATGATAGCATAAATAATGCAAAACCTATACCTGGTGTTAGCATTTAGCTCAAAGCTGCCCTGTGCCTGAGTAAAGCCTCGTGCAGCTGCTGGCATTGCTGTAGACTTGTTTAGTCTCTCCTCAGAAATATTGAGTCCAACGTTTACCAATTATGGACAACACAGAAAGTAATCCATAATCTCACTTAATTATTTCAGTTCAGTTTTTTTTTTATGTACAACACCCTTTAGGTTTCTAAATGCTTGTGGTTATCGATAAGTTGCAATTCATTTTCATGTTCAACCATGAAATGTTAATTTCTTTTATAAATTTGGGAATAAATATCAATATTATCATCAGCATTGACATGTTTCATCTCAGTACAGTTACATATTTAAGTTCAAAGCTCCGTGTGCAATTACTCTTTCATGTTAAGAATGTTAAATACAGCTCCTTTAATGATTGTCCTAATGCTCAGAATTACCAGTATATCTTTAGTATTCTCCAACATTCTGCACTATTAGCATTGTTTGTATTTTGATGCAGATTTACATAATATAATATATATTTTTTAAACCAACACTTTGGAGCAGCAACAAGCTATATCAAACCGCTGCCTCTATACACATCCAGCAGACACAGAGCAGCGCTGCTCTTTCACAGCAGACACTTTGACTCGTCAATTTGGGGAAAGCACAGGTGTAGATAATACAATTAATGATGCCTGAGTGCTTTTGTGCACGCTGTCCCTCTTTTGTGGCCTACTCTGACACGCTTCATAGAACAAAGCCATGGTTTATGTTATTGTCTTCAATGAAACGCCATGTTTCTGGTCAAACAACACACCAATAATCACTCTCTATGTACACTGATTATTTTTTCTCTTTTCATTAGCTACTAAATGCTCCTTTTGTGTTTTCCAGCTGTCTGTCGCTTGGTGCTGGTCACTACAAGCTACCCCTCTAAACCAACACGCAGTCATTTGATCCATTATTAAAATAAAATACTGTTTATCGCAGCTTCAAATGTCCAACTTTAGATTGAAAAAGTTTGAGGATTGTTGTCAGAGCTGTACTCTTTCTCGTAGATCCGTTCATTCCCTGATCCTGACTGCAGCCTGTTTGAGCGTTTGAACATGTTGCCTTTGTGAAGGGAGAGCGTGACTGGCCCCCTGGGGCAGCCTGTTGTGAACAAGGGGGAAAATGACAGGTTGCTGTCTGGTGTTCGCCCGCCTCTATTGTCTCTGTCCGGTCATCCAGAAGAAAACTCCAACATGCAGCATGTCCCACTGTAAAGGGACGGAGGCAGGGACAAGGGACTGAGAGAGCAGAGATAGAGGGAAGGAACTGGAGGGAGTTTCGTTTCCCTGTCTGGGTTCCTGCACGGGTCAGTGCACCTCACATGTGGATGCACACCTGACACACATGTGCCAGGTCTCGCTTTCTTTCTTGGGTTTTCGCTATCTGTCCGGGGATTTTTGCCTTTTTATTCTTATTTGACAATATATTTTCCATCTTTCTCTCCTACCCTCTTAGACATAAAGATGCAAACTCGAGCCATTTAGGGTTCCCTTTTTGGTAAAATAAGGTTCCACCTGGAACTTTGACATTTATTTTCTCAGAGGGTTCTATATAAAGGGTTCTATTTAGAACCCAAAACAAAGTTTTATACCCAGAACCATCTGTGAAAGGCTCCACCCAGAACCCTCTCTTGAGGTTCCTTTCAGAACATTTCCAGCTTCTAAGGATGATAACAAGCACCTACCCACAGGGGTTTACCAACAACACTTTTATATTCCAAAGGGTTTCATCCTGCATCCGCCCAGGGGATTCTCCCCAAAACCCTTTTATATTTCAAGGGTGTCATCTAGAACCCACCCAAGGGGGTTTACCTAAAACCCTTATCTAAAAGACCAGGGCTGATCATCATGGATTTACAATCACAATCACGTTGGTTGTTCCCTTTTAACACTCATGCGTTCAACAGTCCTTGAAGAACTCTTACTTCCAAAAAGGGTTCTTCCGAAGCAAATGGTTCAGAAAGAACCCATTCGGAACCCTTTTTTCTCAGGGTTGTATCTCTTTCTCCCTTGACCTGCCCCTCCCTGTAGGATGCTTTTGAGGTGCTGGCGGAGAACTATGAATTCAACGAGATCGAGGGTCCGTGCCTGGCCTTCAGGAGAGCTGCGTCCGTGCTGAAGAGTCTGCCCTGTGCAGTGCGATGCCTGGGGGAAACGCAGGACCTGCCCTGCCTGGGAGAACACACAAAGGCAGTCATGGAGGTAAGGCCCAGAGTCGTCTGCATGAAACAACAATACAATAAAAAAAAAATTCCGACCACATAGCTTGTGAACGCGAAGGCTCTCAAATTTCCAGTTGTCAGATCAGTCTGCGTGTGCAAACAATAGATAATGCCTTGTTTACTGTGATGGATTACCTCTCACCACGCACTTGTAAGGTCTCTTGACCTTGATGTTCATACTCATTTGAAATTATCTAAAATTATGAGGCTACCGTAGAAAGTTTGGAAAATGCATTGGAAAATGGTCATCAGTAAGGCTAAGTGTATATGGGATGCTATTATTGAGTTAATGAGCGTTTAATGGAACAGTAAACCAGGACCTTGACCCATGACCCTTTTATATTAGGTGCAATAATACTGAGAGAATGGACTAAGACGAGTATTAGCCAGTATTAGCATCAGTTAAATATATTATGCGCTACTATACATACAAATGCAGACTAATCCGCCGCTGAAAATAGTCCCTAAGAACTGTACTCTTTTACTCTTGTTTAATGAAACAACAGTGCTGAGCGGTTTTAGAAAATTAGGAACATTTAAAAGATGTATGTCCTCATTCAGAACCAGTAGGCTTGGGATTGTGACTTTTTACCACCAACATCAAATCAGTTCATCCTTGAGTTCAAGTAAACGTTCCTGAGATTGTGCACTCACGAGAATGCCCCGGACGAACAGAGCGATGTACTGTGGACGCGATAATCCATTATGAGAGCTCACACGGAACAATGTACATCAAGTGACAGCATATAATAAATTCAGCAGTACAGCCAGTCATTATCATCCAACCCAACTCATTGCCCACCAATTTGATACGACACCCTCTCAGCTGACTCATCGGGAGCATTTCACATTTTGATGTCATGAGAGACACAAAAAAGAAGAGATGTCAGATGCTCTCCTTGACTTTGTGCGAGTATTTCATACTTTTTCCATCAACGTCTGTACAGATTGTGCAAGTGTGCTGTCAAGAAGAATGTACCTGTACTTTCTTCCTCTAACAACGCCGATCTGCACAAACACATGCTTTCAGGTAACACCGAAGTGGAATTTCATCTTGCAAGAACACGTTGGCTGTGAGTTATTGAAGGCTTAAAAAAAAGAAAAAGAAATACAACCTTTTAAAAAAATATCAAAAATAGTTTTTGAAATTCCAAGCCCTGGACAGACAGACACTCACCCTCACATAACACACACTCACGCTCACACATGAGCACACACACTGACAGGCATCACGCCGATTCATCTCGTCTTTTTTTGCGGGGGTCACTTGGTAATCATCCCCTCACCTACAGTCGTGCTCAGGGCAGAAATCACGGCGAGTTGTCAGGGTAAGTGTTGAGAAATGTTTGCTCGGAGAGAACGCAGAGTCCCTGTAGGAGGAGCAGGGTGCAGCTCTGCAGTCCAACTCTCTGACACATTAAACCTAACAGACACGCGGCGGGTCTCGGAGCTAGTTTCACAATCTGTCAAATCTGTCAACGCTGAGGCAGAGTCATTAAACAAAATAACATAAATGTCCCCGGAGACTAAATTAGACTGCCTGTGAGTGACCTCTCCCTGTTGTTGTTCTTACATGATTCAGACGCACACCCAGCAGTGAGGGTTTGTTTCTTCTTCTCCTTCTCCTTCTTCTGCTAGGTTGTCTCTTTGAACAGATCGCAGCTCAAAACAAGGGAAAAAATGACATGACACGAAAAAACAAAAGTGAAACCAAACAGAGTGAAAACAAAGCGCCTGACGTGCCTGTGAACATCGGAGTGACACTCTCGTCAGCAGCGGCTGAATCCAAAAGATATAAACCTACTGACATGAAAGTCTGGGAGCACCGAGGCAGAGTTAGGGAGGAATAGTCAATACGTGTGTGTGTGTGTGTGTGTGTGTGTGTGTGTGTGTGTGTGTGAGACGTTGTGCATGTGGAGAAGTGTGTCCTCCTTCTCCCCCCCAGCCCAAAAGCAAGGAGTGTGCCGAAGCATTATCCCTGCGTCTGAGGGGTTGGCCTTAGCTCGAGGGTTGAACAGCAGCAGTGGACGGGTGGATGCGTCATTGAGCAGTGAAGGCTGCTGTAAACTGCCCTGCACTCACACGCCGGTACACAAGTTCACCGGCCCACTGATACTCAACGTTGTCCTTCAACCGGCTAGCTCAACAGATACGCCTTGTAAAAAGAAGAAGAAACACACACACACACACACACACACACACACACACACACACACACACACACACACACACACACACACACACATGCTCATTTCCAACGCCAAGCGACCTTTTACAGTCACCCCAGTGGAAGGCGGCTGATATTAACCAGATAACCTCGTTTTATGCCTCCCCCCTACATAAATGGAGGCAGTTAACAAATGCGACCTGCAAATTAGTCGTGCTCTGCCGAGACAATTAAAGGCGGGACAAAGTTGTTGCGGAGCAAACAGAAGCAAAAGGGAGGGAAACCGTTACCTTGGTCTTTTTTTTATTTTATGAAGGCCATAAAAAACGGTATTAATCCCAGGTTTCACAACAACAAAGTCGTTATTTCTTGAACAGAAAATGGAAAATGAGGACGCGAGGAGCCCCCTGATTTCAATGAAACTGTTTTTTCAAATGGGCCATTTGAGGCCATTTGTTAATTGCTGATGGAACGGGAACCCGTGGAGAGTATAGCGTGCCGATGCTGACACCGAGAGTGTTTTTTTCTCAGGGACATTATCTGCCTTTTATGTTTTGCAGGAGGTCCTCCAATGTGGCCGTTCGTTTGAAGTCGAGAAGCTCCTCTCTGATGAAAGGTATCAAACACTTAAGGTCAGTAGACGGGGGAAAAAACAACAACTTCGTCCTTAGTTTTGCTTCCTTCACTTTTGGTGCTTTGAAATAACTGCGAACATGATTTGCATTTGCTATCTCTTAAGGACGCAGAGCTCTTCAAAACTCTGAATGCTCACCCTCTCACACCCCTTGAGAAGAGCCTGTCATTTCAGAAAGCATGTCTTCTTGATTACGCCCTTACCTCGTTTCCTGCCAGCTGTTCACAAGTGTGTTTGGAGTTGGACCCAAGACGGCTGACAAGTGGTACCGCAGAGGGCTGCGCTCATTCAGCGACATCCTGGCAGACCGCAGCATTCATCTGAACCGGATGCAGCAAACTGGTACATCAACATCTCAGCACTTCCACTCTGCCACTCCACAAATTACAAGCTGGAAATCACAACTCGAGTTTGCTTCCAAGAGACAGGGGGGTGTCATTTTATTTCTTCTGGTCCCATAGGAGGCTCCTTATGCGAGGCGCCGGCTGTAATGTGCTTTCTCCAAAAGGGAGATGAGATGTGACCAGCAGGGAGTTTTCAGTGAAAACACAAAGGGAAAGTCAGCAGGGGTGTTTTTAATACAAAATCAATGAACAGTGACTGCGGAGGGGAACGTTCGCTGTCGAATTCCCATGAGCTCTCACACATCAGCCAGGCGGAGAGAGGGCCATCCAAGCAGAGGCCGTGAGAGGTCGCTGACTTACAGTGGGAGAGAGTTATGCTTTGTTTCAAAGGTCCTTGTAAAAGGAATATTTTGTCTCAAATGACTGTGTTGGGGGGGTTGTGTAATATTAAGTATATTCACAGATGATTTTTAATATATGGCGTTTGGACAGTTTCCAGAGCAGTGAATGATCCGGACATGTTGAAACAACTAAGAGTCTGCAGCCAGGTCTTAGCGGCTCTTGAAAGCTTAATGTGAAGGACACCAAACTGTTATACAGACAAGAAGTTGAGTTCCAAAACTAAGCTTTTTGATCTTTTGAATTATCTGATCATTAGCAGTCTTAGTCATGTAAATGTAACACTTGTCCAGACGGGGGTGTCAGAAATGAAGACCGTTGGCAACCGCCAGCAGAGGAGTTAAGAGATGTGAGTGATGAGCAGAAAGGTCATCGTGTTGAGTCACTCGTGAGAGTTCATGATATTGTTTCCTAGAGATGGACGAGATGGAAATAAATGACTTTGAGGGATGTGAGAAATGTGATATAGTTTGAGCCTCGTTAGCAGCATGTCTCTGGGAGGGCAATATTGGTCTGTCGGTTGGCCAACCACTTAAGTCCAGACTGAAAAATATCACCAACTCTCTGATGACCTTTCTGTATTCATCACCGCTTACCATGGTTACCATCTTGGGTTAGCATGTTGGCTAACGTTTGCTAATTAGCTAGTACTACAGTATTTTAACCTGATGACAGTGCTAGTTCACAAGTTTAGAATGACTGTAAAAGTCTGCATCCTACACTCAATGAACCTCAAATGTCCACCAAATAGAGGAAAGATCAGGGGTCACTATGGATAATCCTCTGGGAACCATGAATGTCTGATGGATTGCCATAGAAACAATTTGTTTTTCAAATAGGTATTGAGATATTTCAGTGTGGCCCAGAGGGGTGGAACTGACCGACAGACCGACGTTGCCGTCCTTGGAGCCATGGCACCGCTGAAGGAGTTATAGTTCAGAGCGTATCTGCGGTGGTCATTCTCTGAGGCGACGGCCACGCTCGAATCTGGAAGAACTGTCCGGGTGAACAGGAATGCAGCAGCCTCTGGACATGTAGACCGCATCAGCCTCAATCGTTGTTGGTGACAGAAATCCCACGGAGCGTTTAATGTGCGTGGTTAAATGTCTTGAAGGGAAGCAGCTTTTCATTTGTATTCGTCCTCTGCTGCTGCTCAGGAGGTTGCTGGATACATATACTGTAGCACTGCATGAGGCGGTAATTCACAACATTATATTACACCGCTCGCAGGTTCCCATTCAGTTAGAAAACTCCATCCGATGATGTATTAGGCCGACAGACATCTTCATCAAACCGGTCATAATCCATCATTTGGAACACTGCAGTCTCCACTCCGTGCCGAGAAATAATGCCTGCTTTTGACAATGTAAATGTGTTTGAACCCCAATCTCTCCACTGTATTCTGTAAATCTTAAAAGCGCAGAAAAAAATTAGTTGTTTTATTATATTATTCTGCGGTGGAGACAAATATCATTAAGGAGTTGGAGCTCCATCTGTTCTGAGGGAAGAAATTAAAAATGTACGCTTTTTAGGTAGGAAAAATTGAAAATACAAAGTGAGATGCATGAAATCAACAAGATACCCATCAATCCATCAATCATAATTTCAGCTCAGTATCTACACTGGCTGTAATCTTCTTGTCTCTGTAGCAGGCGTGCACTGCTCGTCGCCCTCCATCAGCCAACAGAACACATCACATTTTACTTTACTTTTAATTCACCCTGACTCGCCACTTCTCAGGAGCAAATGGCTATGATTGATGGCTAGCTCCCAGACTAATAACCACGTGGTCTCGTCCCCACAGGTTTTCTGCATTATGGAGACATATCCAGGGCTGTCAGTAAAGCGGAGGCCCGGTCCCTGAGGAACATTATCGACGGAGCTGCCCGTGCGATCACTCCGGCCGCCATACTAGCACTGACAGGTGGCTTTCGCAGGTACACGACTCGTCTCCTCCTCCCTCGCTCTGTTGATACGGAACAGCACTTCCTGTCCTGCATTTATTCTTGTTTTCCACTGTTGATGGGAATACAAGGATATTAGAAAAGTTTCAAGAGGTCTGCTTGAGTCGTTATGACTAACTGCTGTCAAACAGTCACAGTGCGTGGTTTAGAAGCATCAGAGCTGCTGGCGCTTCAGTGCATCCTGCAGTTGATAGGATTTAGTAGATCAATTGTGTTGACGTGACAACACAACACACGGTCACCATCTCTTTGCTCGTAAAAAAAAAGAAAACATTCCCCGACATGGTATTGCATTTACATTAAGATGTTGAAATGCATTACATTGCCAATCTCAAAGTGCACGGTGAGTGCTCTTGCAAAGCCACCTACTGAGTGCAACTATATGCTCACAGCCGGAGCCTCCATCTACCGCCACCTCTTTGTGCTGCTCTTTTCTTTTTTTTATGTGCCTGAGTAAGCGCGGGCCACTCTGCTCCGTGGTGTTGTTAAAATCCAGCCGTAACCAGTGGCGTGTGCGGTAAATAATTCAAAAGCAGTCTGGCAGTGAGGACAAGCGCTTGCCTCTCAACAGGGGTGACAGAGCTGCCGCAGCTTAGCTGATGGCCTTTAATAGTGCCCGCGACAAACACAACATTTCTCTAAACATCTTGTGAACCCTTTTTCTTTATTCGTTGTATTCTAACACATTCCAGTTTGGCAAAGTTTGGCACGAAATGATCACAGACTGACTGAAGTGAGACAAAGTAAACAACGACTTCTGTGCAATTAGCAACGCTTCAGCAAAAGCTAATATGCTAAGCTATTGTAACAGCAGTGGCGATGAGTCATAAGCTCGTAATTTAGTTTTGTACCGACAGTATATGTTGGCCTTAATATTATACTATGTTTTGCACAGATAAAAGTTGGACAGTACTGTATGTATGACTGATTTAATGAGACACAAATAGGTCAGGAATGCTAATAAACAGCACATTAGTGCTTTTTTACTGTTTATGGGTGGCACAGTCATCTTGGATTTTGAGGTTTGTGGGGTTTCCGGAAATTGCTTTTAAAGCCAGGTAAGCACCCACAACATATAAATACAACAACTGTGGAGTTTCCCCAACACACATTTCTTCTTTTTTGGATCATCTACTGGACCCGACTGTAACAACAAAATGGTGAACAAGCTCAAGGGTTACAGAGCGTTATTGGTAACTCTCACAGTATTCTTTACTCACCACGTGTTAAGTGGTAGTGAATCCAGCACTGTTTGGGACACAGCCATACAGCCGGCAAACTCAATAATGTGCATTATGTAGCAATATTTACCTTAGGTTTACCTCAAGCTTACTTTATAGCCACCATACGCTATCGGTCATACCGGACCAAGTAAGTGAGTAGCAATACAACCCCTGCATGTAAAGAAGGTACGTTTTACTCCTTATGAATTCAACTTCTCATTTCTAAGAGGAATATTGCATTTTCTCAAAGATTTCTGGACCAGGGTGTATATTTGATTTGTCCCAGTGGTTATAGGTCCACAGCTTTCTTAAGCAAAGATGGTATCAAACTGCACAAACAAAACCCCTCAAAAAAGACATCCAATATCTCTAATCTCCAAAACGATAAATGACAGCTGGAATGATATCTGATTATGTAAATAACTGCTCCTCAAGGGGATGATGTGGTAAAAGAGATGGGGAAAGCGATTAGAGCATCATGCATAGTTAACATCAAGAATGAAGGAGAGGAACGGCGTAGGATTTATGGGCCAGGAGTCTGCTGCAAAGCGTAAAGGGGCCTGTAAGGAAGCTTTTATGGCTTCAAACTCAGGGAGATGAATTTATTTCATCTCATATTTTGTGCAGGCTTGGGGAGAATTATGTGAGACCTAATTGGAATCACACAGAGCTATAATTGAAGAAAGATGACTTGTACATTATCAGTCGGTAAGTAAGTAATTTACCTTTATCTCGCCGAAAAAGCAGAATCTCCAGACATGGGTTGAACACAGCGGGAGACGCTATAAGGCCTATTATGTCAAAATAGTTCATATGCTCTCTGAGATGCCGGCAGCACCACTAATAACCCACTAATTCTCTCCTGTGTGACATATTTAAATATGTTCCCTTCTAAAGTCCTGCCAAAGCTCAATTTAATTTCCTCTAATTTCCAGCGCGATGTAGAGTCTCTTATTAGCTTCATCTTTCCAGCCGATAGCCCTTGTCAAAAGATGGAGAAGCACAAATACCCTATACCTCCTTAAAGAGATGCATGCGGCTCCGGCACATCTTTCATCTCTGGATATCGTACACAAAGAAAATAACTCGGCTTTCAAAAGTTCCACGAAATAAGTGCCGTGCTCCAGTAAACTCAAGCTGTCATCCACTTCAGAGGGACACAGCGTGGCGGGGATTTGTTGACGCCGCTGACATTAGCCTTATTGAAAGGACAGCTGTGGAAGGCGGGTGACAAGTCTTAAAGCGGTTTTGTTGGGGGGGAGGATTAAAAATAGATTAGGCTTGGAAATACAGCTCTTACCACCACTGCGTGTGAAATGCTCACACGGTGTCAGCGGAATATGTGTTTATTTCGGCGTGAAGCCGGCAACTCCCCGCAGTGGATCTTATTTAACATGAGATTGTCTGGAATAGGACTCAAAGTGACACTGATGAGGGGTCTAGTGGTGTCTGCTTTCAGATCCTCAGACAGATGCTGAGTCCCACTGCATCGTTTCTCTCGAACAACAACCGAGATGAATAACCCTTATCAGTTTAGCTCGGAGTGTCATGATTTTTATAAACAACTCTGTTATCGACTTGGAGGGGAAAGAGCTAAATGAGCTGTCTGATCATGAGGTATGCCCCACGTATGCTTTTATACTTGTGCTTTTTCTTGTTTTTATGACATGTCTTCCTGGTTATCACCTCGTTTTTCTGTGTTAGCAAGAATCTTAAAGGGACAGTTAACCCCAAACATAAGTACTTTTCCTCTTACCTGTAGTGCTATTTATCAATCTAGATTGTTTTAGTGTGAGCTGCCTAGTGAGATGACTGCCATCTCTCCAATATAATGGTCATGATGTCTTTCCAGAAATCATGGGTACGGTTACTCAAAATAAACAAATGTTGTTGTGAGCAGTTTCATGGAGGAACAATTTTGTTTCTACCAAACTACACCCGCCAACTGAATTAGCGCAAAAAGAAAGCGCATCTACTCGTGGACGTGATAGCGGTTGGCGGGTGTAGTTCGGTAGGAAGTAAATAGATCCTACGTGAAACTGCTCACAGCAAGGTTTGTGGATTATTTTTAGTAACCGGGTAATGATTTCTGTAAAGACACATTGTTGTAGAGTTTGAGTTTCATGAGCCGAGTGACATGTCGTCCTATTATATCGGAGCGAAGCCAGACATCTCTATGGCCGATATCTCCAACACTCGGCCACTCGCACCAAAACATCTCGATTGATAAATAGCACTACAGGTAAGAAGGGAAATTTGGATCTTTGATTTTGGGGTGAACTGTCCCTTTAAGAAAGTGAGTGTGAAACGAGGTGAAACCTGTTTCATTTCCCTGATCAGCCACTTTTGACTGCCGCTCAACTCTCCTCAAGGTAAATAAATGCATCCTGTGAAATTTTCCAGCAGCAGCAACACTTCACACATCTGTATTATTCATACATGTCGCCGTGTCGTCCACACAAATTTGTATATAACTATGTATATTTTATGGGCTTTGTGCTGAAGGAATTAATAATTTAGCACTTCCCCTCACGCAATAAAATAGTAGAGCCGCTAAATTCAAGTGCTCTGCTCTTTTGTTGCACTTAATTTAAAGGAACACTGGCGGTGTTACTGCACAGTGTGTTAACAGCACCATCAAAGCTAATATTTTCAGCCCAACGTCTCCCGCTGAGCAGGACTGGATGCCCTCATGCTAAATAAAAACAGTGTTCTGAAGGTGCACCATTAGAGGCACAGAAGAAGGAAAAAAACACCCTCTCTGCCGGAGAGAATGTGTCTAGTTTTCCGCTGACTGCAGTTGAATATGCACAGACCCGACACATACTAATGCTCCGGTGCGATCAGGAAGGAGCTGAGGAGTAAAATGCCACGGCATCTTCCCCTCAAATAAACCCCAATTCCCGTGTTTCCCATGCCTCGATAAAATGAGCTCGTTTTAAAGCTCTGATTGGAAGTAAACACAATTTATGCTGATGATCTTCCCCCTTTTTTTGCTATTCACGGCACACATTTATGCAGTGCACTCGGGTGAGTTTTGCCGGCGCAGCAGAGGCTAGCGGTGAGGTTTCACTTAACAACTTGAGCGCGCTGCACAAGCTGGAAGTGTTGTGGAATCTCAGCCTTGCCAATTAAGTGTTGGAGGGTTCAGGGAAAAGTTGCTCCGTCAGCAGATGAAAACCTGTGATGCAGTCTCAAATAGCGGCGTTCCTAGCAGTCAACTCATTAAAGAAGTGTTAGCTTTTCACATAAAGGCCGACATAAATACCACTGAAACACAAGTGAGCTCCCACGTCCTCTATCATTTTATAGAAAGAAGGGATTACACACAGTCGAGGGGCAAATTAAACGACTGTGACTGAGTATCTGCTGAGTGAACCTGCAAGCCAGCCACTCATCTCGTTAATGCCACGGGGGGTACATGCTCTCTGCCACTAATGCTAACCATTGACATTATCACGCCTTGTGGAGCTCTAATGGCTGTTTTCTACTTCCATGCTCCCTGAATTAGCCGCGGTGACCTTTTAGAAGCTTTCCAGCACGCCATTTGCAGCCTCCTTTAGTGCCCCTCGCTCTTTGCTGCCATCACTCATCTGTTCGAGGCAGCAAGGGCCACATCGCCGTGAGCCATCGCTCTTTGTCATTTCGCCGTGTTGGTGTGTACATCTTTATGATTAAGCCTATCACAAAGGTTTGTGTATGTGTGTGTGAGCCAGCGGGTGTTGGTCAGTAATGGTCAGTGATGGTCAGTTTGAAATGATGCCTGGCAAACTTGAACAGTTCACAGCCTGGCAGGAGGGAAGCTTCCGCCATTTGTGGGGCAACTTCAGCACTCGTGCGTTTCCGCTCATCTCGACTGTCGAAAAAGCTGCAATGTGAGCTTGTTGCCAACTGAACTGGCTGGAGCAGGACGGATGTTTTGCTCAAAGGAGAAATCCATAAACAGCAGGTGGAGTTGGCTTCAGTAACGGCACAACAAATCAGCTCCTCTCTAAAGACCTCCATAGCACAATATAGAGGCATAAATATGCTTTCAAGGACAGGTGATGTCCCATGTGCAGGAAACGTTTAAACTCCGGTCAGAAATAGAATAGGAGTGGAGCGGACATGCCTGCTGTTCTGCTCATTTTCTGGAACCATGTGTAGCATAACAGCATGCCGGAATAAGAAAGCTAGATAACTTGAGAGCTAGCTGGTTTTGGAAAGTAAGGAGATCAAGAAATATCATGCACAACTGTAAGCTGCAGCAACAACCAGTGGTGTATAAAGTACCCAAAAGCCGTACTTGAGTAAAAGTAAAGATACCTTACTGGAAAATTACTCCAGTAAAAGTAAAAGTCACCTATTAAAATACTACTTGAGTAAAAGTCTTAAAGTATCTGATATTTTCTGTACTTAAGTATCAAAAGTATTTTTCTGATATAAAATGTACTTAAGTATTGAAAGTAAAAGTACAAGTACATGCTTTTAATAAAAAAGCAAAGGGTCAGAATTTTGAGAATTATGAAGTTTATTCTTTTAAGTGCTGTGGTCACCGTGACCAAGGACCAGGAGTTGTGTTGATACAATAACTGGGTTGGCTGTGATCCATCCATATATATTATGTTCAACATAATATATTGTACCTAAGTATACTTTTGCATCTACTATGAACTTATCATCATAATTCTCCAAAAAGCAATATGACACTATGAAGGACTTGTAACAGTGTGGTTATAAGTATGCTCATTCCGCCCGCCGTGGGTCTCTTGGTACCGGTCTGTGGGTCTCTTGGTACCGGTCTGTGGGTCTCTTGGTACCGGGCCACAGAAAGAATGAATGAAACATTTCAATTAAATTAAAAAAAATCAAGGCCGGAAAGATGTTTTATTGTGAAAAATGACCGCATACATCCGTCTGTGGTAACCTCAGACGGAATCTCTTGACACATGTCAAGATGTTACGTTACTCTAAAAATGAAACGTAAGTCTGTTACAACTCTGTCGGTGATCTGGAAACCAAGGCAGAGTATCCTGAGATCGCCAAAAAAGCATGAAAACCTGCTTCCATTCCAACATCCTGTCTTTGTGCAGCGCGTTATAAGTTAAGCAGTAGACTGGACTAAAGGTTTAGTTAGGAGTAGACTGGACATAACGACACACGTTGGGTGTCGTTGTCTCCCGTCTCTCCGAGGTCGGACCCGGTCTGTGAAAATATTGTCTTCACGTAACCGGTCCGTGACGCATAAAGGTTTGGGAGCGCTGGACGAGAGGATGTAGAGGGAAAATGCAAAACATTGTGATTCGTGGAGTCTGTGTTCCACCACAGTCCCCGATGTTTTTATTTTTTTCTAAAGATAGATTTGATTTTGTAGCGAGTAACGAAGGTTTCAGGAGAAATGTATCGGAGTAAAAGTATCAGTTTTCTTTGCAAAATGTAGTGAAGTAAAAGTAAAAGTAAACAGAAATATAAATAGTAAAGTAGAGTACAGATATCCCCAAAAACTACTTAAGTACAGTAACGAAGTATTTCTACTTCGTTACTATACACCACTGGCAACAACATCTAGGCGAGCACACCACCAAACTTGATTATATTGGCGTTTGAAAAGATGAGTGAGTGTTTGTTTGCTTGCCATGCTTAACATATGGTGCTTGCTTTACCATGGTTGTAATGGTTGGGTCACTAAACCATCCACATCAAACACTAAACCAAGAGGAAGACCACGTTAAGTTAACCCTGTGGTTCTATTCTGAGGCTGTATGTTCATGTTACAAGGCACAATACAGTTTTTTGTTTGTTTCTTTTGTTTAAAGTGATCAATTACCACACAACTAATCATGCTGATACTGCATGCTAATAGATAAAGAAGTGATGATAATACAGTGGCCTGCATGCTTTGAATTCTTCAGATATAGCTATGCAGTGTTCTAAGCAGACCGGACGATATGCAGCAGATGTTAGAACACTCATTGCAATCATAAGAGATTTGACACTTGACTTGGACGGGCAAGAAATGACTTGTGAGCATCTCTGCCTTGAGGAGCTTCCCTTTGCACTTCAACAGGAAGCTCTTCCTACAGACAAACCAAATGCATTATCACTTACGACAATGAAATAACATTTCTATGAAAACAATGAAATAATTTCAAAATAATTATTCTAATCGTTCTAAGACAGAAATATTAACAAGATTACGGCACTTAAAAAGACCTTATGTGTTTATTATGCTAACATAACTAGCCCTGGGCTACACAATGTAACACAACTAGGACTACACATCTATTGTGCTTTTCAGGACAGAATAAATAACTAGAAGCTATCTGGCCAGTGTGCAACCCACTCTTATAGTTCACAGGTTAGCACTGTCACATTGTACAAAAGCATTTACATTGCAGGTGCACTTTGTTCTGTTATAAAGTAAAAACAACAACAACAACAAAGAACTACCCCCGGCTGAGGAGGTTGAATACAGGTGGACTGTACAACAACACAGACAAGTACATGTTAGCTTAGCTATAGATTTACACGACAGTATGAGAGTGCAACTAAGATAGCACAGACATAACACCACCTCCTGATCTTTGAAACTCGGAAACCTACCGACATGACTGTGGTGGCAAATTCACACAGCGCTGAACATACTCATTTGACTTTCAGAGTAAGATTTTCATAACCAAATGTCCCAGGTTTACATTTCACTGCCTCATGGACTAGTGTTGTCCTCAAAGAAGTCACAACGTGAATTTAAAAAGAGATCAACAAATCTCAACCCCGGTACCATAAACCAGCTTTAATCGATCCACTGTGAGTGAACCGGCTACTGAAATCATCTCAAGCTGCACCACTCTCCTAAATAACAGGAGTGAAAACTATGTCCTGTCACTGATTCAGTACGTTGATTTCAGACAGAAGCTTTGATGTGCAGTTTGTGTACGATCTTATGCACATGCAGGGGTTCTCTGCTGAGCTTTTCATTGTATCCGTTCTTGCCTGATAATCACTTAACAATCACTTCTAGTTGTGCTGACGGAGTAAATGCATTGTGTGAGCGCAGCCAGGCTCCATATGGGTCTGTTTTATGACACTGATCAAAGCAGAAGATGATGATTCTCATAAAAGTTAAAGCTCTGACAGCTGAGGCAACAACACAAAAAAGAGGAGCTTTTTCCACTGAACAACTTAAGACAAATTACTTGTTGGGATAATGTAAAAAAAGTCAATGCCATTAGTATGGCCTGTGCTTTTAATAGCTCTGCCTGCCACCTCCCCTCTTCATTAGTTAAGAGGCTGTGACTAAAAGATAATTATATTCATTATTTCCTGCATACAGTGAATGAGTAACGGTGCTACGTCTTTATCTGCAGGGGAAAGGAGTTTGGTCACGATGTAGACTTTATCGTGACCACACCTGAGCTGGGCAGCGAGGAGAGTCTGCTACTCAAAATTATTGATGGACTGAAAAAGCAAGTAAGTTTGTTGTTTCCTTTTCTTTTTTTTTGCAATTAAGGGAAGTAATGAGGTTGATCATTCTTTGTAAATGAAATTAATAGAATGCAAATAATGAAATCTAATTGGTCTACTGGTTTAAATCCAAATCACTGAATTAAAACAAATGCTGTGTAGATTTATTACAGGATACGGTAAAAAGAAGGACACAATTATAGAATGAACAGAGAGCACTTCAGTAGCTGTTCAGAGCACTGTTTGAACACTTTGCATTTAAAGATACATTATTGAAACTGGTTCTGAGTTTCAAAGAAGGGAAACTTTGCGGTCAATCCGGCCACATGTGTTTCCAGTGGACATTTACAGACACATACACTAGGTCTTAAATAGGGATTAGTTGTCACCAAATATTCCCGTCTGTTGCATATCTAACTGAACTAGCTGCCAAAGCTACCGCTAGCTTGCTAGTACGTGACTCGTTTACATTGAAGAGTAAAGCAGGTAATATGGTAGGGTGACCAGACGTCCTCTTTTTCCCGGACATGTCCTCTTTTCGAGACCTAAAAAAAGCGTCCGGCAGGGATTCCAAAAACGTCCGGGATTTTGCTACGTGCGGGAAAATAGTTATTACCCCCTTACAAGTTTTGGAAATGGTATCTCCCTCACGTTCCATTTCTTTTTGTCGAGGGAACCAGTGCAATTCTAAGGGCTGGCCTACACAAATACGCCATCCCTGTATCACTCTATCCCCCAGGGAAATGGAATATTTGAACAGTGTACAGCTACAGAAGGGATTTAAAGCAAAACCTTTGCATGTGATTGGCCCGAATAATGGAGCAACAGGAGGACTGTGGCTCAACACACACATCTAGCTCCCCTGTGGCTAAACGTTGCAGATTGATTGATGGGTGGATGTCATGATATTATTGGTTGGTACAAGCTCTGCGAGATCCACCCAACGCGGTGCCTGCCATATTTTGTTTTACAAGAGAAGATGATTGGATTTTGATGTAAAAAAATATGATAAATTAGTTATTTTTGGTGCTGCACAACATGACAATATGATCTAAAGGGTTAAACATGCATTTTTCATTTGATCCTCACCCTAAGGACATATCTCTGATGGAATGTTTCGATAATAAGGCATTGAACGAAGTGGGTTCACTTTTCCATTATTCAGAAGCGTCCTTTGAGACTTACAGCAGCCTTTCCATAAAAGTCAGAGAGAAAAGTGGTCCGAGGTTCTGATTCAGTCACCGTTAATGGAAAGGGGAAAGGTGAGTGAATCAGGTAAAAGAGAAATGGTACAATTTAGCAAGTCACTTTAGAACTTTCGGCTGGGCTTCCGAGGCCCAGCGGCCGCTCTCGAGGCTCCTTAATGGAAAATGGATCCCTCTGGGAAGGAAGGAGGACAGAAAAGGAGAGGATGGATGCGGAGGAGAGACAGACAGATGGCGTCTGATGAAAGCAGAGGGAAAGTCAGAGCGAGAGACAACACCCGGAGTGGTCGACAATGTTAAAGGCAGCTCATGTTTACTCGCACGTAATGGTTGAATTATTGGCTGCACTCAAATGTTGACAATTATTTGCCGCTAATATCGCAGTAATGTGACAAAAACATCAACGCGCTCCAGAAGTGTCTGATTAAAACCCAGTGCATGGGAACACATTTACCTAATTACACTAAACCGAGGTCTTTATCACAACCGTGCAAACATGGAGTCCAGCATGTTCATGTTTACACCCACCACATTTCACCCCGCCCAGCCTTCTGGCTTTACAGGAGGAGATGACAACGGGAATTTCAATATCAGCACAGTTTGCATTTCACCCGGCCTTCTGAAGTTTGAAAAAATATTTGTCTGTGCAAGAGGAGGAAATAGCCAAGTCACTTTAATGTCTGCAAGTTGAGTTCTATCAACATCGATTGGATTGGTGCAGTTAGAGAACTGGCAAGCATGAATCCGAAGTAAAGAATTCAATCTTTTGATTGAAATAGGAAAAGGTTTCTGGTTGTTTTTCATCCATAAGGATCACGCCATTTGAGATTCTGCAAAATCAGCAGACTTTAAAGTAGTGGTTATTTTTCTCTCGTGCCCCTCCTTTGAAGCTGAAGTAGATTCTCACTCCCATTCGACGCACATGGTTATCACATCCTATTTAACCCGTAACGGGTTTGAGGAAACTATCTAAAGGAGCCAAGTGTCTAATAGGATACATTAAGTAAGTGAGGACATTTTGGACGAACAAGGATGCAAACATGCAACGTGATTGGTCGGCCGAGGCGTTTGTGGTTACGCATTGAAGACAAAAGGCTCCTCTGCTGTATTTCTGTATTGAGGGTGAGCAAGCTGGAGAGCAAGATAGGCTTCGACTGGCATGTTTGCTTGATGTGGATGGCCAGTTTTTATTTTCCTCCTTGTCAACATTTTTTTTTTTACATTACATATATATATATATATATATATAATAATTTTTTCTTCTTTTTTTTCTTTTTTCTCATCACAACATTTTGAAAAGCACAGGTGGAACTAATAACATTACCGATGGTTTCTGGTCCAGTAATTACTGCAATGCAATATGGCAAATGACAATGCCATGAGTTACATCTGTGTTTGATAAGAGTGTCTATTCTACAGTTTCACTCATCATTATAATTGTTTCTCTGAAAATGCATTGACACAAACCAGGGCTGTTTTAGAGACAGAGTTTTGAAACATTCCTCCTCCATATCCTGGCCATGAAGCATGAACCTGAGCAGAGCGATGATGCTCCTTTCAACATGGCAACTTCATTGTGTCATACACCACTCTGCTGTGTTTTGACATCAATAAGCCTTCAGTCTCATTCCTCTGTAACTTGAACTGGACTCGTCACTCGCCTGAAGCAACACGTGCCCACAGGATCTGAGTGGACGTCATGATACACGTGGCGTGTTTGTATTGCATAAAGACACAGTTATATCTTATTTAGTTTAAAAACTAAAACCAATTTCTTTTAGGATGACCACATCAAATAGAGCTGCTAAAATGTCAACTCTTTCCACTGAACATGACGAAACAACCTGTTACACCACAATTGGATCGCTGAAGGTCAACGCAAATGAATTATGGGCAACATCCCTGACAAAGGGTGTACAGTACATGGCGTTCTGTAAAGAAAAAAATAAAGAAAAAAGGGGGGGGATGGAGAGGATTTGTCAACAAGGTTTTCTCCCTCAGATAAACGCAGAGCCGGAGAGTCATGAGAGGAGACAAGTGTTTGAGGAAGAGCAGGGACGCACGGTTTAGTCTCGGCCTCTTTTTTTTTGGTGTGTCATCCCCGGATTTAAAAATAAATCCATCCGTCCACACCTCCGCATGCCTCCGCTCCGACCCTGGCGATAATTACCGCCCACTCACCGATGCGGGCAATGGCCGGGCTGCTCTCGCCTCTCGCAGCCACTCGATGCTCACTGAAGGGGCGAGAGGGGACGAGGTGAAGGTGAGAAAGGGTGCGTGAATGTGAGTGGGTGCAAGGAGGTTAGGGTGGGCGAGGCAGGGTTAGGGTTAGGGTTTAGGGTACGACCGGAAGCTTTCTTTCTCTGCAGGCCGGGTGGACAGGTGGGCGGGTCTGCAGGGACGAGGACACAGGAGGCAATGATTAAGTGGCGGTGGCAGAGGTTGACTCTAAGTCGTGTAACCTTGTCATCGGCTATCAAGCCCCCTGGGGCGGAGCCCACGTGTCTTCACTCAGGCCTAATATCACCCCTCCCTCCAGCCTGCAGGGAGTTTAAAATACATCTATCTAGAAACGTCCTTGTAAAAACGGGTTCATCATTTTTTTCCCTCCCCCACTCCTCCTCCTCCTCCCGCTGATATTCCGAAAGCATAACTTGGGGGCAGAGGCAAGGTCAGCCACCAAGCTTCTGTGGCAGACAGATGAGATTCAGCTTGGCCCTGGTAATTGCGGCGGAGGGAGCGGAAGGGAGCCATGTTTCACCCACCGTCCATCTATCACCGCTGTCTCTAAATACTGTATAAGTGCTGCTTTTTTTGTTTTTATTGTTGAAGGATGAGCCCCCGCTAGCATCGCCGCCATTAGAATGCCATTCAGCTCGGGGGCCTTCATTGTTTCTGCGTCTGGACCGAGACCATGCGGTCACGGAGCGGAGACCCCCACCCTTTAGGTTGAACGGGCGATGCAGTCACACTCGGATTTGAAACAAATCTGAGCGGCAGCGGCCACTTTTGACTTACACTGAGAGGAAACACACGCACGGACCCGCTGCGCTTTAATTTCAGCAATCAGTCTCTTTCATTCCGCCGGAGCTGCGGAATCAAAGCGGAAGTGCAGTTCAAACGGCCCGGGGCTAACGCGCGCTAATCTTCGACTCCGAGGCAAGGTTTTTTGAAGTCTCTCTCTCTCTCTCTCTCTGTGAGTCAGAGAGATTGTGAGATGAGATCGGAGCCCCCTCGCGTCCCATAAAAAAAATCGTCCTGCCTGTCCTCTGCGCGGACGCAGGAGGCCGCGGCCACTCATCACTCCCAGTCAAAGCAAAGAGTAAATCATTGAATAGAAAGCTTATTTTTTACATTTTTGTATTATTTTTTTTATCACAATTTCAAAAGTCATGATTACTTGACTCTTTTTTTCTCTCCCCAGCACTCCGAGGCAAAGCTTTGGGAGAAAGATTATCTTCCCGCTGTCCTCCTCTGTAATTCCCTCTGTAAACAGTTCTGGTGGAATACGCTTACTCTCAGATGCTCGCTGACATTACCTGCTGCGTGGGAGATGATTACAGAGCACTATAGGGCTAAACAGCCCCCGGTGATGCTGAGACGGGGAACTTCATGACATCCTGTTTTCATGGTAGATTTGTGTGTGTGTGTGTCCTAGAGAAGTGCGCCACTGCAGCGTGCACATACGTGCGCGTCGGAAGGAGGGCCGCAAAGCCCGCGGAACAAAGGGCGTCCGCGTTCAGGTGCTTAACGGCCTTCTGCAACTCTCCCCATAACTCATTAATACCGTTCTCTCAAGGCATCACGAGGATTGGCGGCTCAGAGAAACACACCGCTGAGGAGGGGACGGAAATCCGTGCCGTCGGAATGAGACGTGACCTACATTTTGCGGCCTCGTGCACGAGGCGTGCTCGCGGACCTTCTCCCACAACTTGTCTTAACTGTGGCTCGCGGGGCTTTTAATTTCAGATTAGTCAGCGTTGGAGTGCTTTTATGCCGTTATCCCGGCCTCATTATCTGAGTGGGACGTGTCGCTGCCTTCAGCGAGGCTATTACCTCGACGTAAAGGGAACTTTTAAGAAGCCATCTCCCTGCCCGTTGTTGGAAGGTGAGTGGTTATCGGTAATTGCAGAGGCGTCGCAGACGTCAAGATTTTCTTCTTTTTTGGGTGTGCCTGCAACAAACGAGTCCATCCCTAAAGACGATTGATGGAGGGGCGAGGAGGCGATTCCTTTGAGAGCTGCTTCCCCGAGTGCCACCATGGATTTCTCACTACCTTCCTTTTTTCCCAGCGCCCTCTGGGGCACGATGACTAGGTGTTTAATGCTTTGTGATTAACCTCAGTCATCGGCTGGGAGTGCAGGGCTCGCCGCACTCGCCGCGCTCGCTCCCCCAATTATTGCTCTTTAAGGAGAGTGCGTCGGATTTATGGCCAGCGAGCGGAGGGTAGCATTCCAACAATTACGTCTGGGCGCTGGAATTAAATTGACAATTTGTAATCTTTATCGCCTTAATGCTGCTGCATCCGGGGAGGAGGCCCAATCAGCCGGGCCGAGGCTCAGAGGAAATCACTTCTCTTGTCTTTCTTTCCTCTCTCTCTCTCTCTCTCTCACTCTCCTTTTCTGTCGTTCCCCGCTATCTCCTCGTCCACCTATTTCTCACTTTCTCTCTCGCAGGTTAATCGCTCTATTCTGGAACTCCCTCGGACTCACTCCATTTCACTCTTTTCCACACTAAGGGCTTTGTTTCTCATCAGTGGCCCTCTCTCCTCCTCTTCTCTTCAACACACTGACATCTTACTTGGCAGATATTTCCATTATCGGAGGAGTGGAACCATTTACCAGGGAATGGGCTTCAGCCATCTACTATGGCTGACTGGAGGCTCATCTCTCTATTGGATGTTCAGCCATCCCCCCCATTTTTTTTTCTTCACCACTCCGGGCTCAAATTAGACCGATGACAAGTCTGAGCAGATGTTCCCATGTCCTTTTACTGGCATCCGTATCCACTGTTCGCAGCCACGGCCAACGCTAAATGTAACTGATCAAGTTGATATTGCTCTTGATTTGATCACCAAGCAGATTTCATTATTGTATTCAGGAGCAACGTGATTTCCCAAACATCTCAAAGAGGCCATTTTTGTTATCCACTGCATATAGTACCCCCTCAATGTAGGCGGGTTTCTTAGCTGATCGTTGCAGCGACTTCAATTTTATTTTGTCCCCGGAGGGCTATTGGTTTTTATAGCGACACATAGTACACTACGTGAAATAACAGAGACATAAAGGACAGTAAAGAGGAGGGGAGATGTCGAGAAGTGGAGTAGAAGTCCAACAACAGTAGTCACTGATAAATACAAAGGGACAATGAGTCGAATACACGATCAACATCTATGCCATAATCGTCATCATCAGTGGCATAGACATCCACATAAACATCACGGTCGACATCATCATCATCATGATCATGATCATCATCATCAGCAACCCAAACCACATCATCATGCCATCAGCTCCTCACCACCTCCTCCCCCTGGCCTGTGTTCAGAGGTCAAGTGGCTGTTAGAATGAAGGAGTGCTTCAACTTCATACAGGGGAGTGGAATCTGAAGTTCAGAGTATAGGGGGGACCGTATAGGATGGCTAGGTCGTGCATTAATCGGAAGATCAAGGTTCTCCTCCAGTCCAAGTGTCCTTGGGGCCCAAATTGTGTGCCATCGGTGTCTGAATGATTAGAATCGGATGGGCAGGCGGCACCTTGTGTGCACTTTCAGTAGGCAGAGTTCATTCTCTGCTACCCAGGACCTTGTTGCTCACTTTCACTGTCCCGGATAGTCCATCCACCAGTCCACTACACGCTCCCCAGGAAAGTTTGTTTCAAAATATATATCACCATGAAAACAATAATCTTTGCTATTATAATTTGTCTGAAATAGTAGTTTAAATATGCAAATGAGGCATTGTCTAATGCTAAGCTTTGGTGAATTTAGGAGAAATCTACAGATGCAAATAGACAAAGAAGTAAAACAAACACCTGAATGTGTATTTTGGATGTTTCCTTTCCACTAGTCTGAAAGAAGAAAACAATGTTTTTGCCAGTGATGTCCCCCCTGAACCACAACTCAGCCATGTTCAATACCTCCAGGAACGTATCGAATCCGCCTTTTAACTCTAAGATTTTGATCTTCCTGGATCTAAAGAAAGTTGCAGTACTCATGGAAGGCAACAACGTTTTGTGAGAATGGCAGTCAGACTCCTTCCAGGACCACTACACTGAAACTATTTCTGTTAATGATGAATCCAGAAACAGGGTCTGTGAAAACAACATGAGGCCACAAATGGTCCCAAGTTTTTTTTTACCAGGCTTCCCATATGGAGCTGGTTCCTCCATGGCTGTGCTCTCATCCAACCTGTCAGAGAACAGAAAGACTGGCTTTGGTGTGTTTAATGGCTCAATTCCAGGTCAGACAGCGGGACAGTCGTCCTTGTCTGCCAGCCTGGCAATCACTTCCACACTGACAATATTCAGCCAACTCTTCCAGCAAAAACATTTCACTTAAATGTATTAATGCCATCAGACTTTCCGCAGCTTATCTGTGAAAAAGAGAGAGGCTGTTTTAATTGCCTGGACAAAAGTGAATTTGACAGTACCCTGATAAATACTGTAACGTCCACCCGTAAAGTGAAACATTTTACTATAATTGTGCTTTTTGATCCAAGTGTGAGCAGTATTCCAGTAATCACGTCTTTTCAAAATACAAATTTAAACATTACATTCCTGCCAGTCAGTCTGGCAATCCTCTCATACTGATTACCGCGGCGCTATCAAGGCACGACTCAGGTCTGGTGAAATCCTCCGTGCTTCCTGTTCAGGACCGAGAGACAGCGTCACCGCAAATGATGTTGTCTTTTAGAATTGATGAGGCTGATTAACAACTCGCTTACAGATTATACGTCAGGACTTTTTACCTTCTACGAGCCTCTGATCGTCAGATAGAGTAGGGCTCCTCTTGGCTGCTTCTGAAGTCTGGGCTAAAGATGAAAGGTGACTGGGTTTTTGCTGTCAGGGCCCCCGGGTGCTTGCTGGAGGAAGATTGAGAGGCTGGCTGTCCTCTTTAAAGTCACTCGCCAAGACCCAAGCAGAAAGGCCTTCCCATAATTTAAATTGCCTGACTTTGACTTGATTTTACGTTTATATAGTATTACAAATAACGCCGTTACTAATGCTTGTCAAGATTATTTTATGGGCTGATGTGTGTCGGATAAACAGAGAGGCTGATATATAGTGGACGCAAGCCTTTTATAAAGAAAACAATCTCCAATATCGATGCTAAAATAGCGTATTCGTCCCTTCTCACCAGGGCATTCTGCTGTACTGTGACTACCAGGCCTCCACCTTCGATGTGACGGAGCTTCCCACCCGGAGGTTTGAGGCCATGGACCACTTTGCAAAGTGCTTCCTGATCCTGCGGCTGGAGGGCAGCCGAGTGGAGGGAGGTCTCCACAAGGCCGAGGGGGACGGCAGGGGCTGGAGGGCGGTGCGCGTGGACTTGGTGTCGCCACCTATGGATCACTACGCCTTTGCTCTCCTGGGCTGGACCGGCTCCAGGGTATGAGGGATTTATACAGTACAGACTGAACGACAGCGAGCAGTCGCTGCAGGTGGAATCCATTGGGTAAAAAATAGCAGAAAAAGCTAGAGGCTGATGTCTTTCATGATAGATCATGTCTTACGTTGGCCACCACCATGTAATAGAACAAGGTCAAGGTCCAGGTAGTCTTTAGTCTGTCTGGCTCTAAGGAGGCATACCTTTTAGACAATAGAACCACCTTCAAAGACATTTGAAA
Organism: Myoxocephalus aenaeus; assembly: GCA_038501785.1. Classification (NCBI taxonomy): domain Eukaryota; kingdom Metazoa; phylum Chordata; class Actinopteri; order Perciformes; family Cottidae; genus Myoxocephalus; species Myoxocephalus aenaeus. Next base: position 1,031,739 of record JBAMJR010000251.1, on the reverse strand, counting down.
GATATGAAAAAGTCAATACAAAGGCAAGTGTACAATATTATGTAAAAACATATCTGATATGAAAATACCTCCTTTGTCCATCAGGAAGAAAAAAAATGCATCGAGGTCACCCTATTTCCTTTCAGTGCCATACAAACAGATAAGTGAAATAGATATTTGATTTCAGACTATTGATTCTTTTCTTCCACAGCAGTTTGAGAGAGACCTGAGGAGGTTCGCTCGAGGCAAAAGAGGGATGCTTCTGGACAACCACGCCCTGTACGACAAAACCAAGGTACATAGTGCAGCATGAGATACACAACCACGGGAGCCGGTACATGAGTCAATCAACTGATAACGGGCAAGAAGGCAGTTAAGATTTACTCTTTATGATTTATACGAGTGGCTCAAAAAAAGCGTACCCATATGACGGAATGACTGACAATTGTGGTTTATTCAATTGTGGTTATTTAGAGATGCAAAATGTAAAGTTTGTGTTAAATACTCTTGAAAGTTAACCACACAACACATACTTTTGTGGTTTTAGTTGAAACCACAGATGGTATGTAAAGATGGTGGCCGGCAGCAGTATAGGTCACAAACCCCGCCCAAAGTCAAAGTGCACGTCACATTTTTTTTCCCCCAAAGATGATTTCTGTCATGTTAGTTGGTTATTGTCCTGCGGCTGTATGTTAAAACATTAACTGTTTGGTTTTAATGAGTTATTTGATGCTATAATTGGAGGGTTTGACATCATGATTGACAGCTGCTCTGAGCGAAGTAGTCACAGAGGCAACTTGTGGGAATTGTATGTAGAGCAGGAACGGGGAGAGTAACTTGAACTTTCCATAACAGAGAGCGTCTGTTTCAACGTCTGGACCAAGCCAACCAACTATGAGATGATGGATTATGAAAAAACCCTCGTAAATAAAAAAAGGCAAAGGTACACGACCGTATACATAATTATTTAATTAAAGAGTGAAATAACTACTCCTCCCATAAACTATTGCAAATGAAACTCTCCTGTTTTGGAAATGCTCTCAAAACATTTTAACTAACCATTCTCAATCTGAAATGCAGATTCAGCTCATTTCTGACCTCAAATGCTTTCAGAAACACATTTCTGTGAATCATTTTCATATTATGAAAGAACATTTCCAAGTCAGTCGGCATTTATTGAATCCTCGTTTCTGAATATGAACGGCTGTTGTGTCTGTGAAAAAAAAAAAAAAAACAGCCGTTGGACACGACACCAGACCTATTTGAATTGCTGAAGAGGAGCACTGTAGGCAGCAATTCAGAGAGATATTTAATCCAATCTCAGGGATGGCACAAGTAAAACACTTTGTACATTTACTGCAAGCGAAAGTCAAAAACCACAACCTCCTCTTCGATTGAGCCTTGAAAAGAAGGAGGGAGATGGAGCGGTCGGATCGTCGTTTCCCTCAGAGTTTATACTTGGTCTCCCCATCTGGGTGTGCGCCTCTGAATCTGGATAGTAAATGACTGCCAAATCTCTGGTCCTTCAAGGTTCTCCCCCACTGAGCAGAGCAGAGAGTTGATACTGGAGCGAGGACAACGTTTAAAAATAATACATTTTAGCACAGCTCTTAGTGGGAGGCGGGCCGGGCTTGGCGGGCTGGATGCAGTGCACACACACACACACACACACACATGACGACACCAGAGTGTGTCGCACAAACAAAACCCACCTTAATGTCTGAGAGCAACAAGTCGGGGAGTCTGAATCAAGCTAATGCTGAAACGCTTGTCTCCGCTCGTGTTGATCGGTGAAGCCACTTTCAGTGTTTGTATCAAATGCCAGTTATTTGTATGTCGTACATCAACTGGAGATGCACAGGCCTCAGCTTTGTTTATGCGCACGGCTCTCTGATTTACAGCGATCAGACAGAGAGACCCACTCCTGAAAGCACCCGTGTGTGAGAGTAAACTTGAAGGAAAAAGGCTCGACATCTTCAGCTGCAGAACTCCATTATTTAGCAGGGGAAACTTTATAGCACTGACAAGACGACAAGAACAATTCCGGGGAACCATCAATCTTCGTGACAGGCGTCTCCGAGTCTAGCGTTTTACCAACCGCCCTCGACACTTTTCATTGCATCCTCGTAAGGCAGCCAACGGCTCATTTCCAATGCACGGGGAAGAGCGGCGTGCCGTTTGAGCGACCAGCGTGGGGCACGTGGCGGGAGGAGGGCGCGTATCGGGGCGGCGGATCGACAGGGGAGACACCCTGTCAGTGCGGCGTCCCGTCAGCCAGTCCCCCGGGGGGACACAGGTCAGAGTCGTACGGGATCGCCGGGTGGCAGCTTCCTGACAGATTTTATACACAACCGGCCGGCTCAGATGGTGTTTATTCAAATGCAAGGGCAGAGCCAGGCTTGCTGACAGTGCAGCCATCCGTGCACTAGAGCGTACGGGCCGGAAATCACGTGCACAACAGACACACACACACACACACACACACACACACACACACACACACACACACACACACATTCGTAAGGAATGCAAGTCTGATGAGGTAAGAAGGCGCGTCGAGCACTTTGAAGAAGAGCAGATGATTCTTTAAAGTGAGCGCAACAGGAGATTTGAAAAGTGCAGGGAAACAGGCTGAGATATTCACACACACACACACACACACACACACACACACACACACACACACACACACACACACACACACACACACACACACACACACACCTCTCTCGCTCACTTAAGCAGCCCCATCATTTCCCAGGCCCGTTTCAAGGTCAGCAGAAAGCTTAACGTTGTACATCCAGACAGAATCCGGCGCAGCAGTGTGATCCTCCGCTCCACATCACAGTCGCAATTAACGTAATGAAGACCAATTAACTGTCCTGCCGCCACGGCCTGCACTCAACGCTCAGCGTTCACTCAACGCGGGTGTTTTTTCAGCCGCTCACCGCCATTAATTGGTCCGACGGTGGCGCTTTCATCTTCGCGAACCCGTCTAATTGGCCGGTGGATCCGGAGAGATTGGGCGCCTCTCGTGTCAGAGAAACAGGGGAGCGATGAGGACTGATGTCTGATTAGAAAGGGGAGACATCCCCGCTAAAGACGGTCATTTTAGAGGACTTAAATCTTGTCAACCTCAGAAGCTCTCGGCGGATACAAGCCGTCTTATTATAAAATGCTTAAAAAAAGATTAGAGGGCTAATACTCAAGCTAATGATCTCCCAATTAAGGACAGGCTCATGGGGAGTCCTCGTCTCGCCGTGGGAGGGAGCTGGACAACCGTCACACGGACACACACCGATCTGGGATTCATGCACACCAAACATGTTGAAGCATTCACTGTCACACAGACTGCCTGCACCGGTGTAAACAACGTCATTGGAAACACAGGTGACGCCGGAGGAACAGCAGCGAAAACGGCTGAAAGTGAAGTTTCCGGCCCATAGTGGGAACATTATCGAAACCAATTACGGGGAATGACCCCACAACACGGAGCTTTATGGGTGCCAGGAGACGGGTGTTGACAGCAGGAGTTCCTCGCTTCTAGTAAAGCCTCGCATAACATAATGAACAGACCATAGCCTGCGCTGAGAATATGGGCCGAGGAGCCCGGTTCTCAGGTCCCTGAAAGGGACCAGTCACGTTGAGATGCTAAGCCAAGCTTGTTCTCCGCCAAATCCTCTCAACCGGCAGTTACCAATATGTCAGCTCCTTTTTAAGCCGACAGTCAAGGTAATAAGAAGGCCCAAGAAGGAAGTAAATCACAAACTGAAAATCCATTTCCCGTTTTCACTGTTTCGGAAGAACCATTGTGATTAGGCAGTTTGTCAGAGAGGCAGTTTTCACCTGGTCTTTTTGTTCCTTGTAGTTTTCTGTTATTCCATTGTCGCATACAGGTGGACAGAGAGTGAAAACAGCAGAAAGACGTAATCCATTTTTTTTATTTCTGCATTGGTAGTAACAATTTCCACTTAGTGCTGAAACAATTAGTTTATTAATTCATTAGACGGCTGACAAAAAGAGAAATCTCTCGCAATTTTGACTGTCGATTAATTGTTTCGTCATTTATCAAGCAAAAATGCCAAACGTTCTCTGGTTCCGGCTTCTGAGCTATATTCTTGGCCTTGTCACATTTTAACGAATAATCTGTTAATCTGAGAACAAAAATGATTGTCCGATTTTATCATTGAGTTTTTAATGTCACTTGGGGGCAGGGGAAATATGTGACCTTTTGTTGAATTGGCAAACTAGTTTGCAAACTAATTCAGAGTCGTGTTTCTGGCCACCTCAACCAAATCCAAAAAGTAGATCCCAAATTGCCTCTGTTTTAGCTCTGCTTTTGGTCTCAACCAGCTCCTGAGGGAAGCACATGACTCTTTAGAAATCTAAATGCTCCACTAAGTTCTCCAGCTGGTCGCTTAACTCTGTCCGCTTTCTGCCTGGTGTTAAACAGATAGCGTACAGTGGGTTTTTGGAGATCTTTGCGAGAGCGGTGAGAGTGAACATAAACAGTAAAGCGGCGGGTCGAACAGCTGAACCACAACTCACTACAGAGCTCCGTAAAGCTGAAGGAAACTGAGCGACACCTTTTTACGTTGCCACCTTGTTTTTTTCACACTGTCAATTGTTACATTGCTGTTAAGTAATGATAGTTGCAGCCCGAGTCACACTGGGAAACACCGCATGCTCCCTGTATGAATGAATGCTGTAGCAGCAGACATTTTGACTCATAGTCATAGTAGGGAAAGCACAGGTGTTACTGAAAACATTAACGCTGGCTCTATTCTATCCAAGTGTCTGTCACAGCCTGAAACTGAATCAGCTGAATGGAACTCGACCACAACTGATTGTATCATTCACACCTGTGCTTTTCCTATCGTGACTTGTTGAAATGACCTTCGCCCTCATAGTTTTCAGGTATCAACGACCCCAATGTTTCGTTGTCCAGAACCCAAATTCAGATCTTGATTTACGAGAAGAGAAGAAAAAAAAGGGTGTTTTTTTCAAACAAAGAAGCCACTGAGTCGGCCTCCGCGAACCAGGAATCATTCACACCCCGTGATCGATATGGACGCACCTCCGCTGTCAGTTTGGGTTGGGACACCCTGCGAGCAATAACTGACATCTAGGCGTCCTCTGGAAATACTCTGCTGACTTGGAGTGCCACAGGCACTTACAAGCAGCATCAGTGTCTGGCCTCCACGGTTGAATTTTAACTGTAGGTCTGAGGTGCCTGTGTGTGTGTGTGTGTGTGTGTGTGTGTGTGTGTGTGTGTGTGTGTGTGTGTGTGTGTGTGTGTGTGTGTGTGTGTGTGTGTGTGTGTGTGTCCTCTGCTGTAAGTTTGAAGGTTTGTGATAATTAATACGTGTAGCGGTCTTGATGAATGAGGACAGGTGGAGGATTTCATCATGCCCAGACAGAGTGACTCCCTCCCTGGGCAGGAGGGATCCATGACCTGCACAACACCTAGAACAAAAAAAAGCACACTATGTGTGGCAAGATCTACCCTTGAAATTCATTCTCTGTGCATATTCGCGTGCGCAGCGTTTGAGTTGCTCTGCTGATTCCAGGCTGCAAACCGGTCCCAGCAAAAGAGCCCAACTGTTAAAAATACGCCCGTGCAATTGCAGATCCTTGGTCATTTGTTCCGCCTGTTTGTGCGAGCTTCCGCATGCATACATTGTGCGCTATATACTGCGGGTGTGTATCAGTATGTGTGTCTCTCTCAGAGGGTAATTACTCTATGTCATCTGTAGCAGTGTGATTAATGAGGTCCTGGTCAAAAGGCAGTGAGCGTAGATGTCCTGGCTTTAGTGCTGAAGCACAGTTACTGATATGAGAGGACCATTCATATTCTCCCCTGACACTCCTCCGGCTCTACAGCACACTCTGATGTGGAGTTCAAGGAACCCAATGTTATGCAAAATACAGCATTTTGCCTGTAATATCAGTTTTAAAGGGAATTCAAAAATCTACTGTACACTTAATTACAAATTAGATAGTTTTCCCCCCATTTTGTTATTACGATTATACATTTATTGTGTAATATATAGTATATATCCCGCATTGTTTATTCTTTAAAAACTTCTGTGTAATTTCAATTAACAATAACAATCTATATTTACAATACTTATAATGTATAAACATGGAGGAAATATTATTAAATTGGCTGAAGCAAAAGACAAATGGAAGCAGGAAAGTTACTCTGCTGATGTGAAATCCTCTATGAGGAGATTTTCGTATGACGAGCAGACGATGAGGATCCATAAAAGGTGATTGGAAAACAAAATCACAGCCATCTTTCTTCCTGTTGTTTGCTGATAAATGAAAAAAATGCTGATAAATGGAAAAGAAGAAGTGTGTAACATCATGTCAAACGCTCAAACTCAAATCTACTCTACTAATCTACTCTGAATGAGACTTTGCTTCATCATGACTTGATATTATTTTGCACACCATTTTTCAGAAGGTGTTTCTGTACTGCACTCATCTAGGATCTACTGTTCGCCGAGGTAAGATGCCTCAGGATTTCTCATCAATTTAAGAGCATTTTTAAGCAATGAGAAATTGAATACATAGCTTTTATTCTTACATTTCTGAATAGTTTTTTATTTCACTCTTAGCAATGATACAGAACCGGACAAATACAGATTGAATGCAATATATATGTAAATTCATTATTTATATTTAATTCAATATTGTTCTAATCTAACGACCCGATAATACTATTTAATGCTCAAATAAAAATAGCAGGAAAGGCTTTCAAAAAACAAACAAACATTCAAATAATTCTAAATCAGTAAAACGTGTGAACTGGGATCCAAAGAAAATGAAATATGCTGATATCACAGGAAAGAAATCTACACATTACATAAAAAGCTCAATTCAAACAGAGTTTATTGGTTATACCAATATTAAGTTTTTTATGTGTTTAAAAAAAAGCCCATCTGTTAAGAAATTTAAAGAAACATGAAGGTCCACGGGAGATTCCTTTTTAACATTTAAGAAATACATAAATGAACATCATTCTGCGGATTGCTCTCCCAATTTCCCTGACGAGCATAAAATGTTTAATTTAAAAAGTGATCACAGAGAAGGCCGTTTCTTTCTTAAGCTCCACCACTACTTCCTCTCTCTCTCTCTCTCTCTCTCTCTCTCTCTCTCTCTCTCTCTCTGTTTCTCCCTGCACCGGGGGAAACAGCAGAATTTAATACGAAGCTCACTGTCAAATTACGATATCTGGGATGTAGAGTGCTCACAGCTCTTCCGACCCCCCACCCTCTGAGCAGTGGATGAGTGGACAATAACAGGGCAATTGCACTGGGCTTTGGGGAGCGGCGGTGTCGAGCGCTCCCCTCGCTGGCCGGCTGGCCGGCCGGCTGGCTGGCTGAGGACGGGGGCCGCCTGGAATGGAGGCCCCCCCTCATCTCATCTCAGCGAGCAGTGGAAGGAGGAGGAGAGGTTTAATTTAGCGGATGGTGGCACATGGGCCCTCGGGGCGTCACATACTGTAAGACACACACCTACCTGAGCGCGCGTTGTGACGGACAAGCGAGCCGAAGAAGGCGCGGCCCCCGTCCTCCAAACATCCTGGTGGCAGGCTGGGAGAGCTGGGAAATTAGTCTTTTTGTTTTGTTTTAATAGAGTGATGGGAATAGGTTGGGCAAGGTTGTTCACTTACCGTTCACATTTGCAAACGTTTCTCCTCGACCTTGGTGGCACGTCTGTTCTTACAGTATGAATTCTAATTAACGGAGGCAGATGAAGAGAAGTGTGCGTTTGGAAAAGGGAGGGTTACGTCTGGGTGTTTTTCAAGGTCAGAAGTTGACCCAGTTCATTCAGCCCTTAGTGTGTGGCTATAAGCTTTCAACCGAAGCCATCCCATTTGTACAATATGCTATATAGTAAGTTAATCTTTGTGTTATGCCTCAGCACCCTCCGTGTGGACGTCCGTCCGCTCCATTCTCATGAACGCAATATCTCACAAATGCCTGGAGGGAATTTCTTCAAGGTCACTGTGACCCCGTCCCCGTCCCATTTACAGGTTATATTGCCAGTGAGCTTGAATTTATAGCAATGTGGTGGTCAAAGGTCACTGACCTCACAAAACACGTTGCTCACGAATTCATATGCCAATTATGCCAATTTCACACAACTAGGATAAAAGTGATGACAATATGGACAGGCATGGATGTGAACTGCAACGTGCAAGGAGGGGATTCTAGTTGGGGATGATATGAAGACGGGGGCTTTGGAGAAGAAAAAAAAGAAAGAAGATCATGGGGAAGGAAGCAAATACACACGCAGATAAGCAAACGCGCGGCCTCTAAACCACACGAGCGCGCTCATTTGAACACCTGCAGTCATCTCAGGCCGCCGGGGAACACAGTGGCAGCGTTCTCCAGAATACAGAGTCACACTGAAGGTTGCATCCCAACCGCCAGCCCCTCTGCCTTTGATCATGAAAGAACAAATGTGATCCCGGACTAATTTGAAACACGCGGCAATTTCATGCTACTTCAGTGCCATTTGTGTTTCCATTAGTGAGCCATTAGCGGTCGGGTTTGATCCAATGCAGCTCACGATAAGCAAGGAGAACCTTACATTATTCCTGTTTTGTTGCCTAAGTTTTAAGAAACCAATAACAAGGAGCGCAAAAAGAAAATCAAATTGCTAAAATAAAAGCATGCACCCATTCGTGCTGTGCGTCTTGGTGATATTCATTGTGTCAGTATGGAAGCACGAGCCAGAGGGAAACTATTTCCTTTGTCTTACATGGATACAAACGATATGTAGCATTTCATTAGGCACACTAAGTGAATAACAAGTCGAATCATTGTCACTGTTTATTATTGTTGTGGAAGTGAGTATTCCAGGAGCATTGCTGGTAATTGCTACACTGGGTGTTTTCAGCTGCAGAAATTGATTTCAATTTTTTTTTTGTTCCTTCCCTTCTTTCTTCTGGGCTTCCTCCAGTATGTTGATGCCCTATTTCGCTACAGTCTTTGTGCCGTTTCTTAGTGCTTGATCGTGCACTCAGTATTGGATTCCGCTCTTTTTTATTTATTTGTATCCACATAAATTGGTCAATAACTCAGTGCGGTATGAAGAATAAAGGTTAGACATAAAGAACAAATGCATGTGGGAAGTGAAGCTCCAGTCTGAAGCTTGTTTACAACTTGTAACTCATTTCGGTCTGTGAGAAAAAGGTAATGCCCGTACAGCTCTTTTCTAGTCTTCCGACCACTCAAAGCGCTTTAACACTACATGACATCATTCACACACTGAGAGGAGCTACCATGCAAGGTGCCACATCAGGATTATCAACCATTCATACACCGTAGGTGCAGCTACAGGAGCAATTTGGGGTTAAGTGTCTTGCTCAAGAACACATCGACATGGGCTAGCGGAGCCGGGGATCAAACCGCCGATCCTCTGATTGAAGGACAACCCGGCTCACCACTGAGCCACAGTTGCCCACAACTGTGTGTGGTGGATGGACTGCGTCGAGACACCATCAGAGGCGTTCATATCTCTGCCAGCCAGAAGCGCTGTGCATCCAACATGAATACTTTACGTTAGGAACCAAGTCAGCGTTGATTTATTTGTCTTTACTTTTCCCTGATCCATGAGCTCGTACACACAAGAGCAGGCTTCGCGCAAGTCTTTTAACAACAGACACGCCCCCTTTTTTAATGTTATTTGTTTTCTGACTCCCCATCTGGTTGAAATATATGGTGATGGAAGGTCTGCAAAACAAAAGGATCGCAAATTACTTTCTTCGTTTTCTTGAGAGAGATTTGTCTTTTTATGAGCCGTTATTCCTCCCGTTAACTTTTTATTATGGCTGTAATTAAAGTCTGTCAGCAAGAAACACTTTTTACATCATTTATCTTCTTTTCCATTCAGTCACGTGACAAGTCGAGAGCGTTGGGTTTGATGAGTTCCATAATTTAGATTTTCCCCCAAAATGTTTAGCCTATTAAATAATTTCCAATGTTCAATAGACACCGTAACAATATTCTGGGTTATTTAATAATGACTTCAAAATGAGAACATTTGAATACATACAGATGCAAATAATGAATACATAAGACAAACGCAATCACCAGCTTATAAACGGCACACAAAACCCAGTATAAATACATAATGCCTTTTATTGAAAGGTAAAAGGTGAGGAAACATGAATGCTATTAACACTCTTGGGATGTACCCCAAGACTCTTACCCTGTCCTCTTTGCAGAAATCAGCCATGCTCCACTTAAATGGTCTCTTCTATGGGTTTTATTGTATATTGTATAATGCCCTTGGAAAGCCCTTTGTGACTTCTCTGTGAAATACAGTATATAATAACAAATATCTTACTTACTTTATCTGCATAAAAAAGTGCATCAAAGATCAAAGACCACTCATGGCTGCAGTTTATTTAATGTTGTGGCACCAAATACAAGTAATATAATCATTATAAGCCCGTAGTGAAGCATTCATATTTGATACAGAAATTGCATCACCAAAAGGTACACGCCGGCTCACCGTAGGACATGTTCTCTCTATATACACATAAACATAAATACATACATATACACATATGGGCGCTCGTACACACAGACACACAAGAGGAAACGAGAGCGAGGGGGAGAAAACGTGTCAAAGGAGAACCTTCTCTTTACAAGCGTCTGTCGTCCTCCACTCAGTCAGTGAAACAGATCTCTAGATATACAGCTGCTAGAAAAGTTTTTACTCTCTCTCTCTCTCTCTCTCTCTCTCTCTCTCGTGGGAGGTTGTGTCTGGGTAAAACCACACTTCTCTACAATCTTCACTCATGGGGCGTCCCGCTGCGCGCCCGACAGAACAGATCCCTTTGTCCCAGAACCGTTCAGTCTGCAGTCTCACACAAAGTCAAGTGGGATCTTTTGTGGAACATCGTTGTGCATCACTGCAAGTTAAATCACTGTTTGGAGAAATGGCATAATTTTTGCATAAAAAAAGAAGAAAAAAAAGAGGAAAAAAGCGTCATTGCCATGGGACCAGTATGTAGAAATGTCATCATCATGGCGGGAAACATCCTCGCCGTGGGTAGAACAATTATCACTGCGGGTGCAAACATTATCACCGCGGATAGAAATGTCATCACCGTGGGTATCAATGTCATCACTTCAGGTAGAAACGTGACCTCGGGTAATACCACGCACTGTGTCCCCTATTCCTGGCCATATATCATTAAATGGTGCAATTATCATTCGAGGAGAAATCTCACAGAAACATTGGACAGCGATGTGTCAGCGCTTTCCAGAAAAAAATGGGCAGTTCATAAAAGTAGAGCGATATATTGCATGAAGACATCTTGGCGCAGAGCAGAGCTGGATGAGGAGTTGCTTCTTAAGCTGGGATCAGACTCCAGGATTTAACGAAACTCAACATATCTCATATTTACAGGCCGCCCGCTCCAGATTTCTCTCATAAAGCCTTGTCTCGCGCTCCAAGAGAAGCTCCCACCTAGCCGTGAGATAAGGACGGGAAATTACAGATTACAAGATTCGTTCGGATTTGCAAAATAGGATTTGGGAAAATTGGACCGTCTTGAATGTTGCCAACATGTGCATTCTCGCAGTCTGCGGTGACAAACTCAAATCCAGCATGGAGCTGGGCCAGCAAGAAAATCACTGCAGTCACAATTCGTGGAGGGAAAGTGACGTGAGAAAATGTGGGTGACAGACTGGCAGTGCAGGTGTGGAAACCAGGAGCTTTTGTTTTTTACAATTGCCTCCTTCTAAAGCTGGTGTTAGCTGTGACTTCTCTTTTCAGTGTTATTATTGCTTTGCTACTTCCTGATACTATGCGAGGGTGTGCTTGGAATTAACTGTTGTCTTGGCTCCACTCCAAGATGGCGAGAGAAGCCTGCCGTCACAGGGGCAAGAGACGCTATGCAATGTAGAAATAGGGATAACTGTGCACACTTTTGGACAGTCTATTATAGGGACTTATAGGGATTGATGTGTTGCTCTTGGTTACATAAAAGTAAAGTGACGTAAAGTAGTTACTTTCAACAAATTTGCAAATTGCCAACAGTAATTTGCATGCAAGATAATTTTCCTCATTTTGTTTTACGAATCACAATAAACACCATACCTGCCACCCATACACGACAGTCATTTGTGAAGCCTGATGCCGCCGCCATTTGAAATCGGCCTGAAAGCGATGCTGGTAAATTGCTTGTAAAACGGACAACTGGCTAATTGCTGGGTTGGCAGGGGGCTTGTGTTTTGGAAACTTTGAAAAGTTGTCAGGCGCAGGCCCCCCAATACCGATGTAAAAAGTGTGGAGGAGGAGGGTTTATTCATTCATTTTTTTCAAGCGAAACTTCTGTCTTCACAGGAAACTGGATTAGATTTGGGTTAAACTACGGAAGTTAAAAGACAAACAAATCAACATTGACTTCCCGCTTCACACGAGGTACGAACAGCGGTCTCCTGCATGATAGACCGGTTGTTGTTTGGCCCTCCAATCCTGTATGAGGGTTTTGCAGACTTTATACTTCCTGGATCATCATTCATTACGCAGATTTCATTCAAATTACTTTTGTGGGATATCTATGAATTACAGCGCATACATTTTTGTAGGAATGGCAACGAACGCTGTATGAGCCTGATCACTTCATCTTGCACCACCATGAGGTTTACATTTGTGCTTCTGAATTCTTTGGTGAAACACATATTTTTCACCTAGAGACATCATCAGGTCCATTTTGATCCATTCCTTGAGCATGGGCATATGTGGGCTCTTCCAGTTTCGCAGAACAAGCCTCGCTGCCACCATGAAACCTGTTAATGACGGCCTGATCTCTGCTTTGGTGAGGCCTGGTGGCACAAAATCATTTGTCTAATTGTGGGGATTCTTTGACACTTGTCTTGTTTTAGATGCCCAAAAGAGAAACCCTTTTGGGCAAACCCTGCATTATTTACTATTTGCAAATGTGCTACTGTGTGTTATTGTACATCATCAGATACACTACTACTAAAGAAAGGATTACTGTGACTGGGCTTAGAGCCAGATCTAGTCGATGAAGACTTGATCATGTGTGCCACAAAGGTGATTCCCACCATCACAACACTGGAGAACAACACGCTAGAGCTGCTTGGCTTTTCGAAATGTTTGTTACGTGTGTAGCTGCCCTTTGAAGATGAACACGATAGATGTCGTGGCTCAGGCCATAAGAAGCGTGATAACATCACTGCACAGTTATGTGATACAACAACCGATTTGATCCCGGCCACCACAATCCCCTGAGGTCAATCCCATTGCACACCTTGGGATGAACTTGCTCGGTTTGAAACAGCGGGACACTCCCGGTCCCATTCTGAGTCGCCGGCGTGATTGTGTGGCAGTAAATGTCAGCGCCAAAAAGGTAGTAAAAGTGACACTGAACACCGGTTTCTTTCTTCTGGTAACGGAGCGCTAATCACACAACCTTATCTCGACAATGTGGGAGAATAGAGCGGAGGAAGGACTGGTTTCTTCACTTTTTCACTTTAACGACCATGGCGCCATCCCACATGTAGGTACTGCCTGGAAAAGATCATTTTCTGCCAGTCAGAGGGAAAAAAACAGAACATAAAATCCTGCTTGATAAACTATAAGTTCCATGGCAAAGAAAAATGTTCAGGGTATATTTTGTATCTTAAATGTCACCTTTTCACCTCCCTTGCACAGTTCAAATAGCATCTGATCAATACAGACGGAATACAGATCGCAGCAAATACCATCAGATCTTTAATTACCTGGATAGCATATCCAGCTCCAGATTGTATTACCAGGTGTAAATGAGGTCTTTGTATTCTTGCCAAGAAAGCAGTTCCGTGGGGACACTATAAATGCTGCGTTTTAAAGGCAAAGAGAGCTCTTTTATTCTCGCTTTCATTCATGTTCATACAATCCCTGCACACGTCGGAAACCTCCTGGTTTGAGCATTTATTGCAGCACTTTGGCAAGGTTTTTTATCTCTCGCTGATTCATTTGCTTCCAGTCCATGTGCAGGTACTATAATCAGGATCACCTTCTACATGACTGGAGGGCCTCGGTCGCCTCTCTGTCCATGTGAATGCCATAACCGCGCAACAGGTCTGAGTGTCTTCTCGCATTTATTCTGATTAAGAACCCTGTTCTCCTTCGAGGGAGCTGCCACTCAGCATTACAAAGACGGGGGTGCTGGTTCGCCATAAAAGCCTGCACACATTTCTGCTTTCTTTTTCTTCTTCGTCTGCCAGTCAAAACGGGGTTCAAGGAATTTTTCACTTCAGGGATTTGCTTTGATCACGCCAGTTTGGACATTTTTCCTGCTATGTCCCCGAGTTGGTCTTGAAAGGCTCTGACTGTAAGACGGAAGCCGAGTGGAATGATTGCAGACAGGTAAATCAGCATGTGTGTATGATGGATTATACAGTGACAGCATTCGTTGAGTGTAATGTGAAGGTGTGTGCAGCAACGTCTATAGTTCCGCTCCCACGTTTTTCTTACCAATCCCTAGTCGTGATTTGTTCTCACTGTTGTTTTGACAAAAATATTTTTAGTCTGGCATAGGATGGACACAAAGCCTTAGCATGTGTTATAGTAGATAACTTAAATGTCACATTTTGGTTAAGCAAATCTCCAGCAAGGGTTGAGAGGAGTTGGAAAATTAAAATCAGCTGTCTACATGTCTTTCCACGTGATGGCAAGGTCGTTAAACCATCAAGATATTCATGAGAACAAATGTGCGAGAACCCTTCTTTTGTCCTCCCTTCCTGTGAACAAGAGGCCCGTTCGCTCCAACCTCATGTGGTGACGCCCCCATGACAGGTGGACAATGCAAATATGGACTCTCATTTCAGGATACAGTTGCCTTGCGATTGGGTGGTTCCACACAGAGGTCAGAGACATAATTAAGGGACTTTAATGGGAATGATCGGGGAGTGTGAAGTGGGAGGGCTGATGCAATAATGTTGCATAGAGGTAGCTCAGTGTTACAGAGCCAGTTAACAAATGGTTCACCGGCATTCGGTCTACTGGCTGATTTACTGGTACAATGATAGTCTTTATTTATATATTTTTTAAATTTGAATTTTACATGGTCATGTTTTGGCTCTAAAACTTGGTTTTGGACAAACATCATGGTTTAGCTTAAAATACCTACCTAATCTAAGTAAAATACATGTGGTACCACTAAACAGGAAACACATCATTAACTTCACAAACATCGCTAACATAACTGACCGCAGAAAAACATTGTTCAGCGGTTTTGAACATTATTTTACCCATTAACCACCATAAGCGGTCTCTCTCACATTTTATAGTACATCAATTGTTGAGAGCAAAGCATATTCACATAAATGCATTTATATTGCAGTCAATACCGACTACACGGTGTACAAATGACCAGAAAAAAAGCAAGAAATCTGTTGTTATAGCATGCAAAATGACTTACAGATTGCTGTGTCATTCATGCGTCATTTGGTGAGAACGGGATGGATGCAAAGGAATGAAAAGCAAGAGAAAAAACGTGCTGAATTCCACTTTCTGTAGAAGAAGTGCTTCTCCCTCCTGTTTGGCAGATAGTTTGTGCTTCAGTCTTATGTTTCAATTCATCACTTTCTGTAGTCGGGGAAGATTCTGTTCATGCCTGACGCCACAGTTTTTCTGGGGGTCAATCGGGCAAATCTAAAACATCACGGGGAAAGGCTCGTTTTTTTGTGTGCTTTTTTTTTCTGTAAATTTGGGATTTATGTCGACAGGACAACTATATTTTCACATGAAAGTGTTGCAGCGTGCAGCTTTAACAGGCTGGCATGTGATGCTTGATGTGAGAATGTGCTAAGGGAAAGCCAACAAAACAGGCAATAAAACAGGGGGAGAGATAGATAGATAGAGTGACACGTGAAGACACAGAAAGAGACAGGAAGGTTTTGTCGCCATTCCGTTATCCCCGACGAGGCTGTATCAGCAGGATGGTCATCTAATCAGCCTTCACAGTGGGACAACTGCATCAGTTAGCATCAATGATAAATCATATTGACAGCTATTGCCTGACAGAAGGGGGGTAATGATAGAGGAGGGAATGTGGAGCTGAAAATAGACTGAAATTAAAGGGAATTAAGGCAGGGAAAGAAGAGTGATGGACAGAGTGATTTCTAAAAGAAGAGAAAGACATTCCGGATAATTGCATGAACATTATCCATTCACTCACTTTACTTGGATTTCACCACCCCCACTTTTCCCCCTGTCACCAGTTTCACCATTTCCACCTCACCCGCTGCACCACTGCCTCAACTTCTCCACCCACACAGTCCCTGTTACCAGTGTTTAATGGCTAAAGATAAAGGATAGGAAGTATTTATAGATGCTATTGAGCCTGCATTTTGCATCACACAAAAAAAGAAAATAAATGAAATAGCAGGTGCTCACAAATCCTGCAACCTACAATCTGTTTTTCTGTAATTGCAGTGTAAAGGGAATAAATGAGTTGACTCTGTGAACTGAGAAGGAGAGGACAAAGAATGCAATATAATGAGAGAGATGGAGATGTTGGAGGTGGGGGCTGCATGGGGATTGGGCTGAGCCGGGGGTGTCAGCTCACTCGGGAGACAGATTCCGCTCCATTATTGATGAAAGTGAATGGCAGAAGGTTTCAGGAAAAGGCCCGGTGTTGGGTCGTGTCCGCTTGCCATGTAACATTAATTGACACAGCCCTTGCGGTGGTACAGGCACCCGTCTGTCCGGGGCTCCTGTTTCAGTTTGCGCCATGATTTATTTACAGGGATGCTCGACTGAACAATCATTGGGGTGGTTCAGGCTTATCTTGTGGTCTCTGTGCTGCCATGCCCCTGCAAAGGCATGGCTGGTCTCACTGTAGAACACCAGGAAAAGGAGATGGCTCATGTTGCATGAGGTGTTCAGTTCATCTACGAACAAGTCTTTCACACAGACTCTTTAAACTGAACCGACTGCACTAAATCTTCACTGTCACGGAACGAATCAGTGACTTCCCTCACTGGTGACTAAGGTCTGTTGTCAGATCAGATGATTACTTGGTTAACGGCTTACTAAAATCAATGTATCCTCATACAACCGTTCTTATTATATCTTTTGAAGTTATTTTGTTATTTTTTGTGCATTTTTCTATTACTGTCCAGCAATAGGAGGAATCAGTGCGCCTGCGCAAAACCTACTTTTAGATGTAGGCTTAGAAGGGTTTTCCAGACGTCCCTCTCCCCAGCGATCCTTTCAGGGTCCTCCCTGGGAACCCTGAGGCGTTCCCAAGCCAGAAGAGATATATAATCCCTCGTCCTATCTCTAAAGCAGAGCCAGCCACCCTGCGAAGGAAGCTCATTTTGGCCTCCTGTATCCGTGATTTCATTGTTTCCGTCACTACCCAAAGCTCATGAACATAGATAAGGGTCAGGACGAAGGTGAAATGGTAATTCAAGAGCTTTGCCTTCCCATCTCAGCTCCCTCTTCACCACAATGCTACAGTACAACACTGCTGCAACAATATACCTGCCTCTCCAGCTAACCCTCCATGTTTCCCTCATTTGTGAGCATGAACCTAAGATAAATGATCTCCCTTGCTTGGGGCATTGACCCACTCCCAACCCTGAGGGTGCAATCGACCCTTTTCCGGCAGAGAACCATGGCCTCAGATGTGGAGGTACTGACTCTCAAACCTGACCGCCTCATACATGGCTGCAAACCGCCCCAGTGCGTACTGAAGGTCACGTTCTGAAAGAGCAAAGAGCTGAGACACAAACAGGATTGGTGACAAGTGAAAACACACACTGGAAACGTGTTTGACTTTGTGCCAAGTATACAGACACAGCTCTCAGTTATGGTAATTCCTATAGTACCCCTCACAGGACTCCCTGGGGTACACGTTCGTAAGCCTTTTCCAAGTCAACAAAACACATGTAGATGGGCAAACTCGCATGACCACTCCAACAGACCTGCAAGGGTAAAAAGGTGGTCCACTATTCCACGGTCAAGACGGAATTCGCATTGCGATCTGTGGTTAGACAACCGGCCAGATCCTTTTTTCCAGGCACCCTGGAATAAACGTTCCCGGGGAAGCAGTGTGATACCCAGATAAGAAGAAGAGAACCATGACCCTAGTCTGCCTGGACATTGTTGGGCAGTCTTGGCTGAGACGCTCCAAAGTGTCACGTGGAGGACGTGGACAGTGCTTGTGGAGAGGAGTCTCAGCCAAGACTGCCCAACAATGTCCAGAGCACTCAGCATCTTAGGGCCCTTGCCAAATCAGGATCATATTGAAACTGTATGGAAGATTCAATTACAGGCAGTTCGAGTCGGTAGTGATCTAATTACTGTTCAGAGGATCATTCAGTCTTTGCAAAAGTAATTTCGTTTGAAAATCAGAAAAGATCATTAGATTATAAAATGCGGAAAAGGTTAGAAACGTAAGGTTTTTGCAAACTGCTATTTGGTTCTGAGGCCTCAGGGACAAAGACTAACTGGTTGGTTTGACAAATGCAAGTCCTTTGACAAAGACAGGGGTGTAGTGCTGTTTGCTTTAGCGCTGAAGCGCACCTCTTACGCTTGCAAGCCATGCACAGGTACGGTTAAGTTGTGGCTAGATTCCAAGGTTTTGTGACCACTGTTCCTACAGTGGCAAGTTTTCATACGTTAAAAACAAAAAAATAGAAGGATGTTCTGTGGGACTGTCTCCCACACAGACCCAAACAGAACAGAACTGTACTGTACTGTACTGAACTAAATGTGGCAGGTTAGAATATCAACTGACTGAATAACTACTGAACTGAAGAATCAGTGCGAACGTTACGGCGCTATAGCTTTGAAAAACGTGACTGAGCGATAGTCAGAGAATCTTTGAGCTGGACTGAACACAACTATTCAAATGATCACTACGATTGATAACCACGAGCACATGTAAATGTTCCATGTATGAATCTATGTTTTCAGTTGCCTGTTCCCAGTTCATGAACTGTTGTAAATGAGCTATTCTGGAAACTGTCTGTTGATCAGAGCCCTCCTGCACAGAGGTGACTTGTTTTCTGTTTGCAGAACCAATAACTGCGGTTTGTTTGGACGGAATATGAGAGGACAAAGCAGCGATAAGAGGCTGCAGCTATTTTTGTAATGGCGCAGGCACACAGGATGTGGAAACTGATTTATTTTTTGTTTCTGTATGACCCCTAGTGACACTGTGTTGGAACCAGGGTGTGATTTGGGGGAATACATTATTTAGCCAGTGTGGGCCCTGACATGACTCATGACAAAATCAGATCACCTCTTTTTTTCCCTTTTAAAAGCCGTCTCCTCTGAGCGACCGCGCTCTAACAATTTAGAGATGGAAAGAATAGTTTAGAGAAGAAAATCCACCACTAAAGACTCTCTGCCACAAAAGCATCTCCCAAGGGAAAGCAGATAGAAGGTACCTTAAATTAAATTGGCGTGGGATGAGATGGCACATTTGCCAACATGTTCCTGGCTTCTAAGAGGAACATTTCCCAATGTAGGAAACTGTTCAATCATAGAGAAGAAGAAGGACGATATTTGCCAACCTCTTAACTCATGATGCATATTGGCAGTCCTGTGTTGGATGATAATAGTGCAAAGCACAGCCAAGAAAGCCGTTTAAATGAAAAATGACATTTATTTCAAAGTTTTAGGATCTCTTGATATGTACTCCTGTGAAAAAAATATATAGAAAAGGGCCGTTTCCTCTGCCACGAAACTCTGATAGAATCTCTCTGTGCGCTCACAGTCCAGGGCCCTGACACCGGAATTACCCAGCGGCGCTTGATTATTACTGACACACACTATATTGCACCTTCGGCTCCCCAATGGGTCATTCCTCCTCACAGTGAGTTGCGAAAATACAAAATGACTGCCATCAAGAAAATAAAGCCATGTGCATCAAGCCCACCAATGCCCCACAATAGAAATACCTGAGTGCCCTTATAGAACAAATCCGCTGGCTGGGTCGTGTTTTCTCTCACCACACTGAAGTCACAGAATCAAACGGAATTCATGCATCCAATGACAGGCACATTATTTTGATGATGATCAGAGTCAGCAATTGTTCCCGCCGAAAGACAAAAGTACTTAAGAAGTAAAAGAAAAGAAGTTTTAAATTGGATTTGACGCATATAGACTAAGAGCAAAAAGTAATGGCAGCTTACTTTATTGTCAAATGAGTCTCCGAAACTCTGGAAAACAACTTACTTTTGGAATTGTTGTCTGGTCACAACCTGCATTTCTAACCTTCCAGAATAGCATATTCCCGGCCACCCCAGTCTCCAGTGGTGTGACCGATCAAATGACTCCAAAGATCCTGGCTCATGTCGGTACAAACGTTATGATTCCCAAACGAAGCTCATATTTTGCCAATGTGTTGTTTTAATTGAGCAGAATGAAAAGGAGTGCTGAGGCAGCAGCATCCGATCACACTGTCTGAAGGAGGAAGCAAATTGGTCACGTAAAACCAGCCCCTCCTCAACAAACCAATTAAATATTTATGGGCTTCAGTGGAGCAGAGAAAGTTAATTTATTGTTATCATTAGGAGAGCGTTCTGTTTGGGTCCATATGAGGAAGAGTCAAGCTACAATTACGGGCTCCCCAGATTAGAGGGGACTTCGTACGACTGTGGCAGACAGTCGTTCTCACACTTTACAAGTTCACAGGATGCCTCCAAACTTCAGAGAGATGATTGGCTAATAAATGAAAATTACAAAGATGAGGACAACAAACAAACATTTTGCAAGGACAATTGTCCAAGCTGTGTGTCAGGAGGAATAATAATTACAGTTTGGAGGGAACTTTTAAGTGGTTCATGCTGACACCTCTTTAAAGGGAATCTGGTTCTCAGAAACACTCCCACTTTTGTCCACAGGAACCACCAAAACATTACTTGAAAAGGTACTTTTTAGTACCTGTCATCTCTGGGAAAATTAATACATTGTCATTCAATTTGTATTGCGGCGTTTTGAGAAATAATAATGGTTGATCTACTGTTGTGATCTTCCATTCCATTATCCAAACCCCTTATCCTATTCACGCTCACATTCACACCTACGAGAGTCTCCAACTAGAGTCTCCAATTAACTTGAGCTGCATGTCTTTGGACTGTGGGAGGAAGATGGGAACATGCAAACTCCACACAGAAGGATCGCCCGGGGTCGGGGATCGAACCCGGGCTCCTCTTGCTGTGAGGTATATATGTAGCTTTCATCTTTAATACTATGTTATGGATGGGAAGAACCTACATGATTAAAATATTGTATATACAGAACATAGTCGTGTAACCCATGTGAAAAAGGGTCACTTCTACATCACTGCAGCTATGTGAGACTCACATTTGAGTTGCTCATTTAGCTGACAATATTACAGATAATACTTTTAAGATTGGTTTCTATGTATAACTTTTAATAATAATTCAGTAGAAACTTGATTGTTCTCATGAACATTTCAAGGCCGACGTATTGTATACGTTATTCAACAGCCGGAATGAATGCGAACATATATAATATATTGTATCACAAAAAAAAATAATTGTGTGGAGCTTTTAAAGTGCTATTGAACTGCGTCTTCCTTGGCATTCGTGACGACCGAGCGAGAAGCCGTTTTGCCACGACTCGAGCAGGCATGGCAACACGCTGAAGGACTACGTCATGGCCAGCCATCGCTTCATTCAACTTCCTTTTATTCAATGATAATGATGTGCAAATGAAAACATCCATTCAGAAGTTCTACTTTGGCAACATCACAAGGACGCTGGAAAAACATCAAGCTTTTATTACATTTCTCTCCGACTCTTTGCCGTGCCTGCCCATTACCTTTCGGCAGCCTAATCAACTACATAACTTTGATTTGCAAATGTTTACTTCTCCGCGGGAGCATAGAGCCATAACGTCGAGTGGCGGGCCCGTTGTTTTCCGAGTAGGAATTCATTTTGTGCCCCCCGTCTGCCTCTCTGCCCAGTGCACGG
Organism: Myoxocephalus aenaeus; assembly: GCA_038501785.1. NCBI lineage: Eukaryota > Metazoa > Chordata > Actinopteri > Perciformes > Cottidae > Myoxocephalus > Myoxocephalus aenaeus. Next base: position 1,009,765 of record JBAMJR010000251.1, on the reverse strand, counting down.
GGTGATTAGCAAGCCGGGGACGGATAGGTAATGACGATAACACTAAACTCAATCGCTGTTTTATAGGCGGCGCTGCTTTATGACGCTTGCGCTAATTGCTGGTGTGATTAGTGAGGTGTCTGTGCCCTCTCCAGTTGCTCCCGCTGTCCTGTGATCCGAGCTCTCGCAGACCGGAGCACAGGGGAGGTGTGGGTGTGCGGCGGATCGTTGCAGGAGGATGACACAGGGGGATAATCGACTTACCGCTTTTTTCTTTTGCTCCTGTCAGCCTTTTCCAGTGTGCTGCAATAAAGACAAATTAACTTAAAGGCAATCAAAGGATTTTCCCTCTTGATCTCTTGGCAATAAAGCAATCCATTTCTAACTTGTCAGTGAGAAGAAGAAGGTCCAAATAAAAAAAATAAAAACAGGAGACTGAGAACATTGGCTGATCTGATAAGCTGATATTCCGGGTGAAAAAAAACATCACATTTCTTTTAGCCTTCGAGTGTGCATCTCTGATGGAAGTGTACCTTGGACTCGTCATATAAAGGTGGAATGTGCTCAAACATAAAGTGCCAGTGAAAATACAACATGTTGAAACTGATTTTGAAAGCTTTTTGTAAATCTGCCATTCAGTCTGACCTCAATACTCGAGTTCTTGATATGCGGCCATTGCTTCTGTGGCAGAGCAGAAAGTGAGACGCCTGCACACTTGCGAGGCTTTTGTTCGGATACATTTTACTAGCAGAGAGTAGCTGGAAGGGGATTTGCATGGATTTCAGGTTGTGTTTGCATACTTCTCCTGGTGACCTTTAGCTTGGCTTTCTTTGCAGCCTTCTTTCCTTTTCTTGTGTATCTAAAGATATCTCTGTCTGCCTCGTACTGTCTTCATACATTACACTGTTTATGTGAGATTATTCATGTCATGAAATTCTCCTGTTTGCAGCATTAAAAGATTACCGACCGTGGAACTGTGGGCAATATTTCGTTTGTTGATTAAAAAGTCAAACATCGGATTTGTGTTCACATAAATATGAAAGGAGATAATTCAACTATGACTCCCAATGTGCTTCACTAATCTTAAAACTCAGCAGTTTAAATCAGGTTACTTTCAGATTAAGGTTGAATTCAGCCACATTTGAACACCAAATTGTTCCCAATTTAAAAAAAAATTCTCTGCTTCTTGTCTGATTTGACTGGCTTTATCCTGCATAGCAACAGTGGCTGAGGCTCATGGGTATTGGCGTGCCAAACTATCAGAAATTAAATCGATTGAAGTTTACGTGAACCATCATGTTGACCGAAGTCCACACAGTTTGCGTCATGTCTGATTGTGTCAGTAGAGCTGAGCATTGTCTGCAGAATTCACAGCGAGCGAATGGGCGTGTTGAAGATGTTTCTATGCGACTGGCGCGAAACCGGAAGAACGCAAACATCCGAGGGCGAAGAAGAGGAGTCACTTTCACAGAGACGGCAACGGGAAAAATGTACCCCTCAGACAAATTCACGGAACGGAAAGAGTCATTTGTTTATGACCACATTTTGAAAGACCAGACCCATACCGCCATGTAATCCAAGTCAAACCGGCCACCCCCACGCTCTACCTGGGCGCCACCCTTCAATTTCACCAATTAAAGTATTTCCAGTGGGTGAGGACGCGACTAACACAGACAATCTCCTGTTGCGTGCCGCATTTGTTAAGCGGAAACTCCTGACAATGGCTAGGACTGGTCCTCCAGACATTGTCCACGGTTCATATGAGACATCGGCTTTGGTCAACAGCTGCAGGAGCTACATCTTAACACGCAGAGTGTCTTTTTTTCCTTTGCAACGTTAGTTCATTCTATAGAGACTCGGAGGTGGGCGGTATATTATATACATGCTATAAAAGCTAATATGTTCGCCATGTTCCTTCAGAAAGTTAATTTGATGAGATTGGTGAACACTCAGTCGGATATTCAATCACATCCTTTCAAACAGAAGTAGCCATGCGTGGTAGTTCTAAAAATAGTGCTAGAGAACAACAACTTGAAATAAAACCCAAGCTGAAATCAGACGACAAGTTGATTTTGCCTGTTTCTAGTCTAATTTGAGTGGTTATGCTCGTTTGGGTCTTGATTGAGCTTTCCTCCGTGTTTCTGTCCTTCAAGTGCTCGCTGGCAGGATAGCGTTGAACAGCGATCCAGGTTTTTCCCTCCGTCTCCCTTCCTCCTCCTCCTCCTCCTCTCTTTGATGTGTCAGATGAGTCGGGCCAGAGCCGGGCAGGCAGCCATGTCCGTCAGCCCCATCCATCAAGCAGTGGGCCGGGTGGCAGAGAGAGGATGACGGGCAGCAGAGAAGGGGCAGATGTTTTTCGCAGGAACTGATATGTGTCCACGTCCACGAGGGATGTCATTACGCGGCGGACAGAGAAACATGTAGCTGATTAGCGGCTTATTAAGTCAAGGACACTGGCTCGCCGTAACACACGCGGCTTCCATGCTGGCGCGCGGTGCTGATGGCGTGCCAGTCACTGAGAACCTCCGTGTCTCCGACAGATAACCTCTCCGTCTAATTAACCGCCGCTCTGTTCTTTAACTCTAAGCTGCTTTTGAGACACCCAAAAAAATAGATCGGCTTTGCCATTTGGAGTATAGTTCCCCTGCGTGTGCCTGAAGGGGAGAACTCAGAGGTATATAAGGCTCGTGGATTTTTATCTCACTGTGGTGTGCTAAGTAAATAAAACAGTGTCTCCCCGAGGGCTTGTGAGGATTGTAGGAACTGAGGAAAGTGGACAGTGAAGCGGAGAGAGGACTTTAGCACTAATCCAGGACAATGGCTAAATTGGTAATGTTGAGAATCTCATCTGTTCCCTGTGTCTCTCCTTCAGCTGGATCTCCTGTAAGTCCTGTGTTGTTGGAAATGTGGATTTGCTCCAAATCACATCAGCCTTTTCTCTTTTCTTCCCTGCTTTCTTTTCACTCCTCCCCACCTCCAGTTTTTATCACCTCCAAGTTATATACAGTGCGGCCTGCCGTATCATAAATTGCAGCGATCTGTGTTTTGAGCGGTGAGTGCAATAAATGGGTTCAGGGTTATGAGCACAATGAAAAATATAGGCAGTTGTGGAGCACATAATGGGCCTTGGGATGGTTTAACTCAAATATAATACTGTTTCACTCACAATACAGAGTTGCTGTCTTTTTTATTATTAAAGAGCAATACTGTTTCAAGGGGCAGCAGGGCTTTGTGTACAAGAGGAAAATGATAAACTGAATTAACGGGCATCACACATTAAAACTCTTCCAACTTGGTCTCTCCGGAGAATTTCTCTGATGTCCATCACAATAAACTGTTGCTCATACATGGGAGTGAAATCTGCCTCCAGGTTTCTTTAATTCTCAACACCACATTACAGGAACCGGTTTTACCGTGTACATGTCATTCAAGAGATCTTCAAGAGAAAGCTGACTGGAACCCAGTTACTTAATTTCAGCGATCCAGCGAGACCGTTCAGGATGCAGATGTGCCAACATGTAAAAAATAGGGCAAAAAGCATTTGCACCCCAAATCGTGTGTTTTGGTTTTTCATCCGCAAATTGTTTGAAAATACATATGAGCTTCAATCACGTTGAAACATCGACTCCAAAAATTCAGTCTTTCATTAAAAAATTCGGAACAGGTTTGATTTTCTGTGTTTTTCTTCACGTCCGTCGGAGCTGTTTGACCACTCAAAAAGTCATCCTCCAAAATGGCATCCGATTCGCCTCCCAGTACATACAGGGTTACGATAAAGTGAAGAGACAGAGATGCTCAATTTAGAGATTGTGGAAGGGGATCGCAGAACAGATTGGAATCGGGGGTGGTTGCAAAATAGTAGTAAAGTATATATAGTAATAATACTTTAATTTTATATAGCACTTTTCTGAATACTCAAAGACGCTTTGTAGTATATACAGTTACTGTATATACTGCAATGGTTTAACTCCCCAACTCAGTACTATACTGTATAGTTCAGTCTTTTCACATGCAACTATTTTCTAACATGTATAATGTGCTGAGAAAGAAATGTCAGCTTTCTTTCCCTGGAAGCAAACCCCCCGGTTAGACAAACTTATTTGGGAGCCAAAAACCCAAAAGGTGAACGGTAAAACGTACCACACTTCCATAGTTGTGTTGGGTGATTTTCATCGACCTTTCAAATTCGCTCACTTTCACTTTTACTCCCAAACAAAGTGGTGAAGAAGATCTGTGATATGAACAAAGCCTAATGCGGCGTGCACCCAAACCTCCCCGCCGCATGGCTAACTTGTCATTTGCATTATAAATAGCGTGTTGGGAGACGTGCCTGGTGGCGTTTTCCCCTCTTCTGGCTGCCGACTAGTTGCACTCAGTTATGTCTGCCTTCATGCTGGCAGCGCGAGCCGGTGCGCTCTCGGTTTTCCCCCCTGCCATCTCTTCGCAGCCGTGTCAGGTCCAGTTTAGCACTTGGAGGCAGGATGTGTCAGAATCACAGCCCTCTCTCTCTCTCTCTCTCTCTCTCTCTCTCCAGGCTGTCTCGCTCTCAAGGTGAGTCAGTTCTCGTCACCGCTCCTATGGAGACATAACCCATCACACGGCCGCTGGTAGACGGCCAGCCGTTAATAGCCCCTGTCGTGATTTGTCAGGTAAAATACTCGTCTGCTGAGAAGTGCAATCACTTCGAGCAAGGTTAGACTGTTTATGGGTCGGAGGGGAGGTGGGCGTTCAAATGTAAATCGGCACAGCGTTTGAGCCCTGGCACAGTCTGGGTGAATGAAATCCTCAATTGGTATTGACAGCTTGCAGCGGAGATACGAGTACAAGCGCAGCTAAAGCTGCAAAACGTGAACACTTTCAGGACGAGTGAAGCTCAAATTTGAGAATTTTGTCGGATTTGCAGCAGTGTCGGCTAGACCAAATTCCTGCACACGTCACAGTCTTTCTGTTTGTTTTCCCCCTCTCTCTCTCTCTCTCTCTCTCTCTCTCTCTCTCTCTTTAGAATGAGTTCCTGGCAGCCGCGACTGAAAGGGACATCTTTGCCCATCTGGGTCTCGAGTACATCGAGCCCTGGCAGAGGAACGCGTAGGCCTCCGCTCCTCCCAGGCTGGATGATAACCCTGCGCGCACATCGCTGTTCATCCCATCTGCTTGCCATTCTGCGGCTCTCCCGTGATTCACTTTGAAAACGGCTCTTGATTTCCACACAGTTTGTGTGTTGTTGTTACTGCTACTGTGCTTGTTGTTGTCTGGACTGGTGTGATGATTCATAATTCTGCTTATTCGCTGTTTGTCTGCTAGCGAGCAAACACTCCGCCGTACCGTCCGTGGCTTCGCCCGTCTCTGAGCGTTGTAATCATCGGCAGGACACAAAGACAAATCAGACGGAGTGCGATTCATCCGAGGCGCGGAAGAGGAGAGAAGAGCCTTGAAAGAAACGCCGAGGGGGTGGAGGGAAAGGGGACCAGAGAAGAAGACATGAAATGGCGAGGAAAGCAAAAGGGGAGTGTGGGGGGTCTTTTGTAGAGCAAAATGTTGTAATCACCCTCCTCCTGGCAGGAGAGTGCTCGGCGAGAAGCTGAGCCAGGTCTCTGGGGAATGGAGAGGCCGGTAATGAGCTTCAGATAGAGGAGCGTTCGCGTCGCCATTTAGCCGACGTCCACTGGAGATCATTTAGCTGGCAGCGCGGCAATACACAGAGACCCTCAGCCCCCGCTCTCGCCCCACAATGAATCCCCTTCCCCAGATGCACGGCTGAAATTAGAGGCAATCAGCTGCACCGGGGAAATCCTGAAGAATTCAGACGGAAGGTAAATGAGTCCACTAACCACATGAAAGGGTCTCGGCATTCAAAGCAACTCCGGGCTCCGGCGCATAGAACATCCATTATCTTATTGGTTTGACTTTGGCTCATGTTTTATGCATGACGGTCAATTATTAAGATTTGTGTGCTTATATTTTGCCGTACGGTTGCTCTGTAGGACAATGATTCACTGATGAAGAAACGTTATTGATCCCCGCGGACAATCTGGATAAGTCCGCCCCGCTGTCCACACCCTTAACCCACTTTCCCATGATGCTCAGTCCCCGGTTCATCCCACGGTGCCTCAACAAGAGCAGAGACGGATGAGAGCCGGGCCTTCTAGTGAATCACCCTATTTAAAGATCTTTTAAGTAGAACAGTCCGGCACTTTGAGGACTCGACCCAGGCCTCCTACCACCACCCTTTCTTCACTCTCCCTCTGGGTCTCTTTCTTTCTCTCCAACACAAAACAAACTGAAGGCTCCGAGTTAACCAGATGGAGCGAGCTCCGGCACCCGGTCTCCCGGGTTATCTAATGTTTTCACTTTAAAGCGGGGAAGAATTCTTACCAGAAAATGGAAAATATCTCCAGAGTGAAAAAAAAATCAAGCTGACCTCAATAAATTTACATTTGTCCTGCTCTCGTTTTCCTTTTCTTTTTCAAGTGCAAATGAGTTCTTTTTTTCTACTTCCACATTAAATATCCACCAGTGCAAAGGGATTAAAAGGTTGTAGCACTCAATTTAAGAATTCACACATTGTTGTTTTGGTCTCAGAGCGGGTTAAACTGTTTGTAAAGCTGAGAAGCATAGCTGCTCAAAGCCCTCCATTTCTTTCCCTAAGGGGCAATACTTTGCGTGGTATCACAAGGTATTAAGTGAGACCATCTTTTCTCTTAGTTACTTTATCTGATTGAACTGTAGCACATAGCCGTGGAAGCCTCACAAAACAACTGATTATTATGGAGTGTTTCAACACTTAACCTCAGTGAACTCGAGGTAATTACTGATTGTAATACAGAAATTAATTCGCAGAGCACGTGCTTGGACTTCAGACATTTTTAGTCTCATCACAGGCTTTTAATTTCAGGGTTTACTTCAGTCATACAAGTCCTGCAACTTATACACCAACAGAAGTATTATCAGGAAAATGTACTTGAAGTGTTCAAAGTAAAAGTATAACTGTATGTAGAAAAAATACCCCTGTGTGTTACTACATATTGTATTATATAGTTTATTCTTATGTCAGGGAGAAAAAGGCTTTAAACCACCTCTGTTGGCCAATTTAATCTACAACATCAATCTTATGAGTTTATATGTTTTGTGTGTAAAGTCGCAATGTACAAAGTTACATTTAGCTAACAATTGGCTAAAAATCACAACCCCTCCCTCTGGGATGTAAGGGAGTTAAAGTATGAAGTAAAGTAAAAAACAATAGACACAAGTACCTGATAAATGTACTTGAATACATTACCTGAGTACATGTATTTGTATTATGCATATTAGTGGATGTTGAAGCATAACTTCATAGTGTCTCAGGTGAGTTTTGAAAATTACTTTCAGCTGACAGTTAGTAGTACTGGTTATTTTTCATTTATTTGAACATTTACTAAAAACAGTCGTACATATAAATGGTAAATATTCCTTTTAGGCTCAGCTACTAATACAATAAAACGTAAAATATGTTAAAAAAAAATTACATAACTAAATACATATTGTAAATGTTTTGCTGAGTCATGCTCTGTGTGTGTGTGTGTGTGTGTGTGTGTGTGTGTGTGTGTGTGTGTGTGTGTGTGTGTGTGTGTGTGTGTGTGTGTGTGTGTGTGTGTGTGTGTGTGTCTATGAAAGATAGAGAGAGCATGTACACGCACACACCACTGTGCTACCACAAGAAATGTCCCTCCCAAAGCTAAAAACAAGCCTTCCCCCTTGAAGCAAACCAACTACTTTACCTCTCTATTATTATTCTCTCTCAGTAAAACAGCCCATCGACTTTTATTGTAAGATACGCATCTTACAATAAAAGTAAAACCTAAACTAAAACTAAAAAACTAAACAAAGTTCCAACCAGTTATCGGGCACTGCAGTACTTGTTGTTGCTGTACACAGGCTCAATATTTGGGGGAAGAAATTACTTGATAAATTCTATTGACTCATTACAGTCCAAATTTCAATCTCGCTCGGAGAAATTGTTTTTGCTGGAGGTCCAACTCGAAAGCCTCAGATCCAACTCATTTGTTTATGCATCACTTTCAGCCAATCACATGTGGCCTTTTTCTATGCAAATAATCGCCTTTGGCTCCTCGCAGTATGGCAAACCTTTTTTTATTTTTGCATGTTTGATGTCTGAGGTCTGACTGAGATGACAGATGTGTGAATATATGAAAAATTGCTTTGCATAAAATGCTTGATTTGCTGACAAAATATTTTTTTATTTTGCCATCCAATCAGTTTTCATTTTTACCTATGCAATCATTTCCAGTCCCCAGTTTTCTCTCAGTGACATTCGAGCACCAAACGCCTTCAATCATTGCAGTCTGACAACCATTCTTTTAACTCAGCCAGATCCGTCATGGCACAGGAGCTTTATATTGACACCTCGATGGTGTATGCCAGCCAGGTCTCATTCATTCTGCGTCTTCAAACATCACAGCCTCCCTCCTGACCTTTTAACAAGCATGTGCAGTGGGATACAGTCATGGATGGATCACCTGCAGGCACCTGCTCAGGGGGCCCAAGCTGGCAAAGGCGCCCTGGACCAGAGACTCGGTTTAAATTGAATCAATTGTGGTTCCAACATTTCTTGTTGGAAAGTCAACCAAAAGCCTATGACGAAATGAATGCAACAAAACAACCACAAAGATAATAAATTACTACAAAGAGATGCAAAACAACTGAAAAGAGTCACAAAAACGCAAATCACCGCCAAATAAATGTGAAACGAAAAATGGCAAAGAATGAATACTTAATTACGCGAGAGACACAAAAGGATCACAAAGTTCCACAAAACAACAACAAAGAGATACAAAACGACCATTAATAGACTGATAATGATCACAAAGAGACACAACACAACTACAAAGAGATACAAAGCGACTTAAAAAAGAAAACAAATTGCCCACAAGGATCCATTAAACGACTAAAAAGGGACGCAAAACAACTACCAAGAGATACAAATTGACCTCAAAGAGATAAAAACCAAACAAACAAAAAGATGTAAATCAGCCAAAAAAATACACAACATGTCTACAAAGAGAAGCAAAACAACTACAAAGGGACACAAAACAACTACAAAGAGAGGCTAATCTGCCACAAATATACACAAAATGTCTACAAAGAGACACCAAAAAGACACGCAAAACGACCACAAAGAAACTAGTGGGGCCCATTGTCTCATAATTCCTCCATGGATACATTGCAATGTGAAATGACGTAAGGTCATTCTGCAGCTCTGTCAATTTGTCACTGCAGATATTATGAGGTTGATTGAGGGAGCCGATGGTGTGGGAACGGTTTGCATTGATAGGGAGTGCTCAAAGATTAATGGGTGGCTCTTTGAGGAGGACACGTGTACCCAGGGGAACATGCATCAGCCATAATGCCTCTCCAGCGACAGGCTGAAGATAGAATATGAAGTGTCACTTTCCTCTCAAAGTCACGTGACAAAAGGTCACCATGAACAATGAATGACTAAGTGCCTAATGTGAATAATTGTTCCGAGACACCCCTCCGAAGTGAGAGCATGCATCTGTGAATGAAATGCCAAAAAGGAGTTGCCACACAAATCCAGATCAGTTTAATTATTATTATTATAACCATTAATGCAGAGAAGAACATCACAGTTTATATCACAGTGTGATACACAAGCATATATCTATCCTTTCATGTCAGACATCCAGCGGCTGCAAAGGAGAGGACCAAAATAGATCGTTACCAAACACCGATAATGTCTGCGCCGAGCTCCTTGAGCAAACTTTCTCTTGTTTTGTATCAGAAGACAGTGATTTATTGGCTGTGCTGTAGGGGGCTTGAATGCTGCTGTTGGGGCCAGTCAGAGCCAATGGCAGAAGGTGACAGAATAAGGACACCGCGTATCCTTGCCTCTCAAGGCCTGTCACAACGTCAACTCAGCCGGAGAGAAGTGAAGGCGATGCTCGGCTTCGGCCGGCTCTAAAACAAAAGAACAGAGAGTGAAGAGAAGACGCTGCACACTGGGATGTCGGCATTGAATAGAAATCAAGACGTTTTTTTTTTATAAAGTAAAGAGTTCTCATCTCGAGCCTGTCACCACCTACGAGTTCTGCACAGATTTATTTTGGTTCAAATCACTTTTGAAGCTGAAATTTCTCACATCGCGAATACACAAAATAAAAAGGTCTATATTGACAAAATACCAGGGCAGAAAAAAGAAGAAGAAAAAAAGGTTACATTTCTCCAAAAACAAAGCCCTTTCAACGTGTCTGGGGAAAAAAAGGGAAATGAAATGGAAGATTTGTGTCATGAGTAAAAGTGGATCTGGGAGATAATTTTCCCGCAAGGACAAACTCCCATCGATGTCATCGTGACTCTCCGACTCACTCGGTCTGACGAGTACAGAGTGAGAACGATGGCGCGCTCGCACAACAAACTTTAGTTTGAGGTGACCTGCTCCCTTCATGATAAATGACCTGCGTCCTTGATTTCGGGGAGGGCGGACAGTTTCTGAGAGAGCGCGTCCTACTCCACAGGTGGCAGAGGAACGAGGAGGAGGATGAGGATGAAGAGATGAGCCATCTGCTGCAACGTGTCACCGCAACCCCCCCACCTCCCCTGCTTTGTAGCTAACAAACTGTTTGTCTTTGAATGCGAGTGCGCATGTGCCGCTTTCTTCGCGGCACGTGCAATTGCAGGTCTGCGCTGATGTGCGCGTACGGTTGCATGTGTCTCTCTGTTTTTGTCCATTCTGTGATGATCTTTTGGTGCATGTGTATCTGTAAGTTTGCATCCGTGTCACCAATTGGGCGAATCAAATCGTTGGTCAAATTAGTTCTTAATTCCTGTTATATTTCCCAAACAAAAACACTATAATCATAAAGCTTCCTCTTGGCATTTTCGGTGATCTTGTATTCATAACTTATATTTGTATTCACTCTTACCTGACCTTTGTTCTCTGTGTTCAAATGTGACCTCTCTACTGCATGCCCTCTCCATAAACATGCAAAAAAGACAGTTGGATGGTAATTTTTCTTTTTTACTGTAAAATGTTCTTGAGACTTGAACGTGATAATAATTCGTAAAATAGTGGAGAATGTTAACAAAAATGCTAATCGAAGCAGAATATCTAAATATCATGTTTATTAAGTGATACAACTGCGATGAATCAAGCTTTTCTTGATATATCCGTCCACGGGAGATATAGATTATTGGGGCAGATGCAAGAATGGGGAAAATCCTCATAGTGAGTGTGTTACCTCAAATATGTGACCGTTTTATGGAGAAACAAACATTGTTTTAAATATTTATGGACTTTGAAGGTCAGTGTGAAAAGAATAACCCCAATGATGTCATTAGGGTTAGAATATATTGCAGAGAGCCTATGTTACAAACTGGGGCAAGGATTTAGATAAGGAGTCATATTAAAATATGCTTATAGCCTACATTACCCAGAGCATGACATTACCCAGAGTCCCCCAACTTAATGAAGTGAGTATCCGATGAATGCAGAACAAACTGTCCACAATAAGAAATGACTTAGTTTGATTGCATACCCAATGCAATCATGACCACTCAATAACACTCATGCAGAGTATACAGTATTAATATGTGCTGCATCATCTTATGAGCATTTAAAATACACATACATTCATACAAATTGGAGCAGAAACACATCTGTCCTCTTCCATGAGAAAAACCCATTCGCTAAGCTATAAACCGTGTTTTTACATCAAGTTATGAATTTGACATTACACTTGGAAAAGCAACAAATTAAAAGATGCACGAAGGTCTAAAGATGAAACAGAACTGACAGTATGTGTGATGGTGGTGACGTATCTGTCTCGGCGTCGTGTGTTTGCGTCAGTGCTGTATGTGTGGACGTGTATGTCTTTGACTTTGACAGTGATCATCTGTGTGTGAGCTTCACTATATTTCCATCTTCTGCTTGTTTCTGTGCTATTGTGTGTGTGTGTGTGTGTGTGTGTGTGTGTGTGTGTGTGTGTGTGTGTGTGTGTGTGTGTGTGTGTGTGTGTGTTTGCTGCGGTCAGTCTATTCATCTTTTAGCTATTTCTGACCTCTCTCTCTCTCTCTCTCTCTCTCTCTATCTTTCTCTCTTGGTGCCGAGTCACAGTCTCTCTCCAGATGGACCGGTTTCCAAAGCAGGCAGCTAATGAAGCAGCACTGTTCATTCTGAGGTTCCTGGAATGGGGGGCCAACCATTTAACCCCGCTCAGCGCCCCCCACCCCCTCGACCTCCATGTATTTTTAGGCGTCACCTCCGAACCACACAACATCCTCATAGACTGAGCAAAAAAAAAATGAAAAGGTGAAATTGCTCGGCTGCTTTCGGCCTCATACTGCCAGTTGACAATGTCCAGTAAAACGTGACCTTTAGCCCTTTTGAATGAGCTTCGTCCGGTGCGTTACATGAGTCTTTGTGTTATGTCTTACATCTCTTGTTTGTTGAAGGTGGTGTTGGCAGTTTGTTTCACATTTTGCTTCATGCAGTGAGAGTAGGTGTGAAATCTGCTGGAATACTTTAGAGCGCAAAATGGAAACAGCTTTGATTTTCATATTAATGTAAAAGTCTGTTTCATTTCCACTGTTATAATTGCATCATTTCAACTTTACATAAGCTTAAAATTGCACATTGATGAAAAGCTGCTACGAACTCCGTAACAGCCCTTACCAGACAAAAAAGTACATGAAAAGTAATGCTTGCTTGGTCAAAACTAAGGTCTGTTTCTTTACTACTACTGTGTGTTGCTACATGCATTGCCAGTGTCCAAGAGAGTCCTTGACACAAGAGACCTGCAGCTGTCTAAAAACAGGAAAAAATGGTTTCTTTTAAACATGATAGGGCTTTTCCTCAGCTTTAAAGCTGTTATCTTTTTCGGTGCTTGACAGTGAGTCACAGTGAGTGTCAATGGAGCTTTGTCGAAGCCTTCAGGCTCTGACGCTGCGCCGCTGTCGTCCTCGCTGCTCTCCCAAATCGCCAAAAGTGCTTCCTCCGTGTTGAACTGCTTTGTCTGCATTATTTTGCTTCTCCCAGACTGAAAACTGTAGCATGTTTATATGCTCAGGTGTGTGTGTGTGTCATTGGTTAGTTCATTTCACAAAATGTCGACGGACACATGATTCAACAAATCACGGTGAAGGATTTCGTGTCACGAGTACTTTTTTGAACCGCGTCCTATGACACGCCGATGCCCCTATCTCTCTGTGTGAGTCGCGTAAGATGACGTAGGGGGGAAGGCAGCGAAAGCAGGAAGTCTACTCTTTCCGGTAGAAGTCAAACCATATTTCTGGGGTGTATTATCGCGAAGATATGAATATTTACAAAACGTAAACATTGACAAAACGCAGATCCGCGTCGCGAGTCTCAGAATGGTTAAACAAACTACACCACGGTCGCATGACTTCACGTCACCACCACAGATCTAAAGGCGGACTAGTGTTCGACGTGATGGCGTTTTGTAGTCATTTAGCCACTTGTTAGCAACCAGGTTTTTTTAAAGCTTCAAAAAGAAGAACAAAACATTCAAATCTCTGAAGCTTGGATTAACCACAGACCTTGTTTCAGGCATCTAACCAAAAACCCATTGACTCGGTTCGTCGGTTCACGAGCAACACCTTTCACATTACAGTCATTTATTCCCTTGTTAATATATATATATCAGATTTAAAAGGCTTTTCTTTTGGCACTTTTGGGCGTGTCAAGTCAAACCATGCCTTTTCATAACCGACCTTAGCACACCGAGTTGTGCTGAGTCCCTTTCTCCCCCTTATACATGTCTGTGCAGGAGACCAGAGAGAAAGATGTTTTTAGTCTCCACGTGTTCAGTTCTCAGTACCTTTTGTAGCTTCTAACTGAACCTCTGTGGTTTATAGGTTAGTTTCACTCCTGTGTCCCTGTTTGTACTTTCACAAGCCTGCTTTATTTTCACTTTCAGCTGATAGGAGTCTTGAAAAGTTAGTTTGTATCGCGGAATTAACGGAACTTTGTTAGTGGCTATTCTTCAATAAAATCTACTAATACTGCAGGGAAGCAGAGTAAGCAGCAAAGATAATAGGGGACTTTTATTATGAAGAGTTTATAGGAAATTAAATTGGTTTACAAACCGTTTTACAACTGCTCATGGTGAGACTCCTTCAAGTGGCTTGTGGTCCGACTTCACTGTGCAAGCAAGAGCAGTTCCAGAAATGAAGCAGCATTTGAGGTAATCGCCAACAGTTTGAGAAAGGAGGGCTATGCAAGAACTTGGCTGCAGTGCCAAAGAAAAGTAAAGCATCTAAAAATGACATACTGCAAAATACAACAATGTATGTTAAAAAATATACTTAAAAACATTGTGTCTGTATTTTTTAACTAACGGGCACCTCATGGCGCGTTCATGTCACATCGTCATCATTATTGCAAGTTTCCAACTTAAATAGCACATCAACTTCCAAGTCACAATCTCAACTGGGAATGCCTCGTATCAGTGTAATTAACACAAATGTACAGTTCCATAATGTCAGTGCACATGTATTTCAAAACTCACACAACCAACTCTCATCAAGCAACCGTCTTGCTTTCAAGTCTCGAGCATCCATCCCTTGTGACCTGAACTTTATATCAGGAAGCAAGCTCTGAGTAAACTCTGCTACCGTCGTGAACACACCACCACTCAAATCCTGTCGAGGATTACAATGTACTGGGGATTTGAGACACGCCCATGGTCTTTACTTTGAGAAAACTAGATTATTGAAGATTAGTGACTAAAAAGTCAAATAATAATGTCATATAATTTTTTTTTTCTATTTTAAATTTTTTCCGGTAAGCACTCATTGTGTCAATCTAGATGATTGCTCCGGTTTAATGGGTGTAAAAGAGGAGATGGATGTTATCACTGAGCGAATCCCAAGGCATCTTTAATTGTCAGTCTGGCACAAAATGAGTCCTTGTCCTAATTTATCAACACGCTGCCTTTCCATTCACACGGGAGCTCACTGTGACAGCCGTTGTTTTGGTTTCTGCCTACGCACTACTTTTCATCCTAATGCGTCCTGAGGTTTAACAAAGACACCTACATTTCAGCACTGATCACAGAGAAAACCATTATGTTGTCCGTTGACTTCAAAAAAGGCGGTCTAAGGCACGCGCCGACAGAGCTGCAATCAAACGGGGGCAACCGACAGGGATCAGACAGCCGGCTGCAATCAGTCTCCTACTCACGCATTACTCCTCATTCCTTCTATCTCGTTTTCTCTCTCTTCTTCTCTGGGTCGCCTCTCACCCCATTGCTGCTGCTATCGATTAGCGAAGCAGCAGCCAGAGATGATGATGTTTCATTTGAGGTTGAGCCGTAATGTTATCTTTGAAAGATTGCAAAATCCTCGGCTTTCCAAGAGGACAGAGTGAACACGTTCTAATGACAGTGTTCATAACCCGTCTTTCTCTCTGCAACGTTTCCAGCCCACCACATAAAAGTGCACTTTGGAAATAGCAAGAGATCTGATAGAGGATGGGTCCAAAAGACTATCTGTTTCCCCTTACATTGATGTCTTTTTTTTCATTCACATGGAATTTAACAACTCAACACACTGCAGGAGGTATGACAGACGGATAGCTCAGTGCGATGACAGGAAACATAATTTACACTATCCTTTACTCACAGATCTCACAGTTTTATTGTTAACCCCACACCCGGATGATGACAGTCAGTCAAAGGAAAAGAAAATCAATGTGTTGTAATACCTGTCATGGCAAAACCTCACTAGATAATAGACATTAAACGGTTGGTCCAGCCAAAGAAAAGCACGACTATCAGGCAATACCCTTGGTTTTATTTGCCCATACTTTTGAGATGCTCTCATTTGTGAATTTCTGCCATAGTTGTAGTTATTGGGACACTTTAGCAAGAAAATGCCATTGAATTAATCAAATGTGCTTTTGATTAATGTGATCACCACAAATGAAATGCCATTCACCTCCATTATACATGAAAGATGGCAGAAATGTAAGAAGGTATTTCTCACGACCGGGACAAATACTACCAAAACTGTCAGCATGGCTGAATACATTAACAGGTTTAGAGGATATATATGGCAAGGCAATTTGATTTATGTAGAACATCAATGTGCAAGGGTCTCCCAAGGCAAATTGGTCTAAAGGGAGTTGCCACACCAAGAACAAATCACAGACCCCACATAAATCAACCAAGAGGGAGCTGCAGCACCTCGAGCGCCCTCCAAGGAGCCGAACCTGTTTAACTGTATTTTGTGCTAATGCACCATACAGCAGTCCTGAGTGTCTGTCTTTCATAGAGTCTCTGGTTGGGGTCCTGGCAACCCTTCAGCTGGGAGACTTGAGCGCTCAGATGGACAAAGATGGAGAAACCTGGGGGAAATGAAAGGAATGGAAAGCCCAATCTGAACCTGAGCAGTGCTTTGTTATTTGACTTCTGTGCTAGTCATGGATTGAGCATAGCATACATCATGTTTGAGCATCGTGATTCATTAGTGTACCAGAAAACCTAAAGCCAAAGATTGATGATCGACTTTGTGGTTGGATTGGGCTGATATGGTGAAGAAGGAGCTGAGCGGGAAGGCAAAGCTTTTGATTTATCAGTCATTCCACATTCCAACCATCACTTATGGTCATAAGATTTGGCTAGTGACAGAGAGAATGTGATACAAGTAGCTGAAGTGACTTTCCTCCATAGGGTGGCTGGGCTCAGAGGTAGAGTCAGGAACTCCGACATCCAGAGGGAGCTCAGAGCAAAGCCAGTGTTCCTTTGTGTCGAAAGGAGCCGGTCAAGGTAAACCACCTTGGCCATCTGATCAGGAAGCCTCCTGGGCGTCTCCCTCTTGGAGGTTTTCCAGGCACGTACAAACTGGTAGGAGACCAAAAAGTAAAGCCAGAACAGAGCGAGATTATACATCTCATATGGTTTGGGAACATCTCAAGATCCCCCAGTAGGAAAATGCTGCTTGAGAGAGGGACGTCTGGATTACTTTGCTAGGTCTGCTTCTTCTTTTCAAATTAAAAGCGTATCAGCAATGGGAGGGATTATGCCTTCTGAGCCGCTGGAAGACTTTCAGTTTGAATTATCTGCTCAAGAAGTGTTACTCAGAGCAACTCAACAGTGATCAAGAAAAAGCACAATGGAGGCAATTATTAGAATTTGTTCTGGTAATGGCCACTATTCAAACACAAGATGCTTTCACACTCTATGCTGGCACAATAAACGCCTTTACAGTATTCCCTCTGTAACTTCTCGGTGGAAAGGATCAAAACAATGGCAGAAACCTTGTCGCCACAATAACATGGTTTCTCTTACAAAAGGCACAATGTGCTTTTCTCGTCTTCTACCTCTCATTATAAGCTTCAACAATGCTTTGAACATTGCAGGCCCTTGACTCTGGGTCTGCAGGCTACACAGTGACAGCTGGAGGTAATTCACTTTGCTTCATTTTTGCTCGCTGTTAACGGCTCATGGGATGATAGCGGCAGCGCAAAAGCTTTAATCATATTCCTCTGCCTTCAAGAGAGATATTGCTTTTTCTCAGTTTATTGAGCGGGTAGGGGAGGTGTGTGTGTGTGTGCGGCAGAGTAAAAAAGCAGGAACGTGGGGCCCGTTTGTGCGATATGTGTGTGTTTTGCTGGTTGGTGTCATGGGTGGCTGGGGGACATGTATCATCGATCCGCTTCTCGGGGCTTCCTGTACACGAGGCGACATTAAAATGATCCATGGCCTTTTTCCCGTGCTAATACCAGTGATATTGAGATATCAGACCGCTGTTTTCTGTTCCTGGCAGCAGGGGGGCACACGCCCACGCAGACAGCACTTGCACACACTTACACACTTACACACACACACAAACACACACACACACACACACACACACACACACACACACACACACACACACACACACACACACACACAAATACAGGGGGAGAGAGTTCTTCCACAGGGGCTGAGGTGATAATCTAATCGGTACATTTGTTTTCGTCTCCCGCTCATCCCTCGCTCGTCTCCTCCTCTCCCCTCCTCGAGCGCCGTAAAAACAAAAGCTTTCGTCGAGGGGGCCCGCTGCTGCCGCCTCTGTGGCGTATAAATAACAGCCGCGCGACAGCGAAACAAGTGTAACGCGCGCCATCTGGCCCTCCGCCGGTGTCGGCCTCAGTCACAGAGACAGGCAGGAGTGGCGTATCAAAGGGGGAGGAGGTGGGGATTAGATGATCAACTCAAGAGGGATGCAACACGGGAGCCAAAATAGAACGTATCTTTTTCTACCCAGTTATAAATAAAACAAAAGTGCAATTCCTTGTTTAATAAACAACAAACCTGCCGCATAGGTTTTATCTGAAGGTACTGCCATATGTATGATCACCTCTGGCTACAAATCATTATGAATCCGTCCACAAGCAGGGCGTGGGCTGGAAGCAAGGTGCCACATACAGTAGATTTACATACGAGCTCCTGAGGGGTTTAGTTTGTGTACATCTACTTCAGTTTTGGCAGAATATAGAGCGATGTTGATGCATGATTTTTGTTTATTTATCTTTTCCTCTCTTGTTATTTCTATTTCGGCTCAATCAATATAAGATGTCTGGAAAATCCAGGAGCTCGTTACCCCCCATGTGATTGTCCTCTAATTCATTTCTCATCAGAGAAATGAATTAGAGCCAGATGTATTTTTTTTCATCACTTCCACTCCGATCGATTCTTTGAGCAGAGCATGTGCCGTGACCAAGAATTAGTCATCCATTGATGGGCCAGGAGGGATATTAATCAATGCAACCGTTGTAATTACAACCTTGTGATTTTTTCGAAGCCAAACTAAACGAGAATGTGGCTGTGCAGACATTTTACATTGCTATAGATCATGTGTGAAGGCAGGCTACACAGTCAATAACCACAGCCAATGAGAAATGGACTTTTTTATGACTGCATCCTGCAGAGAAAAGCAGTTTTCCTCTTTTATCAGATGTACACCGTTCTTCTGGGAACATTTGATCAGAGGTGGAGAGCAACAAAGTACATTTAATCAAGTTTTGTACAAATACTGTTTGAGGTGCTGGCGCTTTTGTATTTATGTTCTTGGCAACTTGATTCTTTTATTCCCATCTGATACCTGTATTTGATGTTTTTAGACAAATCACATAAGTATGACACATTACTACTCCTGTGGAGTTTTTTTACTGTTTCCACCAACCTATTTTTAGGGCCTTTTCTCGAAAATTGCATACCCAAACTAAAAAGGGTGTATCTCTGCAACCACTAGGGTTATTTGAATAATTTTGGTATTATATTATTTAGTTCAGCTGTGTAAATATCAGTCTATATGTTACTGGTTAAGAGTAAATGAAGATTTCAGCTCCGCCTAGAAAAAAAGCTCTTTCAGGATGATTATTTCTTTGGAATGATGCAGCTGTAAGGCCCAACTCTAACCCAAATCATAGCACAATATGTGAACATTCTCTCTGCAAAGGTTGACTTTGATAAAGTGAAGCAGAACAAAGTTAGAGAGGGTTTAGTACAGAGAAAATTCAGGTGAGGTCTCCACAATTTGCATTGAGGCACATTTGAATTTTTTCATGTACCAAACCATATATTTCACTTGTATATTACGTATGGTGTTCAATACATCCAAATACAGCTGTTTTGGCCTCTTTTTTTATAAAACAAGCTATGATTTACAGTTGTATAGCAATCAGTCTTCCCCTAACCCCCCTAGGGGATTGGATTTTAAAAGGTTAACGTTTGGTAGAAAATATTTCTCAACAAAAAACTGTCGATAGCAAAGTGTGGATAGCAAGGCCAAAGGAGAAAACTGTATGATTTACAATACATTGAATGCTAAAATATTCCTGATATTTAGCTGTTAGATGTATTTTAATTTTAATGACATAAAATAGAATTCTCCCGATCTTAAATTGTCCTGTACATCAGTAGAACAATTACATGTTTGATCTTAAACCACTCAAATTATTTTGAGAAGGCCATTTTGTTCGTCTCCCTGACAGCTCCCTGCCCGTTCTCCCGCCTACTCGCCTCCTTCCCCCTTCACCTGAGCTCCTCCGCCCATCTCTCCACCGGCACGTCATCCTCTCGTCAGATTAGTTTGCATTTTAAGTCCCGGTTTTCACTTCAGTCCCTGCATTCGTCGCGTGGCGTTCAGGTCGTCTGCCAGCACCGAACCGTGAATTACAGTTGTTTCTCCGGGTTCCAGTTGCTGCTATCTTCTGCATTTGGGTCCACCTGCCCCACTCTTCATCATATGAACAAACCTTTCACATTGAGCATAGTCTGACGAGCCATTTTCAATATAAAACAATACAGATTAGTGCTGCTGTGAAATTTTGAATGTCATCCTTTAAGGTTGTCGGACGCCAATTATCTTATTTTATTATTCTCTCTTAATGATCTGTTTTTGGATACGGTGATCTGACTCTTTAAAATGTTATCCTGCTCGGTTTTTAAGTCTTCTGAAATAAATGCTGTATAATGACCCATGACTAGGGTCAGAAGTTAATGGGCAGTGAGGGCAAGTTCACAAAATGCCCATAAAATGAGCCAAGAAATGCCTTAGTAATTAGGGAGGATTTTTATTTCATTTATTTTTTTGCATTTTTCCCATTTCTTTTAATAGAGTTGTCAAATATTCAAACAAGCATGTGGCTCCTGACCTCTTTGGGCCACTTGGGCAGCTTGTGACTGATGGAGTTTTTACATTGCGTCGTGCCTGCTAATATGGAGGGAGTATAACACACTACACTACACACATGACTACACAAATAAATGTGCTGTAATTCCTAGATATCTCACGAAATCAATTCATATGCAATTCACGTGATCATGAACCAGGAAGTATAAAGACTGCAAAAACCCAGACCGGGTTTGAGGGCTGAACAAAAAACAGTCTTACATCTCAGAGATTTTTGTGGCGCGTGTGAAACGAGAAGTCAATGTTGATATTTTTTGTTCTGCGTAACTGCCGCTTTTAAGTAAGCCCAGAAGAAATTGACACGTGTTCCTGGACTTTTGTGGGAAAACGCACAAAGAAACAAGTACATTTTTTTTAAGATATCATACGAACCAGTGTGAGATGATGAGTTGGCTTTAGATGTATAAAGAGAACTGGATTGAGTGATCATGTGACTGTTGCTCAGTGGTGCATAATGCAAAAAACTTGACTTTCGTGAATAGAATTACCTGGATCTTCCTCATTGCGCAAGCGCATCAGCATTTATTTTAACCCCGCCTCCCAGGCCACATCCCTGCTGAGGAAAATAACTCTGGATTTGTCTATTAGTGCATTTTACAAACATTTCCCCAAAAAATGTAATCACTAATGATCTCTTTCCAAATTGTAGTCTCTGGGAATACAAGCATTTTGGGGCCAAATGGCAGCATGTGACGGACCTGGAAATTGTAATTCCAGTGTTTTGGCCACTTAGTAAATTTTGCTCCAAAACTCGGGGCGCTTGTTGAGAACTTGCTTTAATGCAGAGATTCTCTATTTATAGGATATATATTTTCAACAAAAACTAATCCAAGCAGTGAAAATGTTGCAAATATAGAAACAAAAATGATTTCACAAAAGTGAAATATATGAGTCATAGAAGATAGAGTAATCTTAAACACAGCAAAGGTGCCAAAACGACTTTCTCACCTTGATGTCTCTGAGGTGAGCACTCATCACATTAGTGTACTTGTCACTTAGGCTGTGAGAGATCTTTCATCGATGACAATATTTGCAATATATGCAGTTGTGATAATCATGTCAGTAATTTATTGTGAATCCAAATGACACAGATGAATTAGGCCTGTTACTTGTGAGGTTAAAAGATGCATAGATGTATCTTCAACAGTGTGAAAATTAAATTACCTTCAATGAGCCACCGCGGTCTGATTCCTCGGGGATTACGGGGAGTCTGTGCTAATGAATGACAAATATCTGCTCCTCGTACGTATGTTAATTAAACCAGTCCCACACCCCTGCAGACACACTTTGAAAACAGTCTAACAGAGTGAATATGACAACTCAGGAATGCAGAAGTGCGTTTTCATGGCCATGCTCATGAAATGGGAGTGATGGATTGGCAGGAAACATCGTGGATAGGCAGATCAGGAGGGTGGCGGAGGACAGGGACCTCGCACATCGGAGTGTTTGCTCTCTCAAACTCATAATCTTCAATAAACAGTGTAAACTCAGAAAGTCAAATATTTATCCCGAGTGCCCTCGCGCCTCTGCTCCTCCTGGCGTGCACACTGCTCTGGATAAATAAGCCCTTATATTACCTGGGAGAACTGTCTATAGTTTAATAATATAAAGGCCAGATCATAACTGGATCTTATGATAAAACACCGGGTGGAATAAACATATTTCCTCTCTAATATCGATAATATTTATTACAGTCCTGTAGTTTGAGCTCAATGGGGGTTGGTGATCCAATCAAACATTTTCTATAATCTATAACGCTACAAGAAGTGGCACATAAAGTGGTGTGAAAACACAGGGACAATCCAAAACTGTCTCTGACATAGACACTGACATTACTGTGTCGACTTTAGACGTCACAAGATTTAAAAATGAAAATTACTTAAATCCTGGTTCAAAAATTTGATTCTATGATTGCATGAGTATTTTTGTAATATGTTTGGCAATGTTTTTCCACCTCCTGTTACTACGAGCTCTTTGGCTTTGTTTGTACTGTAAGTCCAATAAAACAGCCTTTTCCCGTTTCTCGTTGTACTGTAAAGCAATTTAACAATCTGCAGAAAATAACAATTTTGACATACCGGACAGGGGACATTAAATAAATATGCATGCATTTATTGCATTGTGATACACTTGCTCACTAAAATAACTCTATACTGTCTGAAAGAAGGAGAATGATTATAATCACGCTGCTGCTGACACCGACCTCCCAGAAGAACGACACCAACCTCCTCGGCGCTGCCTGTCGCTCACTACATTCATCCGATCTTAATGTGTGACAGGAAGGCCTCTCCGACAGTTATCGTCTATTATGACTTCAATTACAACAGCGGCAGTATGCTATGTAAGTGGAATAATTACATCTTTGGCTCTCAGCCTGACAGGCATGAAGCTGTCCGCGACCATTTGTTGGGTCTCTTCTGGGTCTCTCCATGACAGCTGGAATTTGAGTGAGAAGATGGCAAGTAATGGTAATTTATAAGAACAAGCGTATCCGTTTACTGAGCATTCAGTACATTTTGCGTTGAGAGATTAAATTGATTCGAACATCTAAAAAGCTTTGAATTTATCTTGATCAAATTGCTGTCTGCAGGCATGGAAATCTCGAAGAGGCGTGACAAACACGAAATTCCCCTTTTCATGTGCTTTGTCACATATGAGCACAAACACATTGTTTTATCAGCTGTGTGTAATTATTCTCGATTTAGACACGACGTCAGCTGCCAACCCAGGACATCAAATGTCCACTTGGACATGCCACGCAGAGAAAAGTCCCAGCCAAACCAGAGTCGAGACTTTGGACCAGCTCTCTCTTTGGCCCGAGCCCTGCCGCCAATTGAAACCTGAGCAGATGGTCCACCGCCATACAGAGGGAGCGCTTTCCCAAAAGAAATGACCCAATATTTGGCAATAATCTCAGAGATGTCAGAGATGGACTCAGGTTATTTTCACCGGATATCATGCAGAGGGTAAGAGGGGACAGGCGTTTGAGCGGCCCATAAAAATGGCTCAGATTCAGAGGGGACTGAAATTGCCGACACGCTCTGGTAATGATTACATCACCCTCACCTCTCTCTACCTGCTAAACTAATCCTATCTGTAAAGTGCTGCATCTAGTGAGGGCTTTTGGGGGGAATTACATGGCGGTTCGTTATAGTGTGAATGATTTCAGCGAAGAATTCTGAAGCCCCTCTTGATTTCCATTAGCAATAACAGATGGCGTGTAATGACGCAATTATTAAGCATTAAGTTAAGATTACACACAGTGAATAAAGATAAGCGCATCTCTGGATCTCATTAGTTTCCATTACATTCAATCAACGGCTGAGATTAGCTTCTTAATTCTGTCGATTTCACGATGAGCAAAGTCTGTTAAAACAACTGACTCCATTGATCCAACAGATATTTTTGTTCCATTCTCATCACCTCCATTGACATGTTGACTGATGAAGACAGAAGGATTCGACCAGTAACAACACAAATCCTATCGGGAAACAAAGAACGTGACTCCTGGTAAATAATGCGGTCTCTCTGGTATTACGCTGCCACCACTGTCTACTTCTGCGAATGGTATCAATAATAAGGTCCATTTCTAGGTTGCTGTCTGCGCATGATTCGCTCTGAAGCGTGCGTGTACGGCAGTTGTCAGTTATTTTTCTGGGATATTTTGTTGTTGAGCCAATTAAATTCAAAGCGTGAGTTTCTGACACATGAGCACCCTTCCATACCTGTGTTGGCACCCTCTGTGCCAGGAGGGATCGAGTTCCCAATGTCTATTGTAAATTCTTGGTGAAATCCATCTTGCACTTGGCGGAAAGCGAAAATTGCCCAAGAACAGAATGTTAGGGATGTGTGCACTTCACATGTACTGACACAAAGAGGCCTCCTCTAACACTACAGTTGCAGCTACATAATATTGAAATGCTGTTAATATAATAAGTGGCTCTAACATGCACGATTGGCAGTGCACTTGGTAGCAACATTTTCTTTGTGATAAGAATGAACAAAGCAGAGTGCAAAATGCATTTCCTGAAACATCCATTTAAAATGTTATTAGTTATCAAAGGCCTTTACACACCGTATGATTATGATGCATGTCAATATGTTTTTGGAGGCGGGCACTTTCACACTGGACGAGAAAATTACACAGTGAAAAAGTGATGCCGTTTCTAAAAAATGTTGGCGCACGGTCAATTGTTCTGAGCCTTCTTAGCACAAATAAAGGCGTCACATGGTGCAGTACACTTATATTGTACAGCAACTCAGAGGCGCTTTAGTCTGAAGACGGCAAACTGTATCACTCCTTTCAACCTCAACGACAAAGGCAGAACAGATTCACTCCTTCTGTACTTACATTTCACAATAAAAGCCCTCAACATACATACATACATACATACATACATATATATAAGGTATATATATATATATATATATATATATATATATATATATATATATATGCGTAACTGTTTACCAGAAGGAACTACAATTTATTCAGAGCATTTCGCTAAAAGGAAACTTAATCAGATAGCTTCTTATGCCGTGTTCACACTGGACGCGGCGCGAATTTGCGGCGCGACCAGATTACATGCAAAGTCAATGCACAGACGCGCTGCCCCGCGAAAAGGCGATTTTTTTCGCCGGGCGGCGCGATAGACGCGTTTGAGGCGATGCGAACAGAATGTTTGACGCGGGGCGAACAGAGCGAAGGACGCGCCGCGAATTCGCGTGAGTTGAATTATCCCAACTCCAGCGGAGAAATCGCGTGACGCAAAGTTGCGTCAGCCAATCAGCGTTGAGAAGCTCCGCCCGTCATCACCGCCGTCTTGCCGGTCCTGAATGAAACTGCTGCTGCTCCGCCAGAACCAGCACTGGCAGCGGCCGTCATTGAGACGCTGTTGTGGGACTACGGATAATATTATGAACCCAGACACCATGGAGTTTGAGGTTCTGACGTATGTGGAGTTTACACAACAAGTATAAAGCAGAACTAGTGGTTATTTCCATGGTGGATGAAGGAATCGGTATCCGTTTTACGGAGATAAGCAGACGCAGTTCCTGGAGGAGTCGGTGAAATTCACCGAGCTGTGTGTGGCTACGGATGGTGTTATGAACCCAAACACGAGGACGTTTCATTTTCCGACATGTTTGGGACTTCCACAACAAGTATAAAGCAGAACTAGTGGTTATTTATTCCATGGTTGATAGTGGAAGTGAAAGCTCCTTTCACAGAGACAAGCGACTGAGATAAGCCACGCCCCTTTCGCGGCGTGATGTTTCGAGTTTGGTGTGAACACCCTAGTTTCACTCGCGCGAGTAAACTTCCGCGGTGAACGCGGCGCGATAATTCGCTCCGCGTCCAGTGTGAACACGGCATTAGGCTACACAACATATTTACCTCAGACAGCCTGCCAGATGCTGCTTTTGGGTCAATAGGATCCCCGTAGTTGTTACAAATTACCAGCACTGCTGGTGTGAATAGTTTTGATGCAAAGTCGAGCATTTCACATTGGTATTGTTTATTCGTCAGGTTCCCGAAGTGCAAAGGACTTAATGCCTCAGACAGGGCAAACTCCACACCGAACCACATGTTATGAGAGTCACGTGTTTTAAAAGTGTCTTAAAAACGTGGTTAACCGTGTGATTTAAACACAACTACATGGTTAAGTTTAGGAAAAGATCACGGTTTGGGTTCAAATGGAGCTCAAGCGGAAGCTCAGTAAGGAAGACACTCTTTACACTTCGGTTCATTTACAATCTCAGCCTCTAATTCTCAGAGCGATTACTCCATCAGCTGTACGTTAAATGAACCAATCAAATTCTGCGCAGTTTCTGTAAGCCAATCACATGGTTGTTGTCAAACTTTTAAATAGGTTCCCCTCTCTGCTGCTGTCAGTTGTCATTTCAGCTCAAACAGATGCGACCCTCCTCCACCCCAGGCTCCTCCAATCAGCAACTCCCTTCTTCACCACCACCACCAGTCTGGACTCCAGGGGGGAATCTGCCTTAGCAGATATCAGCATCACTACCCCTTGCTTATCCTAATTCAGGATGGAGTCCAATCGCCAAAGACTTTGCACTATTCAAATATATGCAATTGTAATAAATTATTGTTAAACTCTGAAACAAGTCTCTCCTGATTGAAATTTGTTATGTACGTACGTTAAGTTATAGCATAAAACCACAACGTCCCGAGTTCCATTCTGGCCTTGGGACCTTTGTTGCATGTCATTCACCCCCCCACCCTTCATTTCCAGTCTGCCTTTATGCTATCATCTGTCTAATAAAAGGTGAACAATGTCAAAGAAGTGATCTTGAAATAGAGAAAAAAAACACCAGTCAAAGTTTTTGACTCTTATGGCAGGAAGTGAAAAAGGGCATGCCTGCTCAGCAGACTCTCTAAAGGTAACAAAGAAGATTTCTCAAGGGTAATGGCTGAACTTAGCTCATCACTGTCGTTAAAGAAGGGGCTTACATTATTAGGTCTCCTCCACTTTCTGCCTAATGTAGTGTAGAAAAGGCTCATGCAAATTCAGGGTAAATCCAGTTATAGGCACAATGCCTTCTATCCTGCTTGCTGCTGCCAGTCCAGAGAGTGAACAGGCATTTAAAGCATTGCTGCCGTTGCAATGAGTGTAAGTTCCCCTAGAAGAGAGCTTTAGATAGATATATGAAGAAAAGTACAACACTATATCAGACTCTTGGATGTGGTTTGCTTCTCTGCATGATTTGACCTTGCACCATCTTTACTGAGCTCGTGACACGAGTTTAACGTGTTGGAAATGAGTCTCAGCGTGGCATTATTGACGCAGCTTTGATGTAAACACTTTTCTCTGAGGGTGTTAAAGATTGTTTTCAGGATTTAGAGAGCTATTTCCTTTGCAACTGAAATGTGGTGTAATTATCGCTGAGGCTTTCTACATTATACAGACGTTTGCACTTCTAACAGGAGGAAAGATAAACAACTTCAGAATTAAAGATTCATTCTGCTTGCAGCCCTTCGCCCTATGATCTTTGGACTACTCCCTTGCATAACACACACAAACACACATGCACAAACAGCGGTATCCACAGCCCACCAGTCTTGTTAGGCATTCTGCTGCAGTCCTGATGCAGGGAGGGCTGAGGACCAACTCCATCCACCATGATGCACACATCATTAAATCTTGAAAATATATGAATTATTCACAGCTACACATAAGGCCATAGAGCATCATGTCATTGTTATTATATATGTGTGTCTAAATGCCTTTGTGTGTGCGTCAACATTTATGAGCGCACATGTTCATGCTATATAGAGCACACATGCATTTATAACAATAGAGGCTGTTTCCGAGAGGAATAATAGAGGGATGTACGTTTAGTGTCTTTATTTTCACTCTGCATCATAGAAACGATTTGAATGTCCGTGGTGGAGATCATTATGCTGAGACTGTCCACACAAGAAAAACAAAAGTTAACATTGAATATATTCACGACAAAACCATCAGCAAGCAAGGTTAAAGTTATTCCACATTAAGATTTTACCACTCAAAAGCTCAGGTTATCTGCATCATCAAGGCGGTGTTGAGTGTAGTTTGAGCACATTGGACCTGTCAACATGAGCAAGTATAATCGGATTATCATTCAAATGTATGTGACAAACTTTTTCCCCAACCTCACCCCGCCCGCTTCAAACCACTGAGAAGAGCGCAGAGAGAAAAAAACTAAGCGGTTGAAAAATGAAGCCAACGCGCCAATAACTGCAGTTCCCCAAATGGCCACTTGAGGCTGGCACCCAATGCGAGTCAATCCACATTGACCCCCATGTTAAAGTGCCCAACTTTACGCCAGAAATGTTTTGTAGTCTGGTTCAACAAACGGATTTGGTTTCCACGTTCAAGAGAACTGTACGAAGGCACATTTTCATATAATTCACACATTTAAATGATATTACGGCTTAAAGTTATCCATTATTAAGGTCGTGACTGCTTTGTGTGACAGGTGGGTGCCGGCTCAGGTGACTCGCGGCTAGCTGTCTCCTCTGCTGCATCACCCTGTCAAGTCTACTGTTGATAAATGATCCCTGGAAAACTGGAAAAATGTCCAAGAGCCTGGGTTGGAGTGGAGGCATGAAATATTGTATCATCTGCATAGAAATTAACATTAATGTACTTATGTATGTATGTATGTATGTATATATGTATATATAGTTAAAAATGCCCTTACCAAACCATTAACATAGAGGTGAGAAATCAGAAAAATGTTCATGAATTATTTTTGTAACATGGATAATTTATGAAGGATTTTGGAAGCATGCTGCACCACCCTCAAATCAGTCTTGAAAATGAGAGGAAGAACAACAGCATTAGTCTTATCAGTTTCAAAACAGCATATAGTTATGTACAATGGAAAACATATACATACTGTATTGAAATGAACTTTGTTGGATGGAACCCGACATCTTCAAGATCTTCATTTCCTATGACTGCTTCTCTGTCATTTTTGATACAGAACTTGAAACTTGAAACTCGTTGGGCCAACATAACATCAGATTTTATCACAAGATCTGCTGTTTGTTTCTCATTTCAAAACGCCTGTCAATTTTGGTTTCTTTTAACCAAGACCCAAACCTTAACCAAGTGGTTTATATTGTAAACATGAAGAGGAAAGTCCCCGAAGGACTCGGGATACTCCATCGGAACTAGTTTGAATGACGTGTTTTCTTGTCACATCGGAAATCCAAACTGCTTCTTCTGGGATATGAGGATAGCTGCGCACATTTTCCGAAAATCCCTCCTAGAAGACACTCAATTGTTCATGAACACTGATAGAATTAAGGACTTCACAAGCGTAATAGCCTTTGTGGCTACCGACATCCAGGTGTGTTTAGCAAGCCGGAGACAAGCACAGGTGTCTGAAGCCGACAATGCTATTTACATCGCTTTTTTGTTGTTGCCTAAACCGAACCAAACCTTTTAACCATATTGTGTAAGATCGTTAAACCCTGATTTGTAATGTCTTCAGAAGGCACAGACAAGTGTTGACATTGTAAGGGAGTCACTAAAGACATCTTTTGACATTTGAGGACTTGCTGAAGAGAATTCTTTCAGACTGAATCATTCCCTGTGTTATGTGTTGTGTTATGTTGTGCAGTAGCTCTTTGTTCATGCTGCATGTGCCAAAAGTCAGCCAGAGCAGAAGGAAAGAAACTTCATATTTGGATTTAGTCAGTTGTTATTTTTCAAGCCTTCCTGCTCCCAGAAAACTTAAATATTGTACCAGTGTTGTCATTTTCCAGGTTTGAGTGTATGATTATTCTTTTGACTGTATTCAGCATTCCCCCCCTGCAGCGGAGATGAAGCCGTGTCTGGGGAGGAGTGAAAACTAAAGCACAATGTTGTGGAGATGCTCACTCTCTGATCTACTGGTGTGTCACTGACAATGCAAACATGTAATTGTTAAGAGATTTTAATCCGACCGGTCGTCACTAAGCAAATATATTTTAATCAGAAAGGGTTTGCCGAGCGCGTCTGCTCTTTTCCAGAAACACCTCAAATAGACAGAGAGGGAGAGGAGAATATATTTAACTCAAACCCGTTAAGGCCTCCCTCTGCCCGTCTCCATCTGGGAGACAATCCCAATCCCAGCCTTCTTTTCACCGAATCAGAGGGCCATTTATTTTTAATGGGCAGCCTTCAAAAGGAAAATAAAAAACAGCTTTTACTTGTCCTCCCTTCTCCTCTGTTTTCCATGCCAGGCCACTGAGAAACGGGGAGGTATGAATAAATTAGTGGCAGGATCTGATTTTCTCGGGGCAGAGCGATAAGAAAAGTGTTTATGATGAGCTGAATGCATGGAACCCTTTTGTTTATAAAAGCAGGACCGGCGGATGCACAGAGTTATACGGAGGGCCGGGTGCTCATATGAGGAAATATGCCTGTGATGAGCACAATGAGCTGTGTTATGTTTTACAATAACGGTCTGCAAGATTGAAAAGCTCGAAGAATTGAAAAACTTGGCTTCAATGAAGGCTGTAATTCTGACTGCAGACATCTTGCCTATTGTTGATAACACCGCTTCACGTTAAAGACGGACACTATTTTCTCTAAATGTGTTGTTTTTACACTGGAATGAAGTCATTTTGGTTCATAACAATAAATCCATTTCGCTTGTAGTCATCTTATGATGATGTTTTTTTTTCTGTGAAAGAACTGGCTTTGCTTTAGTGACCTATATAGGCATCCAATATAACACTCATGACCAAAGCTTTCTGCAATATTTATTTATTCACTTTGGGAGTAATGTATCTATTTTAAAGTTTTTATTTATGCTAAGAAAGACACTAAATTCTGGCACCAGGTGACGATTCAAAATATTGAAATATAATTGAACATAATGCATTAAGACTTTTAGTCATTCAGTATTGCTTTCAAATATGTATTGTCCTGTAGATTGACTTTTCTCATTTAGTGTTATCTATACAGAGGCATGATTTACTCTTCCCTCCTCTTCTGTGTTTTTAACCTCTTGTAAAGGTGCATGTGACACATATTCACCCCAATGATGAATAAAATACATTTTATTATATTTGCAAATCTCTGTATGTAACATTGATCTTGGTTGAAATAACAAGGGGATTAAAATTAAAAAATAAATAAAATAATTCCACATAATGCATCCACCTATTGAGCTCCTTAACATACACTTTAGGACCAAATCATGTTACCAGCTGATATGTTGGGCAACTTTGAGAGGACAGGGTGAATTTCAGATATGTAACATTAATATTGGCTGAATTAAAAGGGGGATGCAAATCCTGGCAGGTGAAACAATAACTAATGCCACCTAATGCATTCACCTATTCAGTTCCTTTACATACATGTTAGATGGTGATCATGATCAAACAATATAAGCAGCTGATTATTTTGTATAGCTCTTTAGTGTGAATTTCATATATATAACATTAATCTTGGAACAGTATCCATTTCATCCATTTAAAACTCACCTGGTCTGAGGAAGGAGCTTTGCAGACAATCAAATATACCTCTAATGAATAATTGCTCCACATTATAACTTCGTTTATACAGATCTATGAATGCAGATATTTCCATACATTTAATAAGAATGTATAGCCTTAACTGGAATAAAAGGGAAGCCATTCTATGGGCAGCTAATCTATTCTACCAAACATACATTTACCGTTTAACTTCTCAGTGACAACTTCAAATCAAACTGTGAATTCATTAAATGGTGTTATCAGCACATACTTCATTTAATCTACTTTGACAGTGAATGTGACATGTGTCTGCATTTAAACACCTTAATTTAAAATAACAGTCGAGTGTTGCTTTCTGAAATCCGTAAAAAACACAACGAAAAAGAGTTCGCCCTCAGGAATGTTTAAAGATTATTCAAAGAAACCGTGCAAATTTCAGACCAATCGTATCAAGGAAAAGTGAGGCTACTGAGTCTAATCAGATATTGATTACTCTAAACGTCGTAGAAACAAACAAGTGTCGTAGAAACAAACAAGTGTTTGATATGTTTTATGTTCCGCTCCCGCGAGGTGCATTCGTATCTCGGGCATTCCACTGGACTGTCTGCTACGGACAGTCGTGGATTGCCGTGGAGCTGCTGATGAAATTATCATCATTAGGTGTAGAAATAAAGAATGGCACAACACTGCACCAATAGTTTTTGATAACATCTTCTAATACTGTGTGTGGAGGGAGGGAACCAACAACGCCACCTGGGGAATTACAACCAGGGGAATATAAGCTTAACAACCTCAAGAGAAGTTTTTTAGAATTGTTAAGGCACACAGATTCGTTACTGATATTAGACAGAGACGTGTTTCGTAAAAATGAACCAATGCTTTTATTAAAGAAATCAAAGAAAATAATCAAGACAAAATAAACAACCAAAACCGCAGCAGGTGAACCACCTCATACATGTCCCTACCGTCTGTATGCAAACCTTTACAGCCTTGTATTTTAAGTCAGGGAAACAACCCAGACAGGTTTCTGCCCTCGGCTAACACACATGAATGACTTTGAGACATGCACCTTGTTAGCGTGAGTAACTGCGATGATCTGACGTTGGATGTCTTACCACACTTCACACTTCACACTATCTTATCCTTCTATCATCAGTATGATTCACACACTGTGGCGCCCTGATAGCCATATTGGTTAAGACACATTCCATATGACTACAATGGCCACGGTTTGATTGCCGGCTGTGGGAATTTATTTTACATTCAGACCCCTCTCTCTGCCGCTATCAAATGAAGGCTAAAATGCCCCCCCCCCCCCCCCCCCCCCAACAAAAAGAGGTTCAATCACAGTTAATATTTAATTAATTTTATAATTCTGTCTCAACGTTCATATTCATTCATCCCAACTGCATTTATGCCAACTTATTAATAAGAATACAATAATTTAAGGAGAGTCGAGAGTCTCTCTCTTTGTGTTGCATTTTGACTCTTTTTAGTAAATCTCATACAAGGAACATGAATGTAAAAGAAAGCTGCTGTGTGTGTCTGAACGACAAAAAGGCCAACATTTAAACAGATACATCTACCCAGCCCTGTAGGTAAATCAGGATTTGTGTATAAGTAAGTATACACATTATAATGTTTTAACTTGCAGTTGTCGGGGCAGCAGAAAAATCACTGTGACTTTTGGAGAAACACAACACAACCTGACACAAACACAAACACACTGCTGTGGCTAATCACGTAACCGGCGATCCAGAACTGTAGAACCCAGCCATGAGGGAACAAAGGATGTTGATCAATCATCATGCAGTTGCTTGGGTTCAATAGTCCATTAAGAGACACTACCACACCCCAGCACAACCCTGGGCAACGCCGGATTGCTACGAGCAGCCTGAAGAGGGGGGACCAATGGCGCTTTCCCTCTTCTTACCCCTGTATTTATGGCTCCCTTGCTTGGACCATGATGGTTGGGACCAATGTTCCCTCTAATTTTTTCCGGCACTGAGCAATTTCTTTTATTTCTGAGCGCACATTTCAGCACTGTGAGCAATTCGCAACCACGCGACCTGCCGAAAATGACCACAAGCCTGCGTTAGCCATAGGGGATTCAAAGAGATGACAGCAAATGCATCAATATGTATACAAGGTTGATATGTATTCAATATCCTTTATAATGGCTGGACTTTGGGAACATTTTAATGATGGTGTTTTACCAAGTCAGTTTAGTTGAACTTAAAGGATCTTTGTTGAACTTCAATAAGGGGAGGTTATGACTGGTTCACTGGTTATGACTGATAATGATATATATAAAAAATAAAAGTATCAAAGGTGTTTAGTCATTTCTCAGCAGGTACAACATTTAAGTGGAACTTCATTGAAAGAAAAATGCTAATGCAGTGCTTAACAATAATTATAGGCCTATTAAATTGACATGGTGTCATTTTTCCTAAAGGTAGCCTATATAAACAATTTAATAACTGGAGTGGTTTGCAACAAACTAGGCTACAAAACATGTAATTTGAATGTCATTGAGGGAGATAGGCCTATCTGGCTATGTGGCTCATCTTGTCTGCAGGCCTATGGAAGACACATGTCTCTGAAGAACAGCATCTGAAAAACAGGTTAACCAAAAGAGAAACACGTTTTCCCACGAGCAAACTCTCCTTTCACTTTTGCCTCCGAGCAGAATTTGCTTTCTTCATATTTAAATATGTCTGAAAGTTTCATCCTACCTGTGTCAGTTTGGACTATTTCATCTAGCCACTCATGTTTAAACGTTAGGCAGACCTTTTTCTGGGGCACCTGCTCTGCCTTTCTTTTCACCATGGTATCTATAACTGCTGGAGCAGGGCCCACCAAGAGTAGCCTAAACAGCGCCGGCCCTAGCTCATGTGGCGCTCTAGGCGAGCTTCACTCCTGGCGCCCGGAGGAGGACAGCGGGGGTTGGGGGTGCCTACGGAGGCAGAGCGCTAGCAGAGGTACAGAGCGCTAGCAGAGGTACAGAGCGCTAGCGGATGTACAGAGAGCGCATGTCGAGAAACGGGACGCTGATTGGCCAAGAAGACTCGACACGTCACATCAAAGATCTTCTATCGTGGAGGCTCACTCCTATCTCAGAAAAACTGGCGCAAAAAAGATTTTTAACCCCTGAAAAAAAATCGTTTGCGCGGTCTGAAAAATCTATTGCGCGGCCACTTCAACTGGCCTGCGCGGCCGCGCACGCGCGCAGCTTAGAGGGAACACTGGTTGGGACCAACATTTTGATCCCAACTACACATCCGTACAGTTTTGTGACCAGATCTCACGATGACACAATCTGTCCACAGACACCTGGCAAAGAACTCAAAGCCTCGTTGTCGGGGCTGGTAATGACAAAGCCTTCCCTGGGTCATTGTCGCTGTTGCAACCTAGACTCTTGCTACCAAATAGCTGCAAAATCCTGATTCGTCCTTGGCTATTGCTGCTCCTGTGGAAAGCTGATACATGCATACGTGCTTTTAGAGACTACGTTGTCATTTAGACCTTCCGTGACGTGAATAATTCAGGGTTTCAGTCAGATAACGCAAATGTATTATCGTGTACCTGGCATTGCAAAGAACATTACTGTCTACATTGCCTAGTGTAGTTTGAAGTATAAGACTAATTATACAGTGGATTTGGAGTCTGCAGAGCATGCTGGTAATACACATGTACTTTAATATTACACAGTGCATGCATCATATACGCTGTGGGTCTGGACTTGTTTATCTGTAATGTTAAGTCTTAGCTACAACCGTGTGTATGAAGGAAGAGCTGGAATAGTTGAAGTTACCTTAAATGACATGATTGGGTGGAGTTGGAGTATTTACCTCCTGAAAGCAGTGAAACGGTTCCCCATAATTACGAAAAGCATCATTAATAAGGACAAATGGAAAACCATGTGCAAAGTAGTAAAGTGGGGAAACCATAGACTGCTGGGTTCCAGTGCAGTTCTGGCGAGTAGAAATGTTTATCCCGAAATGATTTATGGTAATATCGGGCTAAATGGGGTGTGAATCCAACATTTCCCCCTAAGCTTTGGCTCATTGGAAGATCTATGTGCGAGACTGCTTCAGCCTGCAGATGGCCCAGGCTGATCGCGCTCCCAGACAGGTGGGGGAGCCCTCTCGTCTAATTGATATCCCCATTGTTCCTACTTGGTTAAGCATGCATCAGTAATCTCGACGGAGAAGGCTCTCGCAATGAATGTGTTACAATTCACAAAGCATAAAAGCACCAGCATTTTACGTCTTTGTGATGTATACTCAGTGGAGATGAAACTGCCTGTGATTATACTCTACCAAGGAGTTATATCCCGCCGGGCACCTAAATCTTTTGATAACCGCTCGTCTTACGCATCAGTGATTTCTCCTTTTATTTATTTTGCCCACAGTTGCCTAACAATAAGTGTATTAATAATAATAATAATAATAATGAAATATTGCTGTGTTATTACCTCAGGGGAATATTGCAATAACATCAATAAATCATTTTATTTACCAAGCACATTACATGGACTGTGATGTGTCGAGAACACAAACTCAGAAATGCACATTTCAATATGTAAAATGCAATCATCACAAATTATGGGATGATTGCATTTCAGCACCACAAACCAGTCTTTGTGGGGAAAAATACCACAAATTGGATGCATTAGTGTTAAGCTAGTGCTATGTTTCAAGCTACGCTAGGCAATAGTTGTATATTAGCAATAGATCAAATGGTCCATGTGATCATGTGCGATGTAATGAGAAAGGTGTCGCTCATAGTGACGAACACAAAGAGAAATATCACCCAAGTCTGCAGTTCTCCTCGGCTCTAAAGAGTGTTTTAGAGTCTTTCAGCTCATTGTTTTGGTTTTATGACCCGTACTGTGATTCACTCTCATCGCTCTCGGCAACTTTGTTCCCAGCCACAGCGGACAGGCAACATACAAAGTTAGCAGCTAGTTGGTAAACACGGTGAAGAATGTAGCAGGTGAGTTGGTTGAGACCCAAACCGAGCAAAAAACAGTCAGTATTTTACTTAAATTCACCAGATGGCCGAATGTTAAACGTGCTCTTTGCCAGATGTAAAAAAACACGACAGCTGTTTGCGTACACCTTTGGCACAATAACTTTATAATGTAGTAAAATGACAATGGTGAATTTACAGCTTGTCCTGCTGCCCACATGTCAAATTGATGCTGCTTTAAATTCTGGTTATTTGGATTGCAAAAATGGGCCAAGAGGTGGATCTTTGATGGAGCTGAGGTGACTGGGTGACACCGCAGAGCAGACAGCTCGCGACCTGGTACGGCACCCACTTGTCACTCAAAGCGGCCATGCATAACTTTAAGCTGGTGACATCATTTTAACTGGTGAGTTGTATCCAAATTCAACCCACTTACAGTTGTCATAAACGTGGACATTATCTATAGAGAGCAAAACCTTTTTTCTTCTTTTACCAGGCTGTAAACATGTTGACTTCTTCTGTAAAGTTGGGCATTTCAACATGGGAGTCAAGTGGCCATTTGAGGAACTGCAGATTTTGGCACTTCCGTGTTGGCCTCATTTCCCAGCAACAGGGGTTGCCACTTGAAAGAGCGCCCGTCTCTTTCAGTGGAGCCGAGCCCCCGCCCCTCCCAACCCCTGCTCTTATGTCTTCCTCCCCACGGCAGCGTGAGGAAATCACATGTCACCATGATATCTGGAATATTCACACATGCTACTATTTCAAGTTGCAGAGCACGTCATTCCCCCGTATGGATCCGAAAACCTCCATAGAGCGGCATATCATTTATTAAGCACGTACATGTTTGTGAAATCTGTTATGCTGTTCATTCATCATGGCGGCCCCAGATGCATGACATGTGGACCAGTTGAGATTGCGGAGCAAGAGTGCATCTCTGAAGGGCTCAGAGACCATTTAGCCTGCCTCAGCTGGCAGCCCACACATTATTCAGGGCTGGATGCCGGGGTGCATTCACACGTTGGTGTCACGGAGAGTTCAAAACCTAGCTGCTCAGCGCAGGTGTACTTTGCAACCCCCCGCATACAGCCAGAGGAGCTATTGGCACCTGTTAATTGGAATTTGACTGGATGTTTGCATGAGGTGCCTCAAATTGTTTGTTTGTGTTGTTTGGATTAGCATTTTGTTTAAAACACCTTGGAAAAAGATTCAGTCCTCAGCAGTATTCACTTCCTAGTACTTTTCTTTCAGACATAAAGTTGTATTTTTCTTTCGAACAAAAGATGTGTATTCCTTAATTTCATGCAACCAAACTCCAATTTTGACACTGTTCTGGTTGTTCAGCAATACATTTATATTTTGTAATAACATCTCTTTCATTGTTAGTGGCAGAGTCCGCCATTCCCCTTGCAGGATTCAAATTGCCTCCACACGCACAAGGAATTCACAGGCAACGATGCATTCTTCATTGTATTTTTAGTTAACCTTTATTTAGCCAGCATTCTCCCATTTTAGATTTATTTCATCTCTTTTGCAAGGGGATCCTGCCCAAGATGGCTGCACAAAAAAACAAAAAACTAATGTAATAGTTGTAAAAACAAACAAAAAAGAGAAAATGTCATCAATCAAATAAATTGTCATTCAGTGTCAGCACAAGTTGAAAGTGTTTCTGTAGCTCACACCAAGATGACGGTCCAAAGACTTTAAAGGTTCAGGAGATGAGGGTTTGATCACAACCAGGTTTTGCTTCAGGCAGACGCCAAAGGGATTTTGATCAGGGCCACCAAAACACCACGAGAACTGGATCTGTTTTATTATACATTTCTTGACCCTTTTTTTGTTAACGTTGTTTAAGTACATTTGTTTCTATTTTTTTTATAATAATACTAACAATAGCTGGCATAAGCAGGGGCCTTACCGTTGTATTTAAATTGTTTTACCTCTGCCTCTTTTACTGTTTGACACGTGCACCATTATGTCAACAGTGTCTTTCTAACATGAACAAAATGATTTAATTGCCCAAGTCCTCTTCCGCACAAGTGACAACAACCCACACAGTGTTTAAATCAAAGAATTGTTCTGGCTCTAAATATATGTAGGCTTCAGCCGGCCATAATTATTTTTCTTTAACTTTATTTCTGCCGTTCTTTGATAAGTTCCCCCATCCGTTAATGAGTTTACAAGCTCAGTGAAGTTATATACTGTACATATATTAACTTTTCATAGATTAAGTTTCATCAAGATTTCTAAACCAACTACAGTTTAGTTTAGATATGTTTTAAATATGAATTGAAGTGAACAAATTGCTGCATATTATATTTTTTTATGGTTAATGACCAGCAAAACAGACTGATGAAGCTTTTTGAGTCTGATTTTAGTGACGAGCACATGGTTTAGTTGAGTCAACAGCACTTGTAGTTATACAATAGGGCTGCACCTCACATTGCTTTGGTCTGTTTTGTAGTGGAGGGAACAACCACTTTCTAATCAAGTGGATTATAATCGGTTTTATGGGAAATGAGCTCGACGTGACAATCAGTTTCTCAGCAGGCACAAATCAAGTCGAGTCACCCTTTAAACTTGATTTACCAAATCCATAGATGCGTCAAATTGAGTCAAATGAACTGCATCACTTGAGCTATTGTTAATGGTGTTCGTTTTACAACGCGAAACCTGCTCTGTGCATGTTTTCCTCTTTGCAGTCGATCCAGCACCATTGTATAATCAGTGACAATGTTGTGGCAGTGGTGGATCCATTAGACCCTACAGATGTCACATAACTGGGACTGAACGACACAGGTGGAGCTATATGGCTCCATAGGAGATCCGAATAAAAGCCATATAGTTCTGCCTATTATCTATTCCTGCACAGTGGACAGACCTTGGCTTCTGGTATCCTATTACATGGTGACCAGGTAACTTTATATTCATTTGTTTAAATACAAATGTGAAGAGAAAAATAAAATAAGATGTTCTGAAAACGCTGACTGCCAACCTTGGAGTTTATGCTTCAATTACAGTATGCAAATCTATTATAATATAAAGTAAATATTGCTTTATCCGGTGATACTTACCCAGAAACCTCATTTGCATGGATGGATTATGAGAAACTGGGCACCCGGGTACAGACATGTAAAAGCCCCACGGAAAGAAACGCACAACAACTACAAACGTGGCCACGTCTTGTGTCTTTTTGTAGTAATTTTGCATCTCTTTGTAATGTGTCTTGTTGTAGTTGTTTTGTGTCTCTTTGTAGTACTGTTACGTATCTTTGAAGTCTAGTTGTAATCTCCGCAGTCGAGCCCGTTAGTCTGTGCTCCATTAATAATCCATCCATGGTTGGTAGAGAGGACTGTGTCTATCTCTGTGGTTAACAAGCAGACATTTTACAACACACATGTTCCAATGAATGAATTGCATAGCACCTCCAGAAGTCATCCAATAATCATCCCCTCTTTACCAACACCCAGGGCTTTACAAGACAACACTCACCCTTGATTAAGAGAGCATTCACATCAAGTATGTTTAGAATGTTGTATGCAGGCTCGTTCATGCAGAACATCGCAATGCTCTTTCAAGAAAGCTGTGTGGTGCCATGTTCAGTAGGGCGAGAAAATAGCTAATCAAACCACTGAGAAGGGGCTAGATTGCAAGGTTTTGTATGCATGCAATGGATCGCTGTCTTAAGTGGTACCAACACAGGATGAGGTCAATTATGGCATGGAGAGCAGATCATCTGTCGTGCTCAGCTAGAGTTGAACTGGATTTGTTATGAACCCCCCCCACCCCCCGCTGAGATGACATGTAACCAAAACTCTGCCAACAAGATAATTATGAGTCATTTTGTTCAGTTTTCCTGCGGTTTTTAGTTGTAATTATGCAGTGTGATAAATTCCAAAACCAAACCCAAAAATGTGACAAAGTGTTTCAGAGACACTAAGCTGACACAGTAAGCCATCCGTCTGAACAATAAACGTATGGGGTGTCAGCCCCTTTGGGCCCAAAGTGACTCACTCAACACTTCACAACTGACACAGAGATGAGAAGCCGGTTGACAATGACCTCTGAAGTGCTGCCAACTCGTTTCCACATGAGGCTCACACTGGATCTACATACACTACAGGCTAATCGGTACTATTCAACCCTTTTATCAGGAAGCAAATTATCTGATCATTTCATCATCATATGACACCGTATCGACGGGGATCTGGTTATGAAAACCAGAGACGTGATAATGTGATAAGACCACACGATGGTCTGCTGGTCCAGCGTGGTCTCCAAAAAGGACATAAAACAAAAATGGATTGTCACTTACGTTTTGAGAGAGATGCCTTTTCCCCCGGACTACGTTTGTTTTTCACATATCACAAATATGTTTCTTATCAGAGGCCGATGTGGATAATCTTCACTAATTTTAATTTACATCCAAAACGTAAATATCATACTTACTTTTAAGCGAAACAACTACTTGTCAAGTTTTGTAGCCCAAGTCATTTTGTAATTATTATTTTTCTTGGTTAATCATGTATTTCAAACCGCAGCCATAATCCGGGAGAAAATGTTTTTCCCTTGAAACGCAA
Source organism: Myoxocephalus aenaeus (assembly GCA_038501785.1). Lineage (NCBI taxonomy): Eukaryota > Metazoa > Chordata > Actinopteri > Perciformes > Cottidae > Myoxocephalus > Myoxocephalus aenaeus. The sequence goes on along the minus strand of JBAMJR010000251.1, from coordinate 968,545 downwards.
TTGAGAATGCAGTTCAGTTGTATGAACATACATGAAACATTTTGCAGGAGTCTTAGTTGGTCGGTCGAATGTATAGATTGTCAAGAAGGAATTTTGTCAGGATTTTGTCAGGATTTTGTCAGAGGATGAATCCTAGTGACGCCACCATGAGATTGATAATGTTTTTCATCTTATGTTAAGACAGTTTATTAATGTCTAATGTATCTAGCACTAAGGTCACTTACACAGTGAAATATCTTGACGTCTCCCAGATGGATTGCTGCAAATCTTTGTATAATCATTCTATGATTTTAGTTTTTTTCCCTCAAGAGCCAACATGAGGTTGAAATTGGAATGCCTTTAGTTTTTCCAGTATGAACTGCAAAACTAAAGGCATTCCTATCAGCCTCAGCTTCTATGGCGACTGTAGACCCTTCATCTTATTTTTAAATCTCAATGTATCCTTTTACACTTGAGCATCATTTCATTTTCAGCTTCTTTCTGTTCCTACAGTGTTATTCAGATCTCTCCATGAACCTAGAGCCCCTAACAAGTGCACTCTGCACACAGACAAGCTATAACTCCCTTAGGCTCAGCCGCCATCAGCGTGTCTAAAATATGCTATGCTGCATAAAATAAGAAGTCGAGAAGAGAAACAAAACAAAAGTCAAATCTTACAGCGAATGAAAAGCTCTCACACTCAGTACTTTTGCTTTGCCTGAGGATACAAATATCTTCAAAGATCTGACAGAGAAAAGGCAAAGATGTAGAGGGGGAAAAAAATAGCTTTTCCACTTAAAAAGTGCTAATCTACCTCCTTTTCTGCTGCTTTTATTTCCAAGGATGAGGGCAGAGCCTAACGCAGGACAAAGCTACCAGGTTTGGTCAAGAGTGATCTTTCAGCGCCATCATTATCACACTTTGACTTTCAAAGAAAAGAAGAAAAAGAAAGGAGTTTACCTGGGGAAATCTGCACCTGTACTACCAACACAAAGGCATTTCCCCAGCTATCCTGGCCTTCCAGCAGCCAGAATAATTAAGATGTTGAATGCACATTATTACACAAATCCATCAAAGACCTGTGTGCATTTGCATTATGCCCCGTGCGTTGTGTTTTTTAAATTATGGGCCGGAGAGTGAATTATAATCCCAGTGAAATGAGTGATAAATGTTCAAGGAGTCCATTTGCCCATACTTTCCCATAATCACAACTTTATTGAATCCACTGTGGGCCATCAACACAGTTGCTTGCAGAGCCATGAAAGCATTTAAATATGCAAACACAGCATATCCAGTGGAAAACAAGCCTTTACATGCCATTAAATATTTAGATCCTCCGCATAGAATAGTTACGGGCTGTGTAAATAATGGAAACGCACACATATACAACTACATCATGCTATGAATGTTTGGTAGACCAATGTCATTTTGATATCCTTTCCACGCATTAGCGCGGGGAAAAAAATATTTTATACTGAGGCTCCGCATCCACCTGCCCGCCATTTGTGCCATTTGTAATCTGCAGGAGCTGACATCATCCTCACCATTATTCATGCAGCGAGGTCACATGGGCATCTGAAAGACTCAAACTTTAAACCAGCTTGCACTACTGTCATCATTATCACAATGTAATCTTCCCCTTTTAAAAAAATAAAAAATAAATCTGATTCCTGGTGCTTGTCTTATACTGCAAACATATTACATATTTCAGAATTGACACAGTCATTCTTAATTTGCTTATGTTACACTCTTATTAGTAATTGAACTTTCCCTGATTGCAGCGATATCCATTTAAATGTCATCCAGTGATAAAAAAGGATCTGAGCAATAAGGCCTGGTGCATCCTGACCTGAGTGCTTGGCAACGACTGAAGAAAAATATTTTAGGCACTGTAGGGAATGAATCTTTTGAAAAGCTCTTTAATTAATTAATTAATAAATTGTCTTGTAAGGAACCGTAGTTGGGAGAAATCAGAGAAGATATAATGCTAATGAGCAGAGATTACGTATTTTATTGGCTCTGAAATGCCCTCACAATTTATTTTTGTACCAAATGTTTGCACTTAAATTCTACCCAACATTAGGCCTCTGCACACGTTTCATTTGTATATATTTTGTAATCAGTTTCATTGTGAGCTAAGTAATACTAAAACATCAACATATGTGTTTCTTTAGTTCTGTGTTACTTTGGTCATTCTATTCCCGACATGTGTTTATTTATTTCTTTACCCGCTTCTTCCCTCCTTTGATTGACCTACTTTTCAGGATGCTAATAAGTCAGCAGGGAAACGTTCGAGTTGCTCACCAAACGTGCTCGCCGACATCACACTGTCAGCCCTTTTACTGTCGATGTAGTCTCTTTCTTTTTTCCCCCAGGGTGGTGAGGCTAGATGGGGGAGATGAAGTTGTGTCCCACCGAAGCCGCCATCTAGTCTTTATTTTTGGGAGCCCGAAATATGGAAACAGATTCTTAAATGGTAACTTCTGTATTGTTTAACCTTGACCCTGTTTTCCCACATTTTTGTGACTAAGTGACTAATGGGGACAACCTTTTTTTCAAATTGGTCCCGTATCGCGGCAGAACGTGCAGACGGCAGCCACTAAACGGGCTGCAATGTAATCGCTCGGGGCAACACCTCGCCATCAATGTATGTCCACTAAAAGTGCTTATTTTTGCCACGGACAGGCTCAGGTGTGTTATTATAAGTGTCTGACAACATCATGGAAAGAACCCCACAGAGAAATAAAACCCTTTTTGTCTTTTACAATTCGCTTGATCCAGTTTAAGGATTTATATTTTTCAAAAGAGAGAAGCAAAATGCTTTTTCGTAACACTGCTATGGTCAAAGGCGTTCAAAGTAACGTATAATTCCAGTCATGTAGCAGGCTTAATCGTTCTCAATCAAGGTTGGATGTTCATCGTTGGAAAAAACAAAAGCTCAACAGGGAAGCAGTGCACTTCTAAAAACATCCCCTGCCTGTCACGTATGTGCTTTGTATGCATAGTGAGAACAAGCTCGTCGACATCAGGGATGTGAGGTCATCGGATTGCAAAGCCGGCCATTGTGAGGGTCAAAGTTCACGCTCATCTGAGTGAGGTCCTAAACCTACTCCGAGGTCTGCTCTCCAACCGGCACCAGGCCGAGAGCAGGTGATGAACAATGAATTTACACCCACACTGTGAGCTCAAATTGACAGTATTGTAATGTATTAATATATTCAAATGGGAAGTAATGCGTGCTTATTCAGAGGAGCTTAAATATGTTACCGTTCGAAGAGATTATGTTCTGCATCTCTGATGAGCTTAGTTGCAAAGCATGTCTGTATTATTGTGGAAGTAGACGTAATCTGTAACACAAAACGCTGTGTGAAAACCACATGGCAAGTACAGGCGGCATATAATCAGAGCGCGCTTCACACAGTGGCAGGTGGTACATTGTCAGCTGTGAATGTGTGAACAAAAGCACAATTATAACTTTCCCACATCACCTGCTCCAAATTAGCTCGGCTGAGCCTCAGATTCAGCCTCAGAGCTGGACACAGAGAGGAAACGACAGCTTGGAAATACTTTCTGTCACACACAAAAGGGGATAATTTAAGACCTTTCTTCTTTTTGACAAAGCAATGCAGATTACTGGGGATTCCTTTATTTATTGATGCTTACTATCAAATGAATATTTAGACAAATGCGCTAATTCACTTTCTTGCCAAGAGATTTATGAGAAGATTGATACCACACTCACTTCTGTACGTTAAACATGAAGCTACACCAGCAGACAGTTAGCTTAGCATTATGACTGGAAACAGGGGGAAAACTCTGTCTAAAGGTGAGAAAAGACACCTATCAGCACCTCAAGCTAATGTATTAACATCTTACACCTTGTAGGTTAAATTCAGACCAAAGAGGTTCACTGAGGGTTACGGGCAGAATGTTTCCAGTCTTTGGATGGACCTGTACTTGTATCAGTGGTGTATAAAGTACCCAAAAGCCGTACTTGAGTAAAAGTAAAGATACCTTACTGGAAAATTACTCCAGTAAAAGTAAAAGTCACCTAATAAAATACTACTTGAGTAAAAGTCTTAAAGTATCTGATATTTTCTGTACTTAAGTATCAAAAGTATTTTTCTGATATAAAATGTACTTAAGTATTGAAAGTAGAAGTACAAGTACATGCTTTTAATAAAAAAGCAAAGGGTCAGAATTTTGAGAATTATGAAGTTTATTCTTTTAAGTGCTGTGGCCACCATGACCAAGGACAAGGAGTTGTGTTGATACAATAACTGGGTTGGCTGGGATCCATCCATATATATTATGTTCAACATAATATAATGTACCTAAGTATACTTTTGCATCTACTATGAACTTATCATCATAATTCTCCAAAAAGCAATATGACACTAGGACTTGTAACAGTGTGGTTATAAGTATGCTCATTCCGCCCGCCGTGGGTCTCTTGGTACCGGTCTGTGGGTCTCTTGGTACCGGTCTGTGGGTCTCTTGGTACCGGTCTGTGGGTCTCTTGGTACCGGGCCACAGAAAGAATGAATGAAACATTTCAATTAAATAAAAAAAAATCAAGGCCGGAAAGATGTTTTATTGTGAAAAATGACCGCATACATCCGTCTGTGGTAACCTCAGACGGAATCTCTTGACACATGTCAAGATGTTACGTTACTCTAAAAATGAAACGTAAGTCTGTTACAACTCTGTCGGTGATCTGGAAACCAAGGCAGAGTATCCTGAGATCGCCAAAAAAGCATGAAAACCTGCTTCCATTCCAACATCCTGTCTTTGTGCAGCGCGTTATAAGTTAAGCAGTAGACTGGACTAAAGGTTTAGTTAGGAGTAGCCTGGACATAACGAACACACGTCAGGTGTCGTTGTCTCCCGTCTTTCCGAGGTCGGACCCGGTCTGTGAAAATATTGTCTTCACGTAACCGGTCCGTGACGCATAAAGGTTTGGGAGCGCTGGACTAGAGGATGTAGAGGGAAAATGCAAAACATTGTGATTCGCAAAACCTGCTTGGTGGAGTCTGCGTTCCACCACAGTCCCGGATGTGTTTTTTTTTCTAAAGATAGATTTGATTTTGTAGCGAGTAACGAAGGTTTCAGGAGAAATGTATCGGAGTAAAAGTATCATTTTTCTTTGCAAAATGTAGTGAAGTAAAAGTAAAAGTAAACAGAAATATAAATAGTAAAGTAGAGTACAGATATCCCCAAAAACTACTTAAGTACAGTAACGAAGTATTTCTACTTCGTTACTATACACCACTGACTTGTATAGTGCTTTTCTAGTCTTCCGACAACTCAAAGCACTTTAACATCATTCACCCATTCATACACTGTTGGGAGGAGCCACCTTTCCATTAGGACTAACTAATATCCACACACCGTAGGCACAGCTATGGGAGTCATTTTGGGGTTAAGTGTCTTGCCCAAGGACACATCGGCATGGGCTAGCGGAGCCGGGGATCAAACCGCCGATCCTCTGATTGAAGGACGACCTAGCTCACCGATGAACCACAGTCGCCGACAGTTTTTATGCTAAGCTAAGCTAACCGCCTCTTGGCTATAGGTTCATATAAGGTATTGATCTTCTCATCTAATTCTCAGCAAGAACATGAATAAGCGCATTTTCTTTTTAGATGTACCAAACACTGCAAACCTTATATCCAATAAGCCAGATTTACAGATTTCTTATCTATTTTGATGCCTCATCAGCTCCGATACAGAGCAGGCTTTGAACATACCCAGGGGTGGATTGGCCATAGGGAGTACCGGGAGTTTTCCCGGTGGGCCGGTCAGTAATGGGCCGGCAGTGGCTGACCTTTTTTTTTTTTTTTTGTTGTATGTAAAGAGACGCATAAGTGGCCCAGTGGCCCTATGACAGGCCCAGTAGTCCCGCCCACGCATTTTCCAGACCCCCCCTCGTCCAATCACCTTTAATGATGAGCTAATGACACATCATTAGCAATCTGTGAGAGAGAAGAGAAAGAAAAAATGGAGAAAAAACGAAAAGGCGGTGCAGAAAAACTGAGGGAAAAGAAGAAAAAAAAGCTCTCACAACAGATGCTGCTAAGAGCAGAAATATAATAAACATGTTTGCTGCTGCGGGGGCCGGCGGCGGGGGCGTGGCCTCCGGCTCCGGGGCTTTGGCTGCGACGGGCGCGGCGGGTCCCTCAGGAGGGGTCGTCGGACAGTGAAGGTGAGGCTCCCGCTGCCATGGTGGGACAGGAGGGGGAGGAGGAGAGTGGTGGTGGTGATAGCAGGTGAGTGTGCTAGCTAACATGTTGTGGATAAACACTCATGCACTAAATGTTCAGAAACGTTGTCTATGAACTTTACTTGACATAATAGATCTAAAGTGTTGGAAAATGATATACTATCCTGATTAATTAACCACTATGTTATGGTGCTGTGGTTTGAACATGCAGATCTGCTTTTTCACAATTTTTATAATTACAAATCAGGTCACCAGAGTTAAAGTGTTTTAAGTATCAATACACTTTCTTCAAGCCCACTGTCCAATTTGTTCAAATATGCTTTACCTATTTTTTTCTGTCAGTGTTTATGGTTTATTGTCCTTGCTTTTCTTTTTTTGAACACTTATTTATGGACATTTTCTGATTAAATTACATCAAATAAGAGACAAGGAGACATATTTCACATTATACAGTTAAAACTAATGAAACACTGATTAACTACTGTTACAATTAAACATCTGCATACATATTAGGGGTGTTCAAACATATTCCGTACTATTTCTCTCCTTTTCACGTCCAGGTTTGTGCCCAGTACATCGTCTCTCTCACCAGAGACCCCAAGCCCACCCATTGATTATTTCACCCGTCCCAACCCAGACACCCTTCAGCTATTTGCATCACCCTCAACAATCAACAACAAGTAACCCCAAATGGCAGAAAGCTTTCCGCTGCGAGGATGGCACACTTCGAAAGTGGCTTTCATACAGTCAGGTACGCCTTTCACAGGGAGTTCTATTTGTATTTGTATGAGTAGTTGTATAAATAAACACTCTTGAATCTTAAATCCTTTCTCCAGTATCCTTCTTAAGAGCAAGTGAGCAACATAATGTGTAGTCATCATTTATTTTATTCAATGCTCCAGAATATCAAGGGATATTATTCAGTATAGTAGTGTTATTAAGGGCTTGTTTGATTATATGTACATCAACGGACTGAGTTGGCACAGTATTTGCGCGCGGATTGTGGTGGGTCAGTCTGGACCAAAAAGTCCAGGGCCGAATTTTTGTCCCAGTCCAGGCCTGAACATACCTCATAGGTCACTACTTGATTATCCTGTGTGTGTGTGTGTGTTTTTTGGGGAGGGGGGGTTCCAATGAGAGCCCTTTGCATTTTGAACCAACCGTAGTGGGTCAACAAGCAATAGAGTGGGAGGTCGCAGCTCTCGATCCTGTCCTCCAGAAAAAGAATGTCTTGAATCACAATGCAAAGAACTGATGGGGTGGCCTCCTCTGTCACCATGGTGATTGAGTCAGCTCCCACCCCGTGGTGGTTCCTACATAGAGTTGTTCTCAACAAGTAGCGGTGAGCAATCCCAGCCAATTACCCGGAATGTTGGCTTTTCCTCCCACAGAAAATCATAGTATGAACCGAACCAGGAGTCTCTCATAAAGTCACAACAGAGTTGTGAGTCATTTGCACGAGAGTGTACATGGAGAACATTTTAGTGGTGGTACATTACATAAAATGGAAATGGGTGCTAACGGATGTAAATTCACTCTCTACGGATTAAAGCACTTAATATTATTTTATCTCCTCTAATCCTATCGTTTCTTAATGCGAAAGGGGTCGCTCATATTGACCAACCCACAGAGAATTATTACCCAAATCCAAAGTTCCTATACTAGCTCTCTGGAGTGATGTGTCTTTAAGCTCATTGTTTAGGTTTTCCTGCCCACAACTCCACTCACCTCAATATTGTTTAGCCATAGCAGGCAATGGTTTCCTGTAAAGATAAAAAAAAGTTACTTTTTATTGCACCAAACAATAGACAGGCAATAAGAAGGGGAATACATGCATTTAAGCAGTCAGATATTTCACTAAGGGGTTGGAGGGTACTATAACAGAGGTAAAAGGAGAGTAAACGCAAGCTGTTGATTTTTTTTCTTCCACAACTGAGGTTGAGTGGCTCCACCTCGTACAAAGACAAGAGAATAGAAGGAGAGAAACCAGAGAAGTATGACTGAAGAATTGGAGTCTCTGGTGAGTTATTAAACTCATGAGACCAGACAGTGTGTGTGCCATCACACAAACACACAGCCGCACACAGTCGGTATGCACTTTACCAGATGGGGACAGCTAACATCTCTACAGTTACAGTACATTGGTTGTTTTTAAGCGAATAAACACAGACTGGAAAAAAACACTGAAGCAAAGATTCGCTTTGCGTTATTGGCTAGGATTTGACCAGTGAAAGACACCTTCTCATGACTTCATCCAAAATGTAAAGAAGATTTTAAATGACATCAAAAAGGATTCTCAGTTTCCAAGAGTCTGGAAAATATAGTGGAAATATAACCTTTGTGACTGTGGTTGACATGGAATGGAATGGAAAATATTAAAAGCCTTCTCTGATTTATAAGTGTTTAACTAAACATGAAGTGTATCCGACAAGTTGCAAAAGGTTTGGCAAGACACTCAGTGCCAAAAGCAATAGAAACATTTCATTATTTCTACTCACACATTAAAATCTCAGAACGCCGTTTACATTGCCAATGTGTTCAAACTTTTCAAAAGCACTAAAAAGGAATTATAGGGAAATAGTTATGATATATTACTGAATGTATCACTATCTCTGTCGTCGAGCTGAATAAGGATCTCCAGCATCTCGACACGTTTGAGGCAGCATTACATTTTAAACACACCCTTATGCAAGGATTTCACTTGTAAACACTGCACATCAAGAAGCAATGGGATGCTGGAGTCCCTGCAGGAACAGTTATAGATGCATCCCACGATTACACTCTTTTAGAGGAACCATTGTTGTTAAATGATCTGCATTCTGTAATTCAGCAGCCGAGTCCCCCATTGGGCATTTCTTCAAAATTGGTCATTCTCTAGTCATTTCAACAGAAAGCACTGTTGTATTGACAGTTTAAGATGGTGTAGGTGCTATTGGGCACAAAAAGAATATCCATAATAACCTTTCAGCATATTGTAATTAAAATGTGGCCTGAGAGAAAACTAGACTTCTGCAACTCCTCTCTATTTTCAGGATTTAGAAAATGTAGCCTGTGACAGACTTTGACCAATCACAGGTCATGCTAGAGACTTGGCGTTACTATTGGCCGTTCTATAAATGCACATCCTTTAAGAAAAGTTGTGAAGAAAATTTAGCATTGGCAGCAACTGGCTACACTGCAAAGCAACCCCAAAAGACAATAAACGTAATAAAACACGTGTCGATATTGGCGAAGCCGTGACGGCAACGGTTAGCAGAAGGCTAAACTATGAGCAACATTTTCTCTCCATCTTTGTAGTTATTACAGCCCACAGTAACAATATGTCATCACAAAGAGGTTTACAGGTTTACAGGATTTACAAAGAAGTATTTGCCGCCGTACAATGGCATCACAATCCCAATTGGACACTCGAAGGACAGAAAGGGGAGAGCGAAAGGATGAGGTCTTAAAATGATCAAATTATTATTTATTCTGTTTGCATATGCTTGGGTACAACTTGAATCACAATATGCTAAAAGGTTACTATGGAATTTTCGCCCAAAGACGTAAAAAATATGCCAGCTACCCCGGCTTTAAGGGACAAAAAATGGCCCTGTAGGAGGAAAACTGTATCCACGACTCAGTCACTCAAGCTACAAAACATCTCGAAAAGGATCATCCACAAACAGAACGGGATCCGCCATCAAGACATCAATTCTGCTCTTAGCGGGTCTTGATAGAACAATATCAGTACAAGCTGATGCAACTCACCGGAGAATTATGAAAGCACGGTCCGCTTCATCTGCTCAATGACAATTTCATCAGCGGGAGTCTTTTCCAGGGCAGGACGGGACACGTCTGCAGAGCGCCGGTGCAGCTCTCTGGTTGCACATTGTGTCGCGGAAGCAGATTACACCAACGCTCAGCGGTGACAAACGGGGAACGCTGAAATGACATGAAAAGAGTTTGTATCAGAGCTATGGCAAGCGATTAAACCCATGTGAGGGTCAGCGTCACAAATAAACCGGCACTAAAAAGAATAGGAACAAGCAGGCCATGAAATAATATGAAAGTCTTAAAATACCTTTCAATAAATAATGGCTTGCACTGCAGATTTAATGTTGAATTCTCCCCTGAAAAGTTAACGGTATTATAGATGGGATTTTTCTAATATTGCCTTTTTATCCATCAAAACGTCATTGAGTCAGTATGAAACGTTCATATTGAGCTCCAGACCTCTTGACTGAAGGTGTCCAGCCGGCTGTGGGCTGCAGGTTATCACTGCTGCACAGAGAACTGCCGCCTGATAAATTAGCAAATACATCTGCACGCTTTAAAGCACAGCCTGCCACTTTTCCATCTCTTACACCCTAGTAGTCCTCAAAGTAGGGTCAGAAACCCTCAGGGGCCTAGATTTCCCATTTCCCAACCTTTTCATAAAGCACAGCATTATATTTAATCAAGAAGGGCAGAATGTTAGTTTGCACTCCCCAGAAGTGTTATCCTGTGGCTCATTTGTGCTCAATTAAAGCTCAACCTTTTTTTTTTATAGGATTCGGATTCCCATGTCGGGTCGCTGGTGCCCATTTCTGAGCATTCATTTCTACATGCGGCTGCCTTCTTTTGTCGTACAATCACCATACATTTTTAAGCAGTCAAATGTGACCTCTTTCCCCCACTCTCTGAAGGTGGACCGGGCTGCTAAAATATAAATGCACCCTTCTCTCGCCATCTCTTTGGCTCTCATTTTAGCCGTTCGGCTACTACAGCTTGGATTCTGAGGCGGTCTCCTGTAGGAAGTGGTGAGTGTGGTCAATGGGGCTCTTAGACACACACACACACACACACACACACACACACACACACACACACACACACACACACACACACACACACACACACACACACTTCCATTATAAATGGGGATTTTGAATTTGAATGTTGCTCCCGGGCATATCTGTCCCTTTCTTTGTAACAGAGCTTTGTCTTTTTTTCCGACATTATGTCCCACACTGTAACAAGTTTCTGTAGTTTTCACAGTAATATTACTGTATACTGGCCATATTCTTACTGTAGAACTATACAGCATGTTGCTGTAGATCTGCAATGCACCATGGTCAAAATTCATTCCCAGGTGAATCTTACTGTAAATAAATGTTGCTGTGAATCACAATACAGTAATTTTGAGCGGGAATACACCATAATCCTTTTTAACATTATTTTCAACACGGATGTTAGGTTTAGCTGTCACGCAGACAGAGGGGAAAGCGACATTGTATACCCTCCGTTGTGTTACACAAAAGTTGACAGTAGACTATAACGTTGTGTGCCGATGGACAATTTTGGAGCAAAAGTTACAACTTTTCTGACCCGTCCTCACTTCAACTTCAGCAACAGCAAGGTAACGAAGCTCATTATTATTCCTTATTATTCCTGTTTTTATAGATTTCCCCCTTGACCTGAATATGTTATTGCTTCCAGTCCTTTAATTTAACTGTTTACTGTCAAATTACTTTAAAACATGTTTACATTTTCATAGTAACTTGAAGAAAGAGGAACATTTAAAATGTTGTATGTTCAAGAATACCATAAAAAAAATGTTGTTTAAATCTTTTTTTTTTTACAAACTAAAAACAAAATGTAAATGTTTTATTTAAAATGTTGAAATATTAAAATAAATGACCTTTGTTGAAAAAAACGGTGACTTAATTTTACAGTATATAATTATTTTACTGTTATTCATTAACAGTATTAAAATTAATACAGTGATGCATGTTACAGTAATCTAGGATTTGCTGTAAACTGTACATACTGTGATGACAAGTACAGTAGTTTCATAACTACTGTAATAACAATGACAGTACTGGGATTATTACGTTAAAAATGACTACAGTATTCCATAGGTACTGTGGACAGCTACTTACTTGCTAATTGCTGCCAGCTAGTTACTGTACATTCTACAGTAATCTTGTTACAGTGCACCTGTGAGGTGATAAGTCTGTTTTTAGACTTACAGACTCGAGCAGATGTTAACAGAGAAGAAGAACAAACGTTTGGTAGTATGCTTATGTAAATGAGTACGGGGTAAACATAGAAACCAAAGTGGAGTTTAAAGTTCCCTCTTCCTTGGGTGCAGGAAAAAAAAGCATGCATTGGTGTGCATTCCTCCCAACCACTGTCTAATAATGCACTGTTCACACATTGATACAAAAGCACACACATTCTAATGCAAAACCTGTACACTATATAAGGTTGGTGACACATCAATGCAAAAACTTGAATAAATGAGGGGAGGACTATAACGGTAATGAATGCAGATGGTTCGAGGTGAAATCAATACCAAGTTATTCTCAGTGACCACCCTCGTCCTATGACGAGGTATTACTGAACCATGTAAATCATATGCGATGGCCGTTACAGTCGCCGAGTCCCGACCAAGTTGAACAGAACACCGTTCATAGCTGTTCGAATGGAAAGACTCAAAGTGGTTAAAAGACTGTCGTCAAACAGAGGGGCACAACCTAAATTTCGCTTTTTAAATGCGGACATACAGTAGCTGTGCACTTTCATGTCATTTCCTGGAAGGCATTTATATATTTTCATACTCATTTATACTGAATATACACACAAAAACTGTCAGAAATGGGTATGTAAAGAGTGAAAAAAGAGAGAAAAGTTCAAACTCAGCTTACTTTGTTACTTCAGATGGATGGATGGATGAGATGAGGGCAGTGTTTGGGATAGATTGTTTCAAGGCCCATAAACAATAGATGCTGTATTTCACACAATGCAACTCGATTGCTTCTTTACCTTAAAAAACACCCAAACCCCACGGTATAGATTGTAATGCGAGTTAACCCTGATGACGTCAATCAAATGCAGCAGCTTGGTCAGCGTCCCCACGCTTCAAACTATGACGCTTTAGGGAACTCTCTTAGCCGTCAGTTTTGCACACATACATTTTCGCAAATTACACACACCGTCATTTCAAAATAAACTTCTGCCTTCACAGGAAACAACTTGGTTAGGTTTAAGCATTTAAAACCATTCGATTAGCTTAAGGAAAAGATGGTGGTCCGGGTTTGTGGCGTATAGTTCAATAGGCTACGTTGCGTAGGCGACAATTGTCTGACTTTTGGTGACAAATTAGTTTCCCCAATGGGGATTAATAAAGTTTTCTAATCTAATGTTACGCAATGTTACGTCACTTGAAATAAATCAATGTGGAATTGTAGCTTCCCATTGGACATGAACATCAGCCTCCTGGGTGAAAGTCCTGTGTTAGCAGACACCATCACTCTTTAAACGATACACAACATGACGTCCACCTTTTACTCGACTCATAACTGCGGCCACATACTTAGGGCCACTGACCAAGCTGCTGCATTTGACCTGAGTTGGGATTCAGAACCGGATGTTGTCACGCCCTGTGATGAGTAGACCAACCCTAAAATCGCTTTGATGCCCCTTTTTATCATAGTATTGGGTTTTTCTAATGTCCTGTTTTATTTTGAAGTCCTTGTCTCTTGTGTCCTCTGTGTCCCTGCGATTGTCTGCCCTGTCCCTGATTGTTTCCTGCTGTGTCCAATCACAACCAAGTATTTAAACCCTGTTTATCTCCTGCCCCATGTGTTGGATTGTCCTGAGTGCATGCCTGTTCAATCCCGTTCGTACCTCTGCTTTTTGCAAACCTTGCCTTGTTTTTGATCAATAAATGTACTTTAAACCTTGCATCGGCATGTGGGCTCTCTCTCTCTCTCTCTCTCTCTCTCTCTCTCTCTCTCTCTCTCGCCACTTTTTAATTGCCTATGGCTCCTGTGTGTTTGCATTATAAGTCATCACCTGGTCACGTATCTGCACAAACACACAAACACCTGTATAGGTGACAATGGACGGCAGATGATCCGATGGGGATTGCTGTGCTAAAGTTTGATCTGCATGGGGTTCTGCTCTGCTGGGGATGCGCACCTTGCCCAGATCCTCTGACGGCAGGCGGCTCCTCCCCGCTCCCTCCTGTCTGAGCTACGCAAAGCAGCGGCTCGGGCACGGCTCTTGCCCGCGCGTCTCTGACACACACACAGGCTCGTCTGCGCGAGCCGGAGACGGGAGTCGAACCGCCCGCTTTGAATACACGAGGACTCCGTCCCCCTCCCAACTCATGGTGTCTGCTCTCACATGACTCAGTGATGAGAGTGGCCGAGAGGAGAGACGGACGCTTTTCCTCTTTGTGGACCGGCAGTGCGCCAAAGTGCTGCGCTCCGTGGTTCGGCGGCATCATCACCATCCTCCTCATCCTCCTCCTCCGCCGCTGCTCCTGAGATCAACCCGAACCCCGAGAGGCGCTGCGAGATCCTCCCCGACACCCCCGTGCGAGGTAACCACATTTTCTTTCTTCCACTTTGTGTGAAATACACCGCTCGAGAACGACACAGCGGCTTTCTCTCTCTCACACACGGACACACACACATGCTTTCACGCAACACTCGCCCATGCGTCTTGACAAAAAGGATGTTTTATGCTTTTGAATTCACGGGCGATTAATTTATCAATTATTGAACTAGAATAAACCCAGGATCGGAGTCTCTGGCATGTTGCAACATGCTCATTCGAATGAGTTGCCTTGTCTTTTTGCCCCCTGCAGATCACATTTAAATCCTCCGTAATAGAATATTGATTCCACTAATTAAAATGCTACATCCGATGAATTGAATTGAATGGAAGCTCCCAAGAGAGCCGTCTTCTCCAGATCCTGTGCGATGCAAAATCAACTTCACATGCATTCAAAGTTCGGGGTGAAATCGAATAAGTTGGCAGGTTTAAATTAAATTCAGATAACAAGCAAGCCCCAACCGGACGTAAGTTCTTCCTCTAGTGCTGGAGACTGGTGGATGAAAACTGAAAGGTTTTCACGCTGTGTCTTTATAAATAAAATAAAAAGTCAAAGGGCAGACAAATGCATGCAATTGCCACGTTCCTGCTGTTGGGCTTGTTGACGTGATTCCCTCCTCAGCATCACATCTCCTGTATCAGGCTATCAGGCTATTATCTGGTGAAATTCCAGCAGCCGTGCACCAGTCACAGCATGCAAATTGCCTCAGGCTGTGCAATTCACCTTTAATTACGAGCATGTGGGTGTTGGCTTGTGAGCTGCTGCAGTGTTTCTCAAAGGCATTAAACAAATATACAGGAAACAATGACCCCCCCCCCCCCCCCCAGTCGATTGTTTGTGATTGTTACCAAAAGCTAATGGAAGGCTGATGTCCATCCCTGGATATTCAGTGTTAAACCGACTCCCAAACACTCCGGGTTGGTCACTTTGATTCGTGGTTGGTTTACGCGTCAGACAGCAAGCTGGTTGAAGAGTAAATGCAAACATAGAAGGATAAATAGAGTTTTTTTTTTTTTTTTAAACTGCTCAGCTTTGGGTCATAGTATTTTTATTGTGTGTAGCTTTAGTTATCTACCTAACCCCCTAAACCCAGTTGCCTAATCCATCGACCCACATCCGACTGAGGATTTTTACCCTTGGGTGTTTGACTGGGAGAAGTTCTCTGATGAAATTCAAATGAAACACGCTGTTTCACAGCAGCAGCAGCAGCAGCCTCATCGCATGTTTCAAAGTGGGCTTTAATTGGCCGGTATTTAAACTAGGGTCCATTCTTTTGCAGTCTTTAGTCGTTTGAGCAGCACTGGGCGACCCTGAGGGTGAAGGAGGGGGGGGGGGGGCGATGACTATATGGGCGTAGACTTCTCATTTAACTGAGAGGTGCTGTACAACATGTGTATATTATACTGTACTGCTTTATTCATCAGCGGTCAGCAGGCAGCAGGCCACATTCACAGTCAATCTCTTTAAAAAAAAAGAATCATAATAATGTACAAGATATCAAATGTCTTGAACATTAAAGATATGTGCTGAACATATGAATGCAGTTCAAGCACAAATCATGAGTCAATTTGCAAAAGTGGCACAAAAAATAATAATATAAGTAAAACAACGGCTGCAAACATAATTGTAACTGAAAGGCAACTCCTTGTAGTGAGAAATTAAATTGTTCAGAAAAGTGGGAAACAGACGGACAAACACCGGGCACAAAAAACGCGTCAACGCGAGAGAAGAGTCGCCCTCGTTATTTTCATACCCGACTGGTCAACGTGAATTGAATTGACTGTTTATTTGTCGCTAAACTGGGACGGATATTCTGTTTGCTCTCCCTCGTCCTGGAACCAAACGGCTGAGCAACGCCGAGCGAGACAGAAGGGAGGATTTTCCTGAAAGTGTTCATGAGTCCGGTTGTAAAGACGATGGCGGTTCAGGGAGGTGTTGTGATTTCTAAATCCACCAAGAATACCCGAGGTGTCGCAGTGATTTATGACCGGACAAATAAACAGGGGCAGTGGATGTTACAGCGTAATGGCAGGAGAGCTTCATGTGGGAAGGATGGGAAGAGGCAGAGGAGGAGGAGGTGGAGGTTGGGGGACCAAACTGTTTCTTTTGTTCAATTTCCTGTTATTATGTTTTGTTTGATGGAGTTTATCCAGTTGGCTCCACTTGAGCAAAGAGGGGTGGGTGGGTGGGTGGGTGGGGGTGGGGGGTGGTGGAAGAGAAGGACAACAGAACAAAAGTAGATTTTCTTTTTCTGCGAGGTTCTTCCAATCATGAGCAATAGGAAACAACAAGGGAATGGAGATGCTGTTTAATGAGGTTGTGGTTTTGGAATTAAAGGATGGAAACTATTAGCTGAGGCATGCAGGGCTATTTGTTAAAATGCAAATGAATGGAGTCAAATTTACTTTTTCTCTCGGTGCTGGCTTGGTTGATTGTGCCTGAGGAGATAAAAGAACCAGCGCTTTCTGCTGTGAACGGTGATCGATGCTAGCTCAAGGCCTTCATTCCTCTCCTGAAGTCCAACTGAATACAAATAAAACATATGCCAAGCAAAGTGTTGTTTGTTTTGACTAAAATGCGTATTGTCCAAATTGCAATTAATGGAGATAAAAAAAAAAGGAAATTGGTTTCGTACAGTGATAGCCTCCTCTACAGTTATGTTCTCTGATTAATGCCATACCTGTGTGGGCGGGGTATTAAAAATAGTTTGTAATATAGCTAGGATTCCACACAGGCAGTTAACCAACTACAGGTCACTGTCGAGTGTTGAAAGTCTGGTCATTTTGTCATCTTCAAAATATTATCCATGACAGCAATAAAGGGCTAATGCTAGCTGATCTCGCTGCTTTGCATGATGTGAGTGTTTGGAGAGCTGCTAATGGCTCTGCAGGTGTTGAAATAATGTGAAAATAGTGTATCTTGCTCGATTACACTACAAACTTAACAACACAATGAGTCTTCTCAAATGTTGAATGTTGTAAAAGGACAAACGTTGTGATGATACTTGCCCTCTTCCCACTAGGGTTGGCCGACATTACACTGCAAAAAAAATATATTTTACAATATCCAACTGGCAACCATCAACCCAAAAACCGGCAATTGCCAATATATTCAACTCTAGTTTAATGAAAAATAAACAAGATTTAGATGTGAACATTTTCTGGCTCTAGATAGATCTGACGTTGCTGCATTTTTTTGAGCAGCCATTTGCCAAAAGTCAATCAAATATTCGTCCACTCACCCCAACCCTGCTTCTCACTTTGTGTTGCAACAGCAACAGCAATAAGTTGCATCTTATCTTATCATCTGTGTGCTTGTGAGGGAAAAGTGAGGGAAAACTGGCACGTTTGGCTAGTTTTCGAGCGCACCGTGAAATCGACAGCGTATCTCACAGCAACGCTGTTTCCCTGAGCTCTGAAGCTTAGACGCCAAAAATATATTTTAAAAAGAGGGCAATTTTGCACAAAAGCTGCAATATCATTATAGTTGGTATTCTTCGACACAAAAAGTAGAATTCAACTGTCCGTTCAACTTTGGCAAATCTCCTCCCGTTAGACCCGAGCGGGACTGCTGACTGTGGGACAGTGCGACGGAGTGGTTTGCTCCCGTTACCTTAGCGACTGGGTTCACCAGGCCTAGGTAAGGTATCACAATTTCCCGGGCACCTTGTTAAACAGAAGCTGTCAGCTGTCATGTGCGTGATGATTGACTTTGATCGGCCTCAGAGCAACAGATCGTCCTCACCACGCTCTCGGGCCTGAGCCGAATGTGTTCGCGAGTTCGAAGCCGAGCCGTTCGACCTCGGCGATGTCTCACCTCTGCCGGCTTCTTGATTTTGGATATTTACACCGCTGTGATTAGGTTACCCTGGGTACAATCACTCATCCGGCATTATGATGTTAATGTCATACACAGGCGGATTTCTGCGTGCGCCTGTGGAGTTGGAGCTGGATCTCCTGTCAGCCTCCCCTGTGGACTGATTACTGATCAGACTAGCATTTCATATCTGCCTTGTGGGGGGAAATTGGAGGATTAGCAACAACGTCATGCTTATTCCCCTACGTATCTCCAGGGCCTCCAAATCCTGTTGAAGCCATTGTTATTTTAAGTAGCTTGGCAATCGAGCATGGAAGCAAGCTCTAATTCTCCCAAGTCTACGGAGATGCTGGCGTTTTGGAGCACTCCCCCATCCCCTCCTGCGATTCATGCTTTTTCCTGATGTAAAAATGACTGACAAGAGGGGCCATGAAGCTGCCGGCTGCCAGGACCTCTTCACTCCCATCCTTGGTTCATACATAATAGATAAGTCACTGTAACTTACAGTGCAGGGGCATAACTAGGCTAATGCCCAGATTTACATATTTGTGCCGAATTCCATAATTCATGAGTGTGCTGCAGAGTGTGCAAAGAGCCACCTTGGTCCATATGCTGTGTGCCACATTTCAGGGGGCTGATACCCACCTTGCGCACCAACAGCGCGAGTATTAAAAAGCAGCGCCGGAGCTGTCAACGCCAGGCACTTGGGAGCCGCGTCTTCATCATCAAAAGAGTCTGAACTCAGCCTTTGGGAAAGCCTTATTAAAGGAAGGCAGAATCAGATGACAGAATCCCACAACAGGCTTCCCCCCCTGCTTAATTTACCGCCGTTCGGAAATAATAGGGACGATGGTGGGAGGAGTGGGTGAAAGACGAGACAGCGGAGGGCGGGGAGACCTTCTGGTGAACACATTTCACAGGGCCCCCTTTTTTTCATCAAGAGGTTCCAGAAAGCCTGACGCAGCCATCATCGCCGAGCGTCGGGAAGTAGATTCATCATCCAAACTTGACGACGGGCTAAGTTATTTATTCATTACCTTTGTTCCCCTCCTGCCTCACATGAGACGGCGGCACGTCAGCCACATCCCTCATTACCGTGTGTCATACATCCATATGTTTTTTAGATCACACCCACGTCTTGTCAGATTTGTCAGATTAATGGGATCTGTCACTTCGGAGGGATCGCGACCCCATCATGTGGTGTGAGATTCGCTTTGATTCGGATGCCTCTGCTCCGCCATATGTATCAATTTATTTTGTGTGGGTGCGGGTGTGTTTTTTTTTTTTTTTTTTTTTTTTTGTGAGGCTAAGGAATTGAAAGTAACAGATTTCCACTGGTTTCTGTTTGCGAAATATTGAAATATGTTCCTCATCTGTGTGATGGCCCGAGAGCAGAATACTTAAGTAAGATTTTAATGAAATGAGTTCACTGGAACAAGACCTTTTCCCGTACGCGTGTAGGCTCTAAGATAATCAGGGACAAGAAGCGGGCTGCTTTGTGAATGTTCTGCACATCGAAAGACGTCTAATCAGCTGCTGGATCCTCATAAAAAAAAAAAGATCAAGTGTTTGTCAGTCTTTTGGAAAAGAACTACAGGTAGAGCAATGTTAATCCTGCTTCACTCCGCGGAGCCATCTCGCTTTTGTCTGCTTCCCTTTTTCTTTACATATCACTGCTAGTCATTTTAAAAGGAGCAGATGAATACTCATGAGAACAAAATGTCAAGCATTGGCCGGTCCTCCTGGCTCGCATTCTTGCCGCCACCGGAAGCAACATTTGGCATTTGTCCTATGGGAGAAGATCTGGGTTTGTCGAAATATGAAATTTGATCTTTAGAGATCATTGATTCAGGCTTATTGTAGGAAGGTCACGCAACTAAGAAAAGCAGCGCGGATCATCTGCACTCTGATGTATGACCTCAGTGTCCTTCAGATGACAACCTTTAGCCCCGGTTAAGCTCTCAACACAAATACGCTTTTTGTTCAAGTAGAAAACTGATTAGCAAAAGGTCCAAGAGGTCTTTTACGTATAGATATGCCGGTAAGTAAGCATTTCACAAAGACTCTCTCATACTCCCACACACACACAGACACAGACACACACACACACACACACACACACACACACACACACACACACACACACAGAGATAAGTGCTGGGCATAGAGTGGTCTCCAGAGATAGCTATCTGACCAGCGTTAATGATGTCTCAGTCATGCTTGCTGTCAAAGGGTTTAGCAGCCATCTCTCGAGGCTGTGCGGGGAGCTGTCCATGGTGCTGAATGAGACTGTTCATCTTGGTTGGGCGGGAGATCGCCCAGATGAACGCCTCTCTTTTTCCCACCATCTCAGGGGAATACTGCTTATCTGAAACTAGAAATTGAACATTGAAATATGCTATCCCTCTGTCTGTCCAGATTTCGTCCTCTTTGTGTTTTCCTGGGCGGGTACAGAGCTGAACTATCTGCGGTAAAAGTTGTAATATTCAACATTCAAACGGCACTTAAAAGGAAGGATTGTATGCTATACAGGGATTGTGTTAAATACAATAAAACTATAACTGTCTTGAGATGGGATCACACCAGCCGCGTCGCCAAATCTTTGGGGGCCAATGGCCCCTTCCCCACTTCCTACTTGGTATCCCCACACACAGATGTCCCCTTACGGACAGAATAAAACGTGGTGAATCTTTCCACTGTCGGCCATTTCCACAACCGCAGTGATCCATTTTTCCTGTTGTACTATCCGTCTTTCTATTCATGAAGTATTCAGCAGATATCCAGAGTTACACAATCCAACACCACCATACCTTGGTAAAAGTGGAAAAAAGCCGAAGATATACTATATGATGATTAACTGAATATTTGTGCATTTTGAACGGTTGACTGGACAAAATAAGCAATTTGAAGGCTTCATTGGGCTTTAGAAAAGCCCAATGAAGAAAAACCTTCAGAATGAGTTTTCCTCCCACGACTTCCTCATTACATCATATCACCGTAATAAACTGCAGTATGATTACAAGCTTTGGGCCGTGATGTGGTCCAGAGGTCTGGAGCATGGCGGGGATTAGGTGGTATGGCATTTGATGGCAGCGTCCAAGCTTTAAAGAATAATATACCATCCTCATTAAACCATGCAAAAGTACAGCAGTGGAAGTGAGTTTAGGTATTCTGGGTGATAGCTTTGATGGGAAGTTGATGAGTGAGAGTAAAAGACAATATACAAAAGCTCATATTCACATCTGAAAAACATTTAGATCTGTAACAATTTGTTGATTAATTGAAAGGCATACGAATGAAAACTCTAATGGCACATTAGGTCTGCAAAAGATTGCAAAAGATTTCTTTTGCAGTCTTTGAGTCCTAATGTGCCATTAGAGTTTTCATTTTGAGCAGAAATGACAAAAGTTTGCTGGTTCCAGCTTCTGAAATGTAAATATTTTCTTCATTTCCGAGGCAAGTTTATTTGTAAAGCACATTTCAGCAACAAGGAAATTCAAAGCGCTTTAAATAAAACATCAAAAGACCGAGTGCAAAAGAAACGCATCAAAAAGGGACATTTAAATACAATGAATCACAGCCATGACAAATACAAGAGAATAGAAAATAAATACAAGCTTAAACAGAATAAGGCAGGGACAAAATACAAGAATAAAAGCTACAGTGTAAGACATGATTTTATAAAAGTCAGCGTCAAACAGTCTTCAGCCTTGATTTAAAAGAAGTGAGAGTAGAAACTGAATTTGTGGTTCTCAGAGTTACACAATCCAACACCACCATACCTTGGTAAAAGTGGAAAAAAGCCGAAGATATACTATATGATGATTAACTGAATATTTGTGCATTTTGAACGGTTGACTGGACAAAATAAGCAATTTGAAGGCTTCATTGGGCTTTAGAAAAGTGTTACTTTTTGCGGCCTTACAATAGTATATAATTATACTATATTCACATGAATCGTAGTTGCATATTTAATACCATACTTAAACATGACACTGTGTTAGAAAGGTGTTCATTGAACTCTGCTTTTAAAATGGCCATATAGCCCAATGAACCAAACGTTTTCTGTTTCCAGCTTCTCAAATGTGACGATTTGTGCTTTATTCCGCCATGATTGAAAAAAAATAACGAAAATTAAGCACTTTGATGACTTGGGCGCTGAGAAATTATGCATTTTGTCACTATTATTTGACATTACACAGACCCAATTATGAACTGATTATCTGGTGAAATGGTCAGTAGATTAATTAACCATTTAAAGACGCTGCAGCCCTAATAAAAGGCAATTCACTATCGCCCAGCTACTGACGACAGCTTTAAGAGTGAACATAGAGTTGATTCACTGATATTACAAGGCGGCCTTTTGGTTCGGTATTACAGTGTGCAGGAGCTTCTTTTGGTTTGTTTGTATTGGTGTACAAACATTGGTGTACCATATTTGTCTGTCTTGTGACAGTGTGTAGTATTTCTAAATCTGTGGATATATAGATATAATCAGCGTCATAATCAGCGTCTATCTGTTAATGGAACCATCATTTAAAGCTCTCTCAGATATCGGAGATATATATATATATATTCAGATTAGTTTATTCCAGTTGAGCGCATATTTGTTTACTCACTCTTATCTTGTAATTATATAATTCCGTTATTGCCACGAATCTACAGAATGTGTGTAGCGGATGTTCAGCATCTTTAGGATTGAGTCTTTTCTTTTGGCCAGTTGATAATTGATAATCATAATTATGAGTCGTGATAATTTGGGTGTCAGCGGATAATAATGACTATTTTCTATTTGCTTTTAGTTAGTTAGTTTTTTTAAATTATTATTATCTTCTTTTTTTTTAAAGCCACATTATCTCCTAATTGGGATTTAAGCAAATAGGAGTAAATAATAAACAGCCTAAAAATATTTGGAAATTATTTGTATTTAAACAACTCAACCAGTACATTGAAGTAAAAGAGGATGATTATAGTGCATTTAAACCCACTTACTCGTCTTAATTTGAGTGTCAGGTATTCAGGCATGTATACAATACAATATTTCAATGTTATGTGGATATGCATACATCATTATCTCCGCTAGGTCGTGTGTGTACCTCTGTGTGAATCTCTGTGTCTGTCCGCGGCTAATCCCGCATACTGCCGCACCAAACTGCATTTTTATTTGTTATTGTCTGTTTGCTGACTCCTCATTACTCTTAACCGGCCCCTAGTCGGTAGGGGCCGCATGTGATCACACAGCTGAGTACATCACCAGCGCTCAGCCGCCAGTTGTCCGGCGTTAGCCAATTGTGGGTTGTATTTATTCAATCGAACATCAGTGGTCATAGCAGACACACTGAGTACCTATAGTTGGAAAAACATTGCTACATATTTGCTAATATTTTGAGTGTCACATAGGGAGTTGTGTTTTACATCCTATCTTTATATTTGATAAGATCTTTTTGTTGGTTCTAAGAGTGAGTGTGTGATAAAAAAAACTGTCCCAGTTAACGGGATGACTCGGGGAGAGGGGCTCCAATAAAACTCACTCACCTTCAGAATGAGTTTTCCTCCCACGACTTCCTCATTACATCATATCACCGTAATAAACTGCAGTATGATTACAAGCTTTGGGCCGTGATGTGGTCCAGAGGTCTGGAGCATGGCGGGGATTAGGTGGTATGGCATTTGATGGCAGCGTCCAAGCTTTAAAGAATAATATACCATCCTCATTAAACCATGCAAAAGTACAGCAGTGGAAGTGAGTTTAGGTATTCTGGGTGATAGCTTTGATGGGAAGTTGATGAGTGAGAGTAAAAGACAATATACAAAAGCTCATATTCACATCTGAAAAACATTTAGATCTGTAACAATTTGTTGATTAATTGAAAGGCATACGAATGAAAACTCTAATGGCACATTAGGTCTGCAAAAGATTGCAAAAGATTTCTTTTGCAGTCTTTGAGTCCTAATGTGCCATTAGAGTTTTCATTTTGAGCAGAAATGACAAAAGTTTGCTGGTTCCAGCTTCTGAAATGTAAATATTTTCTTCATTTCCGAGGCAAGTTTATTTGTAAAGCACATTTCAGCAACAAGGAAATTCAAAGCGCTTTAAATAAAACATCAAAAGACCGAGTGCAAAAGAAACGCATCAAAAAGGGACATTTAAATACAATGAATCACAGCCATGACAAATACAAGAGAATAGAAAATAAATACAAGCTTAAACAGAATAAGGCAGGGACAAAATACAAGAATAAAAGCTACAGTGTAAGACATGATTTTATAAAAGTCAGCGTCAAACAGTCTTCAGCCTTGATTTAAAAGAAGTGAGAGTAGAAACTGAATTTGTGGTTCTCTGTGGATAGAAAGCAGAACTGTCCCCAGACGGCCGGAGAGGGTCATAAAGTAGCAGAAGATCATGAAATCCCTCCTATGGTAATACATGTAATGTCATTGGGCCTTAAGCAGAAGTGATGGGCATTTTTCACTATTTTCTCACAGTTGACAGAATGAATATCACATAAGTAATCATCATATCAAGCAAATATAGATCTTTTATGACAACTCTGGCATTTTGAACCACCATAAAAGCTTCCACTCATTTCAATTTGAAGTGTAATATTGTATAAAACACTAAGAGACGTACTTAGTCTTCTCTACCAGTTCCTGTTCAGAGTTTCAGTGTGCAGCAGATGACAAGTTGGGGATGTATTGTTGTGTTTGTGTCAAATGCAAGAAATCCGTTGTTATTCCTACTTTGCTCTTTTTATTCTCTAGAGTTTTTTTAGAAGAAGAAAAAATGCCATAGGTGAAGTCGCCAGACAGGCACTTTGAATTGAATCCTGCTCAGAGAAGTTTGTGCAGCCGTATACAGTATATGGGATTCTTACAGAGCAGCAGATGCAGTGGCATCGGCTTGTGATTTAATGCAAGCAGCACTCAACATGGGAAAACTCATTGCCCAGCAAATTAAACCATTACCTCCCCAGTTGGAGTTAAATACGGAGAAATTACTCGTTTAATGTCTGATTACTTCCTAATACCGCCATCTAAACAATGGCAACCACTCATTCCCACAAGTCTATTCTGCCTCTTTGCAAGATAAGGGCGGCACTTGCTGTCAGGGTCGCGGCAAAGTTTTATTAAAAGAATTAATCTGTTCGGATTCATTATGAGATGGCTCTCCAGTCTGAAGATTCGTCTTCATTATCCGGCCGAGCACCAGGCAGATAACGTCGCCTCATTTGCTTTCCGAGCCTCAATTTTCCCTGAACGATAATGCGGCTCCTCTTTTGTGTGGCTGAGGTAAAGACAAGCAAGCCATTTTCAATATGCACGCAGGATTACAAAGGTTAATCATCAATTTAAAGCTAATCTTCGTTAAATACCAATAGAAGCGCTGCATGTGTGCCAGGCCGATATAATCAGGCAAACCCCAAAACAATCCTACATCTAAATGAAGTGAGAGATGGTTAATCTAGGCTTTACAGCAGGGGTTGATTAGCGAGGACGGGGAGGGCGGCATCACGCTTGTCGACTAACGCTCTGCAGTTCTAGTCTTTGCAGAATGTAGTTGTTGAATCTTTTGGGCTGACTTCAGAACCTGTACCTCTTTACCTCTTGCTATGTTTGTGAGTGGAGGGGGGTTAACCAAATGTTTTCGTCTGGTAAAGTGTGTTCGGTCTCAACCTTCTGGAGGAAACTCTGATGTGTCTACCCTCGCTTCATTGTTGCTATGGAGTTGAGATATGGAGTTTTAAGATTATGCAATCAAGGACTATCTGGGAAAAGTAAGTTATTCATTTTCACTCTTTTTTTTTTCTCAGCTAAGGCGAGACTCTAAAAGCAAAAACAGGTTATTTTTTCATTCAATGGTTGATTTAGAGTTTTTCTCTTTTGCTTCCGAAAACATGTGGAAAGTGGAAAGAAAACATACATCAGTGTTTCCCCTAGGTTTACAGCTTCGGGGGGGGGAACGACGACGACGGCGGCGGCGACGCAAACACTAAGTGTTTGCGTCGCCGTGGCCGTGGAAGCAGTGGTTCTCAAACTTTTTCTGTAAATAACTTCATTTTGTGACTCCATCTGTGCTTTTATAATTAACAGAATAAAGAAAATTGCAATCACTTTCAAGTAAATCAGATTGCTCCATCAGACTTTTTTTTTTTAAATTGCAATCACTTAGAACAATGAAAATAAAGTTATATCTGTGAAAAAAATAACTAATATTTAGTTACTACTAAATAGCTCATTGTGGAAAACAATAAGCGTTTCTTTTTTGTTTTGCCAAACAAAACAGAATGAGTGCAGATATGTGAGCATCAGGTTGCATCAGTATTAGTGGAGCAGTGAGCCTCTACACATCTTTTATAAACAGGGTTGTAGATTTGATACAATTCATGTTCAACGTCGATCTGAGATCTGTTTTCTGTTTTGAGACACGCAGCAGCAGAAAGGACGTCACGGAGACTTCTGGCAAAGAGACAAAAGTCGGCGAGTCGCGTATGCGCATGCGCAAGCGTAACCTGTTAACGGCGTAACGTAAACATTTACCCGAAAGTAAAGGCTTTTCTCCATGTATTTATTAATGACTTAGTTGTATGCCAGTGTACTTTGTACTTTTGTAATATGTGAAGCCAGCAGCTCATTGTTGGTAGAAGACACAAGCACTTTGGCTCGTTTCACCTGGAGCAGGAGAGCTGCTCTGGGTTCAGGAGAGCTGCGCCTGTGCGAGAAGGAACTCCGGTGCTCCTCACAGGAGAGCTGCTGTTGCCATCTTCACCCTGGGAGCGTTTAAAACGCAGATATAGCGGTCTGCTTTTTCGACGCTCTCTGTCCGCTGCTGTGTGTTCAGTGCGCGCGCACGTGTCTGTGCGCATCGGGCGGAACTCCGCTGTGCGCGATGCAGAGCAGAGGAGAAGTGTTAACGCGACCATTTAGAGACAGAAATGACACACTGTCGTGTGGATAAGATCAATAAAATACGGCCGTTTAGTTTGTTTAGTAACAGAACAAGGTGTAGACCTGTTCTATAGGAAAGAGAAACTTAAATGACGACTTGTGATCTGGCGCTATTGAGAAAATTACAGGGGGGTTTCTTCAGGGGGGCGCCCCGCCCCCTATTATAACGGTGGGGGAAACACTGATACATTGTTTTTTTTGTTTTTTTACTATTTTGTCTATTCTCGTCCATAAAATGATCTTTTCTGCAATAATAATTGTCTTAATGTAAGTAATCAACTGGGGAAGTTCCATGGTAATATCTACTAGTTACATTACATTACATGTAAAACAGTTCACCCTGTTCCCCAGCAGTGTGGGGACACAGGACCCCTGTCATTATTTGGTCTGGTCAAACATGTCGGCCAAGTTGATTGAATAGCATTTAGCTAGCTCCCTTCCATCCCACTGCGTTCATATTTGTCATGATACCAGCAGAAATTGGTTCCATTTATTATAAAAGTATTGGCAATAAAAGTAAAGTTTGTTAATCTCAGGACAAAACATTGAATCTTCTATTATCCTAAGCCATTTTAGTCTCTTGGGTTGGAATTTACAATAATGGGAAATAGAATCAGCTCACCTTAATGGCTGAGGCAGTAATTCCACTGACAAGGTACACTCCTTTAATAGGCCCCCGAGAAAATCAATAACCTGAACTAATTTTCCAAAGGACTCCGGCTCGTCTAGACAAACACAGCATTCGCACCTAACCAAACAAGCCTCACAAGCTCATTTTTAAAAGGCTTTTTTCATTGATATTGCGGCGAGAACAAATCAAGTTTTTTTGTCTCATCTCTGCGACAAGACGCGGCAACAAAACCGGGCCAATGAGCAATCCTGCAGATGCCCTTTTGATGATTCTTTTTATTCCCCCATTAGGCCTCTGATGCTGGGTCCACAAACTTCTCTAATTAAGAATTCGTCTTCAGCAAATCCACCCATAAAATGGCCCCTTGCTGCAGAACGTGGGGTGATAAAAGGAGTTATTGGGCCTGCGACCTCCTTTCCCTCTTATCTCCCATAAACACTTCGGTTGCTTTTACAGGGCCACGGAGCCGGCAGAACGAGCAATAAGCCAAAGGGGAATATTGGGGGGGACTGATGACTTATTCATGAAGAACGGAGCAACGTGAGGGCACG
The DNA here is from genome assembly GCA_038501785.1 of Myoxocephalus aenaeus. NCBI lineage: Eukaryota > Metazoa > Chordata > Actinopteri > Perciformes > Cottidae > Myoxocephalus > Myoxocephalus aenaeus. The sequence goes on along the minus strand of JBAMJR010000251.1, from coordinate 940,031 downwards.
GAGGAAATTGACAGTGAGAAGCCCTTATAATACAAGTTGTTATGTACTTCTGATAAGACTTGTCTCGCGCTTGAAGTTGATTTATCTTTGGGCACAATTCTTTTTTTAAAGGATGAAATGTAAAGTGCTTGTGCTCTGTTTTTTGGGTGAGGTATTAAAAAAATCCTGCATTGGCCTCACCAGGGCTCTATCATTAGCTGGTGGGTTCACACCAGCAGAGACGGAGCTCTGCTCTGCTATGAAAGTCACCCTGCTGAAGTGACGGGATGTTTTATTCCCTCTATCTCCTTAACCTGATTCTGTCACGTCCACAGAACTGCACATGCTCGGATATTGTCAGAAAGTCGCAGACAGGTCTATTTAAATGAGCCTGAAATTCTTCGCATGCGTCTCACACAACCACTCTGTTTTCCTTTTTTTCATGTGCATTAAATTCATTTAAAACCAGGTGGGACTGTTTATTTATTTATTTTTTCACCCCCATCTCAGTTTGTGCATGCTCCAGTGACTTAAATCCCATTTCCGCTATGCAGGCTGAACACAAGACGTTTACGGCAGGATTGCACTCGAGCCGCTGCTAAGAACAAGAGGAGGAAGTATAAAGTAGCAGACAGTGCCAACACTTGTGGTTAGCCTTCCTTGAAAATGTATAAACAGAGCCTTGCCGGTAGTGGAGACTGGGCTTAAAAGCAGATGCAAAGCCCAGCTGGCACAAGAGTTGTCATTTCTTCGGAAGGCAGAGTGGAAATGTTGCACCAAGGTAAGGCCGACTAGCTGCCCGGTGCTACGTAGGCAATGGTGTAAACAAACGCTGTAAACAATGTGAGGGTAGAGCTTTCAGACCTCTGAAGCTCTCCCTGCCAGAGAGCCAGAGACGAGGCACGAAGAAATGGAGCTGGAGATTGTTATTAAAGAGAAACACTTTTCTCATGATCTAGTTTAGCCTGTAATGGTAAATAAGGAAGTTAGACGTTAGGCACAGAGGAATTTAATCTGCCTCCGATGTGCCAGTCACAAACTGTGCCGTGGTCATTTTTTTTAATAAATTGCAGAGCTGAAACACATACGTGCACACATAATTGATCAGTCGATTGACGGTGCCTTCCGTTATGAACACTAGTTGGAAACAATTTGGATAATTGGTTAATGAGTTTTATGCTTAATTAAGCAGAAATTGCAACTGTTCGTGAAGATTAGCTGAATATTGTGTCTCATATTCATTTGGGTTGTTGGTTGGACCGATAGAACACATTTAAGGAAGTCACCGTGGGCCTTCAAAACACAATTGTTTACAAAACATAATCGTAAGAAAATAATTGTAAGGAATAAAAGTTTAGAAAAGTGAAGCCAATACAAAAGCACCGTACACCTGCATTATTTCTGCTGGCCATCAGGGGGCGACTGGTTTTAAAAAGAAGTCTGATTGTCTATGAGAAAAGGACCATACTTCTCTCTTGATTTATTCCCTCAGTAAATATTGTAAACATGAGTTTATGGTTTCAATCTCTAGTTTCAAGTCTTCTTCAATACAGCATGATGTTCATTTCGTAAATGATGGTCCCATTTACTTATTTCCAAGGACTACCTCCCCAAATAAAGGAGAAATAAAAATGTAACATGGCATGAGAAGGAGAACAAATGAAATGGGCTGTAAATATGTGTTATGCCACTGTCAGCTGAAAATTTCCCCCATCGCCGCCTTCCGTTATGAATCCAAATGTAATGTATTCAGGGTCACACTTCTTCACCACACACTATACTATGGAGCTTTAGCTGGTGCAAAAGAAGATCCATTTTGTGTCACTGCATCCGAGGGAACGTTAGCTCGCCAACAGTGGCAAAACACGTTCGTCCCCTGATGATGATGATGATGATGATTTGTCGTGATTAGATTTGCACACTTAACTGCTCATTGAGATTAAGCTGTGAGTGGTTATATATATATATATATATATATATATATATATATATATATATATATATATATATATATATATATATATATATATAACACCATTTTGCATTACCTCTGTGGCCCTCACAGTAGGTTCACTATTCTGTAATTGTTTTCAATAGTCTGGTGTCCATATGGATATTGAAACAAGTTGTACTGACTATAATAACTAGTGATGGCGAGATGAAGCTTCCTGAAGCATTGAAGCTTTCCATCCAATTGGTTCGGTCATGGGCCGAAGCTTCATGGGGCTTCATTTGCTCCACTGCGCCACCAAGTGGACATACATGTAAAACTTGTGTCTATCTTTATGATATAATGGCGGGGTCAAAATCAAAGGTGGAAACAAACTGGGAAAAAAGTTGTGATGTGACTGTGGGTCAGTGGTTAGATTACCCGTCTTTCAGTCAGAGGATCGGTGTTTCGAGCCTCGGCTCCGCTAGTCCATGTTGATGTGTCTAATTTTTTTTTTTTTTAAATAAGAACTTTTCCACAGTGCTGGGCTTTTTGAGACTATTTTGCCTGCTTTATAAAATACCCTTTCACAGGCACAGATGACGCTGGGGTACAGAGAGGAAGGGGGAAATCCATTGAGTTTCGCTGCCCCTTATTTCAAATCGCACCCACGAACCCACGAACCATTTTCTGAATCAGTCACGTGGTACGGCCGGCTCGCGAGGCTTCGAACGTCACCACATACGTCATCGACACGAGCCTCGATACGCGCTTCACCAAAATCTACCTGGATTACTCGACACGCGCATCGAAGCCTCGACACGAAAGGACACATCACTAATAATAACTGGACATTAAGAGATCCCTTCCTAATGCACTTCCAGTGTCAGTGTCCAGTGTCAGTTCCAGTCTTTTCTGTGTCCTCATGTCTTCTTTGTGTTTCCCTCTCGAGCTGCAGTGGAATATTAGCAGCATAAACAGGACATGTTACACTAAAATGCTTTGGTAGGAACAGGAGGAATGATTTCTGTTTCGGGATATACATGTGTTTGATACGTCTGTCTGGCAACAATGAGCCCAATTCATTAAACAAACTTCCAAACTCGTGGGCCGATGGATGACTGAAGCCGTCTCGCCCTGCGCAGCCCGATCCCTCTGCTCGCGTTACAATCGATGACCCGCACGCGAGGCGACAACTTGAATTACTTATGCAGATGAGGTAGCTCGATACTATGAAAGTTCCAGCTCAAGGTCATCTGCTGTGGGCTAAACATGACCTTCCAGACGAGTGCGTGTGCTGCTCAGTCTTTCCATTTCGGATTTTGGTGTCTCACCGTCACGCTTTGCGATTCGATTCGCACATAGTGTACAAACAAACGTCCTCCGACGAGATCTCACTTCTCTGATTGTCAGTTTTGTGTGTTTTCCCCGCGCGTGTGCCGGTAACATCCTCCACGGGGCGCCACAACCAGGACCCGGCACACATCTCAACTGTACAAGGCTTTGACCTCCTGTTGCGAGCGCACGCGGCACACCGAGCGCCCCGGTGGGAGTCGGCTTTAAGTCGAGTGTATTATTATCAGCTCGCGGGCCGCAGCCTGCTGTTGAATCGCTCCAGCGCTTGGCAGCCGACAGCACATCACAGAAGGTCCAGACACTAAAGCTCGAGTTCTGCCGTGCTGAATACATATTTGCGATGGCAGGAAAAACACTGGCAGATCTGTGGCCAGCGCCTTCCAATACAGCGAGCTGTTGTGCTCCAAATTGTGTGAAACTGCACACACCAGCTGCAGTTTGAGGGAAATAAACACGAGATATCTCAGTTGACCCCGCGCGCCCTAGTGTCGGTATACCTTGGTTTATATGTATCACACGCTTCGCCATGGAGTACTGCTTACACAGTACATAATTCAAGACTCGCCTAAGGTGGGATTACACTATATGTATTACTTAATGCTGTCTCATGAGCTGGGAGATTGATGCCGTTTAATAAACAACACTACAAAATCGTAAAACTGCCGAACTCCCGTTACGCGTTTTCCTTTGCGTTGCTCATCGGAGCTGTGATGCGCAGCAGCCCGTCCCATAGTTTTTTTTTTCCCATTTAAACTATTCATCAGATAGGCCTCATCAAAGATTAAGAGCATCCTCACAGTTCATTACAAGATGCCCTGCTTTTTATTTGATGAAGTAATTCATCCATAATGCATGCGCATATTGCAGTTTTTGCAGGATGCCTGCGAGACCGCAGAGCACCATCGGCTTTCCAAAGGCTTTGCGCCCAGGAAGAGCGGATGAAGTTGCCGCGCTTGTTTTGATTAAGTCAGCGTTTCGTGGGGGCCGCTCCCTCTGCGATGAACCCGCGGAGCAATTACTTTACATGGAGAGGATCGGGGCTCATCGTGAGAACGAGGGAGCGGCTCGATGGGGAAGGACATGATAAGAATTACAGTAGCATTAAATTGGTGGAGCAGAAATTAGCTTTATCTCAGTGCCGGTGATGAGCACGGCGCTGCAGCGGGGAGATCTTGACGCTGCGAAAAGCTCAGGTGCTTTATCAGAAGTGGCAGGCTGAATGAGGATCATGCGGGCACCACGCTCTGATTGAATTCCTCCTCATAGACTTGTTGTTGTTTCTAACCGAACCGGCGAACACTTCCCCCGAGTGAGTCAGCGGCCTTGGGATTGGCTGCCTGCGCTCATCCAAGGGTGATGAGCGAGTCAGACTATTTTATCTGCGAAAATGCCTCAAGGGAATAGAGACAATGTCAGCTGATGCTTGAAATAAATATCAGGGCATTGGCAAATATCAAAGCTAGACTGGCCCAGGGCATGCAGCAGCAGCAGCGGAGGGGTCAGATATCGCCAAAGCCATCCGGTATCAGTGGAACAATGGCGTGTTTGGGCCTGGTGACTGCATGGTGATATATGATTCTGCCCACTTCAGAAAAAACACAACAACAACAACAAGAACATCTCCACTGTTGGTACAGGTCTTTATGCAGATTTTGACATTGCAAGCATGAACATATATTTGTCCGCGAGGCACAGGCCTTCATCAAGTTGGGTGGCTCATGTTCTACTTGTGCACAGATGGCAGTGGGCAGAAGGATTGGTAATTGAAAGAGACCAGCCCTGCTGCAAAGGGGGGGAATAGTTGAAAAGAGAGCTATGCTGTGAAAGTTTAACTCCACGTATAGAAGATCACAGATAAAACACTGTAATTAGTGCCACAGGCTACATGTCTGGGTGTACGAGCAAATGATTACGGAATCCGTAATGAATGCCTTCTGCTGACAAGTGGGTGTGGATTAGGTCATTGTGCTACTCATGTGCTCCCGAAATAGCCAACGATTGCTTACCACTCGAGCTGCAGTAGTTTCTTCTCTAATCAAAGGAAATGTTGCGCCTCCATCCTCGTGTGAAACGCTGCTGAGGTGCCACATAGAACCGCCTATATATCTCTGTCGGATTACACCGGTCCTAATTATGGCATTATGCACTTCTCAATGTTGAAAGACTAGTGCAGGTTCCCATCATTCGTCCAATTAATAATGAGGCTCATGAGACTTTGTGGTGCGGAACGGACATTTTCAAAACGCAGGAGGTGGTGTAGTCTGAACCAAGACGGCAAACTTTATCGCTCCTTTCGTTCTTACCTTTCACAATAAAAGCTCTACACCACTCATTCCCAAAGAAAGGGTTGGGAGAATGTCTTCTATTAAATATGTATATCTGCAGTACACCTTTTGAGTCTCATGAAGAAGCCTGAATGTTAGTATTGTTCTGATAATTGTACTTATAACATTGAATCTAATATAAAAATATATTTTTGTTTGTTTTACTGATGAGAGAGACATTAAAATAACTCTGTATTTAACATGTGTATGTGTTTTCAATAACGCATGCATAAAACAGGCATGACTGGTATGACTGATATTAAAAAGGTCGGTCCCTCCCAAAAATAATTGGGAAACACTAGACATAGCTTAGCTTAGCTTAGCTTAGCTTAGATGATGCTAACATTGATGCTGTGATTACAGGAAGTGCTAAAATTATATGAAAGTAGTTTGAGACCCTTCTCCACCAGGTGGCCCCAGAGGAGAGTGTTACTGTGCCACACGGGTTCCAGGGGTGTTGCAGAGACTGACACTCTGTTAATGCAGTGTTAGACAACAGTCTTGCAATGCATCCTACTTTCATGAACCTTCAGAAGGTTGTATTGTTCAGTTTTGCCCACGACAGCCATGGATATGTTTTTACGTTGTTCGTCCGTCACATTATCGCGAACGCAATATCTCAGGAGCGCCTGGAGGTCATTTCTTCAAATTACAATAAAAAAAAAGTCCAACATGGACACATGGATGGGGTCAAAGGTCACTGTGAGCTCACATACGTCCCATTGTCGTGATATCTCGGGAGCCAGGTGTCATTTTCCACTCGTTACATACATACAGTCTTTCAAAATAAACTTCCGCCTTCACAGGAAACTCAGTTAGGTTTAGGCAATAAAACCCCTTCCTTAGGTTCAGGAATAGATTGTCATTTTGGTTGAAATAACCACAGAAGGGCCGTCACTGATGGCAAGTTATGTGACAAAAAAATATTGTCGTGATTTCTCGTTTCACATGGGGAACAAACTGCGGTCTTCTGGCTGAAAGATCACTGTTTGTTGGACCCATCCACCTCCGCTTCCCACCTGGCCTGTGTGTGATTTTTTTAAATGTATATACATTCAAGACTACGTGGAAACATACGAAAAAAACTTTGAATTGCAGCGCATTATTTTTTGTAAGTATACAAATAATGAGCCCATAACTCAAGAATTCAAATGCTTATGATGAAAATTTTACACAAATGTCAAAGAGGATACAATTATGAGGTGGTGACAGTTTGGACAGACGTGGGCGTGAACTGTAACCTGACTGGTGGACTGCAGTTTCCAACCGTGACACGAAGATTCTAGTCATTACAATTGTTTTAGAGTGTTTTTTAGGATGTACTTGTGGTTTGGTGCTAACATAGTCTTTTAAAAGAGCCAAGAGTCAATAGACTTCAATAGATCTCTGAGCCTTTTATCCAGATAAATTTGACACATGATCTTGGGAGCCTCCGAATCTTTTATCGCGGTCCACCGAATGGTTGGCGAGGTTAAACAGACAATCAAGGGCACCTCTGTTCCAGTTTTCTCAAGAGGGGAGAGCATTACTTCCTCTCCAAATACATTTTCCTGACCAGCCTGGTGATTGAAAGTGACAACTCTCTGTTCTAGCTATTTACCAGTAATGTAAATAGAAGGGGACAACTCACTCGTTATTTCTCCACATTATGGTCAAGCAAGCTTCGTGGGAGGATTGAAATGCTCAGCAGTGCTCAAGGTGTCCCTTTAAAACCCCTTGCATGCTGATGTCCTTAGTGTTTTGAATACTTATCACATGGTTGGGAATTCAGTATTTTACTGTTTTGGTTGCGGAGCACAGCAGAGAAAGTAGACATGTGATTAGAGTGTCCGTTTGCATGAGTCATATCATTGAATCTAAGGTAAAGGTTAAGAGGGGAAGAACAGATCACCTCCATCTTATCCGAGGAGCTGAAGTCTTTCGCCGCTGTAGCAGAAATTAATAAACCGAGCCAGGAATCCCACTGTGAACCAAAATGCATCCATAATTTAAAACCCATCCAGCAAGTGGGAGTGCAGCTTCAGAGTAACAGTTGGATGTGTGTGGGTGGGTAGTACAATGTACTGAGTTTGTTTTTTGAGGGCCTGTTGGAGAGACTGGCTGAGGAAGAGCAGAAGGAACAAAGAGGAAAATGCAATAAAAAAGAAAGGAAATAGAGTAATTGTGAGTTAGCTTCTGTGTCCCAAGTGGTAGTGTTTTTTGGGGGAGGAAAGGTCACTGTATCTTGCAAGGGATCCTCTAACAATGCTGTGATCTCGTAAAACAGAGATACGAGAGGCCGAGATGCGAAGAAGACGAAGGAAAAAAACAGGGCGATAAGGAGGTTTTGTCTCTGCACTCAATTGTATTTCAAACGACATATTTTGTCTTCGGACTGAAAATCAACTTCTATAACAATGATCAATACTTTTAACGTCCTCACTTGAAAATCAACCCATTTGATTGCACAAAAAGCCAACCTTTGTAATCAAGCTTTATGGCAGTCGTAATGATTTTGTACTAACGTCTCTAATGAGCGCCCCATTAGGAAAAACAACGCTGCCCTGTGCAAAACCTGCCGCCCGCCACAGTTAACGACGGTGGGGCCCTGCTGAATGAGCGTTTGTCCTGTCGACGTACAGGTTGGAGCTGATTAGTGGGAGCCTGGTGGAGCCCTCCTCTTGGATGTAATGAACAGTCTGCTCAGGTGGCAGGCAGCGCTTTTTTTTTTTTTTCTCTGCTGAAGGACACGTTGTGAAGCCCAGATAATGGTCGGCCCTTGTGCAGCCCTTGTGTGTGGGGAGGCTCTGTGTCACGGGTTCAAGCGGGAATGCGGTGCAGGTCTGACTTTGTTATGTAAGCGATGGTGCTTTTGTCTGTGCTGAGTTCCATTTTCATTACTCTTCATTGTGCGTCAAGCAGCAGATGTCTCTGCCCTGCGTGCAAGGCAGGGAGGCATCTCGAGCATAAACACCGAGCTCATGCACGTGGAAACACACTCGGCGAAAGCACAACCAAAATTGAATTCACGAACCGTTGATTTAATTGACGACAAGGGCAAGACCCCTTCTGTCTTCAAGTGATCCCTCTCTTTCCGAAACTGATTAAACTTGAACCGCAAAATACTCAAATTTACCGAAGCTGGTTTGAGAGAGAGTGTGGGAATCGACTGTAATTCCGGAGGTGTTAATTGATCATGTAAAGGGTGACGTTATACATTGGCCTCAGGATACCAGCCACACTACCTAGATAGTCTGTATTTGCTGGTACAGATTATTCGACACTGCTTTCTTTTCCTGAAATGTAAAATATGTATTCATCACTGTGACTGGGATTATTTTTATTTGGGCTGACGTGAGGCTAGAGGTTGATTGACACTTGGATTCAAAAATGCTTTATTGTCACTGATACCTGATCTGCTTAACAGGCTCGGTAATGGTACTGATCCAGATCCAGCATATGAGGTAATAACAGGCAGAGAGCATTTGATAAAACGGTGGAAAACTCATCTTCTTGCCCTTATAAATGGCATTTCCAGTTTCACCCGCATTTCAACACGGCTAGAGTTCACCTTGCCCACTCTGGTTTGGCTGCACCTCCATGCTCACAGCTGTTGGGGAATAAGCTGGTGCACCTCCAGAGTCCCAGAAGGAAATGCAAAAAAAATGCCAAGATTTGAACCCTGACTGTTTTGCTGTGAGGCAGCATTGCTCACACTATATCCTTCTCCCAGGTCTTAGTGAGGCCATAGTTCCTGGGGTGTATAACCTTCCACCCCACAGTAAATAATAAGAAATAGTCCTGGTTAAGAGCCTAGCGGACGCTAGGTAGGTGGCTGCCGTGAGCCTGAGTGAAAAGCTGGAAAGATAAGCCTCGTGTGCTGAATACAGCAATAAGGCCCAGTGGAATGTGAAACAATGGCTCCTTCCAGGTGGCGGTGAGCTGTGTGAGTAGTCGGGTGGGAGTGAGGGGTGTGTGGGGGGAATTGGATGAGACAGAAAGCTCGTCTGGCTGCCTGGCTGTTAGCATTGGACTTGGCAGCTCTCTGCCAGGGAAACGCTGACAGGCAGGCGCGCCTGTCAAAGCGCATAAGTGCCTCCTTGCAACAACCCCGGGCCCTGTGAGGCAGGTCAGCGCTCCTGCTCTCGCCTCACATGCCCAGTTCCTCACTCAAGCCACAGGACGGTAGTGTGCAGCGAGGGCGTGTGTCAGAGCCTTTACATGGTTGAGAGACTCTGAAAGGTGAGACAAAGGCCACTGGTGACATTGTAAAAATAAGTTAAACTTAATAAGTAGGACTTCTGTGTTTAAATTGTACTTCTGCAAGCAGAGACATAATTAATATCAACAGTTGGTCACCAAAAACAACTCGAGTACAGTTATTTTTAACGCATCACACCCAAATTGATGATCCTCTTCAAATATGATTTACTGACAGTTTCTAAACAAAGATGTTTTTTAATCAATTTCTAAAGAGTGGGTCTCAAATACCAGCTCATTGTCTAAAAATATGATGTCTTTCTTTTACAATGGTGGACCATTTTGGAATGAAACTATTATTTCTTCATTGTTACCTTGGTATTTTACTGTACCAACTTTCTGCGGATTAAGTAAGACGTAAATGTCACGAGATGGTATTTCCAAAACGGAACAGAACAGACTTTTGTTTTTCTGTTCTGCAAAATTTGACAGAAAATGCTGCAAATAAAAAACAACAAGTGAAGCCTTTCCTGCTGCAATAATAGCCATAGAATACCACGTTTCCTTGACAATTTACCCTTTTCCGTTTTAAAGCCCATTAGCTGTATATACAGTAAATGCCATCTACAGAAAGCGACGCAGGAATTCAGCCTCTCACTGGTTGGGCAGAACGCCGCTCTCCGCTGCTAAGATCCCATCACAGTGTGTTTAAGTGGCTTTCATAGAATAAGACCGGTTTAGAAAATATAAGTGACGAGTGATATGTGCTGCCGTATGCATCCAGAATGACACTCTGTATTGTGTGTGTGTGTTCGTGTTCCCAGGAGAGGATATCTTCGTTTGTTGAGATTTCCTTACCGTGGCCTTTGCTGTGGAAGCTGGATGTTTGCATAGCCCGGCCCTGGTGTTTTGACTAGCAAAGTGTAAGCAACAGCTTTCTCAGCTTGTTATCCTCATGAAGTTATCTGGAGACTTTTGTTGTTTTAATTAATTCTGTGACATTTAAAAAAAAACTCTATTCTGCTATTTCAGCCCGTGGCTTCTTGCGCCAGAGCAGGGGAACATTTTTACATATGTTATTTCTTGGTAAAAATGAAGGCAAACCTTTTGACAAGAGCATGTTGGAGGCAACAAAACAACAACTATTATAATATTCAACAGGCCTTGTGATAAAAGATAAATAGTTAAGAAGCAGAGACAGTTAGAATTTTCCCATGCCTGTGAAGTGCTCTTCAGCAACATTATACGTCTAATGTAATGCTCTAAATCCTTCTTCCTGCGTTTGCTGCATTTCACTGCCCCTCGTATTGATCTTTCTTGGCATGTATAGGAAATCAAAGTCACCTAGCAGTGAGAACTCATCTGATTTCCTGCAATAAATTTGTCTTTATAAGTCTCCACATGCCTTGATTTCGATGCTCCGCTTGGTATCGATTTGAGTGTGGATTTTGACCCTATAAAGGAAGACAGAGCGCCGGCCTTGTCTCCTGGCCTACAGCCACGCTTGCATATCTCAGACATATTTTCTAACGAGCTGCACGACTAAATGTTTTTCAGCCGGAGAAATTACACTTCCAATTGAAAGTGACTTTATAGAGTTAGAGGAGAAAGCAGATGGGAAGAGGGAAGATGAAAAGAGATTCGAAGAAAGATGAATTGAGATTGATACACTTATAACAGACATGGATTGTATTTATGGCTGGATTGCTTTTTCAGGGGAATGAGGAAAGTGCCATTTCAGTATAATACAGACATTCATTCTGCTTTATATGCCTGAAATCTGAAAGCCTTTTCTTCTTTCTTGTGTCTTTGTTCGTCTCTACAGATGTGCTGTGGACTGCCGATGATTTCTCCTCCTCCTCCGGCTCAAATTCAATGGCAGACAAAGACTGCACTTCTCACTGCTCTTGTCACTGAGCTCAGGAAGACGGATCTGGTCCACAGCTAAACCATTGTCCTCTTTACTTGCTTCTGTCTTCTGTCCACCTTTAGTACCTTCACTATGGCTTGTTTCCTGGTATCCGCCTTTCTTCTGGTTCTCCAGACAAACGCTGCCCCGCCTGAGCTCGTCCAGGCAGGATTTGGCATAACGCTGGACCCCATGGACCTTGATGCTGGACTACCAATCAACATCTCTGGAGATGTACCCTCATCTCCGCCCCCGGGGACTAGTAAAAGAGCCCCACACAGTATCATTATCGGGGTGCGCAAGGGCGGCACAAGAGCGCTGTTGGAGATGCTGGACATTCACCCGGAGGTTGCTGCTGCTGCCACCGAGGTGCACTTCTTTGACTGGGATGAGAACTACGCCAAGGGCTTCGAGTGGTACCGTGACCTGATGCCATACTCGTACCCGCACCAGATAACAGTTGAGAAAACGCCAGGCTACTTCACGTCACCCCTCGCACCAGAACGCATCTGCGCCATGAACTCGTCCATAAAGCTGCTGCTGATCTTGCGAGACCCGGCCGAGCGTGTCATCTCCGACTACACCCAGGTGTACTTCAACCGTCTGGAGAACCACAAGCCGGTGCAAGCCATCGAGAACCTGTTGGTGCGCAACGGGGCCCTGAATATCCGGTACAAGGCCATTCAGAGGAGCCTGTACGACGTCCACATGCGCAACTGGCTGCGCTACTTCCCCCTGGAACAGGTACACATCGTAGATGGGGACGCTCTGATCCGAGACCCCTTGCCAGAGCTTCAGAAGGTGGAGCGCTTCCTCAACTTGCCCCCAAGGATAGTATCCTCCAACTTCTACTTCAACCAGACCAAGGGGTTTTACTGTATCCGAAGCGATGGGCGAGAGCGCTGTCTCCATGAGTCTAAGGGGCGTCCGCACCCGGCTGTCAACAGCACCGTCCTCCAGCAGCTCCGCTCCTTCCTACAGGAACACAACCGAACCTTCTTCAGGCTGGTGAAGCGCACCTTCGACTGGCAATAAGGAACCCAGATCGGACTCAAGGGAGCCCCATCCTTGTCTTTGATGAGGACAGACATAAAGGCATAAAGCACTTTACAGAACTGACATCTACAAAGCCCTTTGAATAGCCTCTTAATAACTTCGGCTGTGATCTCTGGTTTCAGCAGAGCAGTTATATATTTACACGATAAGGCAGAAAAAAAAGAAAAACTGTAACTAGAGGCCTAAGGTTAAATGGAAGAATCTCCAAGCTTAATAAGTCATTATGTCTGTGCTGGAAGCGTTTAAGTGATCAAAATTGCAGTGAAAACACATTCATGGAACTTTTTTCCCTCTCGCTCTCTCTTGTTTGATATTCTTGTTCTTGATAATAAATTGTTCTGCTTTCAAATGTACCAGAAAAGTGGCATCTCCGTTTCATTCTGGCAATCAAAATCCCCGGAGCGCTCTCACCTGTGTTATTTAGGGAATATACTAAGATAGGCAGTGGCGTTAGAATAAGCCTTTGATTTGCTGTGGTGGAAGGTAGACATTAATGCAAGGAAATGGGTACCCTGGAGCGGCGCTTTAGTAGTACAGGAATCACTAATGGCTTTGGACATTGAAGGTAGCCTGTGCCTGCAGCTAAATCAGTCAAATCTCCATCGTCAGCAAGCTCCGATCCAGGGAGCTGCGGATGCATTTTGCTCTGTTCAACAATTTACTCAGGTGTTAAATGTAGTCATTAAATCATATGCCGTAAAACATTTACAAATCATACAGCTTCTGCGCAAATGTGTGTGTGTTTTTTTACCCACGTTTGATCTCTTTCCTGAATCGTACCTCGCACACAGTTTTCCCAGAAACATCTTGTCATCCCGTACACAACAGATAGTCGCGAGTCATGTTTCTTTCATTGATTAGGCTTTAAACATCAGCCAAAGCTACAGCTCCACTGGGATCTGATTTCCATGTGATCTCCCCCACTCGTCTGCTGGAATAAGCACGATAACTCTCCTGAGGCAAGTAGTCGCTGATGCTACGCTGGATCTATATCCAGAACAGAACATGGGAGGGAGCTTATAGCTGAGGGCTATATGGAAAATATATTGAATATTTATATGAATAGTGTAGTACATTGGCAACTTGGGGTTTACAATTATAATTGGACTGTAAAATTGCGTGTGTGTACTCAAGTTCTTTGTGATGACAAAGGCAGTGCTAAATCCCCCATCACTCATCTCGCTCAGGGACTTTTCTCGCTTCTGCTCACCAGGGGGCACTTGGACTCCAGAGTAACTCTTGAGGGAACAGCGTGAGGAAACGTGTCTAGACATGCTCTATCTAGGAGCCCCTCTTGTCGGTGCACACACAGGTGAGGGGCCTGCGACAGTTACCTCCCGACCCTGGCAGACGCCTGTCTGCTCCGGCATGTATCATCAAGCCACTCATCTGGAAGAGAGAGGCACAAGCGTCCTCGCTCCACCTGCCACAACACACACACACACATACGCACACAAGCATTACCAATCACTCCCAAGGTGTTACATTGGCACAGCACAGTGTTCCCATTAAGCAAGTGGGCAGGGAGGACAAAAGGGCATGTTTTGCCTACAATCTGAGACTACACACAGAACGAATTCCCGTTTGAGGCAAGGTTGACAAAGTATGTTTTTTTGTTGCAGAAACACTTGCAGACGCATATGGCTGTCTAATGTTGCACTCAGCCATGGGTTGTTTAAGGCTAAGGATATTTTTGTTTACAGCAAATCCCCTGAATCTCATATAATTTCAGCAAATGCAACAATACTGTTTCATGCGGTTCTTCGGGTCTTTATAGAGTATTCAAACTGTGACTATAGACCGTCTTTTTTGTAGGATAATCCAGTGTTGGTTTGTTCATGGGATATGTTGCTGATAATAAAATGCTAAAATAATACTACCACAGCAAATGTATCCTATTCTTACTGTGTATAGACCAGAATCTCCATTGTGGTCTTGATATGTCAAGACCACAATGGAGATTCTGGTCTTTGTTGTGTTATCCTTGAACATGAGTTTACTGTGAGGCTGTACTTAAAGCACAGAGGTTCTGCCAGAGCTAAATGCTAACGCCAGCATGCTAACATGCTGGCTTTCAACCTGTTCACATGTTCACAGTTTTAGTTTAGCATGTTGCCACACACTAGTTTAGTTCAGTTTAACACGCTACAATGAGGTAATTAGCGCTCAATTTAGTACATCTCAAGCTGACGGAAATACTATTCGTTTGACAGGTTTACCAAAGTATCAGCCGCTGTAGAAACATGGCGGTGCAACACGGTGAACTACATTGAAGAGAACCCACTCCCTATGTAGATATATAGGGCCTATTCCAATGAGTCTGGACTGTTGGTCTAGGCTCAAATGGCCAAATAAAAAACCTTGAACCTTGAACCTTTCTAAGCTAACGAAAACACAACGATTCTTAGTTTCAGGTGATTTATACACGGTTGAAAACATATTATGAATATTAATATTTCATTTCTGCTAATAGATCCCCCAAAATGCTAAACACTGGCCCTTTCAGTACATTGCATAAAAGCATGTTGACAGGGGATTCAATCCAGCAACCATCTGGTGACGCCGTCTGCAGCTTTAAATCTGAGGCCCAAAACAGAGCTCACTTATTCCCAAACTGCAATGTGTTGTGCAGAACAGTTTGCTCAATAGCCCACCGTAGTTTTAGCATAACGTTTTCTTTTTGTGACACAGAAGAAGCACATGTTGCTTTGGTTCTGACATACTATAGAGCAAGGCAAGTCATTTAAAACCCTCGACACTAACAAGTTGCTTTAACTAATGGCTACACTTATCACTGCATGTCTTTGATAACTGCCAACCTCGAGCGTAATTAAAGGTTTGAGGGGTGGTCTGGAGCAATCTGCTGTAGATGTTTTGGCTGCTCTTGTCATCCTAGAAGCCTCTAATGATCTGTCTGGGATGGTGATTGATGAAGCACTTAGCATTGAATCAAAGCACAAGGAACGCTTGCTGCTTGCTAAGCTGTTTGCAAACTAACAGCCACTGTATTTGCACGATACAAGTCTATTACGGCGTTGTCCTTGATGTGAATTAACGACCTCGGTGTCAACATTGGAAGCAGAACCAAATGCACATTAAGAGTTGACTGACATGGCTCAGCAGGAATATATAAGCTATAAACAGCATGGGTCAGTGAATCGGGCTGCGTCTTGATTACATGAAGGGTTGGCTTCTTCAGCTTTTTTTTCTGTATTTTTTTAAATGCTTCACAATAATAATGACACAGTCCTTTTCCAAGATTTCAAAGATAACCTCACTGCCAACTGAATGAGTATCTTCGTGTTCTCTATGGAATACACAGTCGTTCCACACAGCACAGGTGTGACCATCTGGATGATGCCTCATCACTATGAAGCTATTTCTAAAAAACATCAAGGTGGCTCCTTTTGCAGGTTAAAAAAGAAAAATGCTTTCATTCAATGCTTGCAGCCAAGACAGCAACGGAGTGGTTATAGTTCAAATGCAAGAAGCCTGCGGGGAGCGATGCACACAATATAGCCAACGATATTCTACACTAATCCAACCCACTGAAGCCTTTTTACATCTGGCTTGATCAGAAAAAAAGAACAATGAACATAAATCTAATGAGATCAGGGACCCGGAAACCAGCGTGTTTCCCAAAATACACATTGGATTATCACAAACACAAAAGGCTCAGATACAGATAAATGTGTTTTCACACATATTTTACAGGCTCCTTGTTTCTTTTTTTCCCTTTGTGATTACTTATTCATTTGTTTGTTGATTTATTTTTCATTGCCTCAGGTGCAGAGGGCACGTGTTTGATGTGCTCTCATGGCAGTCTTTAAAGGGGAAGGAAGGCTTCTGCTGCTGCATTCAGGTCAAAGGGAGGAGAAAGAGACGCGTCTTCTTATTCGCGGCTGCATTTTAAAAGCCTCTGATTAATCCTTTGAGGCGATGGAAAAAAAACGGAGGTGAGATCAGGGCTAGGAATGCAGAGCTCATTGTAAAAACTGTCTGTGTCGGCATGCGTGAGTGGTGCCAGGAGGAAGCACATATTCCACATGCTAGCTGACCTCTTGCTGTTCTGCAGGAGACAGAATGTTAATAGAGAGGCACCGGTGCATGAGCTTTGATTACAAAGCTCATATCTAACATGTTCGAGCATTAGCTTTAGCATTAGCTTGAAACAAGGAAATCAATTTAGGCCCAAGGGATTTTCACTCGATGAGATTTATTTTTTAAATAAGTCATGGACCATAGACTGAATATATAAATGGACAACCTGCTTCCACTTCCTCTCCTCTGTACAAAAATGATTTCAAAATATCCCGGATGTGGGAGTGGCCATCTTCAGATTTTGACCTCATTTGGGGCCAGAGGCTGCAAGTTATGGAGCCGCGGTATCAAGGTCCCAACCACACACTTGCCCAAGCCACGAGACTAGCACGGCCTCAGTTTGTTAGTGGGAGACCCACCAAGCTGCGGTGTTACTGAGCACCATGGAACCCGTTTGGCTAGACACAACCACTAACCAAGATATCTCTATGAATATATGTATGATCAATTGACCCTCATAAAATGTATAAGAAGTGGACAAAGTCACCAATTGGTTTGTGGACTTCTGTTTTGAAGCCGTCAAAAGACAAGATGGCGCCATCTTGTCTTTTTGCAAACAGAAGTGACTTGAGTACAATTAAACACTGAATACAATTTTTAAGAGGCCACAATGTTACAATTAACATTTAGGAACTGAAAACAGTCCCATCAGTACAAAAGATGTGTTGGAACATATCTGGTTCTTAATTACAAAATCAAAGGTACTAGCCTGTGTGCATGATGTTAACTACGACTCCAAACATCCAATCACTCAAATTCTCTCCCATACGACACCAATGGAAGCTAAAAACACAATCTGCAGCTTAAATCAATACACTTTTGGATTCTGGGTTGATTTTGGATGGTTGAGAAACAACTATGTTTTTATGAATTTGCTCCTGCTCTGATTTGGGCCTCTGACTACCAACAGCGGCCAGTGGCCACAATGTACACATTCTTACATTATCCAGGGCAGTCCTGTGTTTCTAATGAAAGTAACACTACAAGAACCAGCACTCCCACTTTGAACTCCACAAACATTATATTTGCTACAACCTAACAAGACCCCAAAAAAAAATTCCCCCATATGTCTGAGTGCTGATACAGCGTATAGACCTTGTGTCTGCTCCTGAGGCTCCAGTCACTTCTGTCCCTCAGTCTCTTTTATCCCTCAATCCTCCCCAGCAGCTCTTGTCTATTCAAATCAAGGGCTGGCGGAACAGTGCCAGAAGGCATTTCACTCTGGAATATGAAATCTACTCTCCTTTGGGTGTACAGTAGAGCCCTGAGTCCCCTGCTCTGATCCCTCCACAGCCAAACAACAACAGTCAGAGTGCACATGGCAAAAAGCATCTCATTTCACTGCTGGCTTATAGCAGCCGGGGCCCCCTGGAGCCAAGTGTCACACAATTGCTATTTCCAGCCATCGCAGAGAGTGGGCAAGAGGGACCAGACCAAAGCAAGAAGGTCTCTCCGAGCTCCCTTGAAGTCTGTCAGTCTTTTTGGCTCGCTTCATCCCCTCAGCTGGGAATGCCAGCGAGCGTTAAACGCTTAGCGCCTCTTTCGTTCATTCGTCTTCTTTTTTTTATTTCATGGCTTCATAGAGGGAAGGTGACATTTTGACTCCGGTAATTTTTCATCGTTGTCCCCCCCGCCACTGTCTGGATTCCATTGTTTCAAGCGCTCTCCGTGAGCCCACTCAAAGGATGGATGAGGTTCTTATTTTTAGAACATTAATTTACTTTACACAAATGAAGTATGCTTCACAAGTGACTCGGGCACCTTCCTATTGCTTATTCATTTCAAAGCAGCCCCTGTGTGCTGCTCCATTTGCAGGCGAGGACAGAGATGTGCAGATAAAGTGTGTTCAAAGGGATGGCGCAGACTTCAGAGGGAGACGATAACATCGGCTCAGAACCCCTGAAGTCCTCTGTAAAGTGAACAATTTAGCCCTTAGGGTGGTTGCTAATCC
Organism: Myoxocephalus aenaeus; assembly: GCA_038501785.1. Taxonomy (NCBI): domain Eukaryota; kingdom Metazoa; phylum Chordata; class Actinopteri; order Perciformes; family Cottidae; genus Myoxocephalus; species Myoxocephalus aenaeus. Next base: position 921,246 of record JBAMJR010000251.1, on the reverse strand, counting down.
GCCCGGCATTGTGGCGGCTGAAACAGGTAAATAAGCCAAACGGAAGGCCGGGAAGGAAAGGAGAAAAAGGAAATAAACAACCTCTCACCATCACTTTTTGGAAACTATTCCCAAACATTGTACACTGGAAGTCTGTTTTAGACTTATTAAAAATGTGAGTCTTGTATAATTAGCAGTGTGTGTCTACGGCACACAGAAGGGGTCAGCTATTTTTACGCTGATGTGTTGTCAGATACCTGCTTCATCAGAACGCAGTAAGAGAAAACATTATCCAAGAAAGCAAATCTTTTAATTTAGTACTTTGCTGCTTACCTGCATGAAGCGAGGTACTTACCCCCCTGTCTTATCAGATGACTCCACAATGTGAAGCTGCAACATAGAAGAAGCTGCCGTCATCACTCCTCTGAGGGTGGTTCACATTTATGGTATTTGCCAAAAACGAAATTGTGGTGTCAGGTGTGATGACCGGTGTGAAATCTCCTCTGCCTCCTGGAAAGGAAGTATTACGACTTCAAACAGAGGGCTGGACTCACCGATGTTAGACCTTATGGCTCCCGGTCCCTTTGGTGTCATTTGGTATCGTAAAGTGTCACAGACCGGCCAGGCTGGGCTGCTCGCAGTTTACTGATGTTGCACTGCAGGGTTTTGCGGTTATTGAAGTTCAAACCGTGCTCATACTTGTATCTGCTGATGCCACTTTGTGATGCTGATGGGTAAGGTTGCAGCTCCATAATAATGTGTTATAGGTACTGGTGCCGTATATAATATCAGTTTAAAGCAAGACTATGTGCAACTTTTAGAAGAGTGAAAAGGTTATTCCCCTACAAAGAAAAATATGAATTCATCAGGAATTAAACACGGTTGTTGCTAAAACATCTCTGGCTATAATTGAGTTCTAAAACCTTAATTTAATTCAATCAATAGCAAATCAACTAGTTTAAAGAAATGTATAGAAAAGACAAACAAAAAGGCAACTAAAATCAAGACAAATGTAACATTATTTTATAAATTACTTGAGATAAGTACAATCTCAAGTAATTTGTATATCATGTATATACAAATTGTATGTATATATCTCTGTTTGTATGGAAGCATGCAAACAAACAGAGATAAAACAAATGTAAAAAAAAATATATATATAAACCTAAAGTCCATTTGCCAGATTTTTGAGAGCTTTCAACCACATCTCATTGGCTTCCTCAGAGGAAGGACTGTGTTCATCTGTCATGGAGATAGCTCTGTTGTCTTTATCACTATAAATCCATATTTAATAAAAAAATGTCGGTTTAATTACTGTTCCAAGGACCACATTTAACTTTCACGCTCCAGCTGAAGTTCATTTGCCTAAGCTGGCCGATTTTTTCTTCTTCTTTTTTCTTCTTTTTTTTTTGTATAATACAACTTTATGGACTCGATTCCAGACAAAGAAGAAGAAAAAGCCACCCTCGGCGTGGGTCATTTGCTGTGTGCTTGGTTGCCCAAACATGCTAATGTGCAGATAAATCACCAACTATATACTAAGAATCGGAGGTGTTCACACGGTTCGGAAGATGTTTTATTTAGAAAAATGACCGGATACGTCTGAGCCTCTTGACACATGTCAAGAGATTACGTGATACGTTACCCCAAAAACTCAACTTAAAAGTCTGTTTCAACTCTGCCGGTATAGTCTAAAATCAAGGCAGAATATCCTGACCAAAAAAGCTCTGAAAACCCTGCCTCCATTTCCAACATCCTGTCTTTGTGAAACAGGGTTTAAGTTAAGCAGTAGACTGGACATAAAGGTCTAAGTTACGGAGTAGACCGGATATAAAGAACACACGTCGGGTGTCGTTGTCTCCCATTACCCCGACCCGGCTCCCACTAATTCGGCGTAATGATGAGTTGTATTTTTAAGCCCTTTATTATTGTCTTTATGGCGGTCATATCATTTTATTACGTCATATTTATCGCCCACGCCGTGAAGGCCGCTCCGTGAAAATATTGTCTGACAAGAAACCTGTCCGTGGCGCAACAAAGGTTGGGGACCGCTGGTCTATGCGATATAACAAAGCAGCCCACACCCAGGGCGACTGTGGTTCAATGGTGAGCAGGGTCGTCCTTCAATCAGAGGATCGGCGGCTCGATCCCCGTCTCCGCCAGCCCTTGTCGATGTGTCCTTGAGCAAGACACTTAACCCTAAATTGCTCCCGTAGCTGCGCCTACGGTGTGTGAATGTTTGATAATCTGATGTGGCACCTTGCATGGTGCTCCTATCATCAGTGTATGAATGGGTGAATGATGTCATGTAGTGTTAAAGCGCTTTGAGTGGTCGGAAGACTAGAAAAGCGCTATACAAGTACGGGTCCATTACCATTACCCAGTCAGACTCGGTTCGAACCCCCCTTTGGAGGGTTTGGACGACTGCCGCTGCAAATTGTGCCCCTGGTGCAGGTTCTCACGAAGACGTTATTACAATGGCTTGAAATAATTTGCCCAGGGGAGTGTTTTCACCTCAGTCAGACTGCATTATGCAGTTTGACCTCCCCCGACAGAATCGGAAGGGGTCGGCATTATCATGCATACAAACGTGTTGTTCACTTATGCTCCTCTGCACATCGCGCATTGGTTCAGAAATTGGGAGCATTTTACACACACACACAATTTTAATGAGTTTCCCCGCCTCAGCCAATGGCCGAGGACGTGCAGTATGTGTGTGAGCGGTGGCCGGTAATGAAGGGGTGTAGCTGGTCAACTTGAACACAGCCTTATTAAAAAGTCAATTAAAAAGAAACAAAGAAGCAAAAGGGGAGGGAAAGAGCTGTTTCTCCTCGCAGCTGTTTTCCGCTTGCAAGGCAGCGCGAATGAGTGCAAGGATTATTTATAGGCAAAGCCCGGCTCTCTGAAGGGAAAGACGTCTGAGTCGAGATTATGACTTTCTTTTCTGTGGAATTCAGCATCAAACCCAACTGTCGCAATGTACAATTTCACACTTGCTCCCCAATCTTCTCCAGTCCTCAACAAGGAAAGAGTTTGGAAGTGAACCCGAATTGCGAAGCTGTGTCTGCGCGGACCAATTCTGAAACAAACAGACACTTTAATTGTTGAAGCTGTTGTGTGCTGCATTTTTTTTTAGGTTCAATCAACCAGTGGCATCCGCTGACATTTACAGCGGCGGAGGAAAGGGCGACTTGGACGGAGCGAACAGACAGCCCATAAATCTGGCACCAGTCTTCCTCGGTCAGAAGGGATGTGTTTTGGCCCCACGTGTTATTTTCAAACATATAGTCAGCAATAATTCTCAATAATTTGCCCCAGAAAACCAATGTGTAACTGTGCAGAGAATGCACGTCCGCTGTTTATCAAAAACTAAAGTGAATTCATCCAAACTCTGCCGCTGTTTCCTGCCGCCAGCTCTCCGTTCGTCCCCAGTCCTCTCAGTCTTCCGCACCATCGCGTGGAAAGGAGGATGCAGGGTCCAGCAGACGGGCTCAGCTGGATGCGCACAGGGAGGCTGCTCCTCTTTCAGGGCATGGAGGTTTTGTTTATCACACCACTGCTCAGTGGCCTGTCCTCAGCGACACTCTCTTTAGTTATTCTGCTTTGATGTGTTGACTAGATGGGACAGTCTGAGGTTTCTGACCCAATTTTAATTTAGCAGACCATAAACAATTGCCAGCGAGGACACAGTCAAACTTTTTAAAGCCAAGTTTGATTTCTTCTGAACTTTTTTTACGACAAGGATGAAGGTTACCTCCTTCTTTGCAAACCCCACATAATTGCAGGTTTTTAAAACTGGACTGTCTGTCATCCTTGGCCTTATACCAAAGGGTACATGTAGCTTGACAATGCCACCATTGTTATGTACCTTTTTGAAGCACGTATAAGCTGTTTTAAAGGTCCAGTGTTTGGTACTTAGAGGGACTTATTGGCAGATATAGAACAGTTTTAATAATCATGTTTTCATGTGAGACTTACAGCCTGGTCTCACTCCCAGGACGTCAAATACCGGCACAAGGCCCCCCTCTGGCATCCGTCAGAGCAATGGACTGTCATGTCTCGTCCTGTCTCCTCAGGTGTGTTTTTTTCTTATTTTATCACTTGTCTTTATTTCCTGTTTTGTTTTTGTGTCACTCACCTCTCCTCTCGTTTCAGATAACTTCACTTCCTACCTTTGTGTGTTTTCCCGCCACTGTGATTGGCCGTTTCTCAATACCAAGTACGCTAAGTCCAGACTTGTGAACTTTTGGAGTTTGGACTTGGGAGTTTGGACTTGAGAGTCCAGACTCTCAAGGACGGGAGGACACAGGACGGTCTTTCTGCAATTGGAACAGCAGCTGACTTGATGACGTCACCACCTCAGCTGTCATTGTCATGAGTTACTCTGATTCTTCACTGTAAAGTATTTTTACAGTTAAACAAAATATGACAACCCTGCTTTTTTTGCACTGGTTTCACAGACATACACATATCATTGTGTATATGTATTGTGTGCATATATATATATATATATATATATATACATATATATATATATATATATATATATGCACACAGATACACATATCATTGTATGTACATATATATTATTGTGTTTATAAATATATTATATATATATATACACATATCCTTGTGTGTGTATATATATATATATTGTGTTCATAAATATGTATTTTATATACTGATATAGATACACATAATTGTATATATAATATGTTTATAAATGTTATATATATATATATATATATATATATATATATATATATATATATATATACTTATATATTTATATATACTTATATATTTATATAGATACACATATAATTGCAAACAATTCGGTCAAAAGTAATAAGACTGTAGTTCAAAGTAAAAGTTAAATTAAAATCTTAAGTTATAAATCGTAACCTTTCCCTCAGTCAAACTGATTTAATGTCACTGAATAAATAATACAGATTGCTTGTTAGTTCCTCAAAGTCGATTTATATCTTATGTTTAATCGATACGGAGACATCGGAGCCAGCGGATCATTTCAAAAAGTCCAGCCGAGATCAAGCTGCTGTCGGCGGGCAGCACAGCGCTGACGGCCCGGTGCTGACGGGAATCACGGTCCCTCAGCAGGACCTCAACCCGTCGGCGTATCTTTTTAAATAAGATGAGTCTGGACAAACCGACCACAGATTTGATCCTTAAACAAATAACTTCTCGCCTGAAAACGTCCTAAAATTTCATTTTGTGACTCAACAACGGTAGTATTTATAGAATGTCAACTTTCAGTTGTGAGTTTTCTCATCCGCCATTGTTCCGTTTGCTGGTCCGAAATGCATTCTGGGATATTGGCTCTCTCAAGTACGCTGAAGTCTGCTCTGATGCATCCCCGGTAAAATGGGAGGATCAAGTCACATCCGGGCATTTTCACCGTGCTTGGCGAGAAGCGGACTTTTGAATTGGAACAGTACTTGGGCCGCGACTGATGACGTTTCACGAGTCCACGAGAACACAAGTACAGAGAAGAACGCTTATTGAGAAACGGCCAATGTCTGCCCCGCCCCCTAATTGATCCCACCTGTGTCTAAACTCCCTACACCTCCCCAGTGGATTCAAACCATGTGTTCCCCTGTCTCTGTGCCAGTTCGTCTTCCTCCTCCGTGTCAAGCGGTCCAGCGGTTTTCCGAGTGTTATGTTTCTGGTTTCTCTGCCTGTTTTCCATCGACCACGTTTTTGCCTGATCCCTGTCTGATTTGTTCGCCTGTTCTGACGCCTATGCCAGTGTACCGCACCTCTGCTGCCGAGTAAAGACTGTTTTACCCACACCTTATCCTGGTCTGTGTCCTGGTCATGCGATTGAGTCCTGTTTTTCTTCCTGTGGTGTTCCAGTCGTAACATGGACGTAGTATTAAGAGAGAGAAACTGGTGGTAGATGGGACCAACAACACAGGACATTCACTCAGGGGACCGGTGTCCATGTCCCGTGTGGGACGAAAGTTTCCTCGATGATGTTCTGTCACTGAATTACAATAAGCCCTTACATTACGTTACAAGCACACTGATTTTAAGCTAAACTATGATGCTTTTTATAACCCCAACCCATTAGTTTGATTGCCTTCACCTAAGCCGACACCATTGTAGAACGTTATTCACGCACTACACATCGGTGTCAAGATACTTACCGAAACACCATTTGGGCTTCATTATAATGACACTGAGTGGCAAAATATGACAAGTAGGAATAAGATCTCGTCGGAAACTAAGAATTGTGTTAATTATGGCTTGGAATGAGCCCTCATAGGTAGCTATGAAGGGCTCATTCCAAGCCATAATTAACACAAGAAATTGGGTGGTGCAACATGGCGGACTCTGTGAAGACCCCATCCCAATTTCTACAGTATAGCCGAGAACGGACAAACCAGACCAAAGCGAGACATGGCTGCCGTTGGTGTGTTTTAATGCATTTGGAGAAAGATGTTGACCTGAGGGAACTAAATGAAAGGGGATCTCCAAAGCTGTCGCTATCAAAATCTATGCTACGGCTTTCAAGACATTTACCTCAAAGCCGCAACTCTCCCCTTGTTTTTTGTTTTGTTTTGTTCTGGTGAACTTCAGATGCGCTTCCTCTTGCTAAGAGTAACTCAACACCGGGCTGAGAAGCAGTGATTCACGGCCCTCTCATGACACACCCTGGGGCACACTGAGAAGTTCAATCACTGGAAGTCAGCAAAAACAGGGTTTTTTTAGTCTCTGTTAAATTGCTCTTCCTATATAATGTGTTTATTAAAGCGGTCTGGCAGCTGTGACACAATACGGGTTTAATGAGTTAGCTGTTAACTGTTTATCCTTTTATAACTTTGTCATATTATTTGATATTTTAACCATACAATATTGCCACATTTCTTTTCCACATCGGCATTTTCTGATGGGTCTATATGGCATAAAAAGAGATAATTAGTAATGTTGCTTGTTTAAATGGTACCTTCGAAGAGCACCTTATGTTTAACAACTCTTTTATTTATTTTTTTAAATAAGAGGAGGGTTGTGAAGTGAATATTAAAACCTTGAATATTAAAAAGTCTATTCGGCATTAGGAAGCTGCTCAATCGATTAATGAATAAGAGATAATTACTATATCACTATAATTATAAACTCAGATTTTGCCCCACGTTTTGAATGTAATGAAAGAGATTAAGATTTAACCCTAACCTTGGTGGGAGAGGTCTTGAACAGAAAGTTAATGAAGAGAGATTAAAAAAAGGAATAGATTGAGTATCAGGGCTGAAGATGTGAATAGGCACATTTTAATTGAAATAGGGATGATGATACGTAGAAGTACTTCAATGGTAAGAGTGTGGCACTGCCTCTTTAATGTAAGCTGTTTACTCTCCACTGGGACCGGAAACGTTTGAACTCATCCTTCTGTGAAGGGTTAGAGGAAATAGCACAAGAACCTTCACTTTTGCAGGCTGGTTGTTATGATAAAAAAAAACTTCCCCAGTGCTGTTATAAAAAAAAACTAGTTATAAAACATATAAATTCATCCACAATGCCTTCGCAGTGAAAAGCATCCCAGAGGGTCAGGGTTATTATTCCTGAGATTTTACTGAAATATGACTCCACCAGGCACTTAAAAAAACTCCTCACATTTTTTTCTTCCATTTAGTATCCTGTTTTATTTTTTATTTTTTATCTTTTGATGCACAACATGCATGTCAAGTTGCCAACCTTAAGATCTCAATCCTGGTTGATTTGGCAAGACCCATGGTTACCGTGGTAACAGCAAGTGCAGTTTAATACTATGGCGAAGACTGACTTTGAAGATACGTCGGCCAGAAATACAACGGAAGACCAACTGGTGTATCTGGTTTTGGAGCAGCCAAGCAAATTCACATTGTTTTAAATAAAGATGTAATTGCAACAGTGATCTGATTCCATGCCGTACTTTTCCGTGTAGCGCGAGTTGCCTTGCTGAGAAGTCAGACGGCCCCTTCTTGCTCCACTATAACTACCGTGGCAAAATGAAGACCGTGGTAACCGCCGTGATGAATGCATTTCCTGTGGCTGCTTCAAAAGAAACGCCACCTCACCACTTGGAAGCTTTTAATGTGACGCATGTAGCGGCTGTAGCGAAACATTTATGTAACATCAGCGGTAACTGTAACAGCTCTGATGCCGTGTAATGAAAGTCATCTGTAACCAGTGAGACTGAGATAGGAGATAAAATGATGCTGGATTTAATGTGTGTGCATCTATGCAAAATGTAAAATACAGTACATTGGATGGCTATTGCAGAAGAGGTGCTGATCATGTTGTGTAAAATAACCATTATCTTATCAAATATGTGCTAATTTTGGATAAAGTATTCTGAACATTGGATAAAGCCAGGTTTAAAGTCATCGTTTCATTTTGTTGACATATCAGTCAAAGGTTTTTACACAGGGAATTTTAGAAATCTCTTTGAATCTCTTTGAATACTATCAACGGCCATACAAAAAAAGATCTATTTTTTCCATGTTTTTATCAAAAAAAATGTTATTTAAATCAGGCTATGAATGATATTTGAACTAATGCCCCTTTCAAAACGTTGAGAATACAGATAGGGATGAAACTGGAAGGTTTGGGGTGTAAGTGCAACTGAAGAGGAGATTTCTGGCTCAGAGTCTGAGAAAAAAACTAATTGAGAGAAAACGGTCTTGAAAGATATGTTTTGTGAAAGGAGATGCATTTTGAAGACCTACAGGTGAGAGGGTCACAAACTGAATAGATAACATGTGTTATGTAATATGTAATACTAGCTTTTAGCAAATTTAGGAGAAATCTACAGACGGCAATAGACAGAGTGATAAAATAAACACCTGAATGTGTATTTTGGATGTTTCTTACTCGTCTGAAGTCTGCAGTGCACAATGTTTTTGCCTCTAGTGTCTCACCTGAATAATTTCATAATTTTCATTTATTTCATCCCTGAGGTATGGAACATATGTTTTGGTAAAGACAGGAGTATTACGTTGCAACGCCAAGAGGACCGTCTCTAACGCTCTCACTGCTATACTGTTGTCACGGTAACAGTGTATGGACGTTGGACTGAACGGACTGTTGAAAAACCTTTTCCTCTTATCTCACTGGAAGAAGTCAAGTGTGTGACGTTGATGGGATTACATCATCCTGCATGTGCGTAACATCCATACAACACAAAGTGTTTGAGTAAATCATGTAGCAGAGGTTTCCTCTAAAACTAGTGTTGTACTGTCACTGTGGAACAAAAAAGGGACTTTCATAGGTTGGAGCTTATTTATGGAGGAAGGTAACATTTTACTTGAGGTAATAATCTATTATCTCCTTTTATTGTTGTGTAATTAATGTGGCTAGTTAATGTTTGGGTTTATATATTTTATTTTCATGAAATGTTAAATTTCATGGAACATCTTGGAATTAAGTTATCCCTTGGGTTTGTGTGTTTTGCGGGTTGAAAAAAAAAATCAATCCGGTTTTAATCTTTTGTTGATTCAAATGCATTTAAGGTTATTGAATTTGAATCATTTCTTTAATCCCTGAGGTCAAGATCCCATTTTCGTCGAGGCAAGAATATGAAATTGCTTTGGCAATTTTTCCTCGCCCTCTTTACGGTGCTGATCTTGCACCAGTGAACAGCCCCACACCCTCATCTTGATATTTCGACAGCTATTAGCTGAAAAGGAAAGTGGGTCCTGAAGTTTGGGTTGCACCTCTCCAGACCACAATATAACACTTCCTCTGTGTAGCATTGATGGGCTGATACATAAATCACACCTGTCCCCTCCCAGATCCACTTGTGTGTGTGGTGTGTGTGTGTGTGTGTGAGTGTGTGTCTATGTGTGTGTGCTTGTGTGAGGCCTCTTGATTGTGTGTGTGTGTGTGTGTGTGTGTGTGTGTGTGTGTGTGTGTGTGACAGCACCAGCAACACCTGCCTCCCCAGCAGGGAGCCGTGTATCTAATAATGAGAGAAAGTGTCAGGGACACACAAGGTGCATCCAGCAGAGAGGAGGTGCCCAAAGACGACCACAGACTCCCTCCTCGAGCCGCCGCCTCACCACACCGTGCACATCTTGTCTCCTGTTTCCTACCGTGAACCACACGGGGGGAGAAAAGAGAGATAATCATATTTTCTGTCAAACTGAATAGGCGATGGCAGCTCCGAAGAAAAAAAACCACAGTGATGCAAATGTGCCTTTTTGTTGTTGTTTTTTTTTGCCAGCGTCAGCTGTCATCGCAGCTCCCTGGAAGCTACCCAGGACTCAAACCCCTGGTCATTTGATTGAAAGCTCATTACCTTCCCCTTAACACAGACAACAACCTTGTAAAAAATAATAGAGGTAAAGCTGGTGGGATCAAGCCGGGCGGAGACAAGGAGGGACTCGGGCAGAGAGATGGAAAATATCTTTCATTTCTGATGGTCGAGCCGAATTTATGTTCTGTGACTTTAATCTTTTTAAGACCAGAGATAAGATTAATGATTTGCCTCCCATGAGATTCTCGATTTTTGTTAATAAAACCATAAAAGGAACCACAGCCAACTTTTTAGCTTCTGACGGCTTCTCAGATATTCAAGGGCAAGTTTTTTTTTTCTTCGTTTTTCTCTCTAATCTTGATGATTTATCACTCTCTCATGACTTGAGTAATTACATTGACTGCTACTATTACTTGGGGGGGAAAAAAATATCTGAATATCCTTTTTGCTTCCGCAATACATTTTCAACGCCGCTCCCAGAAAGACTCGGCGAGTCAAGGCCGAGGCGAGCTGCTCTGCGCTCGGGTCAGCGCGACCCCTGTGTTTTGGGTTAACCTTCGTCGGATATCGCCGGTTGTTGTGCCGCCGCGAGATTCCCAAGGATGAGGCGGCAGACAGTTCCAGGCTGACGGTCGGTATTTTGGGAGCACGCGTTTGTTTGAGGACAACGTGAGCGAAAGCCGCGATAGCGTCGTCTGAGAAGAAGAAGAAGACAGAGACGCCGGCCTCGTCAGGGTTTGGAAGCTGAGACGAGCGCGAGGCCTCAAATAACAGCCGTGCGCACGCACATGCGCACTCCCTGCAACCTTCATCCCCTCAGTACAGCGGTATCAGAGGAGTCTGAGAACTCTCTGTTCCCTGGAGAAGGCCCAGCAGACGCCCCACCGCTCACCTTATCTCCGGGTTCCCACCAGCACCGGCGGGAAAGGAAGGTCTTTCATACGACTCTTATCGCCAGACTGGAGGGGGAGAGAGAGAGGGAGGGGGGAGGAGAGGGGGGAGGAGGAGGAGGAGGAGGGGAGAGCCCCTGCCGCGCAAGGCCGCAGCCCTGTTTCCCATGCCCATGTCTGATCATCAGTCCTGCCATAGAGAGAGAGAGAGAGAGAGAGAGAGACAGAGAGAGAGAGAGAGAGAGAGAGAGAGAGAGAGAGAGATCTTTCACCACACTCGAGGTGAGACATTCGCAGAAAGACGAGAAATGTCACCAAAAAAAACTAGAAACAGCCCGACAAACCTCACATCTCCCCAAACTGCCACCCCAGCACAGCACGGGCACCACTTGAGGTTAGACATAGAAAGGCTCCACATTTCCATCGGCGGCTCTGATGTGCCACTATCGACGCCTGGGCTGGCTCATACCTCGACACACACACACCTAGAGCGAGCAGCTGCCGTTCGTTTTACTGCACTAGTGCTATTTGTGCAAGAGTGTGTGCGTGCGCATGTGGCAAGTGTTATCACAAAGCCACATGCAAAAGCCACATGCAAAGCCACATACAAAGTTAGAAGATGTTTGACGGCCACGGGTGTGCCGTGTCTGTTGGTGCGAGGTCCCTTTGCCCGAGGCGACACTCGAGACCCTCGCCAACACGTTAACAAGTCAGCCTTAAAGGGAAGACTTGGGTAAAAAATTTAACTAATATACATTACCATTAAACTTCCACAGTTGATTAATTACATTGAGACACAAATTACAATTTACAAGATTTTTGAAATTTTATTTTTTAAACATGCAAATGAATCATTATCTAATGAGTGAGTAGTAAAATAAACACCTACATGTGTATAATGGATGTTTCCTTCCACTAGTCTGAAATAATCTCAAAATGGACCAAAGCAAATAAAACATAAACAGCATCTGATAAATACAGTATAATGGACAAAGACAACTGTCCATCAAACAGTTGTTTCTGTCACAAACACAAAAACAACTATGTTGATGTTCACATACACTCACACACGTTTGTTGTATGATGGAGACGAAAGCTGTCGCAATGGATTCCATTTGAATGACAGCTTTTGAGTCACAAGGTAGACACATGGATAACCAAATTGGGCCACCGCCCGGGGTTCTCGGACTCTTAGGGGCCCCCGAGGGGCCCCGCTTTGTTTGTGTGGCAATTACTCTGTGCTAATTTGATCAATGAAAGCCTCCGTGCAGCAGCCGAGTCAAAAGGCGTGGAGACGCAGCCCAGCGAGGCTGAGCGATGTGCTAAATATTCCATTAAATGGCTTTTGATCTTTAATTGCCATATTAGTGCACCATTAGCCACGATCAAACCAAACGGAGCCATTCAGCGGCGGCACGCCGCATTAAAGCTCCGTGAGCGTCCGTCAACTCAATACAATGGTCGCGCCTTCGCTCACTGTCGGCTCCCTGCTCTGAGCTCTGTCCTGTCGGCTTTACTCGCCGAGAGGCTTTTTAAAACTCACCCCAGACACAGGAGAAGATGCACGTGTGCAGAAAGATGCGTTGACATCGTTCACCAACAAAACAAAAACATACCGAGCGGAACAACGGAACCCTTATTCAAATCTGATCCTCTCACCAGTGCTAGGATTCATGTCTGTGTTCTGCAGTTAGCAGCTAGAGTCATTTATATTTTGTCTCTCATATTAGGTAATTAGGTCTTAGGTAATGTCTTTATTCCCGGTGGCTTCCAATGAGAGCAGGTATGGGTGGTGGCTGTAGAGAGGAGGCCTCACACAACAGAAATGTCTCACTGGAGTGTTATCTGCATCCATGATGGAGGACAGAAATAAATATTGTGGGATAAACTAAAAACAACAGGAGAATTACATAACTGACACCGTTTGAAGTGTGTCAAAAGTCTCTTGGCCACTAAATATGCCACACAAAGTAAACACTTCATGGAAAGAAATGGGGGCTTTCTCTCCACAGTGAGAGTGGAGAGCTGTGTATAATGAATAACAACAGCCAAAGTGAACTTGATCCGATGTGGGTGTTATCGGATGGAATGCCAGTTAATGGCTTTTGTCAGCTGTGAAAGAGGTTTTGACGATCGGCAGTTTTCAGAGCAGCCCGAGACAGAAATATCGTCGGCGTCCAGATTACAGGCGCATTACTGCAGTTAAAGGAATACATTGTTAAATATGACAGGATGATTATTCTGGAAAATAACAACCTGCACTGACAAAGAGATCAATAGTACAGATTTAAACTAAAAGAGGGGTGTGACAGACGGTTACAGTACATCAAAGGGCGCAAAACATGAATTTGCCTGCAATTAATTCAGCTCTTTTTTATAGTATTTGCAGTTCTGATGTCTTTTTGTCTAAGTGCTTGTTTTATCTCTCATGCACACCAATTTGCTTTTTCACTTTGTTTGACAAGTGAGTGTTAACGCTAGTGCTGCAAGGATGAAGACACGATTTTCTCTTGATAACAACACAGTGGGATTTTTCCAATGTATTTTGCATTATTGCAGAAAATAAGCTCTGTGGCAAACTGTTGTTTATGATGCTAACACGTTTTATTAAGAAAGATCCTCTCACAAAAGAAAATCACTTTTAAGATTTTTGAAGCATGAATGTAATCACCAGGAGTAGAAAGCTAACATTAGCTATTCACAAACTGCACCAAGGTCGCTGCCTTCTCGTCAACACCACCGAGCTAAAGGCTAGTTAGTTATATAGGCAAACAGCGTGAGGTATTTACTGATTGAATTTTGTAGATCAAAACATTAAAATATCTTAAGTTGTGTTAACCACAGACCTTGTTTTTAACTTCACTTTTTTGAATATATATAGACCAGGGGTGCCCACACTTTTTTGGCTCGCGAGCTACTTTTAAAATGACCAAGTCAAGAAGATCTACCTACATTAATAATGGTAAATACCTATATATATATATATATATATATATATATATATATATATATATATATATATATATACACCGAGTATACTTTATGTTTACAGTAGTGGCGTACCTTGCATAACTAAATGAACCCTTATGACACAATACAATTCTGTACATTTTTGGTCATTACATTTTACTCTGATGACTTCACTGCATGGAACCAGCAGGGTTGCATAGTCTGGACCAGTGATTCTCAACTGGTGGGTCGCAGGCCTTTGCCTAAAAAAAAAATAAAAGCATTTTTTTTTTCTTCATCCTGTGGTTTTATTTTGAAAGGAGTTTTTATGCAGCGGAGTGTCTATTTTGCCGGCTCTGGTTTCAACTGGTTTTGCACTTGTCCCTCCATGTTGTCAGCAGCATGTGCCAGGTTGGGTCAAACCATCCTGATATGGGGAGACTCTGGGTTTTTAGGATAATTAAATTAAACAGCCTACTGAATATAACATTGACAACTGATGGCGCTGCCTGCATGACAGGAAAAAACTCTGGGGTTGGGAGGAGAATTGAGTGCTGCTTAATTTTCTGTAAAGCACAGTGTTTTTCAGTATTTACTGATGAGGTAATCACAAGAGAAGTTAATGTTGTATATATGAATACTTTTGAATTCCACTTTTGTTTAATTTATTTTGAGTTAGTGGAAAAGCTGCTCCTCAACACAGTGACGTGTTCCACAGTAAAGTGTTTGTCATAGATTCGGTGAGTGTGTGTTCTCAGTTAAAGGTAGGTCATTTCAGTCTTTTTGAAACTACTTCTTAGTTGTTGGACTGTTTGTGCATGAAAGCTGTTGAGTCTGTTTAAAAATAGCTGAAGATTCTGAATTGTTATATATGTTGTAATACCTCGTGTCCTGAAGATGCAGTTTTAGTTTTTTAATTAAAATGCAGCTAATTGAGTGTAAAAGGGAATAGTTCCCTCTCTATCATCACCACCAGCTGCTCGTTTTGGTTATTAAACTTGTTTTTGTGTTAGCATACATGTTCTGTACTATCTCAGGTTCAAACTGCACCATCTTTTCATTAAATACATTGGAGAAGTTGAGAATGTTCCTCGATTTGGGTCGCGGCTTGTCATTCAGGGGTGATGGTGGGTCCCGGAGCCAGACCAGTTGAGAACCACTGGTCTGGACAGTAGCTGCTGGTAGCCAGCCTCAGGCAGACTTCCAAATGGTCATCAGTCATGGTGGAACGGTGTTTGGACTTAATATTTTTTAGAATATTGTTATACAGTCGGCCTTCTCCAGATGCCGTCTTTGAAGAGCTCTCGCTCGAACAGAACAGGCGATCTCCGTTGCCACATCCATGATCTTTTTCATGTTTAGCATTTTAGCGCAGTAGCTCTCCACCGACTGAGTGGCGCAGTGCATGATGGGAAACGCCTGGCTGTCGCCACATCAGAGAGCTGATTGGCTCTTAGATTTGACAGCAAACCTGTGTTGTAGAAAATCCTTATTTTATGTGTAGTTGTAATACTTAATGCTCGATTGTAGACTATTAGTCTCATGTTTGATCTAAAAACATATCTTGTGGTTGATAATACAAAATCGTATTTATACAACACAAATCAAAACCAGTAGTAATGTATTTCGCAGGCAGACATAAAAAGAACAAAGGCTGTAGCTAGACCCACATTTCTACATAAATATATATTTACAAACACATATGAATAAATCCAAACGTGATCTGTAAACTACAAGAAGCCTAAAGTTCGGAACTAACAGGAAGTCTTTTTTTCTGTGACTTCCTGACTACTTTGAAGGCAGCTGAAAATTGTCCGACTTGACAGCAGTTTTTTGACTCCGCCCCCTGCTGCTTCCGCCTGCTCCTGTCTGGATTCCAGGCGAGGCGCAGCTCTTTCGAACGAGCCTGTTAATGTGCCCACCGGGAGCTGCGTTTTGTCAATAAAGTAAAAAATGGCATGCGATTGGGCACCCCTTAATGGCATGCGATTGGGCACCCCTTAATGGCATGCGATTGGGCACCCCTGATATAGACTATATAAATATTATAAAGCTAGTTAGCTTAGCTTTAGTAGAGGCTGCCTGGGGAAACAGCTAGCATTCTGTCCAAAAGTAAAAAAGTTAAATTAAAACAAATATTTCTGCCAGTACCTTTAAAGCTAACAAATTAAGCCTTGTTTATTAATCCACACAAACTCCCAGTATTTATGCTAAAATAAGCTAGCCCCATGCTCTTTCTAGGTTCATGTTTAGCATATGAACATGGGGGTTGCATCAATGAATATGCAGATTTCCCAAGAAGTCAAATTAACCCTTTATTTATATTTTATAAAGACACCTTGCTGGGATTAAATCTGTAAAGTATTTGTGGTCACCCAGTAAAGTGGCTGTACAACAAAATTACTTCATGAAAAGAAAAGAAATTGTAAAAAAAAAAAAAATTCAAATCCCATCCGTTCATGGTGGTTGAACAGCTACTCACTCTTTCCACCTCAACTCAAATTGAAGACATTACGCTCTTCATGCAGAATAATGAAGCGAGCTCCCGTTTCTCGTGGAGAGAGTTTTGTTTGGTATGGAGGAACAAGCATGCTCAAGGGGCCCGGGCCCTCATCAGCATTGCTGAGCAGCCGGTTGAGATAGAGAGCGTACTGGGCCGACCCCACTGGGAGCGACCTGGGGACTGGCAGCCTTTTGAAGTGGTAATTTGCCCGAACCCGAGGGAGGGTCGCCAAATTGAAATGTCTTTTGACAACGTCACACAGCCGCCGTTGTCTTCTGATTGAGCCACCTTCAGGGAGAGAGGGGGAGACGGGGAGGAAGAGATGGAGACATAGAGAGAGAGAGAGAGAGAGAGAGAGAGAGAGAGAGAGAGAGAGAGAGAGAGAGAACAATGACAGACAGACAGACAAACAATGACAGACAGACAGACAGACAGACCAATGACAGACAGAGACAGAACAATGACAGACAGACGAACAATGACAGACAGACGAACAATGACAGACAGACAGACAGACAGAACAATGACAGACAGACAGACAGACAGACAGAACAATGACAGACAGACAGACGGACAAAACAATGACAGACAGACGAACAATGACAGACAGACAGACAGAGAGACAGACAGACAGACAGACAGACAAAACAATGACAGACAGACAAAACAATGACAGACAGACAGAACAATGACAGACAGACAGACAGACAGACAGACAGACAGACAGACAGACAGACAGACAAAACAATGACAGACAGACAGAGACAGACAGACAAAACAATGACAGACAGACAGAACAATGACAGACAGACAGAACAATGACAGACAGACAGACAGACAGACAGACAGACAGACAGAACAATGACTGACAGACAGACAGACAGACAGAACAAACAATGACAGAAAGAGTAATTTACTGGATTTATTTGCATTTCATCTCACTCTAATTTGCTGTTACTGAGGGGAGACACTACAGGTGAATAGGGTCGACATTTTAAATTACAGATTTGACCACGAAGCTTCCCCAGTTGATACCTTACATTAAGACAACTACTGAAATTGTATGTTTAAGTTTGGAAATGAGGCCTTATCTTATCAAATATGTGCACATTTGAATACATTTCAGGACACAAACATTAGATGAAGCCAGGTTCCACGTTCTTCTTAATTTTTTTTGACAAATTGGAGTCAGAGGCTTTTACAGATGAAATTTGAGATACATCTTTGTATCACTCCATAAATACAAGTAAAAGGTAAAATAAATTACTTAGATCTCACTATGAAACAGTTGCTTACTTACAATAATAATACTTTTTAATTGATATAGCGCTTTTCCAAATTGATATATATATGTCTGTACGGAAATGTCAGCTAATCCATCTTTATTCATTTTGCATGTGTGTGCGTGAAGTAAGCATGGCTTGTGTTTGTTTAGGGATGTTGGATTATAACCCTGCGGTATTGCCTAAGCAATGGTAATGTAATGTAATGCTACAAGTCCCTATGAGTGAAACAACTATAAATGTAGATATTACAGCTAAAACAAGAAAGGAATTAACACTAATACATAAAAATGAAATTAGCAATTAGACTTTCTCTTAGCCAATTTTTGAAACATTTTATAGAGGGACATTTCTTTGTTAGGTGTTGAGATATTTCACCAGATTAATGCATATTTTCGACTTTCTGCTTCCACGAAACGAAAATATCAGGCAATCCCCAAAGTCCTGAGGGTTCATCCTCTGGAGACCCCGGATCTCTGAACCAGATTGTATGGCAATGCATCCTATAGTAGCGGAGACATTCGACTGAAAGTCCAAAATGTCAATCTCACGGTGGCATGAGAGGAAAAATAGGGGATGACCAAAGGCAGTAAGCTTTCTGGTCTGGGGACCATGACAACTAGTAACGACAACTGCAGACTATAGCTAGAGATATTTGGTGGTGGACCAACTGACTGACCAGAGCGAAGCTGCTCCAGTAGCATGGCTCATAATACCATCCTCACACACTGCCTTACATTATATGTCCAGAAAGTGATTTGCACATCATTCCTTCGTACAAAAAAACGGCACAGCAAGTATTTTTGAGTCAAACTTAAACTCTCGTTTGGAGCTAATGAGCATAACAGATCAACCCAAATTGCCAATTCGAGCCCAAACGACAACTTACAGGTGTTTGTTATGTTGCAATTCAGGGAACATCACACCCTCCTCCTGTCCAAACTGTCAAATCCTCTCGCCTGTGTAGTCGCGCTGAGTGAACTCACTCCTGCTCCGTGGCAGATGCGTTTAGAGGAACAAGCAGCTTTTGTTGCTTTTTTTTTTTTTTTTTTGCTTTTTCTGCTTAACTCTGCAAAATGTGCTCCGCTCAAATGAAACACCCTGCAAAAAAAGAGAGACTGGATTTAAAAAGCTGCATGTTAAAAGTGTACCCAATTAAAAGCAGGCCCTCGCGAGACATGGAGGAAATGAGTCCGACGTTTTGATGAGGGGGAGGAAATGAAATGCATTAGAGTACACTTGCCATCATCTTGTTGTTTTAGTTTTTTTTTTTTACGTTTGTTTTGCAGAGTATGGAGGAGGATGCTGTACCTTGTGCTTAATGTATAATATTGCCGGTCTCTCCACGAGTACTGCACAAACTCCTGCCATCGGAGCACAAATATGCCCTTGCTCATCGGACCTTGATCAAATAGTTTGTGTTTATCTCCCCAGAAGGGCACGGCTCGCAGCGCCGCTCTGATACTCTCAGCGCGGGTATTAGACTTCACTGCAGGCCTCATCGCGTGCGACTATACA
The DNA here is from genome assembly GCA_038501785.1 of Myoxocephalus aenaeus. NCBI lineage: Eukaryota > Metazoa > Chordata > Actinopteri > Perciformes > Cottidae > Myoxocephalus > Myoxocephalus aenaeus. The sequence goes on along the minus strand of JBAMJR010000251.1, from coordinate 901,869 downwards.
CCGTAAACCTTACGACGCCTTATCCTCAGTGCACTAGCATTTCAATTACGTTATACTGTATACAAATAGTGTTTGACCTCAGTCTGCTGCCAGTCAGGGCTTGAAACTGCTACCACCAAGTGGTGGTTTGGAGGATTTATATTGGGGGGGGGAAGGTCAGAGCTTCTATGTCACAATGATATGTTATTATAATCATCTAGTCTGCATACCACAAGTAAAGCCTTTACACTCCTAAAAAGAAACCATGTCATCACTTATACAGGAATACATGAATGACATATTTATTAGTGCATGCTCTGTCCAAAAAACTAATCCAGAAGCCCTCATAAACATCTACAAAGAGGCCAAAGCTAATGAAAAAAATAAACTATTCAAATGTTCAAATAACACATGCAATAAATAAAAAATAAACTGGGAAACTTAGAATCAATTCATGAAATATAGTCTTCCCTTGTTTTCCGGGCTTTAGGGACAAAGTTAGATCCAAACTCGCCAGAATATTTCAGGGAGTCGTCGCCACGTTTGACAATGAGAAATCAAAAAGTATGTACAACATAAAAGAAAATGTAATCAGACAGCTCACATAATTCCTCCTGAATCTCAATCTAAACTGTGCGACTAAAGATCTTTGGCTTTTATATAAGTGAGACGTAAGCTATGATTCAGAGCCGTACTTTTGTTTCATATGCATATGCCTTTGAGTTTGGTTTGAATAGAATACAAGCTCGCTTTTGATGGAGTTAACACTAAAACACACATTACATCAACCACCTACGTGATTGACTTGGGGCAGCACACATTGATAGATTGCAATGATGACAAAATGAACATGTGTCATATTGAAGGAAACTAAACACCCAGGCGTAGAAACTGCTTGTAAATAATGTAACACTATGCAACTCTCTTTTATGGCATTCATCATCACTTAGCCCGGAGATACAGAGATGCTCACTGGTTCGGTGTGCTGTGAGATAATAATAATATTTATACAGCACCTCTTTTTAAGTGCTTTGACAGACAAAGCCGCAAAAAGAAGCAAGGCAACCAAACAGTGATGAACTCAACTGGGCCGACATGATCATCGACGACAGATCTCTCTTTACTAAACTCTGTGATGTACGACTGCTGCTCTCTTACCGGGGGAAACTCAGAGGTCGAGAGAAGAACACAGTTTCATCTTCGCCTGGCTGCACACGGCCTTGACATGCCACAACACTCCCTCCACTGCACGGCGTGTGTGTGTGTGTGTGTGTGTGTGTGTGTGTGTGTGTGTGTGTGTGTGTGTGTGTGTGTGTGTGTGTGTGTGTGCGCGCGTGTGTGTGTGTGCGTGTGTGTGTGTGTGTGTGTGTGTGTCAGTGTCTCACTTCAGCACACCCTGAGAGTCCTTGTCCAGAGACCTTGAGTGCCAAAAAGGCATGAGGGCCCCTCTTCTGGGAGAGAGAGAGAGAGAGAGAGAGAGAGAGAGAGAGAGAGAGAGAAAACAAAACAAAAAACCCTGAACAGATAAGAAACTTCTCCGCTGGCAGGAACGAGGCGTCCTGAACGTTTCCCTTGTTCCGCACGCTCGGCCTCTGACGTCTACGGCATGTGTAGATAATAACTGACACACTGTCAACCGGAGTAACCAGACAATGAACTTTGCACAGGCGTTCGAGCTATGTGTTTTTCTCAACACCCCCCCACCCCCCTTTCCGGAGGCATCTGTGTGTCCACAGGTGTGTCGCCGTGGCTGGAAACCAAGGAGGGAGGATAAGTGCTGAGTGAGCACAGACAATAGTTACACTGTCTTCCTCAAACATCTTCAAGGTCCCCGTGGAGGGATAAATGGCCAAGAGGAGGCGCCTTTCCGGGAGAGACTCATCTGGAGCATTACAGGGTAAGTCCTCTTCTCAATTCATTCATTTCATGCAAGTATTTGTTTTAGTTTTTGTAAGTTTTTGGATTCTAGAGAAATATCATCTACACTTAAAGGGACAGTTGGGGGAACTGTCCCTTTCAAATCATAAATACTTGTTTTTCCTCTTACCTGTAGTGCTATTTGTCAGTCTAGACTGTTTTGGTGTGAGTAGTTTAAGAGATGACTGCTTCTTCTCTCCACTATAACGGGACTATATGGCAGTCGGCTTGTGGTGCTCAAAGGCCATGATCTCTTTCCAGAAATCATGGTCATAATCTACAAACGTTGCTGAGAGCGATTTCATGTAGGAACTATTTTCTTTCAACCATACTTCCTACATGAAACTGCTCACAGCGAGGTCTGCCTCAAGCCGAGTGCCAAGCGGTCCCGTTATATTCCGGAGAAGGCAGACAGCTCCAAGGCCGATATCTCCAACACTCGGCAACTCACGACAAAACAATCTAGATTGATGTATAGCGCTACAGGTAAGAAGGAACATATCTATTTGTGATTTGGGTGTGAACTCTCCCTTTCAGCATTGTCTTCTTTTCTTTCTTTTTTAAGATAGAATGTTGCATTGTATTTTTAATTTGCTGCAATCTCGCACAGTCGGGAATATTACATCTGTTGTACGTGCAGTCATGTATCTTTTTTCATCCCTGCCCTCCAGGCTCCGGCGTGCGGCGGCAGGACAACGGGGCTCTTTGCACTCGCTGTTCCTTTTTCCTATGCATATACCTTTTTCAGACGTAACTTTAAAGAGGTATAGGGCATGGGAAAATGGAGCTGCAGAGGTTTTCCACCGGGCTGACATCATCCTCTCCGCATGACAGCTGGCCTCAAAGTACACACACACACACACACACACACACACACACACACACACTCCATGGTCTTACTGTATAGAGTGATATTATGAAGAGTGTATTCTGACACACTGATTGCAGGTGATTTTTGTGTCTCTGTGATTCTTTTTTGTGTAATAATATCATAACTCAAATGTTGCCATATTCACTCATGACGTGTGTGTGTGTGTGTGTGTGTGTGTGTGTGTGTGTGTGTGTGTGTGTGTGTGTGTGTGTGTGTGTGTGTGTGTGTGTGTGTGTGCGTGTGTGCGTGTCTGTCTGTCTGTCTGTGTGAAGTGAGGTGAGGTGATATTTAATTTTTGCTCCATTATTCATGTTCATTTAAAACTGTTTTTAGATCTGTTTGCCTCTGAATAATTTATTTGCTGTTGTTAATTAATAAAGAAATCTTGCCATTAAATACTGTATTCGACATTTATGCATTCTGACTTTTTTAAACTATCTTGCAGGGTCTTTTGAGACAATACAGACATTTTAACAGGGTTTTTTTCATTTTTTATTTTTATTCGCACATAAATGATTTAGGGTGGTGATACACTAGGCAATATTTTGGGCAACTCTGATGGGCAACAGTACCCAAGAAATTGCCTCGGTATTGCTGCTTTAACCCCATAAAAACAGATTCTACCATTTTTCTTCTTCACTTTGTTGTTTGCTAAAGTGTTGTCTGCCCCTTGTGTCACCAACAAATATCTTAAAGCCCCACTAGTTATTCGTATGTGTATCACGCCTAAGACTACATCATATAATCATCTATTTCACTCTTAATGAAAAGATTCAAACAAAAGGCAGTGGTGGATGAAGTACTCAGATACTTACAGGAAAAGTATAGCGACAATATGCACATACTCCATTTCAAGTTAAATATATGTAAAGTCAAAATCCAGTATCAGTAGATTAGCAGGTCTGCATGATATATTGGTATAAATTATTAATTCATAAGTTTTATTTTACTGTTGTAGCTGCTCATGGTGGAGTTAGTTTTAACTGCTTGATAGTTTACGCCAGAGGTTACAAACATAGGGGTCAAGCCCCTTCAAAGGGTCACCAGATTTATCTCAGGGGCATTGAGGTGATGAGAGGGTTTGGGAAGAAGAAGAATAAAATAAATTCCGTTGCACGTTCTGCTAAACAACTCTGTGTGCATTTCTTTGTGGACTTTGGACTGACTCGTTGTGATGTATCAGCTCATTGATGAGCTCTGATGAGTTCAGAGGGGAAATGTGTGCTTGGTGGAAAAAGTGGAACTCATTGTGAGAAGGAGTCCGACTGGACATCGCTTTTGAGGGTGAGACGAGCCAATAGGTCCGGGACCGCTGGTTTAATATTGAGCAATACATTGCGTTATACACGTGTGTGTGTGTGTGTGTGTGTGTGTGTGTGTGTGTGTGTGTGTGTGTGTGTGTGTGTGTGTGTGTGTGTGTGTGTGTGTGTGTGTGTGTGTTTGATGTGAAAATTGTACTTGCAAAGAAGCAATATCGTATTTGCCTAGAAGAGGAGAAGTAGAAGTAACATCGCAGTAACATCAAATGGAAATTCTCAGAACAGGTATCTCAAAATTGCAAGTTCCTTTCCACACTGACACAAGATAACTTGATTCATCAAACCACCATATGGGAGTTTTCAGGGTAAAACATTTGCGTAACTGATCACACATTCCTTTATTTATTTTTTGATCAAACTCCAAATGCTCGTTCTACATAGAACACTGTGAGCTTGATTCCATCACTATAATCATCAGTTGCAGATGTCATTAGCGGCTCTCCCTCTCTCGTGAACCCGAGGACAACCTTTGGCCTCTCCCCGTCATCCGGCCCTTGGCTCCGGCCCGTCTGCTGCCATCCAGCTTGCAGCTTCTCAGCGGGACTATATAGCACCTCTTCACCCAGACACTCACCTGGTTCAAAAGGATCAGAGAAGGAAGAAAAAAAAACACTCATTGTCATTCAAGCCACCAAATGCTCTGCCCTCTCTTCCAATGGATCATTTATTGATGCTCATTGTTTCCATTAGTGCCAGGAACTGCCCCGGTTAATGCTGCAGACCGAGGCCTTGGTGCTCTGCATGGACACATGGAAATATGTCAGTAAGCCTTTTAAATGAATGACGTCCTTCTCATTATAGTAGTTATGCATGGACTCCTCGTCGTCGCCTTTGGTAGTTGTGCCTCCTGGTGGGAGGTGTCAGTATTTATTTTCCCTATTTAAATCTACTTGTACTGTATATGCAGGCTCCTTTGATTCAGGTATACGTGGCTGCACATGATGACACGTCAGTGTCTGATCCTCTGCAGCCTGCACACCTCTCCTGTTCTGAATCCCAGCTGCGGATCCTGAGTGAATGTATGACGCAGTGACTCAATCAGTTACCCGGTTAACCGGTGCCACACTAATGATTTCTTTCTTTTTTTTTTGACTTGAGGCAATATACACCTTCGGGCAGACTCCCGGGCGCCGTCCCTCCGCGTCTCCCAACTAGGTGCGAATGGTTCAATTGGGAGGGACAATAGAGCTCAATGGATCTCAATGATCTGGCAGTTACCCTCCGCTTTGATGTCCCTTTGAAGATGCACGTCAACAACGAGCTGAGAGCGAGCACAGCTTGGAGCCATGAAACCGGACGCCAAACGGGAAAAACAGTTCGCCTGCAGCAGCCGGACACGGCATCTTTTTATCCAGTCGCTCCACGGGACTGAGGGACAGGCTGGGATACCCTCAACCTTTATTTAACACCTGTGGCTGTATAATATTATAACAGATTTTTTTTTTTAAACCCGAGTGTGAGAAAACTGATCACTTGCTGTTCTGTGAGCCGCTATGGAGAACCTTGAAAGAGAGAGAGAGAGAGAGAGAGAGAGAGAGAGAGAGAGAGAGAGAGAGAGAGAGAGAGAGAGAGAGAGAATAGAGCACGATCTGATCGCAGCATGGTGTAAACAGGAAGTGGCGAAGTGTGTTCCTTTTTTTGTTAAAGTTAGCATCAGCGTTGCAACAAATGGCCAAACACTGAGACGCCCGGTTCTATAATATCTATACATCTCCATGTGGCCACGTGGGGTTTTCTCTTTCACTTTATTGAAGCGTAACAATCCTATCAGACCCATTTTTTGTGTGTGAATGTCTTCCTTATTATTTCAAAGAGTTCAGAAAATATAGGGACTTTATTTGTCAGAACTCGTAATCATATTTGAGATACTGTGAATTATGCATACTTAATGATAATATAATACTGCAAGTATAGCAACTGGGGGGAAATATTATCAATAGTTCAAACAATGTTGGTGACAGGCTGGGAGCGCTGCTGAGGCGGAGGAGCGGCGGGTCAAAGCCGCGGTGGCCTGCGGGGAGCTGTCCACTCAGGATGGGGTGCTGAAACAGCTGAGGCCGCAACAGAGCGACCGGGACGGACAGGAACTCGGGACCCGGGTCCGGGACCTCCCATTTCAGCCCGTATGTGTGTGTGTGTGTGTGTGTGTGTGTGTGTGTGTGTGTGTGTGTGTGTGTGTGTGTGTGTGTGTGTGTGTGTGTGTGTGTGTGTGTGTGTGTGTGTGTGTGTGTGTGGAGGAGGGGGCACACGTCTTTATTTGCATAAGCAAAGGGATCTCGACGGAACTTGATGGTCAGTTGTGATTGAGGTTAATGGAGGCTGGGTTGTGGTTTTTCTCACGTCCATGGCTGGCTGAGATGCTCTGGCGCCAGTGAGTCTGAGTGTCAGTTACCTGGCATCTCACACTTAAATAACCCTGCATGAAGTGATCCAGGGCCATATCCCCCCTGTGAATACAAAGCTGTTAACTATCTGATATGAAGCCCAATTTAAAATAAAAATATATATATTTCTCGTAGACTTTGAGTCCAGAACTGTGGTGGTGCGTTTTGGCATGGGAAATCCAATTTGGCGTTGAAAAAGAAAACATTGGCACTAAAAATGTGTTTTACTGATAAATAAGGCATTCAGAAATAATTGATTTTGATATTTGTTGCATGCTGGTGTGTTTTTTCCAATCTTCTCTCCTCAGTAAACGTGTTTATCATAATGGAACATCTTCGGTGGTCCTGTCACATAATCAACAGGTCTTATTGAATGTATGATGTTTACTATAATGTCGATATATTTGTTGAATACAATGTGAGCATGATTACTGAATTATGAGTCCTTTCTTCGTCCTGTATGGACATTCCAAGTGCCGGTAACGTAACTGCAGGAATAGACGCGCATCCAAATCTAAATGGCGGCTGTTGACATGATCCGCATATGAACGAGTATGATAAACACACTTAGACCACTTGGGCTGTTGTGGTGCGTCATGGTCCAGATGTCCATCCTGTCAGTTTTCGCAATCAGCTGATATCAGGAGCCGATACTTTCTCTGCACAGAGCGTTAGTTTGTATCTCTTTACCTCTATAAATCAGTTGCTGCTGTGCGGACTCTATGCCAGGCAGTGAACATACAGTACATCGCTCTCAATGCGCCCTGCCAAACGCTCTTCTCGTTTCGTGCCCAGACTCTCTTGGCGCACCTGTGGCGCACTTGAGCCGCAGGATCAGAAAGAATTGCTATGAGCTATTAACGTCATGACGCACTAGCAGTTTAGGAAATGTTGATGCCTGTTGACGAGCAGCAGAAAATGCAGATTAATTAATAAAAATGTGGTATTGTTCCCGGTTTGGATGCGCTGAAAAGCACAGAAGACAACAGTCTGATGTGGTTGCACGAAATGTAACCAACAGATCTGTCGCGCGTAATGTGGCACATTCACTCCATTCAGGTGAACTGCTGCCTTCAGATGGCTGAGGAGTCATCAGGAGAGGCTGTCAGCAAACAGCTTTATTCTAATCGACACCCTAACATGTGGCGGCAAAAGAAAAATCCTGTTGTAGAATAACGTCTTGTTGCTGTCACAACAATACATGGAATATATTAATTACTGTGCAGTCATTTCTGTCCATGCATCTGTCATTTCAGGAAACGGAATTGGCTGAAATGATGGGAAAGCTTTATACAGACGCGCAAAATTGTGTTGATTAACATAAACATGCCTGTTTAGCAGGATACTAAATAGTAAGGACGTTTCATGCTTTTTAAGTGAACTCAATTATGCCAAGAAAAACACATCTGAACATTGAAAAACACATCAACAAAAAACGTCAAAATAAAACACCTCTTAATTCCTGTGTTTTATTTTATATTTTCAGTGCCAAATATAAATGTTCGACTCCCACACCCACAGTCACTGTTCTAGCTCCATAGGAAACTAAAATTTCTAAAATCAAAATATCGCATATGGCTGTCAAATATGAGATTGGCTTATTTTACTTTTAAGTAATTGTTGTACAGTTGCTGTCTGAACAAACGAATAAATCCGCTGATGGAGCCTTTGTCATGGTGGGACATGGTGGGCGTGTCCGCAGGGAGAAAGTGTGAATGTTCCGTTTGATCTCTGTCGACCACCTGAATGAGACATTTGCTGAGGAGCTTCTGGGCGCCTTGACTCCCCCATGCAGCACGTAACCTGGTGGCTCAGAGCACAATGGACCTTTGACCAAGATAATAGAAGAAAAAACTGCCCACGCAAACCTGAAGCTTGCACATGTATGACCTGTTTGATTGCTTCAAAGTGCGTCTATCTCCAAACCTCCATCCCATAATGTCAGACCTCAGACTTCAAAACGCAGTGATCAGGTCCGTCGGCCACACAGAAGCCCAGACTCTCTGGAGCCGGCCCGCGGGGCCCCTGGTCAGTGTGAACTCATCAACCAGCGGCTTAATTAGGACTAATTGTTGCCCGTGATCTCCCTGTTAGCTGCCGTTTGATATGCAGAGGTGGTGTGGGTGAGAGGGGTGGGGCCAACGACGCATATGAAAAGGGAGAGCATCTTTGTTGACAGGTCAAAATAAAATAAAAACCTTAAGAATGTGATGTTTTTTCTCTTAACAGTACCCAAGCCTCTGTGGTTTCGTTTATTGTGATTTCTTTATATGGATTGGTTTGGGCCTCTTATCTCGATATTATGAGCGCTCCATACAATGAGTTGTGATAATGGTCAACTCCCCATCTCTATCAGTCCCTTCATCCAACCTTAAGATGAAAGACGGGATGATCCATTCACAGTGAACTAATCCTGCAATAGAGATAACATCGTCACCATTATCTTGAAGGTATCCGGTGTTGCATCTATAGCTTGTGTGAGCCACGCAAACAAAAGGCAAAGTCCAGTGCAGCAGTATAGAAGATACACTTTATTCGATGATAAATATAATTTATTTTGGGTAATATATATATACAACTTACATATATCCAATATAATAAAAACAAATAACACATCAAATAAAAAACAACAACTCTGGATTGCACTTCGGATTCTAAGTGTTTCGGTCGGAAAAGTCTCTGGCTGGTAGTTCTTCAGTAGAAATGTGGGTTGCAGATCATGAGATGAGGAGGAGGGTGCTGGTGCTGAGGGTGCTGAGGGTGCTGGTGGTGGTGCTGGTGGTGAGGGTGCATGTGCTGCTGGAGGACAAGCTGCGGGGCGGGGGCCGGGTAGAAGGCCGGGCCGTGCGCGTACAGGGGTCGCGGTCCGGCCGCGCCGTGGTACTGGTGCACCGGGGGAAGAGTCTGGAACAACACCGGAGGGATCTGGGGAGCGAGGTAGTCCTGAAATTCCCGTTTCAGCTTCATCCTCCTGTTCTGGAACCAGGTCCTCACCTGAGAGCACAAAATAATAATAAAATAAAGTTAGCATCTATCCAGACTGATGCAGAATCAGGGGATCCGTCATTATTCATTTAAACAGTTGTGTTTCCACCGGGAGTCTCTTCTCACCTGAGTCTCTGTGAGGTTCAGCCTCTGCGCCGTCTTCACTCTCTCTCCGGCGTCCAGGTATTTGTGCTTGTTGAAGATCTTTTCCAGCTTGCTGATCTGCTCGGGGCTGAACTTTGTGCGCACGCGGCGCTGCGGCGCGTCTTTCTCCGCGTCGCTCCCCTCGTCCACGGAGAGGCACTCAGAGGCCGCCTCGCTCTCGTACCCGGAGGAATACCCGCTCACTTCTGAAACTAGAGAATAAGAAAAAAAAGAACTGTTAGGAACTCTGCTTGCGGCGTAAAAGACGTATGGTTTAAAAGTTAGGAGCTGCTATGAAGTGGCGCACTTACTCGGAGAGGCGCAGCCTGTTGGATGAAAAGGGGAACACAGGCTGGAGTCCTGCCCGCTGCTCTCCACTTGCTTTGATGCTCTGGGCTTTGGCTGCAGGTAACCCTTGCCAAAAGTCGGCGGTTGCGGCTGCACCATGCAGGGAATGTGGGGCCTGCAGGCCGGCGCAGAGTCCGCGCCAGCTCCGCAGGTCTGCGCGGCGTCGCGATGGCTCTGCGCCAGCCAGTCCGCGGAAAAGTATTTCATCATGTTTTGGCAGTGCTGCTCAGCGACCCGTACAGCCACCAAATGTCAGAGGAAGTGTGTGTGGTTGCAGTTAAATCCCCCTGTGCTCCCCTCGGCCTGGGAGGGGGTCAGCTTTTATAGCGCCCTGGCGTACATTTGCATATGTAGAGGCCCTTGTTAACGCCCGATCGATCCCGATGATTAGGGGTTAATGGCTCGTTATTGAAGTCTTTACATATCCTGTGAGTGTGTGAAGACCTGGCGCCGCCGAGTCTGTGAGAATCCTCCTGAGCTCATACATTTGTCCGCCCCGACTGAAACCAGGGGGCTGTGCACGCAGCGCGCTGTCTGCGGCAGACAGGAGCGCCGGGCGGAGGTGTCGGAGGGACGTCTTCTGTAGTCTCTCGTTTTAGACAATAAAACCTAACCTGTCCATGACGGATCTAATGTGTCTCTCAATCTGCATGTGAATGGACGGAAAACCAGAGACATCGGGTGGGAATTAACAATATATATATATATATATATATATATATATATATATATATATATATATATATATATATATATATATATATATATATATATACTACTTGATTACTTGAGCACATCCATTCTGTGTTCATATACTTCTATCGTACCACTGGAGCTGCACTCCACTATATGTATTTCACAACCATATAGTTACTTTCTAGATTAAGCTCGAACACACATGCACGTGAAACATTGGGCTCCTTTAACTATAGAGCAAGCACAGCTGATCATTATCACGAAAGCAGCATCATTATGGGTTATTCTGCACGGTCAGCACTTTCAGTTTTTTTGGAACACATTGTTGCCCATACTTATCTTCCTTCAGCACAATGTTGATCAGGACTTGTGATAAAGTAGTTTTTTTAAGTGTGGTTATTTCTTTAAACATAAATAATGAATATGTCTTCCACAGCTCACGAATATGACACACCTTTTTTTTTTTTGGAGGAGGGAGGGGCTCCACATTTGAGCACTTAATCCTAATCGTGAGCCCTGCATTACACACGGGGACTTGATCTGTGGTAAGTGATGTATTTCAGCTCTTCTGTTACTTCTACATTATCAAATGGAGGAGGGGGTCAGACCCCTCTGGAGGGTCTGCAGGGTCCTCCTCGTATTGACCCCCCTCCGATGCCCCGGTGAGCGCTGGCGCCGGCTGCCCGACAGCCAGCGTTTGGCACAGGCGCTTCAAACATTGCGGATCAAAGGCATTACAGTAGCAACACAATTACGGCTGATTGTCGGACCGTTCACATGCAAATATGCCAAAACAAGCTGCGAGGAAGCTGGGGGTCTGTGAGGTGGAGGTGGAGGTGGAGGGGGTCTGTGAGCGCAAACAGGCCCGCAGAAGGAGACGCGCTAATCCTTTAATTGGCTCAGGCGCGCACTGAAAGATATTTTAATAGTACATTGTACATATATATATATATATATATATATATATATATATATATATATATATATATATATATATATATATATATATACTTCTCATCGGCTCTGGACGTTGACTGGCAGGATCACATCGTGTCCCTTCCTTTTTTTCTTCATCTTTCTCCTGTGTGTGAGATCTCCGCGTGCGGGAGCTCCGGGGACAATTGGCGCTAAACTGATCGCTTAGTTGTCCGACAAAAGCAGATAAGAGGCCGGGCCCGGTCGTCTCCTCTCTCGGTGATCTGTCGCGGAGGCAGCAGCCCCCCCCCCCCCCCCCCCCCCCCCCCCCCCCTCTCCCCTCCGCAGCCCTCTGGAGCTCTTTATCTCGGACGCTTTGAAGATGAGTCCTGATGCCGTTAGATAACAATACAACACAATAAAAAAGCCGCCCGGGACGTCGCCTTCCCACTGCGCCGATTTCCTCAGCTCGGCCTGGTAAGGCCGGGAGAAGAGACTGTATTCTAATTTGGACTGTCACTAAAGCCTGGATTTAAAAAAAAATATACAATTATGAGCTGTACTTTTTTTTTCTCTCTAACTCACATAGTAAATAACATCAATACATTTGGGAAGTTGTGCTCCTTTCAGGTTATTCATGAACATTTCCTGGAGACTCCAGTGGTTCAGTCAGACAGTAAAACTAGCAATACTCCAGAAATATCCATGAGAAGAAAAATTCCTGCATTCATTGTTTGATATGCACTTTTAAAATCACTCGTTGGTCCCGGTCAGCGTTGTTTTCTTATTGCTATGTTATTGCATCATCAATTACAATGCATGTGCAAGCAGCATTTGCATGTTAGCAGGTTGAAGTAGAGCTGGATGTGCTGTTAAATACTCCCTTCCTTCTGCTGGTTTTGTTAAGTAACTCCACAGCTGTCAGACACATAGTTGACAGTTGACTGACGTGAAGTAGACGGTGGCATCAAATGGAAATATTCATTAAAGTGCAGGCAGCTCAAAACTGTACCCAAGTACAGCTGAGTAAAATGTGCACGGACACATTCCACCACTGACACTTTATGATTATGAGCACCGCATATAAATGTGATTAATTTGAGTCGATGGTGTTTCAGAAGCCTACTTAACATACAGGGAAGGATTCTGTTTGGGGGCCTCGGAGACCTCAGCTGTTAAACACTGTATTTCCATCTGCTCGGAGTTGGAGTTGCTCGTGCTGTTGAAGCAGCACCAGCCCTCTGAAATCACAAAGAAGACTATTTTTTATTATGTTATCTGAGTTTTATAACGGCTTGCTCTCAAGAGATCTAACTAATTGACCCCAAACACAGCCCATGTAACGTGACATAATCCCCTTCATCAGATGTGCAAGCCCAAACATTTAGAAAGTAAAGCCGAGGTCAACACAATGAGGATAATGATGCAAAGCTGATAAATAGTCCTTATGGTCAGGTTTTGTATACTGGCTTGTTATTAAAAGTAACACAGCAAATCCTCCCGTGATAATTAGGAGGAAGCAATAAAAGCTCACTGTGCTTTTAACCCCCGGTACGAGGAGCGCTCCTTCCACCACGTTGCACATCCCCAGACGGAGGCAACCGCAACCTGCAACCTGTATGCACGGATATTGTCTGGCAATAACGCGCTTTGGCAAGAGGTGGCTTATAAAATCTCATTTATTTGTCTGAATTAAGCAAACCTTCATGGCAAGTCACATTGCATCTCCACGGTGGGGTTCATGGCAGAACTGTGCAGGGAGAGAGAGAGAGAGAGAGAGAGAGAGAGAGAGAGAGAGAGAGAGAGAGAGGGGGGGAGAGGGAGAGAGGGGGGAGAGGGGGGAGAGAGGGAGAGAGAGAGAGGGGAACATAGAAAAATAGACTGAACATCGTTCCTCAAAACGACATTTTGCACTCTGAAATCTCATTACGCTCCATCATTTTCTCTGTGACGGCGAGGCGTTGTCATGACAGCCGCCTTGCTTTGGCCCCGCACGACACATTGCTGACAATAAATGCAACCACGTCACATTGTGCTGTTTGAATGGGATTCGCGTTTAGATATTAGTTTGCCGATCTCATCGGATAAATCTCATCCGGTTAATAAAGAAAAACTTTGTTACCAAAATATATGATCAATGAAACACCTCGGTAGATTAAATACATTCTGACTAGTTTGGTCTTGTTTTCCAACAAGTCACATGCGTTACAGTAACATCAATGTTTGATGTCAACTTTCTGTGGAATGTGCACAATATTCCCCTGCTGAAATGACACACTCTTACAGGTTTGCTGTGTCATGTGATTAAATATAACTTAATCTGGAAATATGCACCTCTTAAACACAGTCTCATTTTATCATATCTCGACACGGGATCGTTCGACAGGACAGGGCAGTACTCTCTGTCAGAACCTCCCACGTCTCTGTAACGGCCGGTGTTTTCCAATCTGCGTCCCTGTGCGGCACTTCAAATGTGGTCAGGCAAAGTGTCGTGGGAACCGGTCCTTCTGCGGCATCACCCGGCCCTCAGGGTCTGCGGCCGAGCTAGCCAAATGCTAACGCCAGAATGCTAACATCAGAATGCTAACGTCAGAATGCTAACAATGACAATGCAAATGACAATGCAAAAACATACATACAACCATAAAGTTCACAATCTTAGTTTAGCCTGCTGGCACGCCAACATTTGCCAAAGTTGTCAATATGTCCAAATCAATAGTGGGCCCAAATGTTTTATTTTGACCTGGTGATGGTGGTGAATGAAAAGAAGAAGATATCACTGGAGTTACAATTTATCCTGCGTGAAACGCAATTCTCTGAATCAAATTTCATTGCAACCCATCGGATGCACTCTGTTTATTGTTAAATGTTAAATGTTATGGATGTGTGCTGGCGGGAGGTGCCAGGACAAATTCCTTGTATGTGAAAACATACATGGCAATAAATGGTCCTGATTCTGATTCTGATAGTTCTCGAGACATGGAACTAGAAACTAGAAACTAGAAACTAGAAACGTGAACCTCACTGTCACGCAGTAATCTGATGGTCATCCTCTTGGGGGTCCTGTTGGATGTTCATACAAACTTTCATGGCAACCCATGTGATAGCTGTCGAGATGTCTCCGTCCGGGCCAAAGTGAAGACATTGCCAGTCCTGAAGCCCCGACTACAAAAAGCCGGATTCTGTGCTTCAGTGGTGGTGCATTGATATCATTACCTGCACCATGTGACCCTGTGGCTTATGGGGGCCTGTGGGGCAGTTGCCACACTTTGCATGCTGGTAATCCAGCCTCGATGTGGGACATGCAGTCTGCATTGGTGCCATGTTCAGTCCACGCATGAGGCCATAACTGTTACATGATTACGGGATCAATCGCAAATCACTATTAAAAAATGACAGAATACAAGCCGAGAAAGAATCATCGGAAATCATAAACTTCATCCAATAATGCGCTTTGTGGAGGCAAACCATCTGTGTAACCATAAGGGTCCGAGTTATAAATGAACTGATTTACTGACGTTAGTTAAGGGGCCTTTGACAGATAGCGAACATGTGGCAAAGTTTTCCAGTTCACAAGGCTCTGCTGCCGGGACAGTGGCAGCGGCCAGAGGGGTCGCGGAGCTTCAGTCTGGCCTTAAGACACGAGGCGCTGACCCGCTGGTGGCGCCCCGCTCCGGGCTCCGAGATGTCACCGGGTCAGGGCTCATTGGAAAGTGGCCTTCACCCTCCTCAGCTTGTCCTGGATCCTCCGCGTTTGTCGCTCGCTCGTCTGCTGGAGGCCGGCGTCGCTGTCGGAGGCCAAGAGGTGGATGTCGGAGGTGGCGAGCCAGGCGATGCGGCGCCGAAGGTAGGCCTGCAGCTCCCGGTCCGGGCTGTAGGGGTACACCGCCTCCTGGAAGGCGTGGACCTGACTCACGACCTTCGCTATGCTCCTGGAGACGAGGACGGATGGGGAAATAAAGAACAGAAGGAAAAGTGAAAACATGAAAAGCTTCTTTTTTTTAAATATCGAGATGCATATCATACCGAAGTTTCCTTCTTGGCAGCGGCATCGGTTTTGTCTGTGACCTGATTCGGAGAGAGCGGGGATAACCCCGGCTCCATAGCAACCAGCTGGGTCTCCTCCTTTCCCTGCTCGACCTCCGGACCCCAGCATCTGGCTGCAGCCGGTCGCCTCGCAGCATCTGGCCCGAAACCTCTTTTCCAATCAAACCGCATCCCACGGGCGCCATCTGGCGCAACGCTGGCACCCCAACCAACAACCCAAATCCCAACAGCTGTGCCATTACCATCCAACCGCCACTTGTCGCGACCCCGGCATCTGGTCGGCCATATTGGAGTGAAGGAAAAGGACGGCGGGAGAAACGTGTCCTCGTAGCGAGTTGGCCGACTTTGTCAGAGATGGATTCTCTGGGAGGCGGTGGTGGTGGGGAGCTGGTTTTCACTTAATGACACTAACTGCTGATATATTGTGTCACTGGATGGGACAGGTAGCGGGCTAATTTCACTGGCTCGATGTCCATTTCACCAATGTCACACAAATAAGCGCAAATTGCAGCATGTGGTAAAATCATGTTAAATGACAGGGTGGACACCTGTTATATAAGGAGGTGGGGGACGTGTATGTGCGTGGCGCCAAAGACAACAACCTCTCCCAAAAGGAGATCACTGTTGATTTTAGGATTTTAAGTCCAAAACTGTTCAGGTTCACGTCATGTTCTAAGGAATTCTAAGACTGGGGATGTTTTTTAATAGTTCTCCCTTTTAGTTGATACAAGATCCTGGTGAGAAGTTATTCACACGAAGCATCTTGGCCTTAGAAAGAGCTCATTACATATTTACATGGCGACCAGCAACGCTGCTTTCATAGACTGGCCAGCAATTGGAGAAAGTGATGAGGGCATTAATATCAAATCAAACATATTATGGACAGACGACCCCAAAAACATAAAGCTTCAGGTCATCGCCGGCGTGCAGGCATAGAAAATTACCTTATTGCTTCCTCAAGAAAAAAAGTTACGAAAATAGTCCTTTCGCTGTGTATGAAGACCAGCACTGTGTCCATAGCAACGGCCTTTTATTCAAAATAATCACTTGCCTTGCACAGATAATTAATGCTCTGTAATTATCTGTTCAATTATTGAACAGATAATTAATGCTCTAGAAATTCACAATACTTAAAAAAAGAAATCATTATTTGCGTTAGATGTGGTGCCGTTAGGCCATAAGAACTATCTATCTATAAGATCTATAGGATTCTATTTTTAGTAGGCTGTGTGAACTGATCAGGAATGAAACTCAGTAAAAAAGGCCAACAGCGGCGTGTTACCGATCCAGAAAGGATATTTATATATATATTTTATACACATTTCCCCCTCACCTGAGCTTGGTCCACTTGTAAGCTCCGGTAGTGAGTGTGAAGGCACCGATCTCCAGCTGCTGGACGTGCATGGCCAGGATGTGCGCCGCCGGCAGGGCGGGCCTCCTCCTGGCGTGTTCCCCCCCCATCAGACACAGGTCGTCACTCTTCAGAAACACCTGGGGAGAGAGAAATGTATCCGCACGGTAAACACACGAGTCCTCACTGGGATGGAACGTTTCAAAAAAAGTCCAACTAAGCCGAAGTCCCAGGTGCTTGGCGCGGTAATAAGCAAAGACCGAATAAAAAAATATTTTATTTAACCCGCTTCGCATTTCAAAGCCGAGAGAGCAATGAATGATTCTCTTTATTTACGGCCGGGCAGGAAAGTTGCCAGGCGTGTTGTTCCACGCGTCAGGTTCTTTCTGGGGGGAACTTTCAGATGCAGAGCCAGCTGTGAGCTCTCAGCACACAGGCGAGTCGCTCCGAGCTGTTTTTCTATTGGTTTGTTTGCCCCGCAGCCCAGTTTCACAATATGTGGCCAGTTACAAACAACATACGTGTGTGCTTGCTCAAACACACGGGGACACGGGGACACACACACACGCACGCACGCACACACACACTCACCTGCACAGCTCGTAGCTCCTCCAGGATCTCGCACACCTTGGAAGACAGATGTTTCCAAGCCTGTTGGCAAGAAGGGAGGACATTTTATTTAGTACTGTAGCTCCAAAAAAAGAAGGAAGACTAATATGAGAGTCCATGAATATAACCCGTGGAAATATGGAAATGTATTATATATATATATTCTCGCCACTGGCGTCTTTTAATTGTGTTTTTTCTTCTTAAATTACTCATATTGACGGGGAACAACACTCCTCGCACTTTCTACATCTTATTTGAATGCATTAACGCCACGTTCTCGTTCGTGAAACTAATTAAATACCACCCAATTCTATCACAGCTGAAGAAAAACATTTAGCTGCAGGGCATCTGACTTATTGCAGAGAGTTGAGGGTTCGTGTGAGGAAGGAATTCATGAGATGCAGCCTTACTGGTAATTGCCTGACAATCACGTTCTCCAGCCCTCCAAGGACCTGCATGGCGGTGGCAAAGTTCCGAGATTCGTAGCAGTGTTTCCCGATCCACAGATACTTGGTCAGCAAAGCAGCTTGTGTCTGTAAGGGATGGAGAGCTTGCAATGAAAAAAATAATTGCAGAACGAGGCAAAATGCTAAAATCGAGTCGGTCTTCACAGGGGTGTTTTTTTTGGGGTGGACTGCACACTGTCCACTGGAGGAAGAAGAAAAACACGCTCAATACATGTGTGCTCTGTTATAATGTCCCTTCAATGTTAAATTGCATCGAAGATTTGTTAAACGGCAGATGCAGGTTAAGTTAAAACCCCGAAAGCAATTGAAGCGTCTTCTGAAGTGACACGAAAGCAATCGACATGAGCGGAAGTGTCATCGCTAAAAGGCGTTTGAATTTCAAGTTGAAGCCCCGTCAGCAGCTGATTGAAAGTAGCTGAACTGTCAGTTGAAGCGTGAACGATGAAAGCAGGAAAGTGAAGTCAAGGAGTAAAGGCCTTTGCAGACCTAATCTGACCTAGTCAGCCCGTTTGAAGAATCAAATATGACTCGCGTTGCGCGTCAATCGGCTCACACACGGACTCCAAAACCTTCGTCCAACGCTAAAGTTTCGGAAACAAAATTGGATTTCCCCCCTCATGTTTCATTGCTTTCCTCAAAAGCTTTTCGAGAGTCCAAAGCCGGCGTGCAGGCAAATCATCCAAAACGGTATCTGACGAGCAGATTCCCTTTCGTCGCTGACTATACGTCCCCGGGCCGTCCACAGATTGGGGCCGGCGATGGAAGAACCGCCTGGATGACAGAAGATGAGACAGTAGCGGTCGTTCAGCTAAACGATAGCTTCCTGCGAAGGGTTTCTGTGCGTAACGCACAGATTGTTATCGGATGACGGATGAAGAAACCCATACGAGAGAAATACGAGCTTCAGAGTTATCAGCTTGAACGTAAAGCACTTAAAAGTAGTTAAACTGTCGGTTGAAGCGTGAAAGATGAAAGCGGTTTGAGGTGAAGCTGAAGCACCAGAGATGGTTGAAGTACAATGTAAGTAGCTTTAGTGTCAGATGGAGTAGTACGAGAGACGTCACAACATTCTAATTGCATGCACAGGTGTCCAAAATGTGTCTTTAAAAAGTGATGGAATGGAATGTGTATGTGAAAGTACAAGGAAGTAGTGAAAAGTGTCCATAATACATTCTAAATACTTTTTTAAAACTTTGTATTCCGTCTGTCTTTTTATTCTGTCTGTATATATAATACTACTATTGTTGATTCGTAACTTTTTGTATTACTCTTTTACTGCTTATTTATATTTATATGACTTGTTTTTTATTTTATTTTGCTATGTGTCTCTTGTGTGCACTTGTGTCTGCTGCTGTAATCCTGAAATGTCCCCACTGCAGGACTAATAAAGGATTATCTTATTTCATCTAATAATACAAATGCATTTATTTTTCATTTAATTGTTTCTCAGCTTTTTGTGAGACAAATGAAAGCCGATGACATCCCCCGTTTAACGAAACTGCCTCAGGTTTTATACGTTCCTGTTCATAACTGTCGATGAACATTTCAACGTGAGGCTGGGGAAGCAAAACAGAACGTGACACACGGGGAGGGGTCTGTCTGTGACTGACATGAGAGTCTGTGTCCGATGAGTAATCAAAGCAGAGGCTGTGTTTCTGTCCCCCCAGCTGACCCCACTGCTTTCACCAGTCATGTCTCCTCTCACCTTGACGGAGTCACAGATGACTATTTCAGCGGAGATCCAGTTAGCAACACTGTCAGCATATGAGAGCAGCTGCTGGAGGCGGCCGTCTGATGGAGTCTCCTCACGCACAAGTAGACCGCTGCCCTCTGCTGGCGGGATGTGCTGAGACACATTCCTGGTGGAGGAAGGAGGGGGACAGAAAGGATTAGTCAAACAATAACACATTGATTAGTTGATTAACTACCAGGAACTTTTATAATTGACGAGTTGTTTTAGTCAAACAAAAATGCCAAATATGCTGAAGATTCTGAAATGTGAGCAATGCTTCTTTTCTCTTTTTTTTTATGTCTTTGGGACATTTGGAGATGTCACCTTAGGCTTCAGGAAACAGTCACAGTCATTTTTAACAGTAATTTTTGAACCTCTTAAAAGTCCCGTAGAAAGCTGTAGCGTGTAATTCAGATAATGTGAAGGAGCTGGAATAGGAAGAGAACTAAAATGGCAGAAGAAAAAAACAACAACAATATTACTTACATATTACTTGTTGATACTAATTAAAACATAAAATATACTTCACCAAATGTATTTCTTTTGATTAAATTAAGAACAAAATAGATGTTTAACCGTTTAATCTGCATATTTTAAGATCCTATCTAAGGGCGTTGTATCTCTTGGCAACAGAACAAAGCCCAGTAGCCCCAGTTTGAATGTTAGTTTATTCACATGGGGCATCTTGTTGTAATTTGTACAATTTAATATTCATTACCAAAAGCCTCATCTTTACATTGCTATATCTTCAGTAGATTTATTAAAAGGAAATCATATACTGTGCAGAATGGGAGAAAAAAAGGAAAGTAATCTCTGTACATACAGACAGATTACAGGAGGAAAAAACCCAGACGAAATCAGACAAACATAAAGGATGTGAATGCGTCTCTACAGGACACGAGGGCTCAGTGAATAGAAAGGATGAGGATCAAATGCTGCGGCCTTCAGCTAAAGCTGGAGCACTGTACTCACTTGTTCGGGGTGGAGACCTTGTCCCTGACTCCTTGTATTCTGGAGTTGAGAAAATGAACCGGGTGACATCCTTGGAACATCCCCTGCAAAACAAGATGTGTATTTCCAGTGTTGGATCAGGAGTTGACTGTATTCATGAGGTCTCCCCCCCTCATGCATTCGTAAAGGCATGTCTCCCTCTAGTGGTGAAGAGGGACAACAACAACAACAACAGCCTGTGCAGCTCACCTGCTGCAGCAGGGTGAGCTGCTGGGTTACGTGCTGCGCAGCGCTCTCATTCTGGCTGAAGGGGAGCCGCTCCTCACTCTGCAGGCGGCCGCCGGAGAGGTCATCCACCAGGGAGCCGTAGCACGGCACGGGCAGGGCTGCGGCCAGGGAGAAGGCCCTGTCTTTGGGCAGGGACGCAGAGGGCTCCACCACTCTAGAGAATCTCCACTGCACAGTACAATACAGTTTCAAAAGTCAAACTTTCCTTTCAATAAGTCTTATTATCTTGGTAGGACACAGTGTTTGCATGCGTGTTGTCCCTGACAGAAGGAAAAAAAATGTGAAGAACAGATTTTTTTTAACGATTACGACTGTGATTATGAACAAAATACCCAAACAAAGCACAGCATGAGACCGACCTTCCTCCCGAGATCCTCAGTAGATGAATGCACACACGCAGAATCGTCCTCTTCCTCAAAACTAATCAGGCTCCCTCGTCCTTGGATCCATGTCATACAAGAGGGGCGGTGGAGAGCGGCGAGAAGGGCCTCCCCTCGGTTGTCGACAGGAATCACCTGTGTGGGGAGTGGAGATATTTAAAAGGTACATCTACCTCCGTAGAGTGCGGAGCAAATTGCATGCTTATTTACGCGTCTACCTCGGTATTGAGGAAGTTTTCTAATGTAGCGACGAGGCTGGGCGTCGTTGTGAAGTCCACTTGTTTACAGTCCGCTATCCAGAAGTGGAGCAGGTCCAAACTGCGATGGAAGATCTTCACACCGTCTCCCGACATGTCTGGACCTTGTCTGCAGGGGGAAAACAGACATTTTCATACTGGGGCGTTGCACTTTAGTTGTTTCTTTTGTATTCGTGAGT
Organism: Myoxocephalus aenaeus; assembly: GCA_038501785.1. NCBI lineage: Eukaryota > Metazoa > Chordata > Actinopteri > Perciformes > Cottidae > Myoxocephalus > Myoxocephalus aenaeus. Next base: position 880,050 of record JBAMJR010000251.1, on the reverse strand, counting down.
CACTGGGCATACGGCACCTTGTGGCACAGGTGAATTTGTCCATGATGAACTGCAGGAGCTCCTCGGGAGTGCAGAGGAAGCGATAGGTGTACAGGAACTGCTGCACGAAGCCCTCCGCCGCAGCGTTTCTGCGTCGAGAAGGAGAAGGATTCAGCGACACTGGAGAAATGGACCGACATTTTCAACCAGACTGTGAGGAGGTTCCAGGGTTGACGTTACGCATTGCGCTGCAGAGATTCTGATGAAATGAGCATGCTGAGCAGCTAGCACAAGGCCTAGATTTCAATCTGGATTTAATCCAATAAGCAAACTATCACAGTGTGCACACACAGTACAGGGCAGAGTAAACACACAATTATGCCTTCTTTTTTTTAATACTCTTTACACACACACATTGAGATGGTATATGGAGCCAGTAGCAGAGGTGAAATGCTGCCACCCCACCTTTCTACTTATATATCATCGAGAAACATACCGTACTTTTCGGGTTATAAGCCGCTACTGCCTTCGGTCAGTGTCCCCGACAGCTCCCCGCTGTAGCCAGCTGGGGCTCCTGCTAGCGCTCCGTCACTTCCCCGCTAACTTCCGCTAGCTCCCTGAAAACCACCGAAGGTAGCGGAACCATGCTCGACACCCGACTTGGGCAGAGGGGACGCGGGCAGTAGCAGCAGCAGCGGGCAGTAGCAGCAGCAGTGGCCGGTAGCAGCAGAAGCGCTAGCTAGCAGCGCTGCTAGCAGCGCTACTAGCTTGCTACAGCGGGGACACTGATCAGCCGTAGGAGCGGCTTATAACCCGAAAAGTACGGTAAATTATGATTCAATCGGTTAGCATGCTTTCAATAATAATTACAATAATGTAAAAAAGGATGTGTTGAACAGACACTTTTTCAAATTACCATTTACAATGTGAACCTGATGGAAAAAAAAAATATTTTGTATTTCTGTCCTTTGCCACATTATCATTGATTGATGATCCGTTCCGTAGTCTTTTTAGGAATTATCTGGATATAAAAAAAGATGCATAATGTTTTAATTTAGCCCTGAGTATATCTAGCATTTTAACATTTTGTACAAAAGAACAAAAGTAGGATTTTGAAGTGAGGGAGACATGTTCCTGCCATCCCCGGAGGGAAATGATCCCCTCGTTTAGTTGGGAGTGCGATTGGCTCCGTTATTTGCCAGAAACACTAATATGCAGAGTCGAAAACAAGCCTCATCAACGCCTCGAGAAGTCAAACAGAACAGCTTCGGCTCGAGGCGATGTGGGAACTAAAAGTTGCTCCAGTGGCGCCCTGTTTCTCTGAGCGTTGATGTGGTTCCCCATGGCAACCGGTACAAAGCAGACGCTCAGGAGGAGCAGCAGCGATGATGGAAATCCGCCGTTGTGTGGGGGACTTGTGAATAATTTAGTGAAACGTTATAATCGCTTAGTCATTTTAAGCCGTTTACGGAATTATTAAAACTTAACGATCTTAAAAAAAAAAGTAAACCGACACGTCTCCTCGCACAAGGGTTACGGTACTTTAGCAATTTAAATGAATTAAATCGGAACTGTGGATGAGGAGAGAGCACAGTTTTAGTTTTGAAGAAAACACAATTCTCATTTCCTGGGAGACAGGCTTATAAGGTAATTATGCCAATATTATATATTTAGCTAAACTTTAGGCCATAGAGCAGCTCCCAGTTACAACAACAAATAAAGTATTGAAGCGTTTTCTAGGCCTAGTTGTTTTTTGTAGACACTTTTCAACATCAACCACTCACTGATTTGCGAAAAGATATTCGTAATAGAAAAGATATCCGGGATAAGGCTTTACTGTGTGTTGCATCTCCTCCTTGCCTTTTCCCCTCTAACCTCTTGAACTGCTTTAAGATGCCGGGACGGGAGCCTGGCACAGGGGATTGTTGGGCCGCTGGAGAAGGTCACTGGTTCATCCCCAGATCGCTGCACTTTTTTTAGACAGGAAACAGAACTTTGCTGATCGGGGCTCATTATCGTCGTCTTTATTTCAATAAATGTCTTATTATTTGCCTTCAGCTTGCGTCTCCCTCTCTTTTGTCATGGCTCCAGAGCCAGTGTCAAAGATCTTCTTCAGTTTCTGTGTTATAATTGGGCAGTTGCCTGACCCGAGGCCTTTGTTGGACAAATCAAAAGCAGTCGGGAAGATAACAAATAGAACATGGAAAAAAAAACGCGTCGAGAGATGATCATTTGTGTGACCTCATGACGACGAGAGAAAAGCAACGGCGAGCACATTTCAAATTATAGCCCTCATCATCATCATCATCATCATCATGGGAGCCTCACAGGTTTCCGTGGTTACACCTGGACCGCAGTCGTGCCTCCTGTCATGGCCCTGATGACACCCACTGCTACTACCATCATCATTATTATTATCATCATTAGTCACATTACTTTTACTGATGCTATTACTGCTATTATTATCATTATTATGATTTTATATCCACTCTGCTGTTATTATTAGTCATCGTAATTTTTCCGTCATTATTCTGCTTACTACTCGTTATATGAATCATTTCTATCATATGTATTGAATGTGTTGTGTTGTTCATTCTGTAGACATGACATCTATTATACTTCTGTCCATCCGGGGAGAGGGATCCTTCTCCCAAAGGTTTCTTCCTTTTTTGTCCCCGTTAAATTCGTTTTTTGGGGGAGTTTTTCCTCTTCTGATGTGAGGTCCCGGGACAGAGGATGTCGCATGTGTAAAGCCCTCTGAGGCAAGCTAGTAATTTGTGATTTTAGGCTCTAAACTGCACTGAATTCATCAATGATACCTGGCATAGAGGTAAGCCATGAGGCCCAGAGGAGTCCCAGCTTGCAGAGTGCTCTTCCCTTTGCTGGTCCCAAAGCTCAGGCAGGACGAGTCCTCAGGGGACTGGAAGTCCAGAGATCCAGGTCCACAGACAGCCAAAGCAGGCAGCAATGAAACCTCCAGACCCCACTGGTCCACACTCAGAATCTGCAGAAATGCAAGCAAACAACATCAAAGAATGGAAGTTGTTGTTGAGGTGAATGAGAAAGAGTAGTGTTGGCAGCGGTAGTACTCTGTAAGCACCTCAAGGTATTTCTTCACACAATCTAAGAAGACCACTTTGGATCGGAGCTCCTCGAGCTGGGACTTGAGTTTGGACAGCATCAGCTTGTTGTCACCTGACAACACAAACACACACACACACACACACACACACACACTCACACACACACACACACACACACACACACACACACACACACACACACACACACACACACACACACACACACACAGTTTTAGAGAACACACTGTGCCTCCACGTGCCATGTTTTCTGTATACGAGCAGTGTTAAGAGATGGACACCCAACCTTTGTTTTTCCTCTCTTGTTGAATCAGCTTCTGGAAGAAATTTCTCGTCTTCTTCAGGTTCCTTGTTTCGATCACCAGCTGCTGCTGCACTTCCTGTTCAGAAGGAGACGTCACGCAAAATCACACAAAACACCCAAAGCCTTTCAGCTGTTTATGCAGCAGCATTTCTTCTTTCCCTTCTCTCACCCCTCCCCTTCCCTCTTCCCCGTGGTGACAACAGAACGTAGCAGCTTTTATTAAAAGTGAAACGGGCGAGAAGTCGCAGCTGCGTGACTCTTAAAGCCGCGTTATTATCCACGTAATTATCCGCCACACGAGGCCATCAAAAGTGTGCAAACACAACGTTAATATTCTTTTACAAACAGTTCCTTTTGCCAAGGGCTAAGTTCAACACATTCATATTCAGATCCAGTATGGAGAGAACAATATGCCAATTATCTTCAGGTCCCCCACGTGTTACAGTCCCATTCACCCTGAAGCCTTGACCTTGGCTCCACTTCATTACAGATATAAAAAGAAAATCATAAGAGCCGACCATGTGAAGGGCTGAAGGAGAAAAAGCACTCGGAGGAAACTCAGCGGACAAAATGCACAAAGAATGGAAATTAAAACAGTGAATTGAATCGCAGCGGAGCATTTCCACTCTGCTTTTGATGGAAATATACCAATAATCTTCTTTTGTTGTTGTTGTTGACAAGCTGTCCCTCTCCCGACTATTCCTGCATCATGCTTTTCATTTAAAAACACACCTTTTAGTTGACGTAATCGAATCTGATGAATAAACAATGCCGGCTGCTGTTTGTTCCAACGCGTAGGCTGAAGGTCAAACATGACTCACTGTGCAGTCCCACCCACCTGCGATTTCACATCCAGACACGGTGAGCCCATGTGCTGCCCCAGACTCCCTGCGTACTGGATCACCTCGGGGCCAAAGCACTCTTCCCCGAAGAAGGCCAAGGCCCAGGCCGGGCCCGAGCTGAGGCCCGGCCCCTCTGCTCTGCACCCGGGCGAGACGAGTCTCTCCGACGCCAGGGAGTCGCTGTCCTCCATGTCCTCCGAGCAGTCGGGGCTCGTCTGCTGGTCGCGGGCCCCCGGCCGCCCTTCCTCCCTCCCCGCCGGAAGCTCCGCTTCAGAGGGGCTTTCATCGCTGCCGCCCGCTGATTCCTGCTCGCCTCCCTCCATGGCCGCCGCTTCCGAACTGTCGGTGCTCGTGCCTCGACCCGTAAACAAGGACGGTGGAGAGAGAGAGAGAGAGGAGGAGAAAGAGAGAGAGAGAGGGACTGAATCACATGGAGATTTAAAAAAAACAACAAATACAACTGGATGTGTAAAGAGAAAAAAAAAAAGATTTCACAGATCCAGAGGTGGTGCTGGGGGTATTTGTTGACAAGCCCGTCATAGGTGCACAATGCACACCCTGTTTGAATGTCAAGCAGTTCAAGTCAAACTATCAGCATTTCTTTATCTTGAGTATCTTGTAAGAGCCGGATTGTGATCAACACCACATGTCTGGCAAAGTTCAACAGCTCAACAAAGGCAGATGCTGAGGGTGTGTTAGTGGCCAGGAATGAGTCCCCGATGGGAGAAAGAAACCCGAAGAGTTTGCTCGCCTTTTGGACTCTCATGAATGTGCTTCAAGTCTTAAGAACAGCGTCCAAGAGCCGTCACAGCTCTCATTCAGCCGGCAGCCGATTTAAGTGGAATATATCAGAACATCACAGATGGGTTGGGGTTCAATTGTATTTATTCTAATCTGAAAACACCTTTTGATCTATTTATCACATGCAAACTCTCATAAATCCCTCAATGAATCTATTTAGGCAGTTTGCTTCATGAAGAGACTCTTTCTTAGTAAAAAGAAGTGTGTTATTTAAAACCTTTCTGCACTTTTTTTTTATTTCAGTACATCAATTTGATTTTGACTTGTAATGGAGTATTTTTATATACAAATATAATACTGCAGGGCATATAAAAACCAGATTTTTTACTATTTAGTTTTTCAAAAAATAAATACATTTTTGGAGTATTAAACTCCAGTTTTGCCACATCTCATATTTTTTATTAACTACCTGCTACACACTGCTGGATGAATCAAGTTATAATTACACATTGTAACTTAAATACACGTGATCTTTGAGATATTGAGTGTATCCAAGTCTATATCGATACCTTGAAACATGCAGTGGTGACTCTCCTCCGATCTTAAATCAAAATCCTGGAGCGCAGCCTCCTCTCCTCCATGACGGGGCAGGGCCTCGGCTCCCTCCGTCCAACGACCCTCAGCGGCAGGACGGGACGCGCGAATGTTCCCATTCAGGTCGAGGCGACCGCGCAGGAAGACTTCTCCCTCCCCTCCCTCCCCTCCCTCCCCTCCCTCCGAGGCCACCGAGGGTGGAGCGAGAGCTGCCCTTTTCACAGCCTTTGATGGAGGCCGCTTATTAGAGCCGCTGCAGGAGGCGCACACATGCAGAGAGAAAACACACACACACACACACACACACACACACACACAGCAAGTTCAAAGCAAGCCATGATGAGCACTCAGAACCACAAAGAACCATGACAATATGTGTGTGTGTGTGTGTGTGTGTGTGAGAAAAGAAGAAAAAAAGTGTCCAAAACAAGTTAGTTGACAAAGTTCACAGATCAATCTTCAAGATCGATCAGATCGATCTGCGAACATCGGTTTACTGATTTAATGTGAAAACGCAGCAGAACTCGCCGCCACAATCACCGCACAAAAAAAGGCAACGCAAAGACTCACTTCGAACATGCACCTGCAAAACCACATCAATCGATCAATCAATAAAATGGAATTGCACCAGAGCGGCTGCATCATCCCTGCGTCCCCTCGGGGGTTAAACTGGACGCCCCACAGCGAGCGAGAGAGCGTCCATCTCTACGCGATGCTGTGATGTCTCCCGGCCGCGGCAGATTAAAGGGTCTCTCTCTCCACAGATTGGCCGCGAGCGTAAGAGCATGGCGACGGCCCGGATGAAAAGACGTCTGTCTGAAGTGGACGAGCTCGTCCCTCCGCTCACATTTAAATGCAGAGAGAAGTGCGACGCATGGCATCGGCTGCTTTCATTCATGTTCTCACTCATTCTTTCATCCCGCCCCCAAAGCATATCGATAACAACGAACAAACACACTTCATAGCAGTTACCTTAGGGACCGTTTAAACTGCGGGTTTAAGTTTATGAATGAAGTGCATATTGCTAATGTGAATGCAGTGTATTGGTGTGCAGAGGAGGAAGAGGAGGAGGAAGAGGAGGAGGACAGGTCATGGTGAGCTCTATTCTTTTTAAATCTGACCACAAGCAGGCACATTTGGGCGTTTCACTGTTTGGACGGAAGCCCTGGCTGATTCATTATTAACAGGATATCCTTTTTCAATTTTGGGTGATTATTCTGACATCAAAGATAACCGTGCTGATTGGATTCATTAACTAGCCCAGACCCTGAGGAGCAGTCCTTCATTTTAAGGATTAAACTGCATGATAATAATAACTTAATCCCCCCCAAAAAAGTGCAGTTCAGATTCTGGAAGAGAAGAATCTGAAATGCACTGTGGATGATTCAGTCATTAAGCTGAATGTAACTTTTCACATGCTGTAATAGGTCGAGTGATGATACTGGAATTGTCAAGGCCTGTCGCTATTTAACCGGTCTCTGCAAAACTGAACTGCCACTGCGTTGGTTAATCTTGACGTTTGAAAATACAGAGTGACATACTGCATGATATTTGCAGTGCGCCGGCACTGAACAGACTGCTTTGGTATAATCAGGTAGAGGTCGCCTCGATAATTCATTCTTATTCGCCTCCCTGTGAGCTGGGCAGGGATTTATGTCCAGGAAAAAAAACAGGATAAATATCAGGTGCTTTCTGTGATCCTCCAGACAGATGGCTATATCAACAATGTATAAATCAGGGCCAACTGTCAGCATTCAATCTGTAGATTTTATTGTACGATTCAAAGAGTAATGGTCGAGTCTTTAAAATGCCTAAATGTAAAATAAGTGTCTGAAGCCCTACTCACAGTGTGGACGGGCTGTAGTTAACCAGGCAATGCAGGACACCCAGCAGGTCGTCTTCCCAGTACAGATGGCTGAACCTCTCCTTCACAACACTGGCAAACGTGTGGTACTGGAAGTCCTTCAAAGAGAAGATGCACTCCCCTCGGAAAAAAAGAGAAAAAAAAGCGGATCTTCTAAATGAATCAGAACTTAAAAGGCAAAGGCTGAAGGAGTGGGTCATTGTTTTGTCGTTACATGAAAGAACGGCTAGAGTGAAGGATTATGCGGACTTTTAAACTGCATTTAATGCAAATAATGATGATACTCATCTAAAAAGATACATACCCATGGCTATGTCCTCGTGTCCATTGTCAACATGCCCATCGAGTGAAAGCTCTCCCCTGAGCAGCGCGATCACCTCCTGTAGGGCCGGGTGGACGTTCGGGTGGATGGACTCTAAAGGAGGCTGGTTCTCGCACTGCGTCCCTGGGTTTGTTGGTCCATTGTGAGCCACGGGCCCCCTGCACTCCAGGGGCCTGTCAGAAATGACGGAGCTGCCGTCGAAACAAGATGTTGGAGGGCCAAAATCCCGGGGTCCAGGCCTAGCGGGCGCATCCAGACAGTTGATGAATGGGCCGTCGGCGCTCTCCGGACCTGCGATTAGTCCCCGCAGAGGCTGCGGCACGAGGGAGAGATTTATATCCAACCCGAGGAGAGACTCGGGAGCCCTGACCCGCACGGGCACTAAGGAGAGATGGCCCGTCGTGGGATCCTGACGGAAGAGGTAATTGTTGAAAACGCCGTGACCGCCAAGGTCAGCGAGTGACTGCGGAGGAAGAGAGACTTCAAGACAGGAAACATCGGGGAGCGCGGAAGCAGAGTTGACCGGAAAGTTGTCGCCGGATGTCGCGGTTATGAGCGTCTGATGGACAGGCGACTGCTGTGTACGCGGATCAGGTTCAGTCTGTGCAGGCCACTGGGCGGCAGAGTAGAAGTGTGGAGTGAAGTCGAGGTCCCTGTCCTCCATGCAGTCACTGCTCTTTGTCCTGTAAGATGCACAATCCCCAATGAGCTGTGTCCTTTGAAAGCTGCGCAGTACTTCCTGAAGGTTAAAGTGTTCCTGCTCTCTCTTCTTTTCAAAATTATTTTCCCTTTACATTCTGCACAATATTTGAAGAAACAGGCGTATTCCCTTTCGTGCTGAGGTTTCTGAGGACTCTCAGATGTTAGCCAAATAGCTTAGCTTAGCATGAAGACGACAACAATTTGCTTCTTTTATGGGGGGATAATGTGCTGGATTATTTCTCGACACAGTGACTTCCTGGAGTCATAGCGGCAGTGGGAGTACTGCAGACTCCCCCCGCAAGACAATAATTACATAGACAGAAGTAATAAAAATGTGTTTTTGCAGCACAAAAGGGGCTCTTGGTATAATCAGAATCAGTCTCAAAAATATAATCTAAAAATCTAAATTCAGTAATTCATTTCATGCTATTCATGAGCGTGTGGAGCCAGCAGGAAGTCAGATGGCTCAGATATACAGCAAGTATGTCCTTGAAAAGCCACGACTCGTCTATTTTACACTTATGTTTCATTTATCTAATTTGTACATAAAGCGAATGTTTTCATTTGTGAGCATTAGGGTTTTGAGAGGTGGATTTTGTATTATCATTTGTATACCTTTGTACAGTCAGGTCAGCCGTTTCCTTCCTTTTCCAGTCTTTGTGCTAAGCTAAGCTAAGCTAACAGTCTTCTTGTTTAAACAAGAAAGCAAAAGCATATAGCCAAATTGTCAAACTATTCCTTCAAATATGAAATTACTTTTACCTAGAAAATTGCTTTTTGAAAACAGATGCATCACTAGTATAACAAATAAATAAACAATTGTGATAATAGATAACATTTTCTTGAACATCCTACCCTTCAATGGCAGCTTCAAGGTGCTGGCTCTCCTCCTCCTCCTCCTCCTCCTCCTCCTCCTCCTCCTCCTCCTCCTCCTCCTCCTCCTCTGAGTCCCCCTCATTTGTCAGGATGATGGGGGTGAAGTGTGTGGCAGTGGAAGTGAAGGCCTCTGGGAGTTGGAGGTCCTTGCTGACTGGATAGCTGTGGGGAACAGGGCCAGGCACAGGAGCCAGTCGGCTCTCAGTGGCCATGGGCACAAAGCCTACACACAGTTACAACAACGCCAGATACAATATCAGTGGTATTGTCTCATGCAGTGAGAATTACACAGGAAGTGGAAAATATTAGTAAAGAGCTGCTGCTTTTTGGCAAGATTCTGGTTGAACCCCATGCTCACTTATTTCCTGCATCTCCTTCTTGGAGGTTGGCAGTGCCTCTTGATTCAAAGGGTTCTTCCCGATATTTGACAATATACGGCACATTTCAAGGTAAACTACATTGCATGAGGGTCGACCATAGCAAAGTAAAGATGTCCTACCGCTGTTTCGTGCAGACTCTTCGAATGAGCTTTGAGTGTCAGCTGCACTCAAATCATCTCCGTCAATGGATTTGGAGGCCGGCTGAAAGAAAATGGACTTGGTTAGTTACAATAAAAAAGAGATCTTATTTTTCCACGAGAAGAACACATGAAGACAGGAGGATTGATCCAAAAGAAACAAACTGAACCTGCCATTGAGATTTCAATACAATTAATAAAAAAACACAAAAAGGTGTAAATTAATCCGTGGGGACAACAAAGGGACCGTTTACCGGATGAACTCGGCTGACGAGGTCGTTCCACACGGCCTCAGCGTTTGTCCCTCGATGTGATAAGTAGTCACGACAGCTCTGGAACCGCAGGAAAACAAATGTGGTGTCAGCACGGCACACTTCGCTCACAATGGCTCGCACACACACACACACACGCACACACACACAGGGCCGGCTCTAGCTCTTCGGTTGCCCTAGGCGAGATTGAGTTTTGCGGACACACAATACTTTACATCACTGAAGAGACATATATTAACTTAACTGCTTTACTTTGCATAGCAGTTTTTCACCCACTTATAATTCTACTATTCTACATTGCAGTTCAACAATAAATGGTGCATGGACAACAAACACCAGAATAGTTTCAGAACATTTTCTTTTTTATTATTTTAAATAATTTATTACACACTCAAAGTTAGGATTAAATTAACTCCATAAACTGTGCAAAACACATGTTTATTGAACAAACATATACTTGACTTTCTTTTCCTCTTCTTCCTTTTTTCATCCCTGTGCTCCAGATAGTTTAGACCGCTTCATTTTTGCAAATGTCACGGGCCAGTCAAAGTGGCCGCGCAATAGATTTATTTCTTTGGAGTGAGTCATCTTTTCAATAGAAGATCTTTGATGTGACGTGTCGAGTCTTGGCCAATCAGCGTCCCGTTTTCTCAACAAAAAAATCAGATTTTTGGCCGAGTTGTTGTCCTCTCCGTAATAGAACATCTTTGATGTGACGTGTCTTGGTCCCTGCTCGCGGGAGCCAGCGCGAATTGCTCACAGTGCTGAAATGTGCGCTGTGAGGGCGCCCCCAACCCATTTGTCGCCCTAGGCAGTCGATTAGTTCGCCTATAGCAATCGCCGGCCCTGCACACACACACACCGTCAGAATCAATTTGTACCCTGAAATAACTGTATAATAAGTGTTTGATTGAAAATAAAACATCCAGCGTTTGAAGGATGAACAGCTACTTTCACACAATGACTGACAGCATATAAATAAAAGTTAATTATGTATTTTTTTTAGGAGCCCTTTGTTGACAAAATGGCAGAGCACTTTTACAAATTTGAATCTCTATATTTAAATCACCAGTGACTTTTTTTCTAACAGGATGCATCTATTTATAAAGGTGCTCCTCTCTGAAGTTGATATGCAGAAATCCAATCAGGCCTCATTTACAGAGGACTTTTCATTCATGAAATGCAGTTCAAAGTGCTTCTCACGGCGAGATAGAAAAGACAGAAGGGCAAAATAAAACCAGGCAGCATTACGCAATAAACCCGATGTAAAAGCAGAAGAATGATTAAGAATCCAAATCAGTTTATTCTAAAGATGTACTTTTACTGGGTACTAATACCCAATCACAGGAAGCGATGAATAAACATGACATTCTCCGTAGTTAGCACAAGACTAAGAGTCGGCCGCCATGCTAGCAGCTCTGAGAGGCCGCCATGGGCGTGACAAGCGTGTTGACGCTGAAAAGTCAGAACAACATGCTAACATGCAGACGTTTAAACAGGACGCCATGTTCGGTAGCAGCATACACTGTGAAGCATGTCATTTATGGATGAAGTCTTGTCATGGGCATCAACTAGTAATAGTCAATCTAACTCAGACCACCGGTGTAAAACTGTGGTAAGTCTGAAAAGAGTCAGCATCCCTCTGCTTCAGCTTCCCTCGATAAATGTGAGCTGTTCCACCTCAGACACGACTGGGAGGAGAGGCTTCTGTTAAACTGTCAGCCTGTTTGTTCTCAACCAGGTTTCAGTACAAACGACACTCAACCCAGATCATGTTTTGTAAAAGAAAAAAAAGAAATATTCATTGCAGGCAGAAGTTAACCAGGTCAGTCAGATATTTGACTGAAGTAAACGTAGCAATACTGCAGGGTAAAATGCTCGGTTGCAAGTAAAAGTCCTGCATTCCAAATATTACTCAAATAAAAGTACAAAAGTATGAGCATGAGCATATACTTGAAGTATCAAAAGTAAACGTAGGGCCGCTCATGAAGCTCAATGGCAGATTACACAATATTATTGAATAGAATTAGAAGCATTAATGTGTTCATCATAATGTTGCAGCTGGTAAAAGGTGGAGCTCATTTTGATGAATTTATATAAAGCTGGGTAGTTTAATCTATAATAATACAAAATATTTCACTAGTTATTATATTCTTCTATTATCATGCTGAATCTGCAAAGTAACGGATGTATTAAAAAAAAAAGAGTACGCTAGTGGAGAACAAATTACAATGTTTCCCACTGAGATGTATAAAGTAGCATAAAATGGAAATATCCAAGTATAACTTCAATATTGCAGCCTATTTAAGTATATTACTTGAGTAAATGTACTTAGTTACATTTCACCACATAAATATATTCAATAACTGCTTTGGTCAAAACATGTGATAGCATTCTGTTTCTACTCTATACTACACATTTATGTTTTTCAATGATTAGGACACTTTTTATGTAAATAAGGGGCCAGAATGCATAAAACAAACATCAGTATAGAAACCGTAATCAAAAAACCCTGATCAAAGCCCTTCTTAAAGTCAAACTGTGATTTGTTTTTGTAATTGGATTGTAATCTTAAAACTGTAAGATCAATTTCAGGCCAGTGTAGTCGTGATTTGCAAATTGCTGTGGCTGGATAACAGGAGGCCACTTATGAAGCAAGAGCTCTCTTCTCTGCCAGTAAATTCAAGGAACAATGCTTTGTTTGTTTCATGTATAAGAAAATGTGAAAATAAAAACAATACTCTTTTAGCCGCGGCGATGGTCGGTCTCTCGATGGGCGTCCTCTTTGCCATCTCCAGCAGCAGGCTCTTCAGTTTGCGAGGCATCGCCAGTTTTTGATGAGGTGATAAACTGAACTTGGCGGTCGCCCAGAGAACAGCGGCGACCCCGTAGACACAAACCTGAGCCAAGACAGAGACGAATAGAGGATGGGGAAAACCTAAAAGCAAAGCACATTATTGATGACAGTTCATTTTTATTTAAAGATACATTGAGGCACACAAACCTTCTCAGTCACAATTCCATGTTCTTGGTATTCTGGAGCGAGATAAAACGCATCCCGGGACCCTGCAGAGGACACAGAAAGTCAGTGACTGAAGCCAACAAAAGCCTGCGGGCGACGCCGCCTTATATACTTGGGTAGAGTACATTTTCATCTATTATGTATGTCAACAACTAAACACAAAAAAAAGAAAAGAAAGATGGAAGAGTATCAGGCTGCTGGGCTCTACTGCTCTACTGCAGCACGCTGCATATAGAGTGAACCTACCGATGTTTTTAGGTTTCAGGAAAAGAACTTCTCCCTCGCAGCCCACGTGCAGCGTGTCCAGGCACAGATAGGCTAGTGACGGAGAGAGGGATCAGCTGCACGGTACGATTGCGGGGCGACAAAATGAATTCAAGCCACGCCACGATATCATTCGAATAATATTTTTGAATTTTCCTTCGGCCGACCCAAGGTTTAATGACCGAGGGGGTTCAAATCACCTGGAAAGTCGATGTAGGTCTGCAGTGAGGACAGGCAGGTGTAGCACAGAGCCCAGAGCTCATTGACCGCCAGCCTCCGTCCACACCGAATCAGTAGCTCTCTCAGAGAGACCCACTGGGTAGAACACAAAGGACACATGTGAGTTTAAAAGAGGAATACGTGACACTTAGAAGCTTCAGCTGAACCCCAAGTAGGCTGAAGTAACTCAAACGGAAGTAATCCCTTGCACGCCTTTGCTAAAATCTATTTGAGGGTTTAACCCTTCATCCCCTTTTGAAGATTGAATTGGCCCGTTACTGTGGTCTACCTACGTGATCACTGACTCTATATGAGACTTAACACTTTCCTCTGAAATTGTTAGATAAGTGTTACACACATACATATGTATATACACACACACATACTGTGTATATGAATACATATATATGTGTACATGTTCCTGACATTGGAAATAGGTAGACAAAAAGAAGTAGAAATTGACAAACCATAACCTTAAAAAGGTGCTAACTTCCAGATTCAGAGCATATCTATGACTGAGGGGCTAACAGCACCAACAGTGTCAAAACCAAGGCAACAATGCTGACTGAGCTAACGGGGTTTCCAGAACAGCAGCCGTCTAACCTCATCCTGAGATTCTTCGTTGAGGCACAGCATGCTTTTGGTCATGTAGTTATTGGGAACATAGAGGCTGTGGTTCAATGTGGATCTCTGGTCCTCAGACGAGTCCTGTTCCATTTCCAGCTCCTGGCAGGAGGTGCAGGAATATGGCGAATCCCGAGATTCACACTCATGGCACCCTTGGATCTTTCTTTCCTCGCCGCGTAACGCCTCTTCCGCGTCCTGGTTTCCCCGAGACATTCGGTTCCCCCAATCCTCAGCGCTGCCCCGTGGGTACGACTCGCAGGAGCGGCCCCGGTCGAGTCTCTGAAGCCGGTCGCTCCACGCAGACGCGCCGCTCGAGCGCTCGTCCGCTCCTATCTCCGTGAGGTCGGACACGGGCACGCTGATGTCTCCGTGGGTCGGCGGGGACGGACAAGGGGGGTTGTTGGAGTCTGGGACGGAGCAGGAGCGGTTCAGGGCCCCCTTCGCCCTGCTCGGCCTCTGCTGGGCTCTCCTCCTCACCGGGGAGCTGTTGTGGGACCTGCAGTCCAACTCCTTGGCCAAGGTCAAGCCATCTGCTTCCCCGCCGTCCGCATCCTCCGCCCAGAGAGAGGAATCCCAGCCGGCGCACACCTGCAGATTGAGTTGGGAGAAGATAGTCGTTTGTTGCTCACGCTGCAACACTTCAGTAAGAAAAGTGACCGCCGACATGACCAGTTAGCTCAACATGTTGCATTCCAGGGAGTCTGTTTCAAAAAAATAAATACAAATCAAATCAAGTTTTTAATCGAGTATCAATCAGAAGCGAATTGTGGGATTTCACAAAGATTCCACACATCTAGTGGCCAAATGCTTCGAATGGGAGATGCATCATGTTGTAGTGATTTTTCTTCTTCTTCTTTTCAACAATTATTTTGAAAAATATTTAAACAAACAGGTGTGCAGAGCCTCCCCCTTCATGCAGCTGATCAAATCCCATTATACTGCAAACATGTCATGCGACTAAAAACCAGATTTATAAGGTTTAGTGATCTAACATTTCTTAAACGCCGACGTCATCTTTTCCTCCACAGCAGCAGCTTTCCTAAAAAAACGTTGAAAGCCACAGACCGTAACGTACCTGCTGCCGGGACAGACCGTTTGCTTTAACAGAACTGCCAGCGCACAGGTCCTTGGTATTATCTTCCGAGCTCGGCCTCCTGAGCAGACATCTGGATTTGGGATGCTGCCATCTCGCCTCCCAGGAGCCTTCCTGTCCGTCTGTGGGAGGATAGAAAAGGCGGCAATTAGCACCGGAGGGAAATCACAGCGGAGACCAAAAACGATGAGATGATAAAAAAAGAAAAAAAATGTTTTTTTAAAGGACCTTGAAAGGTTGACACTGATTCGATGGAGAGCACCCGCCGCCCAACAGAAGACAGCTTCCGGCACACAGCTGCAGGGGAGGAATGAGACAGCCGTGCTTCAGCCAGACAGAGGACGTCCTGTGGGAGGATCACACTGTCTTATGAAAAGGATTATGTTCTACACGGAGACACATCTGTCTTGCTTTAAGAACATAATTGTATCCTATTACGGAGGTCCTCTGGATTATTCACCTAATTATTGTCATTATGATGTATTATTTTTGCAGTTCATTATTTCAGTTTTTTTGGATAATATTTCTGGATATGCATGCTGTTTTCCTTCTTTCTTTATTCTGCATATTATGAAGAACGATTTCAAAATGAAACCCCTTAAACCTGTACGAGGTGTCTTCTGCTGACTCTGCGTATATATAATATATAATACCCAGGCTTGTATTTCATTACACGAAATGCCGACGAAGGTCACCCTCTCGACCACGCAGCTATTCTACAAATCCATCTGGAGTGTAAACAGTGAGCGAGAGCTGTCACGCATTCTCCCACACGGACGTTTCATTCATGACCGCTCTGTGCAGAGGAGAGGAGTGCGCTCTCTGAAACCACTCTGCTGAGGTACATTAATGTGACGCAACCATGTGGTGCTCTTTTTCTTTCGAATTCCACGAGAGACATGTTCAGCTGCATTTTGTGGATGACAGGCGCTCTTTGACCCTTGATGCTTGCTCAAGAGCACTCACTCACTACTAGGGCTGTCAACGAATAATTGAAATTCGAATATATATTCGAATAGTTGTTAAAAACAGAATTTCGAATGTGAAAATTAATATTCGAATGTAAAAAAAAAAAAAGTATTTCGGAGGATAATTATCGTGAATCTGGCAACCCCCGCCGCGGCCACGATGAAGTGTCCTCTTTTTGTGTGTGTGTGTGTGTGTGTGTGTGTGTGTGTGTGTGTGTGTGTGTGTGTGTGTGTTTGTGTGTGTTTGTGTTTGTGTGTGTGTGTGTGTGTGTGTGTGTGTGTGTGACGAGCCGTTCGGGGCAGAGTCTATGACCCGGAGCAGACGTGAAGCTGGTTGAGAGGCTTTCACGGGGTTTTGCTGTTGTTTTGGCGTAGGCTGCGGCCCACAGTAGCCTGTTCTATGTTCCCTTAATAAACACCCTGTAAGCCAGCTAACGTCTCCTAGCTGTCCTGACCCAGGGTCGCTACACTATGTAAGCTAGAGTTAGCTTACCATTCAACGACAAGCAACTTGAGGCCACATCTCCAGAATGTGCACCCAAGAGAATATGGCATAAAATGTGGAACTTCAGAGAAACAGCCCCGTCTGGATACGTATTTTGTGGCGTCTGCCACAAGTTCGTTGTCTGCGGCACGACAGGAGGCCTGCACGCAAAAATTGATTTAGTTCGTATGCAAGGACATGAGGGCTTCAGGGAGTTCTGTGAAGCACTGGAACCGAGGAACCTTATCCCTGATCAGCACTCAGCATGTGTTTATTGTTGCCGTTCATTTAAACCGCTATGCGCGACCGACGGTGCGGGGGGGGGAGTGAACACCTAAACTGAAGAATTTTGTATTTACACATACAGGACTGTCTCAGAAAATTAGAATATTGTGATAAAGTTCTTTATTTTCTGTAATGCAATTAAAAAAAACAAAAATGTCATGCATTCTGGATTCATTACAAATCAACTGAAATATTGCAAGCCTTTTATTCTATTAATATTGTTGATTATGGCTTACAGCTTAAGAAAACTCAAATATCCTATCTCTAAATATTAGAATATTTCCTCAGACCAAGTAAAAAAAAAGATTGATAACAGCAAAACAAAATCAAACATTAGAAAATGTCCATTAATGCACTCAGTACTTGGTTGGGAATCCTTTTGCACGGATTACAGCATCAATGCGGCGTGGCATGGAGGCAATCAGCCTGTGGCATTGCTGAGGTGTTATGGATGCCCAGGATGCTTCAATAGCGGCCTTTAGCTCATTTGCATTGTTGGGTCTGGTGTCTTTCAGCTTCCTCTTCACAATACCCCACAAATTCTCTATGGGGTTCAGGTCAGGGGAATTGGCAGGCCAATCGAGGACAGTAATGCCATGGGCAGTACACCAGTTACTGGTGGTTCTGGCACTGTGGGCAGGTGCCAGATCATGCTGGAAAATGAAATCCTCATCTCCATAGAGCTTTTCAGCAGACGGAAGCATGTAGTGCTCTAAAATCTCTTGGTACACAGCTGCATTTACTCTGGACTTGATGAAACACAGTGGACCAACATCAGCAGCTGACATGGCTCCCCAAACCATCACTGACTGTGGGAACTTCACACTGGATTTCAAGCAACTTGGATTTTGCTCCTCTCCAGCCTTTCTCCAGACTCTGGCGCCTTGACTTCCAAATGAAATACAACACTTGCTTTCGTCTGAAAAGAGGACTTTGGACCACTCTGCAACTGTTCGGTGCTTCTTTTCCATAGCCCAAGTCAGACGCTTCTTCCGTTGTCTTGAGTTCAGAAGTGGCTTGACCATGGGAATACGGCAGTAAATGCAGCTGTGTACCAAGAGATTTTAGAGCACTACATGCTTCCGTCTGCTGAAAAGCTCTATGGAGATGAGGATTTCATTTTCCAGCATGATCTGGCACCTGCCCACAGTGCCAGAACCACCAGTAACTGGTGTACTGCCCATGGCATTACTGTCCTCGATTGGCCTGCCAATTCCCCTGACCTGAACCCCATAGAGAATTTGTGGGGTATTGTGAAGAGGAAGGTGAAAGACACCAGACCCAACAATGCAAATGAGCTAAAGGCCGCTATTGAAGCATCCTGGGCATCCATAACACCTCATCAATGCTACAGGCTGATTGCCTCCATGCCACGCCGCATTGATGCTGTAATCCGTGCAAAAGGATTCCCAACCAAGTACTGAGTGCATTAATGGACATTTTCTAATGTTTGATTTTGTTTTGCTGTTATCAATCTTTTTTTTTACTTGGTCTGAGGAAATATTCTAATATTTAGAGATAGGATATTTGAGTTTTCTTAAGCTGTAAGCCATAATCAGCAATATTAATAGAATAAAAGGCTTGCAATATTTCAGTTGCTTTGTAATGAATCCAGAATGCATGACATTTTTGTTTTTTTAATTGCATTACAGAAAATAAAGAACTTTATCACAATATTCTAATTTTCTGAGACAGTCCTGCATATTCGAATATGTTCGAATATATGTGTTTTTTTAAAGGGAATATTCGAACGTCATTTTTTAGCAATTTTGACAGCCCTACTCACTACACAACTGAGTTCATCTAATACCGCCGTCATGACGGTGAACACGCGTGTGATTGTACTTTATTCTGTGGTCTTGTTTGTGAGGACATCACCATCCATCTCTTTGGGTCCTGAATGTGAGTCGAAACATAAATACATTATTTATCTCTGGCAGACGTAAGCATGTGGGGCGTTTATGCGTTCGCATAAAAATTTCGGCCATCATTGACTTCTCTCTCTTTTTAACCAGCAACAAGTGCTTCAGTAGCAAAAGGCCTTTGATCTTGGCCGAAATCTTGAAATCTAAGGAAGCCAGGAGGGACAATTGAGTGAAATTCAACTGCTTTGTTTGGGAGGGGAGAGGGAGACCCCTGGTGGAGATCTGCTGGAGTGCGCTTATCTGGTTTCTCTATGTTTTATGCCAATGTCAGTTTGTTTTTTAGGTATTTATTTTTTAGGTCCTTTGTGGTTGAGTGAACAGAAACTGCAATAATAATTGCAGTTTTTTTAATGTTTTACTTTCTAATTTTAACTTCAAAACTTTGACAATAATCTAATTTATAACCTAACTATACATTTGCATTTACTCTCTTTCAGACACTAGACTTCTCTTTGTATTATCTGGATACCATGACAACACGGCTGCTGAGATCCTCTGATTGTTCCATAGTTATCACACTTTCCCGTGACTCGGTCGGCGGGAGGCCCTTACCTGCAGTAGAGGCCGGTCCTCAGGCTTCTCCTCCTGCATCTGCTCCAGCAGCCTCTGGATTTCATCCCCCAGCTCTGCCTCCAGCTCTGGCTCGATGACAAAGTTCAGCGCGGCAGAGAGAGTAGAGCCCAGAGAGTAAACATGGCCCTGCAGCCCGGCGTGAAAGGAGGAGAAAACACCATCATCATCACCATCATCATCATCATTATTATCCTCATAAGGAACCAGCTGCAGCTGTGATCTCACAGTAAGTACAGAGATCAGTCCGTGGATGATGACAGCAAACACAGGCTGCTGTTGCCGTGTTGTCCGGTAACGGTCATGCGTTTGTCCGTCCTCGTGACAGAGCTGACCATAATAGCCACCGTCAAAGTGTGGCGAAGCCAAACAAAAGCTCCGAGGCGGCAGAGGTGCTCTCAAGTTCACGTCTCAGACGGAGCCGTCACTCCCAACAATTGAAGTGGACTGCACCCCACACTTATGTGGTAAACACACGTGCAAGGCGGATCCCAGTGTGGGTCACACCAAAAATAGAAAGCGTCAAACAAAAAAAACAGCCGGAGGCCTGAGCTGTTGTTTGGCCGCGAGTGATGTCTCCCTATCAGAAAAATACATTTGAGAAGAAAAACAAGTGAAGACTGTGTTTCGACAGAATGCCGAATTAGAGCGCACGGTATATTTTTGAAACGCGGTTACATAAGTCCACTGTGAACGTGTTCGTGTTATGGCGAGAACAGTGACACCGCCGACGGATGCTGCTGCGCTCCGGAGGAAGCCAAAAGCTTCAGGAGGCTGCAAGAAGGATTATTATTTTGAGACTGCTCCTTTTGTCCAGCAGACACAGATGTGGAGCAACGTGTCTAAAGATGAATGCAAAGGTTACAGAGGTCCACTCTGTATATACATTATGTATTTGAACATGTATTAAACACATTGTCATCGGTGAAGAAGAATCATCGCCTCCCAGTTGCATTCCTCCACCTTTACAATCCGCCCAAAATTCCATCCCTTCATCATTTTATCCTCTCAGACGCTTTGTGGGAAATTGTCATTTAGCATATGAATTCTTGAGACACGGACAAAAAAAGGGTTTTGGATGTGGATGCTTGTGCCACATTTCAAGGTATTCCCTTCGATGTTTTCCCGGAGATATCGCGAGAATAGGACGGACGGACGGAGGATAATTCCATTTGATTTCAACTGACTTTCATATTATTATTGTGGCCTGAAGACTCATCTGTTCAGACTGCTTCTTGGCCCAATATAATATAATAATATTCTCTTATCATTTCTCAATGTAGCCCTTGGGGGGGAGAGAGAGAGAGAGAGAGAGAGATGAGATCCAAAATCCGAGCCGGAAGAAGTAGTGTCGTCAGTGTAGAAACACTCCGTAACAAGTACAACCCCGCCGCCTCCTTGCTCCACGTTACCAAGTGGAGTGTTTGAGGGGGAGGAGCCACGATGCCTGTGACTGGGGCCCGGGTTTAAATCCTAAAGTCCACGTGGCATCTCTCACCTCAAACGTGCTGCCCGTGTTGTCAAACTCAGGCGGCACGAAGGAGCCTTCGGGATCATCTGCAAAGGAAACGAAACACGGCAATTAACTGCACCATTAAACACGCCTGAAAAGAGACAGGGAATAAACGGCGCGATGGCCGACTGAGGACGAGAGAGAGAGAGAGAGAGAGAGTTAGAGGAAAAGGAGGGGAGTAAAGTGGGTCATGGTCGTGACAGATCTGGGTTTGTCTGCTGGAGTTATGATGTCCCCTCCCAGGTGTTGTGAGGTCGATCCCCGCTTCTCCTCTCCTCCGTAGCCTTTTGTTCTCTTCGTCTAGTTCTTCCCTCTCCTACTATTTCTCTTTTTCCTGTCCTATCCTCGCCTCTTTTCTTCCTTTCTTCCCTCTACTCTCCTCTTTTCCTGACTTCCTTGTTTTATTTCCTCTCTCCTTCCCTTTCTTTCCCTTGCGGCTCTCTCACATCCTTTTTTCTTTTCTTTCCTTTACTATAACACCCTCTCTCCTTTACTACCCTTCCCATTTCCTTTCCTGCCCATTCATCTCCTCTCCCCTGTAAATCCTCTTATCTTTCCTCTTTCCTTTCCATTCTCTTTCCTTTCTTCTTCTAACCTCATTCCTTTCCTCCACACCTTTCCTTTTTTCCTTTCCTTTCCCCTCCTCATCCATAACCTCTCCTCTCTGTCCGTGCTCTTTCCATCTCCTCTCCTCCTTAAGTCAACAGTTCAAACAAACAAGAAAGAGAAAAGGACAGGCAAGAGTAAAAAAGGAGGACACAAAACTAATAAAGTGAATAAGCAAAAAGGGCAGCCGTTATCGGTGACTCAGTTGCCTCCGGGGTGATGGTGAGCGCTCAGTGAGTCATGTTTGCTGACAGCGTTCTAACACAACAGGTAGCAGCAGCTGAGCAATAGTACTGATTCAACACACTTCCCCTAATGGGCTGATCCCATTTCCCACACAGCACAGATACCGTTTCATAAAACGATGCAAACCCTTTTTCCCTCGCGGGTCACCATTGTGTGAAAACCACCGGAGGACATGTCGTGACTCTGGCTGGGTGTGTTGGTGACACCCTCGTCGGACTGCGGTTTGGAATTAGCCGAAACGAACCCTGTTGATATCCTCACCGAGATTCATCACCACAGTCCCTCATGGTCACTCCATTGTGCAGGGCGCCGCCTGTGCTTGTGGGCTCGCGCGTCGGCTTGAAATTTCATGACCGATGCACAAAAGAGCTCAATTAAACAGAATTAATGAGGAAAAACCGTGCGGGCACGCAAGGCCGGAGAACGTAGCGTTTTGATTAATGATTACAGAGATGCACTGCATTGTGGCTCCTCTTGATGAAGCACAGCTTCCGATAAGGCAGGACCACAAATGAAGCTGCGAAGGATTTTAGCCGACAGAGTCACCCGAGTAGCTCTTCAGAGGTTCTCTATCGCGAATGGAGATTTGTGTGGAGGCAAAAAAAAAATGTTTTAAACATTTTAAAGGGATGCTGTGCTGAGCGTGTAACTGTGTGTGTGTGTGTGTGTGTGTGTGTGTGTGTGTGTGAGCAAGCGCAGGTTGACTGTTGATAGGCTAACCAAGCTGTTACCACAACAACGATCCCCCTGGCAACTCTGACACTGTTGATTTAATCAATGCTCATCTATTATTTGGACGCTCGCCATCAGGGCATGGAATAAGGTGTTGGTGATGAGACAGAGAGCGAATGAAACGTGGAGGAAAGGAAGGAGGAAAAAAAACGAGAGAGGAGAGGAGGCGAGGGAGGATAAATCATTGGAAGCCGCGCGGGGCCTCACAGCACTGTGAAGGGGAACGATGTCAGAATCAGATCAGAGCGGTCCTCTGCAGGAGCCCCAGAGATCCAGCCAGACACTGATGTATTTCCAAGCAGGAATTGTCTGCTTTAAAGTGATACAGATAAGGGCATCAGATCGCTGAAGAGAAAAGAAGAGAGGCCTCCTCTCTGGGCTGAACAGAGCGTAAGCCTCCGTTATGGGCCAACTTCGCATTAAAACTCTGCAATGCAGTTGTGATCTAATCGGTTCTGTTAAATGTTCAGGCATGAGGAGATATCGGAGCCAAGGAAACATGAATAATGAAAAACGTCACCAGTCAATGTTTTTCATTATTGCACAGACACACACACACACACACCGTTGGACTCACCGCTGAGCTGCTCCATGAAGCACACGTTCCCGTGGGCGTTGAAGGCCAGAGTGTCCGGCGTGATGCACAGGGTGTGGAAGAGGTGGGAGGGTCGGATGCTCTGCAGCGCCACAACGCACTCTGCACACACCGCCCACACCTCCTCCTCAGACAGACAGCTGTCCCGCAGGGAAAGGATGTCGGCCAGAGACACATTCTCCTGGGGATAGAATACACACACACACACACACACACAAAATGTTTGATCAAAGAAGAAACATTTTAGATGGAAACCTAAACGTGCTGCAGATATTTGCACACAGATACTCAAAGGATTTACGTTTTCATTTGAAATCATGATGGAGGCTTTTAGGGTTTTAGAGCTTCCATCAGGGCCACGCCGTCTGCTTTAGCCCTGATCTCCTCATACCGGACAGACAGCTGTGAACTGAAGGAGGTTTGTTTCTTTGCTCATGAGAAATGAGACATTGGGACCAATTATTAGTCTTTTGGAAGAAACTCCTCAACTCCTTGAATTTCTTCATGTCAAACTTTGTGAGTCAGTTGTGTTTTGTTTTTTTTGACGTGCGTGACGTGACGTGAGTGGCATGTCCTTGCGTGCATGACGGGTCTGTCCGTCTGTGTGTGCGTGACGTGTCTGTCTGTGCGTCTGTCTGTGCTTCCATCCGTCTGTGACATGTCTATCTGTGCGTCAAGGTAAGCTCACACAAATACATGGACTGTGTAGAAGAAGTGAACGTAGCTCATTGGTAGGTGGACCACGGTTTTGAAGCCTTGAGTTTGGCATTTTGGCCGTCGACATCTTGTTTTTCGACCATATTTGGACTGCAGAGGCGTGACACCGTGGCGGAGACCTGTCCATCACCTTGTAGCCCCGCCCTAAAGCATAGCCTGCTTTATGGTCTATTTGATTTGAATGCAACTTTAAGACACTTGGCTTCCCTCTTCAGAACTAGAGGTTGCCTCCTGGGTTGCATCCTTGTGCGAGGGAAAATGTCAATGAGGATTTATTTTCTATTAGCTTGTAGCTATTCAGCTAGGTCGACCAACTGCTGTTGTCTTAACACAATAGAGGACAGAAGGAGGCAGAAGGCAACACCTAGCTAGGGTTTTGCAAACTTCCAAATTAAGTCTGGCAAGCAGCTTAAATATTGTTCTACTTTAGAAGGGCGAGGACTCTCTGCGGAGCTCTTCATACATTTTAATGCCCAGCAATAGAGACCAGAAGGCAGGCGGTTCCCGTTTCCCTCTACTCCATGAGCCTATAAAACGCACCACCAAAGCAGGCGTTTTCAAAACCGTCCCTTCTTTCTGCTGCGCTCCAGTCAGCCAACTCACGTTCAACGGATTTCTCAAAATGTAAATGCGACGTGCGCAGAGTTAAAGTTTGCCGTTTAGGCTCATGACCTCGTCACCCTCTGCCGCACAGAGGGCCGTTGGAAACAGATAGCAGAGTTCCACCCACAGCCCGGAGAAACTAGATCCTACATGTGGGTGCTGGGGCGGCGACGAGGACGACAGTTATCACGCCATGTTATCAGTAGCAGCAGCAGCAGCGGCGTGCCGGATTATATGGAGTGCCGTCTTGCGAAGATACTAATAGGGAGATAAGGAAGCCAAATGGGAACGTCTGTACTGGGCTAATCCTGTGAATTAAAAAGGTGCCCTCTGGAGATCTCTTATAAACAAACAAACGTTGTGTTTACATTCCGTGTTACTCACCACAAAAGCATTGTGTGTATCCTGAGGTCTGACAAACGTGCGCAATGCATTTCCTCCATCATGAACCATTTGCAAAGCTCTTTTTTTTTTTAATATATTTTAAAATCCAGCATTGTTTACATCACAAACTGCACTTAAGAAGTCACCATGACACCCAACGGTTTGTGAACTGCCGTTTTGAAGCCCTCAAGTTCAGCATTTTGGTTTGTTTATTGTTTTTATTCTATTTGTATCGTTTTATTGTTTCATTCTATGTCTATGTTTATTGTTATGCACCTTTCACCGAGTCAAATTCCTCGTGTTCAACGTATCTGGCAATAAACTCTTCTGATTCTGATTCTGATTGCCATCTTGGTCTTTGCAACAAGAGGTGACGAGGAGGGTGGAGCTGTATGTACAACCTGAACACTGAATAAGAAGTTTTGTAGGTGAATAACATGTATGTTAACAATTAACTTGTATGTACGAAAAACAAATGTGCAAGGGTTAAAGTTGTAATTTTTGAAAACACAGACAACTCCCGGACCAGAACAACGCTGTTGCAGCGACCTGTCAATCACAAGGTTGCCCCGCCCGAAAGCATTCCCTGTGTTATGGTCTATTTAACTCTCAATTAACCATAATTGACTAAATGAACATCATGCTGAAAAGAAGAAGACTTGAAAGTAGCAACTGAGAACATAAACTTTTGTTTACAATGTAATAAACCAAGCAGGGTCATTTTGAATATCAAGACATTGCTCATATCTCTCTGGTCTCCGTTTGTAGAGCGATTCCCTTTGAGCGGGCTTTGGTTGAATGCAGGTAAACAGCAAGAGAGGTGGAGCGCATTGCCGAAACGCAACCTCTGGAACCATCTGACAACAATGTAGCTCTTTATTTATCTGCATTCATATGCAGATAACCGTTTATAGAGATTGGCCAAAATGTCATCTGGACGTAAATCACCTCGCCTACAAAAAACATTTATGTTCTTCTCAAGTTGCCAATGGAAGCGCTAACAATTACCAGCACAGGGAAGAGGAAGGACACCCAGGAGATGTTGGTCGTTGTCCCCAGAGGCTAAAACGCCGTCAGAACGGCAGCTGGTGGGTTTTGAGATTGCGCGCCGGTAGTTTGAGATCAATCAAGTTTAAAATCTTAGCAGATTGATTTTCATAAGGGGCTTAGAAGGCTAGGAAGGTAGGACACACACTTAAAAAGTCTTAAAAACTACTGGCTGCTTTGAAAAGGTGAAGCTGAAACTTGATCCCATTTTCAAAACAACACTTTATAATAAAGCCACAGCACAGGATCACTGCTGGACATCTTAGCTTGGTGGAAATGATCTCGCCACTGGAAGACGATAGTTTGGAGCACTGACAGCAACGTGTTTATTTTTTTTATGGGAGTCATCTTCAGTTTGAGAAACTATGAATACCCCCGTCACCAAATATACCAACCAGAGTAACAGCCTGCTCACCCTGCTGCCGCCTGGCAAGCGATACGGGAAATATCTGCAGCTTCTGTCCTCAGGCTGGATCCTCATCCTCCGCACTCCTCCATAAAAAATAATATTTTTATGTGGCATGAAGATACTACAAACTGCATTTCGTTATGCAACCCTGTGTTGTACAATGAGAATACATTTAAATTAACTTAAAACGAAGGCCGCATCATCTCAAGAAT
The DNA here is from genome assembly GCA_038501785.1 of Myoxocephalus aenaeus. NCBI lineage: Eukaryota > Metazoa > Chordata > Actinopteri > Perciformes > Cottidae > Myoxocephalus > Myoxocephalus aenaeus. Next base: position 853,415 of record JBAMJR010000251.1, on the reverse strand, counting down.
AGTCCTTTAAACAGTGCCCTAATTTTTATACTGAATTGCTACTTCAGTAGCAAGGCTATTTTGATACACAAAGTCCTGCTAACACACACACACACACACACACACACCCACACTTTCTAAGCCGTGGAGTGACTCCATACACCCGCATGCCACGGACACACTGCATCATCTGTGATCCACTGTTACCAAGTGGCCCCCGGTTATTCTGACAGATTCCACGCGGCATCCGGTCCGATGCCGCGCGGTCCGACCACCACAGGATCCTCTGTTCGGGTTTGCGAGTGACACACAAAAGCTGGCCTTGACGCAGACAGATGACTGGAAAGAAGGAGGGGGTCATCACAAAGCCGCAACTGTCAAACACCATGATCATAACCATGAACTTCTTTCTATCTCTCGATGGGAACGTGTGTTTTTTACTCCCAACTGTGACTGCAGCAGAAGCGTCGATCTGTTTCGCTCTTTGGCCCTCCCGTGGGTGCAGGAGAGTTGCAGCAGACTGTGAACGAAGCATATCGAGGGGATCTAGTCGGGGTAAAGCTTGATTACAGGGCAGGATAGTGCCGCTAGAAGCAGCCGCAGCAGCCCCATAAATAGACAGTTTCCCTTGAGAACAGTGCAGAGGAAAGCTGGAAGTCTCCCCCCACCTCAAGTTAAATAAGCTGTCCTATATAAGTTTGCGCCTGAGCTCCGAAGATTCTGAAGAGCCTGGTGGAGTTAGTCTATTTGTGGTTTGACTGAAGTTCCGTAAAAAAGTACATTTACTCCAGCACAGTTTTGAGGTACATACAATATGTTCATGCTTCAACTCAATACATCGGCTTGTTTGTGACACTTTAAAACAAGATGAGAGGTTGTGGGCCCCCCTCTCACATTTAAGACGTTAACGAACTGTGGGTGAGTGGTTCAATTTCAATAGCTGTTCATGGCTAAAATGGTTACTTGTTGGATAGTTGTCGCCAAGAAGCAAAGATTGAGTTCAAAGTCCAAAGAATTAATGCACTTTTACTTAGCAGAACTTTGTGTTTTTTTCTTTTCTACTCCAATAATCATCTCAGGGGCCCCTCGAGTAATCCGGAGACCCTTCAGAGGGGCCCGACCCCGAGAGGGAACAAGACTAAAGCACTTAACTCTATACAGTACAGTTACTAAAGTACTTTGTGTTCAGAAAAACACATGTTTGCTTATAATTCTGTAATTATACTTTTTTCCTATTGTATTGGTGCTTTCGCTTCATTTAAGGGTGTGAACACTTCTTCAGCCACATAAGGAGAAGTTACAGTTTTATAAGTTACAGTGACAAAAAAAATATGAAGAAGGGTGCATCATCATCTGGTGCAGACAATGGGGCGTGCACTCACAACTTCTAAGTTATCACACGGCTGCGATATCGCACAGCTGCGGGTGCTAATCAAATATTCAAATAATGTAAAGCCTGCGACTGGTTTAAACCCTATAGGCTGTCATGTGGGCCATTTATTAAAAACATGTAATCTAACCAAACAAGAAATCCTCCAAAATGTGTTAAAACGTTCATGTAAATAAAAATAAATAAAAACAACCTTTGCCTCACCTCATCCTCCAGCAGCGGGGACAGATGCTCCGGGTCGTAACACCGGTCTCTTTCCTCCGCTTTCCCCAAGTATGTGACCGCCGCATCGCTCCCCGAGGTCCCCATTGCAGCTACTTCGGTTCCCTCGTCTCCGGTCGACACGGAGAGCACGCCGCAGCTCTCCGGAGTTCACGGCGAACCGGGCTCGTCAGTCAGTCGGCGGTCACTGCGGGACACTCGGGTCCAGAAGCGACGCCGGGGAAGAAACCGGGGGAAGCACCGCAGCAATGCGCCGGAGTTGACCGTCTAGAGGAGGGGGGAAGGGGAGGAGGAGGCGGCGGTTGATGCTGGCCGGCGTTTCAGGCGCTCATGACTACTACACCTCCACAGAAACAAGCGACACACAGAAGGGTATCACGAGCTGCAGTTCCGTGGCTCCCTCCCCTCCCGGTGGAGGAGCCCGGTGCCGGCGGAGCGGGAGGTGTTGCTGCCCGCACGAGCCACAGTTGGCTCCACGCCTCCGCGCACAGCGCAGTTCTGAGTGACTCATGTTCAACACTCGGGTCTTCTCGCTGCTTCTCTGTGTTATTTCTGGATGTTATTCCATTAATACACGTATGCGTGCTGGCATTGTCATTAGGCTGGGGTCGGTCTGTGATAACATGCTGGGAACACAGCCCCCATCCTAGTGCCCCCCCACTCCCCAAGGCCTTAAACCCTGAGCCCTCAAGGACTTACTCACGTCACCTGTAAAATGGTTGAGTGTGAGAGACTGTGAGGGCTTGAAAATGGTGTAAATACGGATGAGACAGCACTTTGCTACAGTGGAGACATGGGACATGGACTCACAACTTCTAAGTCTTCACACTTTTCTTTTCACACTTCCGCTATTATCGGGGTTCAAACAAAGCAGTCAAACTTTACATTTATACGGTCACACTGACATGAATCTATTTTCTTGGCAAAATATTTCACTTATTCTTATTATTTTTTTGCCCAAACCGGCAAATTTGAGTCACTTTCGGTTCCACGGTGAAACTTGGGAGGACCGGAAGTCACAGCAAGGATCAGGGAGTAGTGCACATGGAAGAAGTTTGCATTTCTCCCAGAAATGTCCTTAGGTTTAACAAACATAATATTACTTATTATAGGATTAGGAAAATATAATTATTTGGGTCAGAAAGCCCTGAAGGCAAACTTCTTCCATGTACCTGCGGGAGTCGTCAGCAGCCATCTTAATCAAGTTTGACTGACCACCACAGATGGAAGCTCTGTCTGTTCGTGGCCACCGCCGTCAGCCAACGGGAACAGGAGGCAACCTCCGGTTCTGAAAGGTAAAACCAATGCGGACATAGCTTCAACTTGCATTCTTTCAAATGACCGGCAGGGGGCGACTCCTCTGGTTGCAAAAATAAATCTGATTGTATAGAAGTCTACATGAGAAAATGACTCTACTTCTCATTTGATTTATTACTTCAGTAAACATTGTGAACATCAGTTTATTGTCTCAATCACAAGTTTCAAGTCATCTTCAATACAGCATGATGCTTATTTAGTAAAGTATAGTCCATATAGAGTTAAATAGACCATAAAGCAGTGTATGCTTTGTTTAGGGCATGGCTACCTTGTGATTGTAAGGTCGCTACCCTACCAGAGCCGTATATGGCATCTACCATGACATCACTACCCCGCAGTCCAAATATGGTCACTTCCGTTCACTGGTTTTAAAAAAAACAAGATGGCGACGGCCAAAACTCAAGGCTTCAAAACCGCTGTCCACAATCCAATGGGTGACGTCACAACGACTACGTCCACCTCTAATGGATCTGATGGATCAGTGGATTCACCTCATGAATGCCTTGCATTCTTCATTTATCTGTCTCAGCATGAGCTCTTAAGTAAAATAAGAATTTTGATTAATATTCATTGTCAATCATTACCATTTTTATGTTTTGGGGAGATTTATGCAACTCTTAACATGGCTATATGGAAATAAAGTGTTTTGAAATAAAACTCCCAGTAAACAGTCAACATGTATAAGCACATTAAGGATGTCAATCCACACAATAAATAAAGAGAGGGAGGGGGATCACAAACACATTTTTTGTTTGTGCCGGAAATCCTCACTCTGCAGACTTAAACCACTGCCCTCAATTCTCATACATGGAGACCTACATTGGAGGCCTTGAAAAACAAGGTAGTCCATCACTGGAGACCATAGTAACTCTGACAATACACCTGGTCGCATCCTGGAGAGCTAGTTCATTTTACTGGTGCGGGGGAAAGCGTGTCAAGTCTCTGGAGGAATGCCAGCTCCTCGGCATGCCACCCTTCTTGCTTTTATATCCCTATAATGCGGTCACACTCTTGCACACGCTTGTTCTGGATCAATGCTATTTGTACACACTTTGATCCACTTTAATTGCCCACTCGTTTTTGAATATCATCTTCGCCAGTGATGATGGAAAGCCTGTCTGGGTGCCAGCTGAGCCCAGGGTGACTGGGAATGAGATTGCTATTATACCGGCGGCACCCTGTGGCTGCCGAGAAGTGATAGAGAGGTCTCTCCGGCCGGGCAGAGGGGAACCACTATTAGATTTGTTGACGGCTCAGCGTCCTGTCATGTTGAGATAATAGACGAAAATACTTTTACTTCAGCAGCCAGGCAATTAATGTGATCATGCATATTCTGGCATGTCCCCTCAATGACTTATTACTCGAGAACAAGGACGTCTATTTGATCCTTGTTGGCATTGTGCAGTAGCCAACTGAGAGATGCATTCAGAAAGTATTTCATCTTCAAAAGGATTAACTGCTAATGTCGAAATATTGCACAGCTCCTCGCTGCTGGGAACAGCTGAATCATTAATGTGAGGAAGTGCTTGGCGGGGACGAGCATGACATTGGAATTCAAAGTTATCTGATTATATTATGACAGCTCAGTTTTGTCTTTTGCCATATATTTTAGACAAAACCGTTTTTCTGTATTTGTAATTTTAACTTTCTTTCATCCTGATTCAGTGAGGAAACACTGAATGACAAAATGGTCGATTCGCTTTTTGGGTTCTAAACTTCCAAGCAATGTTGCACTTTATGCCACAATCCCTAACAGTGATGTCACAAGAGGTCTGTGGCCTGGAATGTGGATGGTCCTTTGAAATCGTTGCCATTCTCCTTTTAGATCATTCGTTGCTTTCTCTTTCCTTTTTCAAATTGCCAGGCAGTCACTAACTCACCTGTCGCCTCCAATCAAACTTGCAGTTGACCTCAGTTCTGTCCCACAAGTTCCAGTGATCTGATCCCCACACCCACCGTGTGAGTGCTTCTCATTATTCAGCTACAACACGCATTGACCACACCCACTTTGGATACAGGAAGTGTATACCATTTCAAAACAATGCTTGTAATGCGTCATCTTTGTTATAGAGCATTTTTGCTTTAGTAACGAGGATAACGAGAAAGTCCTCGAAGGGTGGAAGGGAAGTGTCGGTGGATGGGTCTAACAAACACAGGACTTTCTCCCAGGAGACCACTGTCCTATGTGAAACCAAAATTAAGTGTGAGCTTTGAATTTGTTACATAACATTGTTACGATTTACATAATGTTGCATAAGAAAGTCCACCAAGAGGGATTTCTATATATTTATACCAGTTACATTGTTCCGTTTGTTACTGTTGTTGTGTTAGATTCTCACATTATTTGAACACAAATCATGATGTTGTTTCTAACCTAACCAAATAGCTTTGTTGCCAAAACCAAACCAATCATTTCACGAACAACGTGGCATTGTGTGTTTCTGAAAGAGAAACATGGCAATCATGAAAGGTATTTATGAAACATATTTTTGGTTTCAGAAACGTCGACATCCAAAGTATCCAAAGGTTTTCAGAATTGTACATTGCCAACATTTTTCCTGCCGACTGGGCTGCACATACACCTACACATTTTCAGATCGTCTACTGAGGCATCCAAACCATTGCGCTCCAGCCTTTCTGACTGCTCCTTTATGCCCCTTTGGGAATGGTTTGCCTGTCACATCAAACAAGAAGACCTTTTTTAAAAACTCCATCTGCTGTCTGTGAGTCATGCTTTTGGGTTAAACCCTTGTTGAAAGTCACAACAGAAGTGTAAGGTAAGTATGTAAAAATACGATGTGATAGTAATGGAACAGAGCTTTTTGTTTGGGTATGATTGAGAATGAAGCTGCTTATCACTACAGTTCATCTCTGACTCAAGGAATAATCTAGATCCATGGTATGAAATGCTACATATTAATACAATATTAAAAAAAATATTTAAAAAAGAAAGGCGTATTACTGTGACTCAAATCAATGCAAAAAAGACCAAATTAAATTAGAGTTGGTGATGTAAGAGAGACATGATGCAGCAGAAACGTTATCTAGATAGTGAAAAGTGGCCTTAGTACTGGACTAATGCGACGTCTATACCTCCCAAGTCACTGTGTAGTACACAGTGATCAAATTTCAGCTTCAAAGTGCCGCTTGCTGGAGCTGAACCTGTCTGCACCTCCAACATTTTGGCAAAATCATAAAATACATGGATAAGAGCCAGCTCACATTCTGTGTGATGCTTCCAGAAAACAGATGATTTGTGTGCGACACAGAGTCTTCATTATCCATGGAGGGCACAAACCTTTGAAAGAATAACTGCTCAGTAAAAGTTTTATGGGACCAGATCATTTCACTTTTTTTCTTAAAAAGAAGCAGGATTTAACATTCTGTGGAGTAATGTCTATCTGAGCAGAGAACGAAGTCCTTCTCCCTCTGTATTTGTTGTTATCAACGCTTCTCCTTGCTTTGTTAAAATAAGCAGGGCCACGCATGCTTTTAGTGAATGTTTGTGCATGCGGGCGTTCCCCAGTGGCTAGCCCGCTCTGCACTGCTTCCATAAGGCGCTAACAGCTGCCGAAGCCGATCCGACCAACAGCGTCGTAATGGAAGCGTAGCATCCACCCTCCGGTTCCCCCTCAGGTAAACGCCGTTAGCTCTGCCAGCACTTTTGCCATAGTTTGCATTGTTTGCGCTGTAAGAACCGTTAGCACTGTTAGCACTGTTAGCACCATCAGCGCTTAGTAACGTTAGCTAAGAGCCGCTGGCTCGCCAGCAACATATTGAGAGGTAATCAAAATGTTCCCCGATTCTGATCTTGCACCTAATACATTTTGTATGTTTTGAACAGAAACTTTATACATATAAAACAATGTAATACATAAAATATATATCTGACAATGCATATAATAAATAAAGGAGCAACTCAATATTGTAAAAAATATACCCTGCTTGCTAGACTGATGCAATTCATAAGAAACAAAATGTAGGATACAAAATAACCTAATGACAGACATGAAAACACACAGAAATGGCCTGCGACCCATAATTGGGATCCTGTGTGTATCCCAGGCTGGCTGACCTGTGCAGCCTGGACAGTATTGTTACAGAGCAGAACCGTGACGAAGCTGGAAGGTCAAGCGTGTGGACAGTTGTAATACCCGTTGGGAATGGTGAACACTGGCAGATGTGCCCCAGAAAAATAAACGTGAGGTGTCAAGAGTTCCCAGAATCGACTGTTCCGGTATGATGCTTTAAAAGTGAAGCTTGGGGTTGTGTCTCAGCGGGGGAGCTCCTGTGAGAATATCCGATTTAGCAAAGCAGCCAGAAATGCTTTGGCATACCGAGGTACGCAGGCGTTGAAGCGCTGTGTTTAAATGAGCAGGGGCAGTGTGGGGATCCACGTTTAGCAGCGGATTGTATTGATTTTATGCCAGGGATATGCAAATGTTGAATCTCCCATGGTCTGTTTACATTACATTTCAGATTTATACCAGTACACTCATTGGGGGTTAAAGAGCTGGACTGTCATCGGACCTCAGCTGCTGAAATACAAAGATCTCACCTACCTCTAACGTCACTCAGGCTTCCACTGAAGAGACGAAAACATCAGGAGGAGACTGTAACCTTCCTTTTAGGTTTGACAGGCACTTTTTCTAATTTGGTCCAGGCAAGTTGTTACTTATTCAGCAAAAATGTATTAGCACCTAATTGTATGCACTCAGGTCCTAGTATTTGCATAACATAGTTAGTGGATGGAAAATTGTATTTCTTTACATTTTCTTTTGCAGATCTTAAAGCAATTTAGCTGACATTTTCACTAAATTTGGACAGATCCCTTCCCTCGTCTGCGGCACAACAACAATTATGTTTATTTCCTTCCATGTGTTCTACACGGAACATCAACTAATAAGTAATCAACCTGTGTCGATTTTGAATATGGGCAGTTTTACAAAAATCTATATTAATCATTTGGGAATATGTAAAATGATCAAAAACAATACTACTTATTATTACTATTATTATTATTAAAACTGTGTATGATGGGAGAGCCGGGGCCCCACAGAACGTGTTGAAGCCTACACACCCAGGGGTGCATTGACATTGTAGGAGAGCCGATAGTGGGCACGGTCCCCGCGGACCTCCTGCTCTCCCTCTGGTTCTCCAACATGTTCCTCTGCAGGTCTTTGCTTGACTCAGCCACCGGGCTCTATATCCCACAGTCCCTGAGCCGCCTCTTCTCCCGCGCCAGAGACCAGAGGGAGGTCTACCGGTCCGCCACCAGTCTTGCAGAGAAGCTCCTGCCAGCTCACAGCGGGGTCTCTGAAGCCCGGCCAGCTAGCTAGCTAGTAATCCCCCGCAGCTGCTAGCTTCCTGTCACACCAGTTTGTGGCGGTTTTCTCAACTCCGAAAACATTGAGGCAAATGTTCTATTTGTTGCCAATTTTCTTAAAAACTTAACTTCTTAAAAAATCAGAAGTTCAAAGATCTGGTAAGCATCATCGCTAGGCTAACGTTAGTGTTTCCAACGACGGCTTCTCGGATGTGTCTATCTTTTAAAAACTCCGGCGGGTCAGATTATTAAAATACAAGTTTTATTCCATAGAATTTAGGTTAACAGTAGAAGATTGGTGTCGGCAAAATGTGGAAATATGATCAGAATTATCAGGGGAAATCAAGCATGCAAACGTAGTTTTGATGTTGTGAGCAGTGTGTTTGAGTTGTAGCGTTATACCACAGGTTCCGTTTGCACTCCCAAAGACCTGTCTTACTTTCACCTTCACGCTCATGTCTTCTCCTCGAAAATACTTTGTGCTCAGGGTGTCGACGTCCACAAAGAGAGAAGGATCTGACAAAAGCAATGGTGACATCTTTTTGTTTCCTCCCCAGGACCTTGTTATAAAAGTAGACACACACACACACACATACACACACACAGTAAAACACTTGCTTCAAGGCAACTCTTCCAATTTCATTTGGTGTGACAGGCTTTCAGTGGGTGGACCTCCAGTAACATCTGGGGGAATTACATAATCAAACACTGGCAAAAGAACATCGATGGAAACAGTCTTGATTGCTGTGTCGTTACTGTAAAGCTATATCTTCCCACAGGTCTCTATGTGACCTGAGGTGGAGCTGAGGGCAGCACAATCTTTCCACACTTTGAATCTGAATTACAAAAACACACATTATAGCCCAGTGAGTCAGATCGCAAGGAATCAATTCAGTTTTAACCCTGAAATGCTTTGGAGTTTTACCAAACATATTATCTGCTCTGCAGAGACTTGTTACACAGCGTGATCTGCACATTAAAACATCAGTGGTTTAAAGTACTACAGTTTCCTTATTTTAGAGTATTATGCTAAAGTTAGTTTGTCAGAGTATTCGACATTGCAATAATAACGACAATATTTTCATCATTATCAAACATCTCACAGTCATGACAAACTTGTTAAAGAGCAAATAAATCGGTTCATCTGCTGCAATGATATTACTGCAATACACAGCAATAAAGGAAGCACTTAGGCATAAATGTCATGGAGGGAAAAAAAGGAAAAGAACGCATATTAATTAGGTCTTACGGACAAAATAATGTAGTGGCATAATACTAAATAGCTGCAGCAAGACTTGATATGTTACAGTAAGACAAACATTTATGAACTCGGCCCTGTGGACTGCCACCTGATAATGATTCACAGTAAGAGAGAGAGAGAGAGAGAGAGAGGGGGGAGTTAGAGTGTATCCCTGCAAACGTTTGCATTTGGCTGGAGGGGGAGGGGTCAGCAGGGCCCTCCGTTTCTCACCTCCATCCGAAAACTTAATTACTTCAGATGGTTAATCTCTCACTTAATAAAAATTCTATTAAACAGGCATGTCTGGGGTGAAAGCTGGATGTGATTTAGAGATGCCCCACCTCATCGCTTCTGCTGCTGCACTTGGCCAAGACGATATTTTGTGCCGAGCAGATCAGAATCGCAATTACACTTCCGAAACATGCGGAAATTCCCAATTGACTTGTGTTTTGGCCTCGATAATTTGCATAATCTTTGTTTTGTTCTTTTTCTTGCACGGTAGCTCAGCAGTTATTATCTTTAATCTGTTTTTTATACGAGTTGCTCTCGCCGTCGCCATGTAGAAAATCCGTCTCCGAGCAAAAAGATGAAAAGAAAGAGGAACCCGGCTCATGCGTTGACCTGCCTGCTGACCCCTGCCTCACCCTCTCACACACACAGTAAATAAAGGCTATTGTTACTGACACCCACTTGTGTGTGTGTGTCCCCCCCCCCCCCCCCCTCCACACCTGGAGTTACCAACTTTGACCACTAGATGGCACTCCTGTCCAGCAAGCAGAACAGAGCACAACTCTGAAACCAAGGACAGGTCAGATGTTTCGACGTTAACATCACTGTCTGTCTTTACATGGTGGGCAAGCGGCAACAGCTCTTATTTGAGTGAGGACTTGATTTCTGTCACACTGGTGGGAGTCTAAAATGAAGAGAAAAAACATTGCACCCAGGGTTGTAGACAAGATTTGAGAAATGCTGAGCACCACTCAAAGAAAATGAAGACTCTAAACCTGTTTTTCTTTCTATTTTAGTGTGTTGTTGTTGTTGTTGTTATATTCCTTTATTAGACAGTAACAGTAGAGAGCTGGAGGTTGCAGTTTACGGCTTGTCCTTTAACCCTTTTCGGTGTAAATTAAATTTTCCAAAATACGGGCCTTCATGGTTTTTCAATATGGAGCCCTGAAAGCGACACAAAAGGTTTCACACTGGCTATAATCACAGACATGGATTGTCTGGTGTAGTTGCATGATGAAAGCTAGCCGCAGCTGGAAATACCATATAGCCTTAATAATCGTTTCAATGTTGGCCAATGAGTAGGCCAAAATATGAACGCTCAGGCTCCCTCATGTGGCTCAACTGTGTACTGCAGATATAAAAGGACAATGGAAGAAATTTGGCGAATTTATTCGGCGACCCAGCACTCGTCAGGAATGGACCCGCCCAACAATAAGGGAAACTGGAAATGTTGCATGGGGAAAATAGGAAATGGAAAAGGATTAGATGTGTTCAGACAAGAAACAAAAAGGTGTACCCCGCCTTCGCCCAATGTCAGCTGGGATCGGCTCCCATGATGATGGATGGATGGACAAAATGTTGAAATTCCTAAACTTGTGTTAACCTTATTTCAGGCATCGGACAAAAAAAAACATTCAAGAACCCATTGACTTTGAACCCAAACTTAAATAAAACAGTGAATCTAATATATGTCATGTTTGACTTTGATCTTTCTGTTTAGAGGGTAAACCTCTGTTTTCTGGTCGTAGAGGAGGTGAACGCCGGTGATTGGCTACTATGTAGGATGTAACACGCCCGTAACAAACAGCTACTGTAGCCTCACTCCTCCCTCTCCTCCATCTCCTCCATCTCCATCCCCATCCCCTCAGCTCTCCTCCATGCTCCCTGGTCTTAAGCCCACCAGTCTGTCCCGTTCTCTCTCTCTCTCTCCTCTGAAGAATGGAGGACCAGAAGGAGGCTGGCCTGCTTGCCTGTTGTGTTCGCTACTTGATGTTGCAGCCTCTTAGGCCTCCATAATCCACCGGATTGTTGCATTAAAACCGTCACATGATTCTTTGCTCCCTTCCAGTGGTAGCCGTGTTGCGTCACCGTTTGAGGAAGCTATAAATAACAGGGAGAGAGCGAGAGAGAGAGAGAGAGAGAGAGGGTCGCAGGGACGGGAGGGAGACACAAGACCGTCACACACACACACACACACACACACACACACACACACACACACACACACACACACGGAACAACACAGATTGGCAGCCACTGGCTCCACTTCGCACCCAACACACGGCTTTGAGGTTTAGAGAGTAGCAGTAATAATCACACTTACCTGACTCAGTCTTTGGCTTGCATGACAATGCGCTCACAAACAGATTTTATGCGTTAAGAAACTCGGCAGCGCAGCGGGGGCCACCGGCTGTGACAAGAAAACAAGTCATATTCAGACGCGTCACTCACCGAGACGTCAAACTCTCTTCCTTTTCTTTCTTTTCTGTCCTCCAGAATGAGAAGCCACCTCGGATTGTCACATCATAGACTGAGTTGCAGGTGCGGCTGTGTTGACAGTAAGCCACTGTGAAATAGCAGAATGGGGTTGAGCTTTGGAAAATAGGTTGGGGGGGGGGTTGTTCATTACTTTCATGTGCTCTGACAGGCGATGTACGTCTTCAGAGGTCTTCTTCCAGAGAAGCTGAGAGATTGCTACTGGCTGGAAGGCAACCACTGCAGAGGGAGACGCATGCTGAGGCGAAAAACCAAAGAGACCCCCCCACACACGTCTTGAGCCCCCTGTGCACCGCATTAGCAGCCCATCCTTTTGACCGCCATCAAACAGCTACAGTACGTTAACGAGCGCGTTTTAAGGAACAGCAGGCTGCGTCTCCCGAGTGATTATGTGGGATGACAGCGCAGCAGGACGTCGTAGGTGTAAGCGTCACTAGTCCGTGACTGCGTCACTGTGACTGCGTCACTGTGACGTCATCGCTAATCTCTGGGGGGAAAAAAACTGATTTTGCAAAAGAAAAATCCCACGGAAATGGAGTGAGCCAATCGGTGTTCTTCATTAGCCCCTCCCTGCCACGTAAACACCCATATCCTTTAAACTCCATGGCCTATAGATTCAAAAACAGGCTTGACATCATTATGACATCATCAGGTTGATTGTCGTCTAGAGCCACAGAATACATTTTACAACAATTCTTACAGGCTGAGGACTCCCAAAGATGAGTAAATTCATATCCATGTGTAAAACATGGGTCTTATGTACAGTACGTGAGTTTGCACTGAGTTACTTTCCACCACTGCAATAGCCTTTCAGTCATACACCCCCACATACACCCCCCCCTCACACACACACACAGGCCCCATTAGAAATGTAGCTTCCAAGAACCCAAGTGATGATATCTAATAAGTTTTGCCCACCTCCTTCTCTCTCCTCTTCCTCTTTGATCTCTCCACCTCACTCCTTCTGTTCCCCCTCTTCCCGTAAGCCTCAAACTATCCACCCAAATCCCCCTTGCTCCGTCTCTCTCTCTCCGTCTCTCTCTCTCTCGCCCCTGCAAGTCTACCACCAGCATGTTATTTAAGTCAAGGACGGCATTAGCATGATGATCACAGCCTTCTATCAAAAGTCTTGTGTGCCAAGGATGGGGCTGGAGGAGAGGGGCTTCGTTATCGGGGGTGCAGGGAGAACGTCTAAACATGCCAAGTGTGAGGAGAGAGGGGGAGAGAGAGAGAGAGAGAGAGAGAGAGAGAGAGAGAGAGAGAGAGATGGGGAGCCGAAGGCATATAGAGACAGGATAACGCAACCTATACGAAATTGAAGATGATTCCTGGTTACGCAAGACAAAGCATACATGTGTCTGCATTAAAGGAAACCATAATCCGACAGGCTGATCTACACACTTGAAGAAGCCCCTCTCCTCTCTGTCAGTGAGAGACAAAAGCAGGGTTTTTTTCTCCCACAAGTGTCAAGAGATGGGCCAACAAAGAGATTCTGAAATCACAGCCCCCACATGATCACATGTCACACTCCCTACGTCATTCCACGTAAATCAGATCAGACTGTACACGTGAATCCCTGCTTGTTGTTCCAGATCCTATTATTCGTGTTTTACCCCACAGGTAAAAGAAGTGCATGCAACTCGTTGTCTCCTCATGGAGCACACATGCTCATGCTCTCTATTTACAAACCTATTTATTACAACAGTAAATTAAAGCACAGTTAATTGTATCATAAACACACATCTGTGTTACTAAAACCAGATTAATTTTTTGATTTTAATGAAACAGATGCCATCCTGGGCCAATTTCTCCCTTCGCCAACCGACCGCGGCCTGCAGTCTTAGGCACATGGTGAGGCGTCTTCTTTTTTTTTTTTGTTGCTTTACTGACACTGTGGTTTCGCTGAAAGCGACAGCACTTTCTGGGAGAAAAAACACACACACACTCATTGCTTCAAAGATTCCCTTGGTAATTAAAACCTTTAACTCATTATCGATAAAACCACCACTGCAGCTCATTTGGCACTGCAGCACATTCATTTTATTTATTTTTTTGGGAGGGGGGGCATACTGGCAGACGTCCATGACTCACCTCTAATGGACGCCCTGCAGTACCCATGTTCAGTCTGCGTCTTCACAGCAGACAGAAAAGGAGAGATGGGGTCTGACATTTCACATGACTTTCAGTCAGACGAATAATCTGATGGGAGGCGGGGGGGGAGGAGGGGGAGCCACGTGGCCTCGGAAAAGAAAAAGAAAAAATTCCAGCTGCATTTTGAAATGTGCTCAGGCGTTTCATGGCCCGTCAAACCTGGCTGTGATTTGCGATGCACGGGGAGACACACCGTCTCATTTCCCGGGCAATGCGTGCACATGGACACCTGCGCATGTATGTGTACACGGTCTAGGCACACACACACACACACACACACACACACACACACACACACACACACACACACACACACACACACACACACACACACACACACACACAGCAGCAGTCAAGCCTGCTATCATTTGAATTCCTCCCCTGTGGCGGCTCCGTCAGGCATCTCAATCTCCATCACGCTGTCAGAAGAAATAAACACGTTACGGCGAGAATTGAGTTAAAGAAAAAAAAAAGAAGAAAAACCACACATTCACGGTCGTGTAAGTTAAATGCACTCTCTCTCTCGCTCTCTCTTCGCTCTCGCAGACCAAACACAAAGCCAAAGATGCTCTCATCCGTTGCATGGTGAAAAAATACATTTATTGGAATCTGTGTCAATGTAGAAAAAAGTGAAAACTGGCTTTCAGGTTTCTGTCACAGTACCACAGGTGAATATTCCAGCAGCCGTCTGGTGAGTCAGCAAGCTTGTTTCGGGGCAGTACATCTGCTGCTGATGACAACACAGGAGTCGGCCTACGGTGGCCCATGACACCAAACACATCGTCTCAGGCTGCTACTGAAACACCACCACCAGCAAACACACACGTTGTACAGCGATTAACCTATCCCACTGTCCTCTCAGCCGAATGTGGGTTTAGCGGGGAGGCTGATTTCAAATGTTTTGTTGTGATACTGTTACAAATCCCTTTCCAGCGACTACAAAGCCGGGGCCCACCGACTGCCAGAATCTACGGCGGCTCAAAGGAGCCCGTATCCTGTGATCGACTGCGGGCCACTGTTTAATAGGTTGGCCCCATAATATCCCATTTTGTCCCAGACCCTGGAGATAACTGTGCAAAGCTACGAGGTTCAATGCATAATCTCTGATGTAGGGGCCTCCTTTCACTATTCAAAGCCTGCCATCCAAATAAAAGGAGTATCACATTAATATTTTTCTCTTTTCTCCTGTCACTTTTTTTTATTTTATTCAAACATGTCTGTCTGAGCAAACCTTTCCATGATAAACATACTGTAAATTCTGTCCTGGCAGGCTAAGCGTTCTCATGGGTAGTGCATTTTCTATTTCTGATATGACAGGATAAACTCACAACACATAGCGAGTCTGCATACTTTATGAAGTCAACTAAAATTGCAACAGAAAAAAAAACATTCATTAGAAAACAACAACAAAAAGGACATTTCTAAACTCAGATACTGAGTATTAACATTGAGAGGTCAGTTTTTCCCCCATACACTTTCTTTACATATTGACTTATTTAATTCTTAAATATCTTAAATCTCATATAAAATAATTCATCAGAAACTGATTCTATATACACAGACAAGAGTGCACAAGATGGAAAAAGAGATGGTGTGCATGCTGAGGTGGTTTGCAGGGTTTGCTGTGAGATTATATGCGCTTCTTGGGTGTACAATATATATATATATATATGTTTTTTTTAAGTTTGGATTTTCTGACGAGATGTATGAGTGGTTTTGTCTGGAGTGTCATACTCAATATCATCATTCATAAAACAAACAAGTGCTTCAAGATCAATACAAAACCTCTTTTGTCTTCTCTTTTGAGTGGCAATTCTTTAAAGAGAATGTGACCTTCATGGTAACAAAAAAAATATATCGATACCTCTTTTGACACAAGTTATCTTCTAAAGCAGAACCAAGAGCATTGTGATTTTTTGGGCTGGATTCTAGGATGAACTCAGGGCGCGTTCACACCGGTTTTGTTCAGAGCGTTAACCCCCGGACCTTCTGGTCCTCCTCATGACTGCTGTCAAGTGAACTCTGGCGCGGTTCACAGGACGCGTACCATTTATGTACACGCTGTTGTTCATGTTTCATTGGTCAGAAAAGCGTTAGCTTTTCCCGTTCCAGTGACTGATGAATGCGATAAGAATTAGCTAGCTAGCGCTTTTGCCTCCCTCCCCGCCGTTAGAGGACTAGTTTGTTGAGCGGTCGGCAGCTCCGTGGTCACCGAGCAACGGCGAGTGACGGCCGGATTAGAGCCTGTGCCACAAGCCTGCTGATTGGCACATTTTTGGAATCAAGCAAGCTAGCTAGCCAACTAGCCAACCGCTAAATGAATAACATTTAACAACTTTGTTTCATCCCCACATTATGTTCACAGCGTAGGAAAGCACAATAATCGATAGTGTCCACCACAGGACTTTTGTTTAGAATCTCTGGACCGTTTGAGTTTTGCGTTGGCGAATGCAAGACAGACCAGTTGGAAAATTGAAACAGTGTATCATCCTGGCGTTGGTTTGATTCAGGCACTGGACCTTAAGGTGTGAACCCGCCCTTAGTCTTGTTAAATGGAGATTTCTAGTGGGAAACAATACAATATTTGTCAGGAACTAGGCTTAATCCAAGAGTGTGACAAAAACTATATACGGCAAGCTGCAGCACTCGAGGCAAATACTATGTTCATGGATGGGCATTCATTTACACTTTAAAAAACATCGCTACACACAACAAGGCATGCATGCTTCGGGGCTGTAGTGAGACAAAAGAAAAAGAAACATAAAGGGACTGCATTTGCACTTATTTCTGTCCTTTTGTGTCTTTAGCTAATAGTGGGTGAGGTTGGCTTACATGTCTTGTTCTTTTTTAATAAGAAGAAACATAATAGGACATTGGTCTAGGGCTGGGTATCGTTTAAAAATTGACCTACAACAATACTAATACCAGTACCCTTAAAGTGATAGCGATGCCAATAGGGTACTTCATTTGATACCCATCATGTGAATGGAAGCCCTGCGTGTGTTCCACTGGCTAGCGAATCGCCGGCGCACTGCACAGCGCATCATACCGCTGTCGATGTCATCCCCTGACCGACGGCGTTGTCGTGGAAGCGAAGCGACCAGCCTCCAGGCCCCCCGAGGTTAAAACTGCTAGCTCTGTCAGCACTGTTGCTGCAGGTGCACACGCTGTTAGCACCGCTGAGTGGTTGCTTACCGTCGGCTCCCTTGTGCAGGCGGGCAATGGATTTTTTTTCTTAATCCGGATACAAAAAAAGATCAAATGCAGGTAGCGTTTGACTGGAGACGTTTCAATACTACCAGTTACTGGGTTATTTTGACAGAGTTTTAGGTATCAGGTACCGATATCCAGCCCTACATTGGTCACAGGCAGGTTTTCCAAAGCGACTTGTTGTTTCTTCTATAATCACATTCACCCTTTTTTCCTAAAAAGCTTTTGAGTGTTAATTTTTAAAAAGATCTAAGTGCTGGTGCCTGATATTATGTGTGAGCTGAGCTGAAAGGAATAAAAACCCTTCCCCCTGGCAATGAATTGGCTGTGGGGGCCGGGCTCGATGTGGCACAGTGTTAATAAAAACCAATGACTGGATCCAATGACTCTCTATTCACAATGGACAAAGCTGCTGCTGTTGAAGCTGCCGCTATTTACTTCTCTCCAGAAAAAATAAACACAACAGTGAAGACATCATACGGACAGCACGATCAATACCAACCTGGAAGAGGACGCTTAATTTCACTTCTCTTTTTCTGTTGCGTTGAATTTTCATAACTTAACTGACAACCACACATCTCTGGAAAGTGACAGCATCTTTGTATATAGTGTTTAGAAAATCTCTAATTGACGTTCACAGTTGCTTGACTGGATGGCAAAAATACCCATGAAGTCTAAAATTGCTGGTTTAGTCGTCTAAAACATGGATGTCAAGAGTTCTTTAAAGTACTGGAGGTTCACTGTCATTGAGAGCTATTTGATGGGTTCAGATTCATAGAGTAAAAAAATCTTGCAGCGTGTTGCCTTTGAGCACTAACACACATATTCATACATACAACCATTCATTTTCTTGTGTATATATATATATATATATATATATATATATATATATATATATATATCTCTGTAGTAATATGGAACAGTGGAAATACCTTCAATAACATCTGATGGTTTGGTGTGACATACGTTTCATAAATTCTTCTTGGTGGAGGAGATTCTGTTCTGTGTATGGACACTCTTCAGGGAGCATTTACGTAAGATCAGATTTCTGTACAGTAAAACAGCACACATAAAAACATGAGGACAGTAAAATCAAAAACATCCCACGCTGATTATGATGTTTAAAATGTTGTTCATTTCATATCTTTTTTTTTTTTCATTCTAGAAAGGGAGGCGAGGGATGAAACCAGCATTTGGGCAGGATGAAACAGGGTTTCCCACACTACACAGTAGTTTCATTCTTCCAGGGTCCAGTGCGTATATTCCCTGTGCTGTCCGAAGTGTATAGGAGTCCTTCGTGCAGGCCCCCCTTTAGAATCCCATTCTGATTGGGCGGGTTCTGGGGGAAGGATTGTCTGCGCGGGGCGTGCATCTCCAGGTGGTGATGTGTCGCCAGCGGGTCCTGCTCGGCCACTTTCCCGCAGCCACACAGGAAGACGCCTGTGTCGCCGGCCTCTGCCGGGCACAGGGAAGGGAAAAGGTCTGCCTTGGTGCAGCAGATGTGCCTGTGGCAGGGGTTATGGCACGCCAGGGCCTCGTGCGCGGTGGCCGCGGCGGCGTGGCATGTGTGATGCCCGTCATGGTGGCCCTCGTGGGCCAGATGTGGGCAGATGTGGGCGTGGCGCTCATGCGTGCTGTGGGGGCTGTCTGTGTGTGAGCTGTGCACGCTGCCTCCATCCACGCTGGAGGGGATGTGATAGGCGTACTCCCTCTCGCCCCCTGCCCCGCAAGCACCGGCCCGCCGGCTGAAGTGACGGCTTTTAGTCCTGGCGCTGCTCTTGAGGCAGGGGTGCAACTGGATCCCCGGCCGGTAACCCTCTGGGTCGGCATGGAGCAGCACGTGCGTGGCCGCCGGCTCCTCCTCCATCAGCTGCTGGCTGTGCAGGGCGGCGCAGCACGGCGTCACCGGTGCCAGACACGTCGCGTGATTTTGCGATGATGGAAGGGCGGCGTGCTTGCAGTGACTTAAACTGCTATGACTGCAGCTCATCAGGGCTTTACCCTGACACGGGGAGTCGTGGTGGCAGTGGCTGTGGCCGTGGCCGTGCCCGGGGGTGTCTCCGTTCACGTTGACTTTGGGCCGCGCTGGTGCGGGTCCGTGGGCGCCAGAGCAGGGGTCGGCGTGCCGTCCGGGACAACAGGAACACCAGCAGTGCCAGACATCATCGCGCTTGGCGCAGTGATGGATGAGGATGAAGAGGCCGAGGGTGACGGAGAAGGCACCGTAAAGACAGCTGAAGATCATGTCCAGGAAGTGGCCCTGTGTGACGGCCAGCGCCCCGAAGGTCCAGGTGGCCAGGAACAGGAAAAGGGTGAAGGCCGCCGTCCGGAGCTGAGCCTTGAAGGAGTGCTCATTGGCCAGCAGCGCGGGGTTGATGGGGACACCAGGGCAGCCGGCGGGGCAGTGGCCCCCGCCCGACGGGGCCGCCAGGGCCCCGGGCTCGGCTCCCTGGTGGCAGTGCGTCGGCGCGTCGATGGCGGCCAGCCTCTGCTGCTCCTCCGTCAGCTGCTTGAGCTCGTACTTCTTTTCGGGGCGTCGCCGCAGCTGGACGAAGGTACAGATGAAGTAGATGCATGTGACCAGGATGATGAAGGCCACGGGGCCAAAGAAGGCTCCCAGGCTGGGCTCCCACGCCATCCAGCAGCTGTAACACACACAAACGCCATGTTATAATAACAGCAGAACCCTCAGCTTGCGCCCACGTGCACTGTAGACGGTTTGCAGCAGAGTGTGTATTTAACCTTGAGAGCACAAAGCAAATGTAGGACTTACTACGGTGCTTGCTCCCCGCTGCCATAGTTGTCTATATTGACGGCTGCCGTGACCCCGCAGATGATGAGGGGCACTCCGCCACTGACTAAATAAAATCTGTGAGGTGATAGAGGGAGAGACAGAGGCAGAGGCAATATGAAAGTTTAGGAATGCTTGGTGTGAAAAGGCATTTACAAATCCCACATCTCCCATCTGGATTACAACGGCACACTGTCAAAAATGTGACTGGGAAATAGTTTGAGGCACAAGAGAAACACAATAACCAAAAGATCCAAAGAGACTAAATAAGATGTTAAATGTGTACAGCGAGTGGAGCTCACAAGAAACAAGCAGTGACACTGAGGAGCAGGCATGAGAACGGCTTTGCCAGCTGTCCTTCCCCCACTTTCCTCACATTTGACTTTTGCGTGTGTGTGTGTGTGTGTGTTTGTGTGTGTGTGTTTGTGATCACAATATGACTTTTTAGCTTGTCAGTGTGCGCAATCACACATACTGTTTGTTTTCTTCGCCGCAAACCAAAGTGTGAAACAAATCTGCTTCCCATCGACGTCGGCATGATTGACTTGTCGAGCCGCAATTTTTGGCATCTGCTGTTTGTAACAAGTCAGCAGACGTGAAGAGGAACCTGGAATCCAGCAGAAGGAGACGCTGGATTTGAATTCAGTCTAGCTTGGAAAGCATCAGGAGCCGGTACAATTAACTTTCTTTTTGAGGATAAACTTTCAGGTTACTTTGGAATATGTTCCAGCTATCTTGAGTGGCAAACACGTTCAAGTGAGTATAGTTTCAACAGCCGTGTTCTCCTCTTCACACCACACTAAAGCCCCGGCCTTTTAAGCACCATGGCACCTATATAGGGTGAGGCGGACCTGAAACTTCTATTTTTGCTGTGTTTCAATCTTTATTTACTCTTAACCAGTAACATACTATATACTAATATTTACACATCTGAACAAAAGCTCACATTGGTTGCCTTTATTATAACACCAACATTATTCAAATAGCCCTTGTGGTTGCAGAGATACACCCTTTTTAGTTTGGGTATGTTATTTCGAGCAGAATCCTAAAAAATACCTCGGTTTTAAAAAGGTTAAACTAGCATATTTTCTAATGGCCAGCAGGGGCAACTCCTCTGGTTACAATAGGAAGTCTGATTGGCTAGAAGTCTATGTGAAAATGACCCTACTTCTCACTAGATTTATTACCTCAGTAAACATTGAAAATATGAGTTTATGGTCTTAGTAGCTAGTTTCAAGTCTCCTATAACACAGCATGATATTAATTTCGTAAAATATGGATGATTTCGTTTTATGTTTCCTGTGCAGTAAAACATCTAAAAAGGCGGTATTGGCTGAAGACAGGAGTTTTTACAAGACAGGAAAACTCAGAGCTGCACTGAGCTTCAGACCTCCACTCGGCTGGAGTTACATAATCAGTTACCACATCACTGGGATTGTAGTTTGTTACATTTAATAAATTGGAAGCTTATCTGTTCTGTAGAGCAAGCAAGTGGGCAGCATCAAAACACAGTGGATTGCCTTTACACGCTTTCAAGTACACATTTGAATCATTGTTGCCCAGCACTAGGGATGCAACGGCTCAAGATTTGTTCGGGTACAATAATCGTCACGGTACACGGGATTACACAATCATCATGATTGTTATTATTATTATCATCATTATTAGTTACATTGACTCTTAAAGGAATGAAACAATGTTTTCTGGGGGGTTGAACAAAGCCAATTATTCTGAAACAACTAAGCCATAGTCACATGTATCTCTGGCAGATTCATTTTTTTTCCAACAGGTACGAAGATCAAACAATGAGCACACAAAAAAAAAAGTCAGTCGGCAAGACTTAACCAATCGGATTTGACTCGGTCAATTCTTAGAACGGTACAGCCCTCCTGTAGATACGTGAATGTACATGTCAATTCTCATACCACAGTACACCGTGAAAGCAGCATATACCTCTGCAGCCCTACTGGGCACATTAAACATTCCCTCAGAGCGTTGGTTGTGAGCCTCCTCAGACAACAATCCTCGAATGCGAGATGCAATTAAACTCATGAACAGCAACGGCAGTGCATCAGAATGTGAAGTAATGTCAGCCGCAGACTGTGAGCAAAGGAAAAAAAAATAACAATGGAAAGGAGAAGATGTATATGTTTGCTATTTTCCTGCCATGCTCTGAAAATTGACTCTATTGTACTGTAACCCCCATCGGATATCACCATGATTAGTTGTACCTACGTGGTGCTAAATCAGAAGGTATTCTGATCAGCCTGGTATGATCAGGCCCTCGCTGCCTCCCAGTGAATATACTTTCCCCATTCATCAGGCGCACGGGCAAGTATCAGAACAATGCACTTGCGTCACAATATCGCACATGTCATGAGCTTTACGAATTCAGAGCAGGAACAAAGCTGATCCCCAGCAGCCCATTTATCTGCACTGTCCTTGTCCCCTCTCTCTCTCTCTCTCTCTGCACTGTCATCCACTTTCCTACACAACACTGTGCTATTTCCTCTTCCTCCCAGTTCAATCTCAACCTCTGTCACTGTCGTAACCTTTCCACCACTCTGTCTTCCTCCATCTTCATCCCGCAGTTTCCTTTCCTTCTCTCTCTCTCTCTCTCTCAGTCTCTCTCCCTCCCAATTTGTCCTCCGTCACAGAGCATCCGTCCCCCCCCAAAAAAATTCAATTACAATCAAGATGTTTGTCTGTGCTGGTTTGGCGAGGGGTGTTTGGGTGGATGGATGAAGAGGGGAGGGGCGGCATTACCGGCCTGTCACCGTCTGTGAGTGGAACGGTTCCCCCGGGGGACTCTCCTCTCCAACGGAAAGCCATTTACACAGCCGTCAGCCAGATAAGCATAAATGAGAAGAACTGGGATGTTAAAGCGCCCTGTGTTTTATAAGCCTCATTCCCCCTTCATCCCCTCCAGGAAAGCCTGCTAGTGAAAAAAACATGTGGCGTACATGCAAGAAATACGTAGCGTGTGCGAACAAATTACGGTCTACATGCTGCTCTGCTTTTAGATGCACAAATGTGCTCCTTCACTTTGAAATGATTTCCATTGCACACGCACACTCGCACACGCGCACACGCTCACGCACACGCACACACACACACACACACACACACACACACACACACACACACACACACACACTTTGACGCATGCATTTTTGTTGGCCATTCTATTAAAAAGAAAACAGGCTCTCAAATGGCAGGGTATGCAGAGTCATGCTTTTGAGTGAGTTTAGGAACAGCAATCATTTGATATAAATAGACCCTGAAGTGCCTTTTAGCCAGCAGCTACACAGCGACTCCGCAGCCATCCTCTGCTCCTCTGCTCCTCGTGCATCATGCACTGTCCTCTGTCTTGTGGCTGTGCGCGGCTCACCAAATCCGTTTGCAGAATTCCATTGTCTTTTATGTCTGCATTACAGCTTTGAGCCACACGAGGGTCTCTGAATGTTTGCATTGTTCTGATGATTGTAGCCTACTAATAACTTTAGTCTTAACAATAATCTTATACGAAAGGCTAGCATACATTCTCTACGTTAACTCCACCTAAAAGCATTTATTTGGTTTAATTTATAACGTATTTAACGTGTGTAAATGTTTTCAATAACAAATGTATGAAACAAAGTTGTGCTTAATCAAACGTGTATCTCTTCAAAATGGCCAGACGACCAATTTAAGGTAATATAGAATGATGTGGCAGTAGAAATGGTTAGGAACTTTCATATACGCACACCATTTCATTTTTGAACACACATATATCATAGTTAATGCATCACCGCTCACTGATACTAGCCATTTCTCTCTCAAAAGCTCAAAAGAGAATCTTTTCTAAAGCGTTCGCCAACCAGGGAAACGCAGATCTGTGTAATCTAACTTTACTCTGCCTTTTAACTAGTGCATTTGCCTGTTTGGAATTCTTAATAATATTGACAGCTGGGGAGCAATGGTGCTGGTGACATTAAACAGATGTTGGAGATTCTTTACTAGGAGGCAAGTGTTGCTTTTGAGAAATGATCTGCGCCCATCACGCCAGATGACTGTCGGTTAACAGCATGAACAGAGGCGTTTAATGCGCGGCGTCGCAGGCTTTCTCGCAAAGGTCAAAGCGACGGTGCAGTGGATGCGCCGCCAGACGCTGTCAGGAGCGGAGGGACAGGCAATGAGGTAGATGAGAACGAAGAGGCCGGTTGCTGGGAGGGGAGGGAAGAGAAATTGATTTGTCTCCAGCTGCTAAGTCTCATTGCATGAGCCCGTCTGACGGGGAGCATTACAGTCAATCACCGTGGATCAACTCGACTGCCGCGCCACACGACACCCCCCCCCCACCATCTCCTCCGCCTGGCCCAAGACAAATTATCCCATTCACAAGCAGTGCATGATGGGAGAGTCTCAAGAACGTTCCAAACTTAAAAAAAAACAATCACGCAGGTGTCTGAGGATCTGCAAAGTGCTGCTGGTTGCGTTGAGGAGGGATCTTTATCTGGCGGGGTCCTTATCCTAAGTGACTTTCAGCGAGTCTTCAAGAATACATCCAGTTTTAATAATGTCAGACATAAGATTCTGCTCATTTATAGATTTTTGTTTTTATAGCTATTAGTTCCAGGTGTATGGGTGATAAAGGTCCGTGTGAACGCTACGTGTGTCGCAAGAAACGCTCTAAAACACCCCATAGGAAGCAAACAGTAAGTTATTCCAGTAGGGTTCACGTCCAGTGCAGCTGCACATGTTTAAATCATTTTTCTTGTGTGGGTTCATTCGCTGTATCGTCTGCAAACTATTTCACAAAGTTCAAGGAAATTCCAGCGACGGCTTTCTGGGAAAAACGACACCCCCAAAAACCGAATACGATTAGATGACAAACAGGCATTTGTCGCGGCGCGCCCTCGGTTTGCCTCCGTATCTGCGCTCTCAAACCTTCCCTTAAAAGGAAT
Source organism: Myoxocephalus aenaeus (assembly GCA_038501785.1). Taxonomy (NCBI): domain Eukaryota; kingdom Metazoa; phylum Chordata; class Actinopteri; order Perciformes; family Cottidae; genus Myoxocephalus; species Myoxocephalus aenaeus. Next base: position 828,338 of record JBAMJR010000251.1, on the reverse strand, counting down.
TCTCGTCGGCTGCAACGTGCAGAAGAGCTCACGCAGCAGCTTCTCACCGCAGAGGAAGAGCACCGCATGTGTCCACCAGCTGATCCTCTTAAACCCGGCAAATGTTGCGGGTAAAGCAGAAAAGCAATGAGGTGGAGAATGAGGTGGAAAAAAAAGAAGAAGAAGAAAAAAGAAATCGTAAAAAGTAGAAATTCAATCTAATGTGTGTGTCTAAGGGAATAGGAATTTAATGGGTCAAAGGGCTAAATGCATTTAGATGTGTGATAAGGCTCCTGGCTCAGCAGCCTCCTGGGTGATTGAGGTAATTAGTTATAGCACGGGGGTGATGCCATAGTAACAGCTTGTTTTAAGTCGTTCACTTCTTCTTCGTCCTTCTTCCTCCTCCTGACATTCATCTGCCCTCCATTCTTTCTGCCTTACAGGGTAGTAGGAAGCCTCAAACAGAATAACTGAGCCACAACATTTACTGAACACCCAGTTCAGCTATTCCAGACATTTTTCTCTTACAAATGCCTGGCAGAATGTGTATCTATACCTATGGGAAAACTGCAGAATCTGAGGCTTCAAAATGTTTTAATACTACAAAAAAAAAACACATCATTGTCAGGCTAGAGCAGTGGTTCCTAAAATCGTTTGTCTTGATGTAACATTACCCCCACATCCCTGTCAGAGGGGCAACTCAACACCGCCTGTCATGTTCCAAAGCTATAGTCTTTTCAGTTGATTTCCTCGTAGATGAAGCATTTCAGATCAATTTACAATACTTTTTTCTCTCCATGGAATTGAATTATGAATGTTTAGGTTGTCAATTGTGCATGCTTTCTACTCCCAGCATGATCTCATGGAAAGGCGTATAAATAGCAAGACATTTGAAAGGACATTTCACGTCATGTCAGGCATTTTCTGCCATTTGTGTGTCATTTAACTCCCCGTTCTCAAGCTTTCCACCTTTTATTTAACAACCCCTTCTCGTTCCCAACTCGTCACATACGGCAGTTTTAAACACATCTTTAACGTTGTAAATAAATAAAAAAAATACTTGGTTATGTTTAGGCGACAAAGCGTCCTGGTTAGATTTAGTAACAGATCATAGTTTGGATTAAAACATGGACATTTGTGACATAAAGTTCTACATAAGTTAAATGGTCAACGGCTGACTTTTGGTTTCCCGCAGGACAGGAATGCAGGTCTGCTGGGTGAACGTTACGTGTGTGTTTCACCCAAACCTCCTCCTTAATACTACGTCACCTGACTCCCGGAGCGAAAAGCCAAAAAGCTTTATTAAAGCAAACAGTGTTTATCTATTTTTTAAGTGAGCAGTGTTTATCCCTTACTTTAAGCTAGCAGTTTTTAATCCTTGACTTTTAGGTAATTATGTTCTCTGCTCGCTTGCTAACTAGTTTTCATGCATTAGGCCTTAAGGTGTTCCAGCTGACTTCATTCTTACTCAATGTGTACAATGTGTACAAATATGTGGATTTGTTTTTCTAATTATATCACAATTTGTATATTCTTACAATTAATACAATCACAAGTACTGGTACATCTGGTTGGGACTTCGGGCAGGAGCATAAAAAGCCACAGATAATGATGATGGACATACTTAGGGTAATGAGATTAAATCAGCTGCAAGTCAATCCCCCATCGTTCCCTCTGACCAAACTGTTGCTCTATTTTGAATTTAATGAGAATCACTAAATAGTGGAATGACCAGACATGAGGAAAGACAGGGAAATACTTCAAGACATTCATTATTTGTAATATCAAGTTAACTGACTGCTGCTTCTCAGTCTTATGCAACTCCCTTATTTATTGCTGCTTAGCAGCAGTTACCATCTTGAATATCACCTTTAACAGGTGAATATGAGCTAAATAGAATATAGGTTTGATTTATTTTAAAAAATTCACTTGGCTCCTATAATCTCTGGTATTTCATAATAAGGGAATCATTAAAGTGTAAAACCTACGTTTCTTTCCTTGTGGCTGAGAGTGACTCGGGTTAAAAATGCAATTTCTGAACATGAGCAAATGTGGGAAAAAAAAAATCAAAAAGGAGAGCCAACGGTATAAATAGGAAAACCTGACAGCGATGTGACTACAGAGTGAACAAAGCCAGAGGCTTGAAAGAATGCAAAACGTGGATGTCTCTGCAGATAAACGATGCAATAACTCATCTGTGTGAAGCCATTGTGGCCGTCTAAAGGAAACATGAGCCAGCAAACACCTGACAAAAACACACATAAATTAGCATAAATCAATATGCATACACACAAATACTCAATGCACGCACTTCTGCACACTTGGACGAGAGAAGGACAAATCCACAAATCTTGGGAAACAACTGGGAAACGTGATCAAATTTGTCGATATTTGACTTGTGCCGAACATATTTCATGGTCTGGCCCATCCTCCGCTCAATGAATTCAAAAATAGCACACAGACAAAGCACCTTTGGACAGTCAGCCTTTTCCTTGGCCGTCACATACCTTACACATACACTTTACACAGAACTAAGGAACTTCTCTCTCCAAATTTAAAGAACCGTGGTTATTGGACAATCAAACATGCTGCCGTGATCTGGAGTATAATTGGTTATTGGCCATTCTTCTACTAATTGTCAGTGTGCTTTTATCTGTGCTTACGTGCTCTTGTGTGTTTTCTTTTAATGTCATGAACCTGCCATCACCTGAAGATGAACCTTAGCCTGTGAGGCTAAATCTGTCACATTTACAACATGGCAACTGCTCCTGTTCATTGATGTGCATTGTCCCTTTTTAAATAAAAGTATTTAATGTTACTCTATACCTCTACTTCACAACATTTACGAGGAAAAATATAGATTTGACATTAAAAAAACACATCAAACACAATGCACTGGTAAAGCTTAACCTTTTCAAATCCAATCCCCCCCTGACTGAGCGATTGTTATATAAAACTGTAAATCATAGCTTGTTTTATGAAAAAAAGCCCCAACACTGCTGTATTTGGATGTATTGAACACCATAAGTAATATACAAGTGAAATATATGGTTTGGTACATTTAAATTAAAATGTACCAAATTAAAATGTCACAGATGAGTCCTCGCCAGAATTTTCTCTGTACTAAACTCTCTCTAACTTTGTTCTGCTTCACTTTAACAAAGTCAACCTTTGCAGAGAGAATGTTCACATATTGTGCTATGATTTGGGTTAGAGTTGGACCTTCCAGCTGCATCATTCCAAAGAAATAACCATTTGTAACCAGGAGGTCCAATTGTCCAATGTTTTAAAGAAAATGTATACAAATCTGTGGAGCAGAATCTTATTGAGGAGGCCCGAACCTTTTGGTCGAGAACCACTTTACATAAAAGGTAGTATAAACCTAGCCAAGCAGCAACAACAGTAAAATACTACTTACACATTGATGCATCAACGATTTAATAATAATAGTCGCATTGTCTGCAGAATTGGTTTGTCGTATTGGCACTTTTACTCACGTAAAGGATCTGAGTACCTCCACACCAGCTCAAAATCATTCATTCAAGCTGTGCCGAGTACAGCCAGTGAAACCTCTACTTCTATCTGTTTCAGTCAGGTAATGTAATGACAAAAAAGAAAAGAACTAGGAAAGCAAATAATTGCACAGTTAACCGGTCCTTGGCCTCTGAAGATACACACACACACACACACACACACACACACACACACACACACACACACACACACACACACACACACACACACACACACACACACACACACACAAACACACAGCAGGCAGCAAGAACAGAGCAAGAGAGATCAAAAGCACACACACACACACACACACACACACACACACACACACATGCACACACACACGAGTTTGTTTACCTCTCCGTCTCGAGGCAGTCAGGGTTGAGGAGGGTTGCGAGGACATTTGTGCTTACCTCAACAGGGGCTGCTTGGGGGGCGGAGGCGGGTCGCCATCTTGGCTCTGCGGCGGCTTCTTGGTCACCTGTTTATAAATGTTCCTGGCCGTCACCCCGAGCCACAGCATGGTCGACAGGGACGAGTAGTGCAGCACCACCCCGACCTGACGCAGGATGAAAGAGGGCGCATCAAGTTATTTATTTGACGTCTCTGAACTTTTTCCATATACTGTACAGTATGCCTCTCTGGAAAGTGTCAGACTTGATTATATTCCTGTGACTCAAAGCAAAGATGTTCAGGGGGAGCTGCCACTCCTCTCTCAAAATAAAACATCATCAATGTCACTCCAAGGGTGTCTTCATAGAGGCCTGCATGCTTTCTCTTATCCTTCGCTAAAAGACAATGATACGAGAAATGCTCAAAAAGTGCTTCTGAATCATCAAGGTTGTTTGGGATGAGAGCATTATGGTGAGGTTATACAGTTGGATACTGAGCAGCTCCTTATCAGTTGAGTTAGAGGACACGGGGGTGTGCACTGCGAATAACAAATTGGAATATAAATGACAGTCACGCTGACAACTACCAGGGCGTGATTGTGTTCCGAAATGCACGGCATACGTACCTCCGCTCTTCCTCGTTTTAATATTCATGAATTATGTTTGGATGGGGGAACTGATCTAACTTTGTTTAAAGGCTTTGCGAGCTCATAGAAAGAGCAGAGAGTTACAAGACACACAGAGGGAGAGACACACAGAGAGAGAGAGAAAGAGAGCGGGTGAGGGAGAAAATTAAAATGCACTGAGCCTTTTCTCCACCCAGTCAGTCTGTTCATGAGGTGACAACCTGAGACACCCAATCAAATGGCTTCTCGCCAGCCTGGTAGGCCTAGGGACTGAAGCTAGTGTACCAGAGTCCAGATGCTAATTGGAAATGTCCTTGAGCTGGTTATAGAGAGCAAAGAGCGGGTGGGAAGTCAATCACTGCTGCGGAGTCCGCGCGCTTCAGAGCTTCATTAGTGCCAGGAGCAGACGTGTGTTTGCAATATGGAAATAAGGGGGGGAGGAGGAGCTTATTATCAGAGAAGGTGAAGGTGGAGGGGTGGGAGGCACATTGATCACAACTTGCTGATTAAGCTCCTGATAAAAAAACAAAACAATACAAGAACTAACCCCTAATGCAGGATGTCAAATTGCATTATTAAAGCATGCTGTCAATCTAGCAATTCTCTTTAAAAGCTAATACAGACCACACAATTGCATATTAGTTGTCAAGCATGTGCAGTACTAGTATGCAATTAACCCACTTAATCCCATTTTTCAGACTATAGATGCACCCCAGAGGCGTGTACAAGTACCATTTATGGGACCCATATATGAGTTTTTGTAATTATTATTATTCTCGACAGTCAGGTTTTGGGCATCCTCAGTCAAGATGTAACCTGGCGTGCCAGATGGTTTGTTTCATAGAACCATCTGAGAAGCCGTCATTGGAAACCACTTTGGATGCACTTCAAAAAAATAATACTTGGCAGTTGATTGGATGTACCATCTGTCAATCAAACTCATGTCGAAGCCAGTCGGGAGCAGTCTCTGTTGCTGTTGGTCTGACGGCGGATAGACCTCTGGGGTTGAAGGGCTGGGTTTCCGAGGTTCCTCTGTAGAAAGCAGATAACTGGTCCAAAACTTCCTTTTTTTTCGTGCGTTGCTCGTTGTTTACGATTAGAAATGTAGAATAGAATCCAGCTGCAGTGCAAGGTAAATCAAGATGAGTCATCAGAGGCAATGAGCTGCCAGGGCGATCAAATGTCATTCTGAGTTACTGCGACAGCAGCTGGTCAAATCTTGACTATGTGGAAGAAACTGTCCATTTACCAGCAAGACCTCTCAATTCACCAGCTGACATTTGGGGTTTTCACCAGAAAGTTGAAAAAAAAATGATAGTTTGATTAATAAAGAGACTTGAGAGAGATTTGAAAGCGTCTCATGTAATAGGGGGGCTATTACATGAGACTCTTTCAAATCCTGTAATGAGCACTCTCACTGATCTAAGACTAGTGAGCAACCAAATAATGATGCCAAACCCACAACCAGATGATCCACCAGGACTGCAACTGGGGAATCGAACAGGAACAGCAGCTCGCCGCCTCAGACGACGTCAGCCACCGCTGTCACCAGAGAAACTACCACATTGGTCACTTGTTTATGTGCTGAAAACCACCTATGCTTACATTTTCACCACACAAATCCTCTTGTAGGCGTTTGAATAATGACTGTTCTCTCTTTGAAGCAAAATCTCTTGCATCTGACTTTCTTTGACACGTCCACATCCGGCCTCTCACCTACAGTCAATGTTGGTCTCTCCAAAACCATAGCAAAGTTCATTTTTAAATGCCGAAACAAGTCATTTTAGTCATTTAGTCATTTTAAAAACTAAAATTAAAAGTTACAGTAAGCATGTTTAGATAAGACCTATAATAAATCAGAGCGTGGATATGTGGATGAGGACAGTCTGCTCAACACTGAGCAGACTGAAAATACTTGTCTATTCAAAGTCGGTGTGTGCTTTCTCCTGATGTCCCTTTGTTGCTAGAAAATGTGGGTAAATAGATAATTTCAGCCAGCGATCGGATCAGCGAGCAGCACAATGACCATGCAGTTAACAAAACGGAGCTGGAAACTGAAAGCTGGAAAAAGCCACAGCTTCCGTCGCCTCAGACTCCTGCTTTCATCACTCAGGATGGCTGACAATGACGCTCTAAATGAATCAAACTGCACAGCCATACAGAAGCATTAAGGGGGCATTCATAGTGAATTATAACGCTTTCATAATGATTTATGGCTACACTCATTAATGTACATAATGCTGTCTGATGCACTATGGCAACAGTAATAAAGCAATATAGATGTGAAATTATAATTAATTATGAGTTCAATTATCTTTTGGATGACATTGAGTAGTCTTGCATAATCATCACAGTAACGCTTTCTATGATAATGCCCATAATGCATTATAAACATACTCATAATGCGTTTTACTCTGCAAATAGCACTGTTATTATAGTTATAAGCACATAAATCACAACACATCTCACGTTATCATGTTTTTCAAGTACTGTAACACTTCATAATTGTTGGCCTATATATGTATTATAATTCCCATAGCTTTAAAACATAACAATCGTTTTATAATGCATAGTAATAATCATTGTGTTAATGCATTACAATGCAATTTTAAGTTACTCTAAGTAACACACAAAGCATTGTAAAAAACTACTTTTATTTAACAATGACCACTGAGTGTAACTTATAATCGCATTATAATACAATACGATAAGAGTAATTATAATGCACTATACAAATAAATGTATGTATTACAACTATGGGATATATAAAGCACTATAATCCTTGCCAAAAAAACTTATAAGTCAGTCATGCTTTATCATTAGTTGTGATTATTGCTATACAACCTTATGAATATCTATGAGCGTTCATAAATATAATTACAGTGCTAGGCAAATAATAATGCAAGTATGTTTGTAATGCATTTTAGACACGGGCCTTATAGAACGTATTACCATAATCACTGATGATGCAGCATGGATTCTTTTAAACTCGCCACCTAGGAAACAATATGTTGAAGCATGCATTATTACAGATGTGTCAATATGTACTTCACTGTACTCGACACATACAATGAGACTACATGGGCCATTATAGCATACTTTGAGTCCTTACTACAGTTGATTGTTGAGGTGTGTATTAATCAGTGGTGTATAAAGTACCCAAAAGCCGTACTTGAGTAAAAGTAAAGATACCTTACTGGAAAATTACTCCAGTAAAAGTAAAAGTCACCTAATAAAATACTACTTGAGTAAAAGTCTTAAAGTATCTGATATTTTCTGTACTTAAGTATCAAAAGTATTTTTCTGATATAAAATGTACTTAAGTATTGAAAGTAAAAGTAGAAGTACATGCTTTTAATAAAAAAAGCAAAGGGTCAGAATTTTGAGAATTATGAAGTTTATTCTTTTAAGTGCTGTGGCCACCATGACCAAGGACCAGGAGTTGTGTTGAAAATAACTGGGTTGGCTGTGATCCATCCATATATATATTATGTTCAACATAATATATTGTACCTAAGTATACTCTTGCATCTACTATGAACTTATCATCGTCAAGAGGTTCCGTTACTCTAAAAATGAAACTTAAAAGTCTGTTTAACTTTGCCGGTGTTCTGGATTAAAACCAAGGCAGAGTATCCTGAGATCGCCAAAAAAGCAGGAGAACCTGCTTCCATTCCAACATCCTGTCTTTGTGCAGCGGGTTATAAGTTAAGCAGTAGACTGGACTAAAGGTTTAGTTAGGAGTAGACTGGACATAAACACACGTCAGGTGTCGTTGTCTCCCGTCTCTCCGAGGTCGGACCCGGTCCGTGAAAATATTGTCTTCACGTAACCGGTCTGTGGCGCATAAAGGTTTGGGAGCGCTGGACGAGAGGATGTAGAGGGCTAATGCAGAATATTGTGATTCGCAAAACCTGCTTGGTGGAGTCTGTGTTCTGTGTTTTTTTTCTTCTAAAGATAGATTTGATTTTGTAGCGAGTAACAAAGGTTTCAGGGGAAATGTATCGGAGTAAAAGTACCAGTTTTCTTTGCAAAATGTAGTGAAGTAAAAGTAAAAGTAAACAGAAATATAAATAGTAAAGTAGAGTACAGATATCCCAAAAAACTACTTAAGTACAGTAACGAAGTATTTCTACTTCGTTACTATACACCACTGGTATTAATAGGTGGGAATAGGAAGTAATTGTGTCTTTTAAGCCTCATCAGTCAACCTTATGAGTGCACTGCTTATGAGTGTAGTCATGAAGCATCACACTGTAATTGCATTATAATTCAGTGGTTTGATTTAGACTCAAAGCTAGCAGACTCCAACGTGTCCACACTCATAGGGTGACCAGACGTCCTCTTTTTCCCGGACATGTCCTCTTTTCGAGACCTAAAAAAAGCGTCCGGCAGGGATTCCAAAAACGTCCGGGATTTTGCTACGTCGGGGAAAATAGTTATTACCCCCTTACAAGTTTTGGAAATGGTACGTCCGGGAAAATAGTTATTACACCCTTACAAGTTTTGGAAATGGTATCTCCCTCACGTTCCACCTTCTTGCGCAAGCTCTGACTGTAGAGAGAACTGTCATTGGTCGACCGATCTCAACGTAAATGTAAGTTCACGGCATGTTCCCCCCCCCCCACATCATACAGTCAACTTATTAGCTGTTAGCAGTTAGCTTTGAAGTGCTAACGGGTACGTGCTCCTTCATGGTCATTTGTGTAAATGAGCAACAGATGTGACACAAGAGGTGTCATGTTTACCCAACTCAATAATTAAACAAAACAATACATTCCATGTACTTCAACATAAACTGGCTTTTGCATTTTTAATTAATCCCTGAAGATTCTCCTCAAGTTCCTCCCCAAGAACAAACATTTTACAAGGTTATGTTAGAACCCATCCTTATACCGTTATGATTTACCTTCGCCCAATGCTCATTTTCCCTGAATAGAGCTTGAACACATCATGACATAAATCAATGCAGACCTCTGTACGCTCTCCATTAGCCAAGCAGGACTGCGCTGCGCACACATGCTAACAGCTAACACAGATTTATTGTTCCCAAAGGAACAACGGGACACCATTGGTTTCGAGCACCGAACCAAATTCTCGACTTGAAACACACCCCTACCTTCACCTTCACAATGATCTCCTGAGAAGGCACATTAGAATGTGTTCATTAAATCTACTCAATTTCACATTGAACAATAAGAAATATGACATGTTGTGTGACAACTTGTCACGCATCAATGAAAGTCTAAAATGAGTGTAAAACAGTACAAAGAAAGCATGTCAGCCAGCCAGCACTTAACAGTAAGACCAGAATAAAAACACCACCAGCGGTGGAAAATACCCGACAGTTATGGTGCAAAACAGAACAATTGTTCGTTCTGGTTGTTATTTAAAAGAGTGAGTAATTCACTGACTTTACCGACATCATTTTCTGTAGCGTTCGTTCGTGTGTGTGTGTGCTTTCTGTCTGTCCGTCCCTACCAGGCTCACTACACGACCAATTTGCCTAATATTATTTATGCTCATTTGTAACTGTATGCTTAAGGACCTCTCATGGTTGCAGTGAAAATGTATCAACTGTTTTCTACCGTCACTGACTGCTAACTTCTCGACTGGCCGGTCTCAACTTCTCAACTGCAGGTGAAGAACAACTGCATCGGAAGCCATTTCTGGCAATCGGCTTGGCTACCTGGTCGGTTGCAGGGCCACATTTTGGCTTTAGTCGTGGCTCAAACACTGACCTCCATAGAAAGGTTTGGTCTTCTTTAGAACCGGAGCATCTGCAGATTAATTCCATACCCGGTGTGTTATGTTCCTCTAAAGTTAGGTATGATACAAGATTAATACATCTAATTTAGTTTTCTTGGACACCATCTTGACTCAGAGTTGACTTTCCAACTAAGTGTGACTCAAATCATCTTTGTTTTTTGGAGGGGAGAGGGCGGAGACCTGCTCTCAACGGAGAGCACTTTTCTAGTTAAGAATGGCATCTTTTTTGCATTGTCTGTAAAGACACTGTCAGATGACTAGTTTTAACAATTTAAGTTAAATTCAAAGGTCCCTCCATGCCGTCTTCTATGGACATATATTCATTATATTGGCTCCCTACTGTTTTGGATGCATAAGTAACCAGTCTGCCGGAAGCATTTCACATGTGGGGAAATGAGCTCAGGAACACTCAAATTGGGCCCAATGGAAGTACAAAGCAAATCACTGCAGATACTGTAATGTCTTCTTTCTTTTTTTTGTGCCAGCCTTTGCCGTCACAACTAATTTCACAGTGGCACACTAATGAGGAAATCCTCTGTAAAGCATCTTTAAGCTGACAGTTGGAAGTAACCTCAGATCTAGGTCACATCCTTCACCAAGTTCTTTGCTAAATTAATAGGTTATTTGACGCTGGTCACACACTCCCTGTACAATCAACTGAGATGTCTAATCCAAATGTGACGGTCTGAGGTAAAATGAGGTAAAGCGAGGGGAAACGAGGATATACTGTGTGTGTTGTTCTGCTGCTCGACGCAAGCTAACGGGAGTTGTGTGGCGTGGCAGCGGAGGAGGTGTTGCTCAAATCAACGACAAAACGAGCCGCGTTGGAAGAAAAGATAGAAATAGAGATCAGAGACGACTTTGACTTTGAGGCCGTAAAAGACATCGGATGCTGCATAGCGGCAGTGGCACGGTGGGGCGGCGCAACACTGAAGAGTGGCATACAGATGGGGAGCGACAGGATGAGTATGGGATGCAGGTGGAGATGGTGGGGGGGGGAGGAGGGGAGGGTTGACGGGCGGAGGAGGGCCGGGTGGGGGAGTGCATGCTTGAAGTGCGGCGAGAGCTGCCAAAGCTAGTTTCAGAGCTCCTTGAAGTTCCTTATGTCGGAGGGAGAGCGTGTACTTATGTGTCCCCCTGAGAGGAGGGGAAGGGGGTGCAATGTGTGTGTGTGTGTGTGTGGGGGGGGAGAGAACTGCAGCAGGCGCAGCGCGTACGAGAGCATTTGAATGTGCGTATGTGTCGGGCGCGCCTCGCAGCTCCACATGCAGTCCTGTAATTATCCCAAAATTGTGTCTGGTGGGGCCCGCCTCCCTCCCAGCGGAGCAGCACACGATCTGGGCTCCTGCCCAAATCTTTGGAGAGTTGTCCTGTTAGTAGTGATTGGGTAAAGGAGGAGCAGCGAGAAACATTCAAAGGCCCCGGGATAAAATTAGATAAATGACTGAAATGCTAAATAAGTTAAAGAGCAGCAGCAGCAGCAGCCGGGCAAACAAAGTCCCATTGGCTTTGTCAACAACACCCTCTCCCACACTGCAGGAGGCGGACTTCGTTTTTCTAAGAAGGCCTACTTTACCAAGGGTTTGTGGCTGTATTTATAGTTAGTATGTATGTATGTATTCATGTTTTATACACCATAATAGTTAGCAATTAAAAATAACAACTTTTGGGTCGCCATGTTGTAAAATATTCCGTTTGAATGGATCTTTCCACCAGTGACCTTCTGAAAAAGAGAATATCTTAACCAAAACAACTGCTAACTGTGGTTATTGTAAGTAAAACACGTATGACCCTTTGTCAATAACGTACTCACTTTCTGACTCGACTTCAACCTCTGTTATATGTTAGTTTGTGAATAGAGTGGATTTCTCAGTTTCTAATAATCAAGACATATTCAAGAGAGAGTAAACAATGACGTAAACCTGGAAAAGATACTTACAGGCAACCCAAATGTTGCCCCTAATAATGTCATACTACTACTCAAAGCATTAACGCAGCTATAATCAATATTTAACAATGTGAAACTCATAGTGATGAACCTACAGATAATTGTAATCTGAATCTGCAGCTTCGCTCGGCTTTATGGAGTTCAGCTGTTCAATTTACAACATATTGTTCAGCTTTCACTCTCATCGCTTTCACAGTGACGCTTTGGATCATAGCAGGCGGCTGGTTTTAAATCATTGCACACTACATGCTCAGTGAGTGACTAGCTGGTGAAAGCCTAACCTGGCTCAGTGGTGAGCAGGGTCGTCCTTTAATCAGTGGATCAGCGGTTCGATCCCCGGCTCCGCTAGCCCATGTCGATGTGTCCTTGAGCAAGACACTTAACCCTAAATTGCTCCCGTAGCTGCGCCTACGGTGTATGAATGGTTGATAATCTGATGTGGCACCTTGCATGGTAGCTCCTCCCATCAGTGTGTGAATGATGTCATGTAGTGTTAAAGCGCTTTGAGTGGTCCGGAGACTAGAAAAGCGCTATACAAGTACGGGTCCATTTAACCAGGCCCCAGGTCTGTAAATTAGCTACGGCTAGAAGTCGTTGCAGCGGTTGAACTTTATTTAAATGTGCAAATAAATACGCATCCATGCATTGTTCCTGTCGACTAGATTAATAAATAAATGAAAAATAGTGGAGCATTTAGCTGCTAAAGAGGCAAGAGCTGGTAGAGAACAAAAACAGAGCTAAAAGAGAGAGACTCATCTAAGTTAATCCTAATGTTTCTTTGTGACCGCTGGATGTGTGATTAAAAGCAACAGTTTGTTAACAATTTTGCCACATCAACTGAAAAGGTGATGATTTGTCAAAGTTGTGTTTTGGCTGCCTCCAAAACGGTATTGGAGGTTGAGAGACGTCTAATGAGAAACACACAACACATTCATCTGTGTCCCAGTGTTAATTGTTCAGTTATCTTGTAAAACATTTAAATATGTATCCAATCAAATGGGATTGGAGGACAAATACAGCTCATTGTTAGTTTTTGGGCTAGTTTTGACGGAAGTTAACAAAATCTGTGACAACATCTCCAAAGAATGTGGTTGAGGTTTAATTCATTAATTCCTTGTATCTCTTATAACATATACGAGGTGCTTTATTCAAGATTTATATACGGGAGAATTTCTGTTGCCTCTCAACGGCTCTCAACATGACACCTGAGCCGGTGCCTCGCAGCAAACAGCAGCAAAAGTGCTGATGGGGCTAACAGTGGTTAGCTGAAGGGGAACCGGAGGGTGGGCCCTACGTTTCCACGACAACGTCGTAGTAAAACTAAAAAGTCAAGTGTTTCTTTAAGTTGTAAACCTTAAATAAAGGGCAAAGGAATAAATACCGAAAGGATCATGGGCTGGATGATTGTGTAAAGTATGTTGAATATACACAAGTATACATACTGTATACAGTATACTGCATACTGCATACTGCATACTGTATACTGCATACTGTATACTGTATGCAGGATACAGCATACAGGATTTATATTGACGGAGTCTGCATGACACGTCTGGAATACATCACATTATGGGAGCTAAAGACGCCAGGGCAGTAACACAAAATGGATCCGTTTTTTAATACAAAAAAAGTGATGTGGCAGACAACTCTGAGCTCCAAAGCGTGTGGTGAGAAAATATGACCCTGACTGCCTTAAATTTGGATTCATGCAGTGATGGGTGAGGTTAAGCAGAATATGTATTTTGGTCATTACAGCTGACAGTTGCATAACACATATTTACAGCCCAGCTCATTTTTTCTCCTTTTTTTCCACCCCCCTAATTTATTTATTTTAACAATCAGAAGTGGACCTTAAGTGAAAAAAAGACTGAGTGTGAACATCCTCAACGTGACTGTCAGCAGAGTAAAGAGGATGGGAAAGTTATTAACGTGAGTGACGGACAAACACCGGCCGCTTGGTGTTGTACAGCTGCGGAGGAAGGCGGCTGCTTAAGGACTTCTTAAGGACTTCCTGTCACCGAGACTCGTTCTCTCGCAGCTCAGGCATGAAACACGACGCTCCGCATTTCACCACGTGGAGGTGGAGTCTTTACACCGCGGAATAAGGGGCCACCTAAAGTGCTTGTGACAGCTGAGTCCCCAAACAGCGCTGTGGCTCGCGATAAAGGGAGCGAGCGAGGCCCGGTGACGGAGGAGGTTGAAACGGGACGGTTAAAAAAGGAAAAGAAGTGCACATCAATCTCTCCGCGGCTACGTACATAAATGCACCCCCTGCTGAGGTGAGCTGACAGTGGAGGATGCGCGGCTCCAGATGATGTTTCATGCTCGCAACCTTAACAGGTCCAGCTGTCAATCAGTTGGAGAGGAAATCCACCGGGACCATATCCAACCATGTGAAAAAGTAAGAAACAAAAGTAGCATGTGACTTTGTTTTGACAACCTCAATAATCTCTCATCTGTCACTTCAGAATTACTTCCATCAACAATACACTCCAATGAATGCCCTGGTCAATCTAACAAGAATCTATTTTCCCCCCAGTTCCTTTACAATGTTAAATACATTCTATATTTATTATAAAGGTTTCCTCCTTGGCCCACCTGCATTCTTCTTGACGTCCTAAAAATAGTGAGGAGCCAGCGGGCAAGAAAGCATTTCTCTTTCTTGCCAAATCTGTCCTGACATCCCAAATCTCCATGCCACCCCCCAACACACACACACACACACACACACACACACACACACACACACACACACACACACACACACACACACACACACACACACACACACACACACACACACAGGCTTCCCGATATCCATCACCTCATGGAACAGTAGATGCTATTGTGTTTGAGGCCCTAGAAAGACTTCAGACAACAATCTTGTTCTCCTCGGTCAAGCTAACAGCCACGCTAACGGCTGTAAGAGTCTGTACATGGCGGTGCTTTGAGCTAAATGCTAATCACAATGACAATGCTAACATGCTGATGTTTAGCATCTTCATCATCCTGCCTTGGCGTGTTATCATGCTAGCATTTGCTACTGCATTTGGCCCATTTACACAAAGTACAAATGATGCTGATGGGACCGTGATTTGTTTTGTATTCGACCGTTGAACCAAAGTAGCCTATTGGAAAAAAATAAGTTTTTGACCTTGATGATTAGAGCGAAATGAAGGTCATTAAGATATATCCTCTGGGAACTATGAATGTCTGACCAGATTCTAGTAGATGTGAAGATGTTTCACAAGATCACTGAAGACTTTGACATGCTGGTGGACCTAGAGGAAAAGTCAGTGGGGTTCACCCTCTGGGGACCATGAATGCTGTGTAATCAATCTGACAGTTGATATGGAAACACCGCCGTCTTTTTTTGGACCACTTACATACGAAACCTGTACATGAGTGCGACATCTGTTAAACCCCCAAACTGTGTATGTAAATGCGATAATACCTTTGATGCTGTCATTAAATGAACATTGGTGTGGTAACTAAACTTCCGTGGGGAAAAAAACATATTTACAGTATGTGGAATTCTAATGACCAGTAAATCTTTTATAGACTTCCAAAATGTTCCGGAAAAGTGACACAACATTTGGGCTATGACGCCCACAGCTAGCCCCAGGCAACAGGAGCAGACACAGACAATAGAGAGACAGAGAGTGAGTGCATTCATGATGGGAAAGGCCTGAATCATTAGGCCTCATTGTGTCAACACTTTGCTATATGACTTACTGGAGCATACATGCAGCTGAAGCATGACAAACACATAAAGCCATCCTACTATACATCCACATACTGCACTCTCTGGTCGCTGGCACCTGAATAGACGTTCATAATCAATTTTCAGACAAGCTTTGAGAGTGGGATGAATGAAAAGGGAATGCACTTACTGCTTGACAGATGATGGGGTATTTGATTCGATTGATGCCGCCGGCAAACACAGCAAAGGTCAGAGCCGTGTGGAAACAGAAGTTGAGAAGCATATGCCATCCCTTCCGACTGATGCGGATTGCACTGCCAAAAGAGACCAAGAATCAAAAGAATTAGCAGGTAAATACCAGAACCCCCACAGTGTTGTGTGTTTCATCATCTCACTGAGCTTCATTGTTCAAGGTATAGTGCCCATCAGTCACTTCAAGTGTGATTTGAGCCCGTATTTTGCAAGGTCTGCATAAATTACCCCTTTCTTTTACCTTGCTGCTGCCATATAGATTAACAACCACGGCGAGCCTGGGGAATGCTGCTCGTTGCAAACGAGCCATTACATACTCGGCTGCTGATACACGTGCTGAATAATATAATATTTTCTGAAAACATTTCAACCTTGGCTCAACTTTGAAACACAATGATTCACATTCAATATTTTCAAGTTGGGTCAACACACCATCTGCAAGTCAGACAGATTGTTTTTCATTAAAGTGAATCATTTAGAGCTGGTGGTTGGTTATGGTTGCTGAGATATTTTATATTTCACCAAAACATGTTTAAAAAAAAAACTAAATTTTGTTTAATTTGGGCAACAGGATGGTTTGAAGTCTGACAGATTACACATCAGAGAGAGAGACAGAATATTTGCCATCATCTCATGACGCTTAATTGGGTGCCATGTTATCAATCACTCACGGTCGAACCACGTTCACTCTTGATGACTAATTGTATTACAACGACGGCATTGTGGAACAGCGGGAACATTGTAGAACAAACAAAACTCAGGAACAGCGCAGGAGAAACATGTTACATGAGTATATGGGCCCCAGTGCATGCTGGGAGCTTTGCCTATGCCCTACTTTGTTGGGATGCTAGTATGCGATGGAATATAAACTACTATTTTAAGGTTGACTTTAATAAAGATAAATTTGTTTATGGCCCCCATGGCAGACTTAACTTAAAAATAAGAGTCATCGGATTTTTGTACCTGAAATAAGTGCACTGAACCATATTGCCGCCTTTGACTTTGAAGGCTACACCACACAACAGTTTCCTCATTAGATTTCTTTCATGCAAAACCTAAAACAACACAAACATGCAGAGAAGATCCAGTCAGTGACAGAGAAGTTCATTTTTGATTGAAAAGTGTTAACGGGAATGTTTTTCATGACCAAATGAAAAGAAAAGTGAAAACTGAATCCAAAGAATCAGTTTTAAAGGTCAAACCCCCCTGGTACCCAGTGAAAGTTAAAAAAGGTTAAGAATGATTCAAATGCATTTTTTTTTAAATTGAAATCCTCAGGATAATGTGTTTTTTTTTTAGAATGGTGGACCTTGGGTATAGAGCTATTCACAGATCATATTCTCAGTAAGAGCCCAGTGTGTTAGTCAGTGTGCAGCCTTCCTACACAGCTTCTTCACCCACACAAACAGAACATGCAGCGGTAAATGCACACAAATAGGAATCACTGCTGGTTTGACGATGAAATAAAAAGAGATTGTTTCCAGTTGGCTGGGCCAATTGAAGTTTTTACAATGCAAAACTATGCACTCATATCCACTTTGTGAATTCTGGCACTAACCGGGGGTCGGAGGGGGGTTATCCAGTCTCGGGCTGGGCACTTAACCTACATTACCATTTCCCCACCCAGCTGCTAGAAAACAGGCTAAACAGGTCAGGCAACGTCAACATATTTGTCGCGCGGTGTGAATTCACAGGCCATCGATTCTTTTAATGACTTCCCTGTGTCAGCTCCCTCCTTTCCATCCATACAGCCACAGTCTGTCACCATTTGAAATTATATAACCTTGTGCTGAAAATCTCTGCTCCCCAAAATGGAGGAGCGGAGCCCCGGCTGCACGTGAGCCAACTGTAGATGAAGCGGTGGCTCGGCAGTGAGCTATGAGGCGTGTCTGGGGCCGGGGCTTTCGCTGCTCTGTGCGAGGGGACGGAGAGCTGAAGCTGCTGCTGTCGATGCCTCCGCCGTCGTCCAAGTACTGAACTCTATCCAGCAAGGAGGCCATAAATCAGGCCGGCTCCTGGCCTCCATGGAAGGGGGTTTCATAGGCTCTGCTCTGGGCTTTCATTGGGTCAAGTACATTAACCTGGCATCCCTCCACTTCCCCATCTCCCAGAAAGTAAGGGGATGGGGTGGATAAAACGGTCCTCTCTGCATCTGCTCCCTCACCCTGTACCCACTTCTGAGCCAACTGTAAGTTACAATAAAGCTGTGGACGGTATTTTTAAATGACAATGTACAATGGGTGGTTTTGGGCCAACCGCTTCATTGTTGGGAGACACGTTCTAAACATGCTGATGAGTCCAATAAAACATGGTGGCAGGGCTGTTAAATGGAGAAATGGGAGTGGTTTCATGCTAATTATGATGGAGGAAAGGGAGCATCCTGGCAGCAATAGGGCTGGGCTCTATGGTTGAAATCAGTAGGCAAGTCACATATAAGAACATATAGTTTAGAACACTGCAATAACATAATAATGACATAATAAACTGTTGGACTCCTACATTATTTGCCGACTTGCCAAATGTAAGTCCAATATTTTTTGTTCGGTTTTGGGCTCCACCAACTCCTGAGGGAAATATTTGACACTTTAGCTGCTAAGTGTTCCACTATGTTTACTGGCAAGCCACAGTCTGAGGTTTGGTGGTGAGCAGGTGGTGTACAATATTTTTTTTCACAGAAAACAGCTGCCTGCTGCTATTGATTAGAGCGGCTTTAAGTATCTTTATTTTGTTGCTTTTGAATCATTAATTTGGAAAGGAGAAATTCAAACAAACATGGTCATATTGTGATTATGAATCTACTAGGAGCTGATAAACAACAGAACTGAACGATTGCCCATGCCCCCAGCTCTACATGACATTATTAGTATTAACTTAGTAAGTCTTTCTTTCTCTCCTATTAATCACATTACTCTGCGCTGTTTTTGCTCCCTTTAATTACAGGCACTCAATTCCTGATAACAATAATAACTCCTATTGTATATCTCCTTCTTATGGGATCAATTACAAGTATTTAAAGATTTTTTTCCATCAAGATTGCCATCATGCTTTGGCTGGAAATAAAACGTGTAGTGTTGCAGTGGGCTGCACCTGGGCCCGCATGTCTTTACATTTGGGTAAATGTAGACTATGGGAAGTCATGCTGCATCAGCTGCTTACGGTTCATGTAACCGTAATAACAGACGACAACAGAGATGTCTCATATTCACTTGTACATGCGTTTTACGTCGGCACGCAGCAGCACGGACAGTAAACGTCACACATGTCGTCGGTGTGGAAGTTCTTCGGCGTGAGGGACGAAGACATAACGCTTGCAATTTGCCAAAACAAGCCATGGAGGAACAACCTGAAGAACACTTGCAACAACTAACTTTATCAGACACGTATCGTATTGTTATTCATTCCCATGCATGCTGCTCAGAGCAATCACAGTGCCGACTCATCTGCCGACAGCGTGGAGTCTCTCGCGCGCACAGTCCTGTTTATAATGGAGCTAACAGCTAATGCACAGAGGTTGTATTGGCTTGATTATGATGCGTTTAAGCTCTGCTC
This sequence comes from Myoxocephalus aenaeus, assembly GCA_038501785.1. Taxonomy (NCBI): domain Eukaryota; kingdom Metazoa; phylum Chordata; class Actinopteri; order Perciformes; family Cottidae; genus Myoxocephalus; species Myoxocephalus aenaeus. Next base: position 808,604 of record JBAMJR010000251.1, on the reverse strand, counting down.
AGTAAAAGTGTAAAAAAGAGGATTGAGCGAAGGTACATTATAACGCTATGACGTGCTCAAATGTAATCTTGCAAAATGTAGTTGTTGGCGAGAAACTTGAATAAATAAAGTTGGTTGAAGGAGTTGTTTTCACAGCAATGTGAAATAGATATAAGGGAAGGAATTATGAACGGTTTCAATTTCTAACAGTAGCTTTAAGAAGCTTGAATATAAACGAAGCTAGTATTTAAATAAAAAATACAATATATCTTATTAACAGCGAAGATTACAAGGTTAACATTTAGAATTTATTAGGGTTTTTACTGACTTAGGGACGGTGAAAAAAAAGTTAAGTTGGAACCTTGCTGTCAATTAAAGAAAATGGGAATCGGCAAATAAGACGTGGGAATCAGACAAGGAAATTGAAATCATTGCATCTCTAGACAACAATCAACTGCAATATTATTATTTTTTGTGGAAGAAAAAGTCGTCAGCGTGAGAACTGTGAGACGATCTGAAGAAACATCCTTTTAATATGACTTTTCTGTGGATTTATGGCTGCTCATTGTCACAGAACATCAATGACCACCGGAAAGACAAACTTCCTCTGACTCCATCAGCGTGTGCATGACATCAGTGCCATGACTCTGGGAACACTTGACACAAATGGCGCCAATTGGGTTCAAAGGATTCGGAGTTCAAAGGAGAAGTGGGATGATATCCACCAATGTGCTGTTTACTCGGCGAATACATCACACATCACCATTGCACCCCCTAATCCCGGATCAGATTTTTATCTTGGCTTATCTCGCTGGCAGAGACAGAACCAACAGCACATCCTGCATGCATGTGTTTCTGCATGTGTGCATCCGTCTGTGAGCTGAAGTGAGAAAGTGACAAATTCAAACGCGCGCAATCCACGGCGCCTGTCCTTGAACAGCCGCCCTCGCATTCTGCCCATTTAACACGCGGTGCTCGGATACTGTCAGTCAGCGGGAGTGATACTCCATAACCAAAGTGTTGCTAAACAGAGATGTGTTTCACTGCTGGGGAGGGCCAGAGGGCCTAGAGGGAGGCGTGGAGGACGAGGAGGTGTTGGATTTTGTTAATGTGAGCGTCGCTGAGAGAGGAACCCCTTGAGTGTGACAGACACCATGGACGTGCCGGCCTTATGTCTTAAATATGGGATTTTTCTCTGGAATGAATGTGTTTTTGCTCTGAGAAGCACTTTGTGGTGAATGAGTGTGTTGACGCGCGCACAATCGTATTTTGTACCCATGTGTGACCACGTCCACCCGCGTTTGAGACACCCAGAGGTTCTAGCTGGAGAGCAAACGTAGAGATCGGGTTCCTGTTGCATGGAAACAGCGTTTTATTGCTATGTTTATGTAACATTGATATGAATAACTATGTTCCATATAAACGTCATATCCCAAGTCATAATATGAACAAAACCGTGATAAGAATGGCATACTAATGTTTATGCAAACACAGTCTGCTCTGACTAATATTTATATATTTAGCAAAACTGATAAAAAAGCACTACTGTATGATTATACATGTAGGCCTAAATAAATGCTTACAAGTCTAGTAAAATACCACTATGGTTTAGCATATATGTTTATTCAAAGATTCATTTTAAAATATTTTTTTTTTGCAGTATTTGTGTTTTTCCCTTTACAAATGCAGTGGTGCATTACTACCACTCCATTAAAAAAGGCCCCCGATTAATTTTTTTGCTCATTCTTCTTCACCTCAACCCTATCAAAATGTCTTTAAACCCTACATATCATGGTTGTGTATTATTATTATTTGTTATTAATACACCAATTCTGCACAAAACATCAGGATATCCAGTGGTGTTGGGAAGCTGTTTACATTCGACTTGAATCACGAATCTCAATCTTCTGCCATTTTGAAATTGCTCCTGTCTGTGTTGCAGGTTTTTTTTCCGTCCCTCCAGTCAATACTGCAGCGCCAGACGACAGTAAGCGATGCTGCTGTTCGGAGCCCCAGATGCTGTCATCTCCGTCTGACTGCAGGAGGACGCACCCTGTCTCTGTCCCAGGTGTCACAGACGGATGCAAACTGCCAGTGCTGCTGCGCGTTTTAGGCGGATTAGAAAACATCAATAAAAGCGGAAACATCTGTCTGAGTTAACTGTGTTATTCTGTAAATACAATATTTGTATTTATTTGTTTTAGAAAATGTGACATTTGAGACATTTCCTACCTATTAAAATGGACGGAGAGCTATTACAATGAGGGCACATTAATGCCGCGGACGTGATGAAGTGACTGATGCTCGACAAGAAAAACAGATGACGAATTGCTGTGCTGAAATAATACGGCAGTCAGGCTCCCGCTGCTTTAATAACGGCAGATGGATGCCACAGTGCAAAAACCGCAGGAGCCACGCGGCACATCCTCTGTCTTCGACTCCATATGGGATAGTAAAGGTGGCCTGAATGCCCCGTAGAAATCCATTAGAAGCATGCTATGACTGTCTGAAACACACACATCTGTGCTTGCGTTTCAGATCCTCTTAGTCAGACAGGCTGCAGTGCTTCATGCCGGCCCTAAAGCGCCTGACTCACACCCGGTAACTCAAACAGTGGAGGTGGGGGATCGCAAACGCATCCGCACGTGGAAATAAAGTCAACGGCAGTTGCGTGAAGTATATAGAGGTGACGCCTGCTGCTTACCTGTGGTGCACTATGTATGTGATGATGGAGGCGAAGAGGCAGAGCAACATGACCGCCGTGCAGGCATACACGACCGGGTGCAGAAACTCCCCAGGGTACGGGGGGAAAGACAGCACCTTCTTCAGATCCTACGGCAAGAAATAGACAGGGGTGGGGGGGAGAGAAAGATACATTATAAAATACATTTCCATAAAGAATAATCAGTGAGCAAGAACCAGGCCTGAGCAGTGACAGCGTTTTTCCGACAGCCAAAGACGGAGGTGATGAGCTACCCACATGCATAGGCAGAGCAAACTAGAAAAACACAAATGGATGTCGGGGGAATGCATCCCGAGTTAGAACGCTGTCCAAATCAGCATAAAAGAGCAACAACCCTGTCGAGTAGAAGAATATTCTTCCCCCCGCATTTACATTTTGCGTTTCAGGCATTTAGCCGACACTCTTTTTCAACAATAGCGTAATCTTCACATGTCTGCTGAGATGAAAAGCTAAACAAAAATGGATAGCAGCCAGGGCAAAATAAAACAAAATCAAAATCAAAACAAAGTTAAGTCGCTTTTTGTGTCTCGCAAAGACACATTGTTAAGAGACGCTTATTAAAACCTTATCAACATCAGAGTCCATTTGCTTTGTAATTTTAGTCTCCTTCCAGCTCCTTCAGCACACATTCTGACAGCTACAGCAGAAAACTCTCAAAAGCGGAGACACCTTTTTAATACTTTCAGTTAACGCTGCATCTCTGAGCTTTGGGTCTGTTGTATTAAGAGACAAAAACAAGCCGTTGTAAAATCTGTACACCCGTTTGGCATCTCTGTGAGGAGCCAGCAGTGATGTCACGATTTAGGCTCCATCGTGTTGACGTCGCTAAATAAAGCGCACCTTATCTCCATAACCCCGCCAGCTCAGTGCAGCGAGAGTGATCCACGCGCACACACACAGACACACACACACAGACACACACACACAGACACACACACACGCTGTCTGACTCCATCATTGTCTCGGTGAGTAGCCAAGTGGGACGTTCTCGCTCTCTCTCTCTCTCTCTCTCTCTCTCTCTCTCTCTCTCTCTCTCTCTCTCTCTCTCCGTATTTATCCAAAGGCTGATGAGCCTGTCGGGGCCCGTGAGGGGTCGTGACCTTCAGCTAAGCACGGTTGTAAAGTAGTGGCCCGAGATGAAATAAAAGGTTTCGGAGGGTGGGTCAGTCCAACACTCATCACAGCGGCTACAAGAGTCTTTCCTGTGCGTCTAACTCTTTGAGACCAACAGAGACCGACGCCAAGGGGATCTTTATGGGAGATAGCGGGTCAGCAGTATGAGCTATAAATAGGTGGTATTCATTATCTGAAAGCTGGGAACCTGAAGATCAACTTGAGATGCAGCTTGTTACTAAATCAAAATAAATTGTGTCGCTGGGCGTAGAACATTATGATGGAAGTATAGGACGAGCGATCCCATGCTTGATTTTGTTTCATAAATTGTTGCAGCAATTTCTAGGTTGATATCATTTGTTACACAGATTTGTGGTTAAATTGAGTTGCTAAAAACGATGAAACATCTCTAAACATTTCCACATTGAGACACCAAAGACTTTGAGGAACATCAAAGAAAAACCCATGCTGGGATTTGGTATGTAACACTTAAGGCAACTGGGGAATTATGCATGAGTACATTTTTTTGTCATTTTTTTTGTCATTATATACCAAGGAAAGCTACAAAGTCACTACAATAAAACGGCTGCCATGGCGTCTTAACACCATCACACTTGGATCCACAAGAGTCTCTGCTTTCCAGTAATACTCAATTTATGCAATTCTAAGACTATTTAGAGACCTCAGTATGCAAAAATATTCCATACATTAATTTTAAGAAAGGCAAAAATTACACATTTATCCTACATGCAAAATGGTTGGTACCAATGCGTGCCTTAATTACATGCTAACGACAGAGATATCGGCCCGGTCTGCGGTAGATCCTGCGGGTCTCAGAGGGTTAGAGAGGAAAAGAGGAGTCAAAGAGCTTTTGAGGCCTTTTTGAGGTATAAGCATCATCGCTCTGATATCGTTCTGCTACCTTCAAAGGGATTACTTTATTGTAAACTACAAACTGCATAGAATAATAAAGCCAGACGCACTGAAACATGTTTCCCACCCATCCATCATCTATTATATACCCATGTTACCCTTTACAGGGTCATGGTTGGCTGGAGTCTTTTTACAGCGAGAGGAAGGCTGCACCTTGGGCAGGTCGGCAGTCTATCACAGGGCTAACACATACGTACGTAGACAGCACTCTCACAGCACTATATAGAAGAGCTTTGGAGAGCAGGGACTGTTTCTTAGCCTTTCCAAAACCCAAAACAAATGCGCTGAAGTCTAAGGAATAAATCCCAGTGTGTTTATCTGCCTCCAAAATGGGCGGCTAGTGTCAACTTTGGTCAACTAATGAAATCAAGGACTCATTGTTTCAAAAGTGACAACAAGTTTTGAGTAATACGTCTGCCAGCGTTATCATTTTAAACTACAAATGCGCTGTCTTTGGATTTTGGGATGAAACCAGGTAATGAAGTAACACAGACAGAATGGCACTAACAGGCCCTGGAGAGGCACCAGCCAGGCAGTTAAACTTGCGCTGATCAGTCATGGGTCAAGTCATTACTGTGAGATGTCAACCAGAGATGGAGAGGAAACTGCCATTTATTTTAAACTGAACAAAACAAACCTGCTAGCAAACCCATTCAGCAGACAAGAGCAACATTAGCATTGATTTAGAGATGTGCCTCTGTCCACCTGATGAATGGAAGTCCAATATCAGCTCTCCTTCTGAGTCTTTAGGTCCTCTTTGTCTGCTGAAAGCTCCACTTTCTTCACTACCCGGTTGTCTGTTGTTAAGTGCTAAACAGGTAATGTACAGTGGGTTTGCCAGGCTGTTAGTTGAAAACAGCTACCTGCTGAGGGCTGTCAAACCAAACCTGAAGCTGAAAGATTCTAAAACACCATCGAGCTTACGGGAACTGCAGTCAGGAGGTAATTGTTGGGTGGGCTTGTCGCTGCGCGCAACACCTTCCAGTGTATTCATTTGATATATTGCCAATGTAAAAACGTATTTACTGGAGCAGCTTTAATACTAACCATAATATCTCTGAGGGACTACTTTAAGGTGGTGGAAGAAAGAAAGAAAAAAAATCATCGATCTTTAAAGATACTGACGTGAGTTTGCAGCTTGGCCATGGAAATAAGAAGAACGACAAGAAGGGAGGGCTGGAGGAAGACTGTAATTAGACCTGAGCAATAAAATGTATCATAATTTGGGAGTGCAGCAGCACAAACAGGGTAAAAAGAAAATGTCAGAGAGAAGGAAAGGACGTTGAGGGGGAGGCCTTTTTGGGGGAGAAAGCAGGCGAAAAGAACACATTCCAAAAATGTAAACAGCCCCACATAATTTGGTAGCTGCGGATTTACAGGGAATTATTAAGTTTGTATTTGTCCCCGGAGCGATGTCATGGAAGGACAATGAAAGCTGGTGTTAATTACAGCTCAATGAATTGATGTTGCCAAAGCAATAAATAAATAAATAAATCCAGCCCTGAAGCATCAGCAAGACATCCTGCTGAAATGAAGCTGTTAAGTCAGTAAGCTGATTGATATACTTAAAGAGTAAATACCACTTCATAGCGGTTTAGATCATGAAAAATAACAGCGACTCAACCAAAGGTCGAAGAGAAATCGTTTCCGAAGGAATCAGTAACTGCTTCTGTAAAAACTGAATCGTGCTCAGACACAGTGAGCGCCTCGCTCCACCATGCTGAAGTGTCACATGGTGGGTGACGGCGGCCATAATCAAATGGCTTTAGGTGTGAGGGGAGGAAGTCAAACGTTCTCATGGGATACATCATCATCATCATCATCACTGGGCTTATAACGTTGGCTGAGAATGTCAGCCTCTCGCCTCCAGAGTCTTTAACCATTTCTCACCCCAACAAATAAAGCTCACCAGCCTACAGATGTGCTGAGCGGCTTTCCTCAAAATCCATAAGACGTCATGCATCTTAGAAGTGGTTACTCACAAAACCATACGCGTGCCCCAGTGCCTTGTTGCTAAAAAGTTTCAAATATGCTTTCAGTTTCCAAGAAATCAATCCACTGTGGACAACAACTGACAGACTGAAACTTGAAATGTTGTTGCCAGTTTAAAAACTGCGTTTAGAAACTGCATTTAATACAAAATTAACCATATTCTTTGATTTATCTTTTTTTTTTTTTTTTTTATTAATTCAGAGCACTGTCTACCATCTTTTCAATCTTTTCAGTTTCTAGTAATCTCTCCAATTCTGTCAATACTTTGTGCTACTATCATATCTACGTCCGGGACCAATCATAACAGGAAGCGATTTGCAAGATTTGAGTAATATATCTGCATGTGCTGCTTAAATGTCTCGGATAAATAAATAAGCTATCTTGACGTTGAAATTTTATTTCAGTTTTATCTCTGACGATTTCAGATGGAAATCAAAGGACGGCAAACAGTATTAACTTCTGTAATTAAAAGCCCCGCTCCAAAAGTGAAATCCTGGCACCCTGCCTATTAGGAAATTGTGCCATTTTCCACCTTTTTTTTAAACATTTTATAGACCAAACAATGAATAGAAACCCCCTCCCCCCCAGCGGATGAAGAACCACAAAAAAACATACAAGAGAATTGTATGAGTCTAACAAACAAATCAGACAGCTTCCAGACCAGCCAAGGGAGGACAGCAGGAGCCTAAAGCTTTGACAAGAAACTGTGAATGAGTAAACCTTCTTCAACAACTACTTCAGACGTACCCTTGTGCAAGGTGCCGAACAGCTGCACACCGGCCAACAATAGAGGAACTTCCATTTTATGGTGCAGCGTATACAGTAGAGGAGTATGAAAGCGAAGAAGGGCAAAGCTGGAATAGAGCGTGCATGCTCAGCAGAACCCTCCCCTGGACAAATAAAGGTTACAAGAAAGAAAGACCTTACAGCAGAGCAGGGCTGTGGTGAGAGAATAGAGAGAAAAGGGGAAGAAGGATGAAGGGAGCCTGGCCCTTTTAGCCAAAAGAAAGAAATGATAAGGCGGACGACAGGGTGCCCTGAACAAGGTGTGCACATGGCGCCCGAGAAGCAGTGTTTGTGCTCCCGGGGTGATGTGGGGCAAACTAAGAAGAGAGGGATTGTGTGTTTGCGCTGAATTGGATCCGAATCATTTTCTGGAAAAACATGTGCAGATGCTCCGATGTTTGCGTCTCTTGACGGCGGCCATAGTTGAGTTCTACATCGACTCCAGTACATTTAGGTCACGTATGGGTCTCTCAGTGATGTGTAACAGATACACACTGAAAAGTTGCGGCTCCCCTGTCGGGCCCGGCTGTCATGAAGACTGATGGGCCGCTGGCGTAGCTCGCGGCGCGCGCTAAACAACTCTCCCCTGCTGTACTCTTCAGACGGGGACAGTTGCAGCCGGCTTCAAGTGCGATTCCTCTGCTCTCCGCGTTATCGTCGCTGTTGCTATCGTGTTACATCACAGCGCCACTGGCCACTTTATCAATGAGACCACTCTCTCTCAGCGCAATTCATTACCACCCAGGGCAGCTTAGTTTAGCCTATTCTGGATTAGCGCTGGCATGTTACCTCCGAACATGTCTCCATTGTCCCCGAGTGTCTACAGCCGAACAGGCCCCTGATCCCCTGTTTGTGTTGTAGTTACAACTTTAATCCAGGATCCTCCCCCCGCCCAAAAAAATGCCAAAATCAGATTACTGGAGTCAATTAAACTTGATCCATAATCTCGTCGCACAGGCACAGTGGGTGCAAGGTTATCCGAGCTGCAAAATAAAATTGGGGCAAATGCACTGTTGATCTGTGGGGACTACTCGGCGTCTGGAAACGGCAAAACCTCCAGGAGCCAAACTCTTGCAAATTTAACGCGTTTCTCTTTTAATTGACGCTGTCGTAGCAGCGGAACCCGCAGGGCCAATCTGTGACATATGTCCTCGCAAATGTGCTCCTTCACCCTGTTGTAATCGCATTGGTGCACGCAAGGACGCACGAACATTGTGGAAGAGGAGGAAGAGCGAGAGAGAGAGAGAGAGAGAGAGAGAGAGGGAGTGAGCGAGAGGAAAACAAAATTAAAATCCTCTGGTGAACAGCCTAGAGGAATGTGTTGCGCCGCAACACAACCGGAGTGAGTGTGCGAATCAAACCCACTCTGGCTCGCCCGAGCGACGGAGAGAGAGAGAGAGAGAGAGACGGGACAGCAGGCGGGGCGGAATAAACTCTGGACTTGACAACGGTCGGAGATAACGGCCATGCACCACTGATGCAGGTCATCAGCGCCTCAGCTGCACCTTGGGGCCGTCACTCAGCTCGTGGCGTTGAGATACGGTCATGCTCTTAGCAATCAGCCCCCTGTTCAACAGCGGAGGCAAACACGGCCCACCGTGAAACGGGTAATCCAATCACTAGTGGAATCAAGCGCCCATCCATCAAATCAACAAACATTCTGAGCCTCGGCGTGAACGATGAAGCCCCTCTAGATGAGCACCGTCGACGAATGAGGCTCAGACGTAGCAGTCATGGCGCATTTATCTCCTCAAACATCAAGGGGGCATTGTTTCATTAGCATTAATTTCTCTAGAGCCTCGGATTAGAAGGGTTGTATATAGAGCTTCAGGCGATTCCAATTCCTATACAAAAGATACCGTAATCGCTGTTCTGTGGAGTTGTTTAAAGCGTGACTATCAAATAAATGGGCCTTGTGCACTTGCTTAACGCTGCAAACAGAGCGCTAACTCATAATTCACTGTAGGCAACCCCTCCCTCTACGACCGGAAACAAAGAGACGCGAGTACACGCGTCTGCTACGAACAGAGTGAATCAATACGAGCAAATGTGAAAGCATAGAGAAGATAGCTTTTTAATATAGGACGGAGACACTGGGATGACTCTAATCTCTTTCTCTCTTCAGCTTGTTATTTATCCAGGGAAGGTTTGCTGAACATAATGCCTCCTTTCACACTCATACAGTAAAAAACACACACACACACACGGGTACTAAAAGGCGTTTACGGCTCCCCGACACACCAACATGTTCCATGTACGGCTTCAATGGCTTTTTATCAGATCTGATCAAATTCAGATCCTTTATCTAATACTCAGTTTAACCATTATTAGGTGCACCGAGCAAAACATAACACAATCTAATGCAACAGTTCTACGGTGACTAATCCCTTCATGATGGGGACATTTTAAGAGAGATGTGGCTTCAAATGGAAGACCATTTCGGAGGATGTACTTTGCTTGTGGCTCTGTGAGGCTGCGCCGCGGTCACCTTGCACCCGCTGCTGGATGTGATCAGGAGATCACGCCAAAAAGCCATCTTGTCAGTCTTCAAGTAATGTGTTTCGGGCCGATTAGCGTCCTGTTAGATGCTACTGGCAGCTATGGCTGTGGTCTTGCTTTGTGTGTGTGTATGTGTGTGTCTGTGTGTGTGTGTGTGTGTGTGTGTGCGTTGACGTAGAGGCTGGCGTAGATGCTGCAATAGCATCGGTTCTGTCAGAACTGGAGAGCATTTCTTCGTTGAAGGAAGAGCAAAGAACGACACTGGAGGCTCCTCTCCATCTAAAACATGTGGGTTTTTTTCTTGCACTTCTCCCAACAGATGGTTCATCCAATCACCTGTCATGTATTTTTTTGTGCCTGCCCAAACCGGTTCCACTGGGATGGTTCTGTGTGATAAACCACCTGGCCCGTCAGGTTAGCGCAGCAGGGCTGAATGCTAACGTCGGCATGCCGACCACACCTACGAAGCTCACAATCACAATGCTAACGTGCTAGCTTCTTGTGATGGTTACACACCGTAGGCTGATGGGTAATGTCATTCGTTTTGCAGGTTATTTGACTAATAGAGCTTTTACCTAATGATGGCGCTCAATGAGAAGTTATGGGATCCCCAAAGTTATTATATTTCATCCCATGAGAGCATGAATGGATCACAATTGACAGGCAATCCATTCAATGGTTGTCGGTGTATTTCAGTGTTAATTTATATATTTCAAAACGACAAGGTGACAGTTAATGCCGGCTACATGCGAGGAACCAGTTTGCATGTTGCTCTTTGCAGATAAAAAAAAAAGGCGCAAAGAGCTTTTCGATCCCCTCAGACTTCGGTGCATCTTGCCAACCTGGCGCCGAATCCAAAACGGCACTGGCCATCGGAACCCGACCCCAATTTCATGTCGAGACTTTTTAGGCTCCCTCCGACATTCGGCTCAAGCCTCCAGCCGGCCCCTCCAAACATTCCATCTGTCTGAGAACGTGAATCAATAAAAAATAAATCTGAGAGAAGATTGTTTTGAGAATGTAGAGCAAAGCGGCTGGAATGAGACCAACCCTCTTCAACGGGGTTTCGTTTTAATGTGACTGTGTGAGCGAGCCCGAAACTCTGCCTGCCAACATCACGTCGCTCACCTTCTTTACGCGCACGTGTGTGCGCATGAGAGGGAGAGAGAGAGAGGGAGAGAGAGAGATGGTTGGTAGGTGTTGTCTGAGAGGGGTGACTCATCTCTTCCAATCGCTCCGCGCCACAGAATGCTCAATGGATGGGGCTATGTGTGCGTTCACATGTGTGCTCACACACACACACACGCACACGCACACGCCTGTCAGAAACACCTCGGCCCTCTTACACACACTGCTCACACTCTGAGGTCCCTCGGCACACCGAATGGGAGCACGCATTAGCCAGCCAGCGCCTCGTTCCCTTGCCGGTCGATACGTTGTACGCATGTCGCTGTAACAATGGCTGAAGCAGGGCAGCGCTCCGTGGGCTCTGCTCTGTTGGCGTCGTGGCGGAGAGGACGCGCACTGCAAACCCGGCCTCTTGTAAAGCCCTCTGGTAAATGAGCGCTCTGTCTCCTGGGCAAACCTCTAGCAGCCCGAAAAAACTGCGCAATGTCGGCCGCCTCGTGGCTCTATTTGCATCGGCATGTTTGCCACCGCCTCCCGGAAGAAGCCAAAATGAACCCCTTTGCCGTGTTCCCTAACTGATTGAGGGGCTCTTGAGTGAATGCAGTCAACCGTGCAACGAATCAATGCATGAAGAACATGTCATGTGGTGCGTCGAACGTAAAACAGCGTGTGGCGGGGACGACGGTGAAACGCAGTGATAGGGGAGATAAAGAGATGAAGAGTGATTGTGGAGACGGATGGAGGGAGGAGGACACAAAAGGTAAATCATCGCCCCTTCAGTCCAGGAAGCTACTGTACGTCTGCCTCGGATCTCTCTCCCTCAGCCTCTTTTCCCTTCCCCCAAACCACGACGCAATTTTCCTCCATTTTTGATTATAGATTGCTGGCTGTGATCTCAGCCCAGTTCCATTTTACCGGCTGACAGTTGTGCTATCCGTGCCATTTAGGCCTAAGTGGACGCTTCGCTCTCCACCGCCGGCGATTTACATGTTTGCATCTCGTCAGCGCCATTGGTAAACCACGGCGTCAGGACAGTGAAAAAGGAGGGAGTCTCGGAGCCCAGATTAGTTTTTCACCTTTGATACCGGAGCGCATCACTCACCCGGGCCACACAGAGGCGCTTCTATGGATGGGTGATTCACTCCGTCGTGCATATTTCGGACACGTCTTCGCCCGCTCCCTCTCACTCGCGTGTCGACAGGGGACGCACGGAGAAAACACACAATGCCGCGCAGCTCTGAAGATAAACCCAACGGGGCAAAGATTCTTTGAAAATAATCTGGTCTGCCATCCATCAAGATCTCATTGTTGTGTTCTGCGGCATCAAAGAGAAGCTTAGTTAAAGATACTTTCTGCTACTCCAGACTGCACACTTAACCCCACCGTGGCCGTGGCCTTCCTTTCACTGGACCATTCTCTTTAGATTTACTTAATTGGATTTTTTGAATGAGATTAGAGATTTCAGGATCATGGCGCTCTTCTGAAATCCCATTGTTGCATGCTGTGTTTCCTTTGTATTATTACTACAACTTACTGTTCATTTTTAATAGCCAGAACACCCAGCCGTCCAAGGAGGAAAGATCTCTCTTTGAATAGACTCCCCTGAGGTTTCTCTCTTTTTTCTTCTTCTTTATGTGCAGAGTTTGTTTGAGGAGTTTTTCCTTGTTGCTGTCTTGGGTCTGTAAAGCCCTGCGTATGTGATATTGGGCTATGCAAACACATTTTGACACCTTATCTTATGTGGTCTGAAACAGCGGTCCCCAACCACCGGGCTGCATCGGAAAGATGTTTTATTTTGAAAAATGACCAGATACATCAGTCCGTGCGTCTGAACGTGATACGTTACCCCAAAAATGAAACCCACAATCTAGTGACTGACGGTGGCCTTAAAAGTAAGTTCTGGATTAAAATCAAGGCAGAATATCCTGAGATTGCCAAAAAAAGCACTGAAAACCCTGTTTCCATTTCTAACATAATATCTTTGTTTTCTGCAGTGACAGTTCTTACGGAGTAGACTGGACATAAAGAACACACGTCGGGTGTCGTTGTCTCCCATCACCCCGAGATGGGACCGGCTTGTTATAGAGAAACAAGCGCAGGGCTCCCACTACTTCAGCGTAATGGTCAGTTGTATTTTCATGCACTTTATATTTGTTTTTATGCCGGTCGTATCATTTTATGTCGTCATTTTTATAACGTCATGGCCCACAAAATGAAAATATTGACTTAGACGAAACGGGCCGTGGCGCAAAATGATCAGCTGCAAAGGTCCAAGTAGCCCAAGCGGCCAGTTCAAGGATACGACTCTCACTCCCAGGTGGATAAATACACAGCTATGGCAGTGACCCTTGTAAAGGCATCCTTTAGAGGAAAGACACCAGGGTTTCAACAGTGTTAGACGCTCAGAGCGTCAGTAGTCCTCGAGAAAGTCCTCAGAGGGCGAGCGGGCGGGAGGGAGCGATGGTGGACGGGTGAAACAAACACAGGACTTTTACTCGGGTGGCCGGCGTTCGTGTCCCGTGCAAAAACAGAGGTTCTGTTACTGCGCAACAGACGTACTTATATCAACCCAAAACCGTGATGTTTTTTCAAACCCCGAACCCGGTTAGATTGTTGCCTAAACCTAACCGCGCCGCATCACCAACGTTAAACAGGTGTCACCACGGTATTCCGTTGGGCTGGCATTATTCAGTGTTTATTTTCTCATTGTCGACAAATCCCATGCAAAGACCAAAACCACAACTAATCTACTCCCACCAACTTGTCTGTGCGAGTCCCACGCCCATTAGCTTCTAATGAAGACATAAATCTTTAAAAACGTACGGCACATTAATTTCCCAAAACAGCTGGAAACTGTAGTTTTGAGCTTATTAAAGAGGAGTAAACTGTGCATTTATGGTGAACTCTTCTGAGCTGCAGATTAATGCAGGTTAGTGAGCAGGATGGTGAATTTACAACTGACTCCACAGTGTTCATGGTAATGAGGGAACGTGTCACTAGAACAATATCAGGCGTTTGGCTACACAGACAATACTGTTGCTATTTTTGGTCTTTTCATTGGTTTTGTAGACAAACGTTATAAAATATTAAGTGTGTGGCTCGTACTACCAGAGAGCCCAGACGCATGGTTGAACTGCTCTGTCTGCCCCAGATATCATCAGGTGTTCTTGTAATTCATGATTGGATGTGAAAAGAAATGAAAATTGTGGACACCTGCAAGGTCGGGTTTTAATCTCAAAGATCCTCGGCAGCCAGCGGGAGGCTACTGCAGAAAAACAGTGGAATGCAAATGTTCACATTGCATTCTAAAAATAAAATCTAAACTGTGAGACCTCTGACTAATACATCTGAAGGGCTCTTAATACACTTTGCCTCAAGATATACCCCTTGTCATTTGATCCCCCCCTCAAATTACACCAGTCTTTCTGCTGCCCTTATCTCCCCACTAGGAGTGCAATGGGGGCCGCATCGTGTCAATAGCTGCTCCCTAATTATGAGCCGAGCGACCAGCAGCAGCAGCCCCACGCCCCGACAGTAGTCCTCAAAGAGATCATGAATGTACTCTCCTTGTGTGCCGAGGAGCAGAATGCACGCTCACAAAGCGATACGGTCAAACGCCAAAGGTCACGGTGATCGTGATTGGTTGTGGCGCAGAAAGGCCATGATGTATTGGAAACCACTTGCGTGAGCTTAATTTCTTTCGAGTCCCTTATGAAAATGACTGTCGCCTTTCACCTTCGGCCTTGTCTGTTCTTGTGGAGATATACTTTTGCTAATCAGTGGCTGGCAGCAGCAGCAGCAGCAGCGAGATGGAGGGGCAGAGGCGGGCATTCTGGGAGCTGGTTGACAACAGAGGGGGGACATGCAGCCAGCCACAGGTCCGCATCGCTTTAACAGTGTCTTAATGCAGAGGGGGGGGGAGTAAGCACTTAATGTGTTTGTCTAGACTGCCCAGCATTGTGCCAATGAGGTGCTGTCCGGTTCAGTTAAATGCAGCGCACAAATACAGCAACCCAATTGCGAACCAGTGACAGGAGCTCAAACGGAGGCAGAGAGGTGGGAGGGAGAGAGAGAGAGAGAGAGAGGGAGGGAGGGGAAGGGAGAGAGAGAGAGACAGAGACAGAGGGGCTGTTTACATGGCATGCCCTCATTTCTCCCAAGCTGTTTCTGGGGTTCAGAGAGGGTCGCGCTGTCCACTAGGGAGCAGCTGGTAAGAGAAGGGGTGGGGCATTAGAACATTGACAGCTTCAGATCATTTCCTTTCCTTTTTCTTGTCTTACTGTTTGGTCGAGACTGCGTGCGCCCACATGGCCTCCGTCGACACGCACAACGGACCAGGTGGGGCTGGCTTCCTTTGGATCACTTGTGACTTGGCAGATGCAGGCGAGTCCGCGCGCCATGGCGGCAACAGACAACCCGCTCACACCTCGCCCGAGTGTTCATTTCTCTCGCTAATTGTTCGAGAGGTTCGTGTGCCAAAAAAGCGTCACGCTGGATATAAAATCAAAATGCGACGACATCATTAGCTTTCATAAAGGCCGCTTGTCGGCAAGGGCGGTTTTGAATTTCGAGCAAGTGGTTTGCCTCTCGCTAAAAAAAAATTTGGCTGCCAATTAATCAGCAGCCGTATATAAACAACATCAAAACCACGGGACCATCGAATAGCCTATTAACTTTCTTTACACAAACACACACATGCGCGCACACACATTAAGTGCAACAATCCCTTCTGCTGCGAGCAGCACTATTATAGGCTGTCATACACTTAGCTGAGGAGCGGACATAATTTGAATAACAATAGGTTAGACCAATGCAATTTGTATCTGGGCGAAAAGAGAAAAAATAAAAGGGATACGCAGCGCATTAGAAAGTAGAGTGTCCAATACGGAGCGTCAGGGAGGAGGGCCGATGGTGAGTATCGGCTCAGTCCAGCAACTGTTGACGGCCGAGAGAAATGGCGACCTGTGAGCACTGAACTCATCGGTCAGGGAGAAAAACCACCTGCATCACATGTCAGGACATTGGCCAACAGCAATCTGTCCCCTTTCCTCTTCCACCACACCAAACACTGACAGGTTAAATCAGAACGGTGGCAACAGAAGAACGTCTGCAGTGGCGCTGTGGTTGCAGCGAGCGCACACACACACACACACACACACACACACACACACACACACACACACACACACACCAATCCCCCTGTGCTGGAGTAATCATGCCTGACATCAAATTCCAGTTAATGCTTACAAATGGAACACGAGTGCATGCATTAAATAATATTAACCTGAGCTGAACCTCAACTGGCGCGCACGGTAAGTTCACACTGCGCAGCACGCCGCTAAGCCCGCGCGTAGCCGGGGTGAAAGTGTGAGGAGGCCGCGAGGCCGCCCGCCACTCGCACATTGGAGGTGGATTGGCGCCCTCGCCTGTCAGCCGCCACGCTTAGAACAAGTGCAAGCGAGGTAGAAGGTTGAATGGTGAGCCGATGCTGAGTGGGCCCCTGCATGCGATTAGCATTTACTCCATAAGAATTAGCTTTTAAGCTGCATCATTATGACAAAGCTCAACACAGACACACATTATGCTTTGCTGATCTCTCATATCCTGTAAAGCTATGAGGTGACTTTCATCAACATCAACAGAAAAAAATAAAATCTCCCATTTTCAAGTATGCAAAAGACGCCTCTTTTATTGCACCAACTTCTTTCATCAAAGGAATAGTTCCACACTTTGGGAAATACACTAATTTGCTGTCTTGAAGGGAGTTAGTGGGGAACTACAGCCATTTTCAAAAACATATTTTTCCTTTGGTGCACCACAAAAATCCACAAACTAAAACTAAACCTTGTGATTTCCTCAAGTTATTAAGTATGTAAATGAACACAAAATAAGTCTCCCATTAATTTTCTATGAAGCTCCAGGCCTCCTCAGGAACTTTTAATTGAGGTGGTGTTCCCCTTTAAATGTGAAAACTGTGCTACTCACGAGTCCCTTCTGTGAATATGAAACTAAAGTCAGCGGAAGGATAGCTTAGCTTAGCATAAACTGGATACAGGAAGCCTGGCTCTGTCCAAAGGCAGGCTGTTCTCATACAACGTGCGTAGCGATACCTTCGCAAATGAATCCTTCGTCATTCGAAGATATCCCACGAAATCATGAACCAGGAAGTATACAGGCTGCAAAAAAAACCCACACAGGGTGGGAGGGCCAAACAAACAAAAAACGGTCTTTCCTACAGGAAACAAGAAATGAATGTTGCCTATTAACTTAAGTAACTTAATGACGGCACTTCTGTAGTTATTTGAACCCAACCCACGATCTTTTCCTAAACTAAGCAGTTTTGTTGCCTAAACCTTATCAATTAGTTCACAATCTTATACTTAACCAAATACTTCACCAACTTTTTAAAGATCTAACCAAGTATTTCACAATATTGTACAAAACATAACTAAGTAGTTGTGTTGTCTAAACCTAAGGAAATTGTTTTCTGTGAAGACGGAAGTTTATTTAAAAAAAGATTGTTGGCATGAAACGAGTGGAAACTGACATTCGTACGAAACCTACAAAAAACGAGGGGTTACTTTTTTTGTAAGCAAACATACAAACTGTTAAGTAAGGATACATTGCCAAAGATGACATAAACCAGCACCTCCAAAGGTCACAAATGAACGTGTTGTATCTTGCTTGTAATCTGTCGGGAAATACTAAGCCGCAATGTTATGGGAGTTTATCTGCCGGACCGTTTATCGGCAGGGAGCGCCGACTTTTTCCTGGATTATTGTCGTCACAGCGAGGTTGCCTATTCACTGCTCTTCTCCAGAGGCTAAGAGGTGCTTCCTGTTCTTCTCGATTTTTGTAATCCCCTATCAGTGAACACACCAGCTCAAGGCCCCCCCTCTTCTGTTGATATTGCGGTCTGTAATCGCCCCCCCTTCCCACCACAATGCATATCGATAGAAAAAAAACGTATGCGTATCTCAACAGGTCATCGCCATTACCACTGTAAATCCCTTCATCTCCTTAAACGCACACACACACACACACACACACGCTCCTTTAGTGTGAAAACCTCTCTGAGACCGAGAAGTCCAGGGCGTGAGGATAAAATGAACCCCGATGATGAAGCCTGCTTGTGGGCGAGCGGCGAAGACCGGCTTGTTGTCTCGTTACGTCCGCCATAAGCACGGATGTGGATAAAGGACTAATGAGGAGAGCTCAGAGACACGCTGAAAAGCAAAGAAAAAAACACACACAGAAACAAGAAAACTGCTTCTGAGCTGCAGGAGATGTGAAAGATGTCAGGAGGTGATTTTCAATTAGCGATGGCGCATCATGCACAACGTACAGTATATGTGTGTGTGTGTGTGTGTGTGTGTGTGTGTGTGTGTGTGTGTGTGTGTATTTGTCGTAATTGCCCAACGCGAGAGCCCCGAATGTGGATTGAATTTGAGTAAACAACCTTTAAAGGGATACTATTTTTTTTAATGCAATCACAATCAATTGGTTTTCCCTCTCTGCTGAAGCGCAGAAGGCTTTCTAATTTTATCTCCTCTCCCCTCCTACCATACATTCATCCCTCATTTCCTCCAAGTTACTACCTTTTGAGTGGCAATGATAACGATTGAGTAGGCAATAAACATTTTGCACACAAAAAAACCAGTCAAGCTGATATAGCGTTCCTATTTCTGTGTTTCCACTGAAGACGAGAACGGACGGACGGATTGCCATAGTCATATTAAACACTGAACGCTGTGTACAGCTACAATAACTACTTTTATAATATTATCTATTATCGGTTAGTTGTCAAAATGAATATGTAACTATTTGTTTCAGTCATTTACCAGCCACAATTGCCAACCCTCCGACTACAAACGGAACATCTTTGGGTTTTGGATTGCTGGTCAAACATCATCTTTGAGCTCTAAGGGATGTTGATGGCAAATTGTTTTCACTATTATTTTTCATTTGATAGTTAAAAAAAGACACGATTTGAGAAAATAATTGGCAGGTAAATCGTCTGTTGCTACCCTTAATCGATCCGTGAATAAAATGTGAGGCGGTCGGTGGGTGAGGTTTTTCCCAGCAACCCAAAAAACAATCCCGCACTGGAGACGTTTCATTTACAGCAAATCCTACTTTACAGCTGATTTTCAGTAACAAACTCTAAGCTGATTCAGATTGGAGCACTACTATCCTAACGTCACCTAAATGTTGAGGAATAACCGGTCTGGGCATGTTTCTTGTCCTTAAAAGAACATTCTAAATACAATTGGTGAATGCAACAACTTCCGTAAATCCCTTGAGAACGTTCTTAGATTGAGTATTTCCATCTTATGCTACTTTACTACGACATTCATTTCACAGCTCTACTTTTAAAATAAACACATGATTGAACAAGTGGTTTCCAAACGCTTTGGCTCGTGACATCGCATGCAACATCGGTGCGGTAGTCGGGGCCCCTCGACAGTTCCACCAAAAAGAGAAAGTTCCCGCCTAAATGTCTCAGCTGGATTCATTGAAGTACCTCTTTAAGGCTCAAATAGGTAAAAGCATCCCAATATATTGAATGCAGGGCCTTTACTTACAATAATATACTGGTAACTGAAGTAGAGGATCTGAATACTTCACTTGTTGTCTCCTTATCTCTTTGTCGGCCTCTTCCCTCCTTAAACCATCACCAACAACAACCACTGCTTTCCTCCCTCAAATGCAAGAAGCCATCCTCCACAATCACATCCATATGCATACATCCATGAGACTGTTCAACCGACACGTCACTGCTCTGCTGTACCTCCGATGCAGAGGCGCCACCGGAGGAGCCTCCTGTTTCCAAGAAAATCCACTTTGCTTCACACATTCATTAAATCCTGTCCAGTGTGTATGGGAATGCATCTCGGTTGCAGCTCTTCCCTTATTGGCCCGTGGCCTTAGGGCCTTTGTTATGATTGGATACTTACAAAAAGCCAGCCACCCCCTCAGTGTGTTGCTCTCGTTCTAAAGGTCTGCTCCTGCATATTAAACAGTCTGGAGCGTTGCAGCAATCAAATGCGGGAGCTCCTTCATCTACACTCCGGCCTCAGTGTAAGAATAAATAGAAAACGAGCCGCTGGTGGGGTGGCGAGAACGTACAGAACGCGGCGCGGCCGCACAGAACAGAGGAGAGGTGTGTTATTGGGGGGGTTGAAACTTGTCACTGGGAGGAAGACAGATGATGAGGCTGCATTGCTGTAAACGAGTGAGTCAGCCCTCCCTTCAGGCGGACTCAGGGCTGCTGGAGGCAGAGGGAGGGGGGAGGAATGCATGGGAACTGTCCTTGGTGCTGAAATCTGGAACGGCTGCTTTCCAACAGGCTCAAGTTCGGCTCAGTGCAGGAGAGAGGGAAAAAAAGAAGTCCAAAACAGAGGCTGTCTTTCCATACCTGACCCACATCTCAGAACTATCTGCTTCAGCTCCAGTTTCAGTGGACCGCGGCTTTCTATTGCCAGAGAAGCAACATGATGCATCCTCATTCAGCCGGGTCCAGTGTATGCCCAAAACAAAAGGCTTTGCTGTCGAAGTTCTTTCACACAGATCACCGTCACTAAGTCGGGCTATTCGGCATTCTCATCACAAAGCCGGGGGGGCTGGGGGGAGTCTCTCTACCATGTAATTCCTCCTGAGCCAAGTCAAACATATTCCCATTAAAAGTATTCTTTCATATCCCAGAACCTCAGTGCCCACCAGACAGACGGTTGTATTGGGTTGTCATGCTATTTGTGGACTAATCAACTCCGCACACACACACACACACACACACACACACACACACACACACACACACACACACACACACACACACACACACACACACACACACACACACACACACAATGGGGTCTGAATCAACAGGAACTGGATATTGCACATTGAAAGGCATTATTGTGAATTTAATAATGCTCATCCCCCTCCACCCACATTCGTTGAGGGCATTCTCTTGCATTATTCATCTTCCAGCGCTGTCATGCTTTGAGGCTGACCCCTCCGCCAGCGTGCTCCACATCACAGAGAGGCACACCTGCTAGATGGATCCTCACACTGCACGTTGCAAGCAGCTGATCTGAGGAGGAATTCGGCTGCATCATTTTTTTTTTTGAAGCACAGAAGGTGATGCTGCTATAATGGATGCTGGAAAACCACGTGACTGCTCAGGGGGGTTCAGGGAGGAAACGCCGTCACGGCGGGGGACTTGGAACTCGTTCCGTTCAGACCTCCCCTCAGAAAACCCCAGAGCAGCATTCCGTTTGTAACTCATAACAAAATGAGAGCTTCGCTTATGGAGGCTCCTTTACTTGTAAATTAAAAAAGAAAACGGGCCAACTGGCAGCCAGGCAGAGACATAAACACGATTATGCAACAGGTCTAGGACTTGCAGAAGCCCCCCTATAGGCTACAAGGGTCCTTGTTGCAATACACAGCATTTTTGATGAGGCCAAACAGTGAGGGGGGGAGAGATGATGTCACGAGTCCGTAAATAAAGGTCCTTTTTCTCGGGCACTGCAGAGACAGGCGGGTGTGGTGACTGCATTAGTAGGCGCGCAAAGCGGCTCCGCATGAGACCGTGGACGTTCCCTGTGACGGCTGTCCACCGTCGCCACGACTACACCTCCTGTACTTGTCGGGACGTGTCTCGAAGTTCAAATCATTCATCTGCTGCCAGGGAATTTGACACTATTTTTTTTTTTTTTTTTTTTTAATCGTATTCATTTTTTTGTGTCTTTGTTGCCGATGCCGCTTTCATTCCGAAAACCGGTGCCCACTGACGGCGCGCGGTAGCCAAAAAAAAAGCCCGTATACATGCACAATGACAATCTGACAACAGCTTAGTATTCTCCACAGACCCCCAGCCAACACACACACACACACACACACACACACACACACACACACACACACACACACACACACACACACACACACACACACACACACACACACACACACACACACACACACACGCGCGCAGCACCCCGTGCCGCTTCTCCACGCCGCTTTACCTCCGTGCACTCTTTCTCATTCCTATGCGGCTTTTTCTTTCCCCCCTTCCTCTCTCCTCCGAAGCCCAGCTTATTTCCACACACAGACAACAACGGAATCGAACAGCGGCTTCATCAAATATGCAGGTATAAAAAAAAAATAGAAAAGGCAACTCGGAAAGCAGCGACATCTCAAGCACAACACTTTTTTCTTATTATTTTTGGGGTTTAAATTCATGCTCTAGTGAGAACTGACCTCCCAGTCTAACGAATCCCACTCTTCGGTAAACATCCGGAGGATTTCTTTTCATCCACAAAAAGAGCGGACCAGGCGCAGCGGCTCACGGAGCGACTGGGCGATGCGATGCCATTGCGCTTTTGGTGTATTATCCTCATGAAATCAATGTGAGCGGCGGGACGTCGTCAGGAGAGAAGGCATCTCGGCCCGGCGTCGAGACACAAGACGAGCGACGCTATGCTTTGCAGTCCAACATGTTTTTGTTTGTTGTTTTTTTGTGTGGCTTTTTTTTTTGGCGATGGTTGCGACCAATTAGCACAGCACTTGCGCTCGGAGGCGAATAGCTCCTGACAAGGCGCTCCTTCTCTCGCGCCTCGTTGCTATTTCAGCTGCTGCTGTGCTGCTTTTTTTGAAGAAGAAGAAAAAAAAAAAAAAAGAAAAAAAAAAAAAAAAGGTGGCAGACTCTACAACACACGCAACTTCTCATTTCCAGGATATAGAGGGGTGGGAGGCGGGGAGGGAGAATTTAGCGTAGCGCATTACTCCAAAGCCAATAAATCCCCGTAGCGCATTTGACAAATCCTTCCCCTCTGCTGAGGAGCAACAATAAAGGAAGCCTTTAAAGGTCCCCTGCACGAAGTGCCTCTTAAAACATGTGACTCCATCTATTCCGTGGTGGTTGTGGTGGTGGTGGTGAGAAGAAGAAGAAAAGATTCATTTGATCCATAAAAAGGCCCTAAGCAGTGGGAGACACTTTATGTGGGTGGGGGTGGTGGTGGGAGGTGGCATGGTGGTGCTACAAATGAATGACACCGTGTACCACACGGTAGACTACTCACCATTAGCACGGCAAAGTTATTGTGGTGGGTGCAATGAATGGTGGTCGTGTTGCCCCCGGAGCCCGTTATGTGGCAGCCCTCTGCCCTCCAGCCGCCGTGTCCATCCAGCAGGTCAAAATCCCAGTAGGCGGCGGTGGGGTCTACTCCCAGTGCGAAGTGCCTGAGAGCGATGGTAACGGAGTGCACGGCGCTCCCGAGGCTGCACCCATCTGCAGAGGGGGGGGGTGCGGGGGAGAAACGGCAAGACATTCAATTAAGGAACCCGAGTGGAAAGTCTGTAAGTGCTATGTGGCCATAAGAGGAGCGTGGACACGGGCGCGCGCTTCGTGTAGACAGCGCGCGAGTGTCAGACGGACTGTTGCGTTAAAGTGTTGCACGTGAACTTAAATCTCAAAATAGAATGTATGTTGTTGTTATTTATTCCCCCTCCCGCCATGAATGAGCGCATCCGTGAAGTGGAGCGTGACGCGGAACGCTCGTGCGCCGATATGAAATAACAGAAAGTCATTGATTTATGTTGGCAACAACGTGCATGCTCCGAGATTTGGCCGCGAAGCTCGCGTGTCAACATGTTGCGCAGAGCAAACTGGTGTGTGCATGTGCGAGTGTGTGTGTGTGTGTGTGTGTGTGTGTGTGTGTGTGTGTGTGTGTGTGTGTGTGTGTGTGTGTGTGTGCGCGCGTGTGTGTGCGTGTAAGCGTGTCGGCGATACAGTGCGGCGTTGACATCACGGGCATGATGGTCAACATGCGTTTACTCTTACCTAATTTGGTGAATGCAACTGGTGTCGAAACGCTCCTACGCTTCCCATCGTCGGCGAGATTTGACGAATTCCCCGTGCAAGGGAAGAGTTTCCCATTGCGAAACACGATGAACTGCAGCCTGCAAGTGGAGTTATCAACAGATTGCAACGCAGAGGAGGAGATAGGCGTACCAGCCAGCGGTAAATGGATTGAGGCGACTGCCACTGAGTTCTGCGGATGGAACACACAAAAAAAAAAAAAAAAAAAGAAGAGAGCGAGAGAGAGAAAGAGAGAGAGAGAGAGGGGAAAATAAAAATTAAATAATGTCTCCGAGATGCGCAGGGAGAGAATAAAAACACAAACTCCCGTAGAAAAAAAAAGACTGACTATTGCTTCCCCTCTCCAGGAGCGGAGGCGACCATGGACCACAAGTGACCAAGGGAATGAGAATCACGTTTGAAGCGCTCTAGTGCGCCTATTTGGTCAGGCTCCCTGCCGCAGAGGTGGAAATGGTTCTTACCATTTCAGCTTGAGGGCACATCAACACTGCAGCTTGATTTAAAGAGACAACCGGTCTGACTTTATCTTCTTTTCTCTGACTATAAACACCAAAGAACGCCCGAAAAAAGAAGAAGAAATAAATGAAAGTAACATCCCTGGCAAAAAATAAATAATTGGTGGGGGGGGGGGGGGGGGGGGTTCTAGGAGAAATACATGGCTTGGGTATTTCAACGTGCACAAGTCAATCCAAACTGATCTTGTGAACTTGCTTTTTACAACTGCAAGAAAAACCCCGTCCAAGAATCACATTGCAGCACAACCAAATATTCCAATTCAAGATCCACAACCTGTAGCTGATCATTTTTGCATATTGAACAAATGGCATAGACAATCTGTTCTACAATCGGGGAGCAGCCCTTTGGAGCTGCACAATAACAGCTGCAGGAACTTTGCCACATGCTTTAGTGCAGTGACGCCCCTGGTGGACAGAAACGTTGTTCAAGGGTGACTGGCTGCACATAGGACGGGACAGGCAGCACTTAACCCTGCCTGGAAGATCAAGTTTAATAATAAAAAAAGCTTCCAAAGTGCCACTGTCAGCATGTGCGACCGACCTGCACATGTGGCCACGCACTCCACTGCATTCCATCGGGTGAGGTAACAGCAATATTTCATTTACGTAAACATAGAGAATTGGAACTACTGTGTGCTTGCCATGGCAAATATACATTCAAAGGCTTACGCACGTGATCTCAGTCGTAATTTTATCAGAAAAGTGCTTACCTTCTGGTCAGTGACCTTCATAGAGGTAAAACACAGACTGAACAGTTTCAATGTAATCATCAAGAAAGAAGATAAGAAGATATCATTCACAACGAAGTCCAGAAACAAAACAGCTGGCATTGTTTATTTCTAAAAACTACGAGATACAATGGCAATGTTTCTGAACCCAAAATGTGTTTCATAACTACATTTCATATCAGCCTCATATCATGGTTGTGTTAAAATAATAGCGCAACATCGTAACTTAAACAAATGGTAAATGGACCTGTACATGTATAGCGCTTTCCTAGTCTTCCAACCACTCAAAGCGCTTTAACACTACATTAAATCATTCATCCATTCATACACTGATGACAGGAGCTACCATGCAGGGTGCCACCTGCTCATCGGGACTAACTCACATTCATACAACATACATACACCGTAGGCACAGCTACGGGAGAAATTTGGGGTGAGATGTCTTGCCCAAGGACACAACAACATGGAATAGCAGAGCCGGGGATCGAACTGCCGATCCTCTGATTGAAGGACGACCCTTCTCTACCACTTAGTCACAGTCATACAGCGTAACTTAACAACGTAACTTAAAGACCTAACCTAACGACAAGCAACGTAGCTAACAACGTAGCTAACAACGTAGCTAACAACGTAGCTAACAACGTAGCGAAACTGAGTAGCGAAACAACGTAGCGAAACAACGTAGCGAAACAATATAATGTAGCAATGTAATGCAACAATGTAACAAAACAAGATAAAGTAGCACAGTAACGCAGTAAAGTAATGTAACAATGTAACGACTCAACGACCAGGCATAACAAAAGCGTGGAACGAATGTAACTAAACAACGTAACATTGTTATGTTACGTTGTTATGTTACGTGGTAATGAAGCAAATATAATGTATATATACATATATACTTTATTCATCCCCACGGGGAAATGTGTTTGTCATAGTAGCAGCCCACAGACACAAAAACAATAGGAACAGGTCCTTCGCTCTGACTACATCAGTGCTCGGGCCCTAACAATAACAAAGATGAAAGATATATACAGCAAAACTTAATATGTACAGCAGAGAGTATTAATTTAGGAAATTCAATTTAAACAATAGAGAAAGTGCAAAAATGCAAAGTATGTGTAGTGTAGTGTATATGAAGTGTGTAAAGTTACAAACATAATTACATACAGTAAGTAGCCTAAATAAATAACCAAAATAAATAACCCAAAGCAGACTCTCTTATGAAATGTGACAACATCACTCAACAACAGCAAAGTCTACTTTTGGTTTCACAAGGGACACGAACAGCAGCCTCCTGGGTGAAAGTCCAGTGTTTGGTCTCTCTTGCTTGTTATACACACTATTATACCACGTAACTTTTAATAGCAGTCGCTCAACATATGACGTCTACATGCAACATATCCGTGGTTTGCAGAAATGTCCAATGCCAGCGTTTCCCCCCCCAACTGGGCTGTAATTCAACAGCTGAAGTTATTAAGACATTTCTACACCGTGTACAGATTTCGAGGGAAGAAGCATTGACACTGTTCATCCAGTAAGTGGAGAATGATGCTAATGACGGGGGAAGGCTGCTGATGTGTCCATGGTAGAGATAATGATTGTGTTACGCAGTAGCTTTCCAAATCAGGTTTGTTTTGCTTTCAATCACGTCAGCCTGCAGTGTGAGGGGATCAGCGCTTTGGGCCTCAAGGGGAGGGAAGCTTCCTGACCAAGAGGAATGTGGATGCCCATAAAGTGCCGTCACAGTTAATGGGGAGCTGCTTGGGCAGACGCTCAGCCCAATCAAAGTGGAGCAGAAATATAGACGAATTTCCTAATCAAGTAAACAAGCGCTCCTGTGTGCATTCTTATGTTTCTTAAGCTGGTGTTTGTTGAATGTGGTGAGATCGGCAATGACCTGCTTCGTGCCCCCCACACCCTCAGATACGAGACTCTGGGTCGTTCTGATCCAGGAAAATAATTCTGTACCGGTGACAAAGAGCAACGGCGTGCTTAAGCCCAATTCCTTTACATTACACCCACCGTGTGTTGGGAGCCCGTGGTGATTTTACAGCATTGGGTTGGTTCGCTATTACTTTCTGCATTGACTGGCTCTTGAAAGGCTATTGATTTCCTCCCTGCACTGCGTGTGTGTGTGTGTGTGTGTGTGTGTGTGTGTGTGTGTGGGGAGAGGCAGAAAGACTTGAGAGAATCCTTCCCTTGAAATTTATATTGCATCAGTTCCTTTCTCCAAACAGCTCGAGTTCGGCAGTCTATTTTCGGAGACGTCGTGGGATACAGACATCCAAGAGATGTGGGGGGATTTGAGCCCCGGTGACCATCGCAAGACGGGGGAGTCAAATGCGGGGCCAGCGAGGGGGTCCCTTCTCATACGGTGAACACAGATGCTGGGTGACCTCCCCGGTGGCGGGGTGTTTTTGAGGTGTAACAACTCACATGAAAGAAACCTTATCTGGTACACTTGTCTCCTCATCTCCTTCTACGTCTTTTATCCTGTTTCATGTGGCGTATCAAAGGGATTTACGGCCCTGAGGGTGAGCTATAAGCCAAGGTCCCGTTTGCCGGCGACAATCTATGTTCCTCCTGAGCAACCTAAACAGCTACATTTCCTCAACCCCTGCCGCCGCCGGGGACCTGGCACTTCAGAGTTGATTTAGCTGGTTGTACCTCAGCCTCTACGCCCCTCTCTTCCAACAGGGCAACATGCTGTAGCCTTAGTAACCACAATCACGCGCTCCCCTCCGTCTCTCGGTCAGGCCTCGGGATCATCCTCCTCCCTCGCCCTCTTTTTTTCCTTTTCTTCCCTCCACTTCTTCCTTTCCTCACAAAGGGCATTCAGGTGAATGTCAGCTCCTATTTCCTCAGCTGTTTCCTCTCCTCCACGTCCCACCCACCCCCACCTGCTCCTTGATGCACGGCCCTGTTCGATAGAACCACAGAGCTGCACAAAAAATAACAGCCTGCAGGGCAAAACACAACAGCGCTGTTTGACCCGGGGCAGCCACCAAATCACAGCATAAACATCACGCTTAAACATGGCTCCTTGACTTCAGAGAGGGGGGATTACTGTCGGTGTGTGTTGAAGACAAAGAGGGGGAAATTAAGAGCCAGCGAGTGTGTCTTTATTGCGTAATCCAAAATTAGAAAAAGCTACAGCTCTGTGCCTTTGTAGATATATCTGTGGGGGAGATAAATGTATTTATTTGCGCAGGCGGCGACTTGAAAATGAACTATAAATGAAATGAGTTTGGCTCAAAGGGCGGCCCGCTGAGCTCGGCCCTCGCCGAGAGGAACTGCTGACGAGCGCGATGGGAGATTTGCATAATTTTTTCCCTTGTAATCATTGGCAGTCCTGTCAGAGCGGACGTGACTTAAAGACACGATGACCATGACAAATAGGTCGACATCGGCAAACTTCGGGGGGGGTCATTCCGATCCAGAACAGTTCCCAGAGTCTGGCAATGAATCACCGTTTGGTGGGGCCCCCGGGGGCCTCTGCTGGAGCCGCTTTCTACAGGTCCGCGTTTGCGTCGGCCCGGCCGTTCAAAACACAAACAAAGGAAACATAATTCCCCGAAAAAAGTGATTGCCATGGCTGCAGCTCGGTAAGGCCGTTTCTCTTGAGCATTGTTATGCTGTCGTGCTGCTAGCATTGCTTATCAATAGAAATTAAACACGGCCCTATACGGTTGTCATGCCAACAAGAGTTCGTTTTCCCTCCAGACGGGTGGTGTCGAGTTGATGTTGGGGAGGAGGGAGTGTGGGGGGGGGGGGCATTTGAGCGGATTGGAAGCAGGAAATCAGGCTCTTTGGAGAGGCAGAGATGAGCTTCGGCTGCCTGCTCGACTCTCCTCAGCTCTGTCTCAAGCTGCCACATCACAGGGCAGCGTCCGAACAGAAACCTACACAGAGGCTGCAACAGATGGACAATGCTGTCTGATTAATACGGCACAAACGGATGGATGTCATTTATTGTGTGTAAAAAGCACAACTGCTATATTAGCTGCGTGGCGATTGATAATGAGCCAACTCTTTGAGACAACACAGATCTTAGAGAGGAAATTCACAACATTCATTAACGCAACTACACAGATCCTCCATTGTCAGCTGCCCCCATATCCACAAATGTTTGTCTCATCAGCCTGCAGATGCCACGTCAGTGTAGCCTACGAGTCCATTATTAGTGGCGGCAGAGACGACTGTGACTCAGCGTACAGAATGTCTCCTGAAAGCACATATTTTCAAGCAGCACTGTAATGATAAGAAACTATTTGGGCACACACACAAAACAAACAGAAAAACAAACATTATTTTGTTCCTCTGAGTCATCTTCCATTTGTCCTTAAACGGCCAGTTCAACTAAATAGTACGCAAAATGACATACTCTAACAACATTTTAAAATCTGCTGTGGAATATATTGCATGACAATTACAGAACAGTTCATGTCAGGGAGAGATCGTGGTGATGGCAAACTAAATTATGGTTCGGTTTGGGCAGCTAGAGGCACTTGATTATGGTTAATTAAAGGCATGCTGTTAATAAAGAGCGCACACTGGCCTGCAGCATTAAAGTATTATATAAAGGTCAATCTACTTCGTGCAGTGGCACTCGGCTTTGGCGTAGAATGTAAACTGTACCAGATTGTCCGATTTAAGTCACATTGACCTCCACTGTGTTAGCTTGGTTCTGATTTGATGGGCACACGGTCGTGTTTTTTCAGCGATTGAAATAGGTCTGTTTTTTGGGATCATTGATGGTCGATTCCTAGTTGGGAAATAATTAAGCCAATCAGAGGTTTGTGGGCCGGATTAAGAATAGGGATATAATCTTCTTGTACCAGAGCCAGACAGTAGCTTCAGCCATGACAGAGACAGAGAAAACGGTGTGTGTGTAACGGCAGAGGGTTTAATGGTTGAAAAGCCGAGCAAAGTTAAACCTCTGGTGCACTGGGCCCCTTTCAGTCCTGCTTTACCTTGTCGCCTCCCACAAGTCAACACTCGACAGGTGGTCTGTTCCACACAGGTGTAGGTTGTTTGTGATGAGAGACGGAGACGTAAGGTGGGAGCCAGGCCGCCTTCTGGGAAAAAATAACCACATTTAGCTCCTTTTTATGGCGATACCATGACTGGTAACTGGAGACATTAAGGAAACTATAAACCATAAAGATTAATCAGCAAACCAAGCTGAGGTCCGATCATTTTTTCTCTCCAACGTACCATTCGGTGGGTTTGGTTCCTTTTTAAAAGGTTTTTTTTTGCGACAATTGCTTTGTCCCAGTTTATATTTTTGCATTTCGAAGGGACAACATTAAACCTTTTTTTTTTGTGGTTGGATAACTGTCACATTAAGGTAGACCATTTATGAGTTGGACAAATCGTGAACTGAAGTTGACGAGATCAATGAAGCATCAAGTCAAATGACAGAAATTTAAATCTTTCATTTAAATCTTTTAATTGTGATTGAAATTAATTTAAAGCTGGATTGAAGGGAGGAGTTAACAGTAGTCCTAGGTTTTATTTTAAAGTTTCAGCTATGGGTAAACTGTAACCCCATGAATCGACCTTCATTCTTATTGGGATATTGGGTGGTTGATATTCCTGATGGAGGTTTCTAAAACCTGGAGAAATAAAACCCAAACTACATGGCACCACTTGGACTATTTGAGCAAATATGTTGTTTTGTAATTTGGATTTAATATAATTCCATCATTATTGTCTTCGTTGGGGGAATTTGACTCCATCGTTGACCCTCAATTTACATTTCAGTGAAATTCCACATGAGCTGACACACTGACTTAAAAAGGATTGTGTCTCGAGGACAACGGGTTTACTCTCGGTTTTAGCTTTGGAAGCGCTGGTTTAGGAAATATAAGCACTTCAGAATATTCCAAAAAGGTTGGGGGGTTGGGGGGGGGGGTTCTGCAGATCACTGTGTTGTGAGGAATCAACAGTGAAAACATGACACCAGTGTCTCCCTTCTCTCAGCGTTAATGAGCAGACAGAGTGAAGGTTTGGACGTGCTATTAAGTGAGTAACATTCTCATTCATGTCCATTGGAGGCGAAGGAACGGCCCTCCAGCAAGCGCCTGCAGAGAGAGCCGATGACAAACCCACGAGCCTGCTCTCTATTCATGTATTCATTCGCTTCCTCAACCATTCATTGCCTGCTTATTCACTAACATGCTCACGTTGAATACTGCTGAAGCAGCGATACTGTAATTGGCCCGATTGTGAATAAGGCTGAATTGGCCTGAATGGAATCCCCCACTCCCCCCAAAAAATGAGTCAGCGTCTGTACCACAACATTATACCTTTTTACCTTAGGCTGAGAGAGGATTTCACACACACACACACACACACACACACACACACACACACACACACACACACACACACACACACACACACACACACACACACACAGTTGCATGGTCCTTTTGGAGTTGGTCCAGGTTGTGTTTTTACTATCAAAACGTTTTCTCTCTCGCTCGCTCGGTTCTGAAGTTTGATTTAGCCGCAGGCCACAGAGACAGGATTAATGGACGGTCATTTGGTGCAGCAATAACAGTTGGCCGTCACACAAAGTGGGTGTGCGAGCACGGCCCCGAGAGGTGAAACGCAGTCGTAACTTCGGATCGGGCCGCCGGGGACAAACAATATGAGCTCCCCTTGATTCAGAACATCTGAGAGCTCTGGTTTCTTTCGGTTGCTTGAGAATCGGCCTTCGGGGGGCGCGATGTATTGCAACAGGCTTAGGCCTATGTTACTGATGCAAGTAACATTAGAACACTTTCTTAGTCCAACACCCGGACCAGGCGCCAGGAGGAAGTGACTGATGGGGCTGTTAAAGATTGCGAGGGGGCAAAAATAAAAATAAAAAATACATTTACTAATCAGAGCACTCAGATCAGTACGTCGCTGTCACAGAGCATTCCCTCTTTACTATCAAGAAAAGCAAGCAGTGTTTGGTCTGTCCGTCTATTGGTACTACGGACAGCGCCGAGAATGTTTGCATTGCGGCAAATCCCCTACGGTCGGTGTTATTTCAGACTCAACGCGTACTGCGCTGTTAGAAAATGTCACAAACTCGTCCGTCCCTCGCACTGCTGTCGTGTCTGTAGATTTAACCAGAGAGTGTGCATTCCACTCGAACAACATGATTAAAGTAGATCTCCATTTGAAGAGAGAGAGAAGGGGGGGGGCGTAGAACAATTGCCGCCTCTTTGGGCCTTTTTCAGATTGTAATTTGAGATTCGTCTCCGAGGTGAATTGAATGTGAACTGGTGTGTGTGTGTGTGTGTTTGTGTGTGTGTGTGTGTGTGTGTGTGTGTGTGTGTGTGTGTGTGTGTGTGTGTGCGTTTCACAGATTGAATCATTCAATTACTTTTCGGTGGCTGTTTAACGCGCGTGTGCCGTTTATGACGATCTCTCATTTTTTGGCAAGCCGGGGCCGAGTATGATCCCATAAACGTATGCCATCAGAGTGTTTGCAGTTGGAGGTGAACTCGATAAATTAGCTGGAATGAAATAATTATGTCACAGCAACACAAACAAACAGATGTGATCTTTGTATCGCGTGTCCTCTCCATGATGTATGGTGTGCATAAGCTGAGGTATGTTGGTCTCATGTGACTCAGCGGCAGGCAGGTGTAGTAAGAGCTGTCTCAATCCGAGTGACTTAACACTTTCCCTCCACGGTGGCAGAGCAGGGCGCTTCACGTGTCAAGTGTTTACATCAACATGGGGAGCCGGCCGCAGACCCACACTCGGGAACACGAGCCAGCTTAATAATGCAATACATAGAGAGCCAAGGAGGAAGAGCGCAGCTTTGGAGATGAATCGCCTCCTTGATGCAACGAGCTGGCTCCTTCCAGCCGAACCGCGCAGCGGGGAGCCGGTGAACCAGTTAAGATGAACACCAACGCCATCGCAACCGTCCCGTCAGCCAGGACAAACGCAACCATGTGAAATTCGCCTGCGCTGCGACGCAGCGCTGTGTGTGAAGCCGAAGGCTGCACTGAGAGCATTACATGGACAAATCATCACAAAAAGCCTTCGCGTCATGCTTAAAAAAATGAATAATGGTGTTAATTTACAATTACAGAGCCATTTGGATACCCAGCACAGCAATGTCAAATACCGTACTTTTCGGGTTACAAGCCGCTACTACCTTCGGTCAGTGTCCCCGACAGCTCCCCGCTGTAGCCAGCTGGGGCTCCTGCTAGCGCTCCATCACTTCCCCGCTAACTTCCGCTAGCTCCCTGAAAACCACCGAAGGTAGCGGGACCAGGCTCGACACCCGACTTGGGCAGAGGGGACGCGGGCAGTAGCAGCAGCAGCGGGCGGTAGCAGCAGAAGCCCTAGCTAGCAGCGCTATCTAGCAGCGGCTATATTTTACCCGATATAATATACCAGATAAAAAGTACAACAATACATGAAAAACTGAAACACTCTTCTTTATTTTCCCCTATACAACGTCTCATAAAATGAAAAAAGGTATCATGGGGGGGACCCTACCACTATATATATCTATACCACAATGGCGTGGGTAAAAATCACCTGACATTAGTGTTCTAGTTAAGCTACCATTAGCATTGTCTGGAGATGCGGTGGTCTCATTTTGGATTTAACTTTCTAGCCTTGGAAAATGCCTGTGGGCAAATCCAGCGGATCTGGGGAGGAAATGAAAGCAGAGAAAAAGAGGAGAAGGAGAGTGTTGTATGTATGGCCTCCTTTTACCATATTAATCCCTTCCTGCTAATCCTGCAGCTGCACCAAATAAAACCGTAATAGCTTTGGTGGTTATCTTTATCTCACAGGGCTGATGATGAAGTCACTGGCAAAAAAAATGCCAATCTCATTCCCGGGCCAGTGGCATTTTAATTACACTTGCTAAATTATGTTTTTGCCTGCATGCCTGATGTTATTGCAACTCGTCAGTGAAGGTACAGTTATGATAGCTTTGAGCTCGGGACATGTGAAGACTTTCAGAGCACACCCATGAAAGACGGAGGCGTAGCAGAAATGTCGTAGTTAAAGGTTGCACATGGATGTGTGTAACTGTAAATGTGATGCAGAGCAAGCCGGATACAAAAGTGAGAATGTGTATTCACCAAACTTCCGCCCACTGTGCTTTATTAAAATTCTAGCCTCCGCAGTCAACAGAGGTCTTGTTTCTTCACACAATCACAGCTGGACACATATTTATTTACCCATCTACTGCTAAGAGTATAAGTAATTAAAAAAATGTGAGGCTCTGAAATGTTAAAAAGTAAAATTTTGATTTGAAATATGTTCCAAACACTGATAAGTTATCTTTCATATAGCTAAAGACACTAACTTATGTTTTTCACTCACTAAACCTCTTTTAAATTCCAAGTGGTTGATGTTTAATGTCGACGAAAGTTTAGTTCAAGTTCACATGGACATTTTGATGCTTAAACTATCGAGGTCTTAATGGGGCCACTCAGTTCTCATAGTGTCCCAGACCCAAGTTGGGTGGGTCCAAATTGTATTCATTGTAATTGGGACCATGTTAGACCTCATTCTATTGCTGTGGTTCTTGGTTGTTAATAGGCATCCTGCCTCCGCCTTGGACTTGAGTCACATGACTTGCAGACTTGCATCATGAATGTAATGACTTGACTTGAGGCTTAGGGAGGTTACGTTGGAGGAACCAGCGTATGACCCAACCAAAAAACCCAGACCAGTTGTTGCCACCTCTTTTCCAATGACAGTAGCCAGCAGCACTCGCTCCAAAAGTGTTTCACAGTGACCTTAACCTTTGACCCCTAAACAGAACCCATAACCTTACAACACAATGGCTTTGTCCCCCCTGCATCGTGCTGCAGACAGTATTGGTGGCCCCGTACTACTTGGGCCTGTTTGGCCCAAATCAAATCATTTTTGGGTCTTAGACCAGGGCCCTATTTTTCGTACCTGGCTAAACAAAGTCAGGCAAATGTCCTAATCTCCAGTTTAAATTAGCGAGATGATTGACATCAGGCTATCTGGGTTTCTTCACGGCTGATCCGCGCTGAAACGGTCTCGTTAATTCTAGCCAGACGTCAATCCTCTGGATAAATGCGCGTGTCCGTTCCTCTCCAGAAGGGATAATAATCGAGCACTGACACCACGATCTTCTAACAGTACAATGCCAAATAAACTCAGAGGAACCTCTTTTTATTTCTCCGATGAGAAGCAGGAGATGATCATGAAGACATATGAGGAAGTTAAATGTCAGTGTTGGGAAAATGTATCCGCAAATTTTAAGTGCTTCATCACCCAGATCAATCAGATTATATTTACGAATAAATATATACTTATGAGGATATATGTACTGTATGCGCGTATGAATCATGTACTATATGTATATACATGTATGTGTATATTTCTATATAACTAGGAGTTTGAATATGTGTATGGGCGGATCAGTATGTATGTATTATTCATAATCAGAAATGCAATCAATTGAAGCAGTGAAAAGAAATTGTGTGTGATTCTCTGTATTCTTATCATGAGTCCACCTTAATCACGTTCTACAATAATGATATGTATGGTGTACTAATAACACTGTCATATAATTATGAGAGCTTTCAACACATCCTTAAGTTTCTTAAGCGCTAAATAAACTTAAGAACAGCGCGGCATGCAGCGGGTGAGAGTCTCTGTCTGTGAGACGGGCGATCGCCTGTGCCTGTGCTGCGCCAGTGTCCGCGGCTCGAGAAGCTCTCGTAAATAAATGATTCATTGAAGGCAGAATCTATTGCGCCGCGTACAGGAAGTCATGATGATGTAAAGGACGGATCTTGGCGATCTCAAAGAACTCTCTCCCAATAAAACTAATATAACTAATATCGCTCCTTCATCAATGAGGAAGTGAGCTGCCTTTTTTGTCCGGTGGGAGTGGCCAGCTTATCCAGTGAATTTCAGTTAGCCTGCCCGGGAGCAGGTTTACATTTTTGGCTGTGTTGCTATGGTGATTTATCTAAGCTTGCTTCGAGAAACTGAATAAGCCTGACCTACGTCATCTTATCCTGACAATTAGCCCGCTAACTCAGTAAGCCAGGTACGAAAAATAGGGCCCTGGTGTGACTGCCCTCAGTTCCTTGTTTGGAGGAGCAGCGGGAATGGCTTTAGTCCTCAGAGTCCACACAGTATGCGTTCAGACACAGTGTCCCCTGTATTTCAGCAGCACCCAGAGCGCCCAACACGCTGTGGTTAAATGGCAGAAAACAGACTTGAAGGGTAAAAATATGCCATGTGGCCTCTGCAGACAGCTGTGTGGATTTCAAAAGAAGCCTATCTGTTCTGACAGATGAATGAGACGCCTTCTATGTTGACAAGTCTTAACATGAAGGGCTTTTGTCCTCTATGAAGGCGCAAGCTACAAACTTTTCAGAGTCACCTTTGAAGGAGTCGCTCGATATGTCAGGAGATAATCCGATAAGATTTCTTGCTTTGAGTTTCAATCAGGAGCCTCTGATGACGGCAATCCCCCAGGAAGTCCTATAAAACCACAAATTGTGTTTTTACACTTTAACTCAAAAACATAGAGACAAACTAGTACTGCACCATCTGTGGTTGAACACTCATAGTGTAGTCCCGCCTCCCACATTTTCACTGGCCAGGCGCTGCACATGTGGTTGCTCAAGTACGTTACTGGCAGCTGGTGGCCAGCATAGTTTCGCTTCGCGAAGAAACGGAGCTAACAGCTAATGTTGACAGAGGTTGCATTGAGTCACGGCAAAGGGAAAGTTTTTGGCGAGTTTTTGGCGAGGACCTTGAATAAATAGAGGTATTTGAAGGAGATGTCTTCACAGCATTGACATAATAGATATTAGCATCTTATAAGCATCTTATAATATTCGACTCATACTACTAATGCCAATACGTTTATTAATTAAAGCAAATATTTGAATACATATATAATAATTTATCTATTAATCATTTGAATTGTGTCTGATTATGCAAATAATCACTAAATACATCAAAAGGAACGGGATTTTTGACAGTTGAAAAAAATTTGTGCGGAGCCTTGTTTATCAGCTGCTATAAGAAAACAAAACAACAATGTAGCCATGTATCGGCTGTCATAGCTCATGAACGATCTGCAGTCTGCGGCAAAAAACAAGATCAGAGCATCTCTACTCCGGGATTAAGCATATTTCACAAAATGTCTCACGGTTCCTTTGAAGCCTACCTGTGTTGAGAAAAAAGAAAGATTTTCAGTTGACTTTTCTCCTCATTTAAATGTAATTCTCTCTTTTTGCATAGGAGAGAAGAACATCCAAATGCCGACGCGAGCGCGCTAGCTTGTCACAATTGAAAGTTACACATTTGATAGTGTATCGAGCATGCGTTTGTGTAACGCAGGCACTTTTGATGTGTTTGTCCACAGTTGCTGTTTGGCATTCTGTACCCGTTCTCGCAGTCTTGGTCATGCTGAGGAATCCAAGACACTTCAACGTGAGCAAGGGTAGAATGGAGGATTTATTGAAGCACTCTTGTGCATCAAACGCACATCCCTTTAATCGATCTGTTGAAGCATTACCATAGTCAGCTCACTCTGACGGTTCTGCTTTCCCCCATCCCCCTCCATGTTTGGATCAATAAAGGTCCCATCCATAGTCAAACCCCCCCGCTGCAGTGGGGACCAGAGCCAATTGACTCATATATGTAGTGAAAAGAGGAGAAGAAGGCTTGTATCTCTCAATCAGAATCACCCTTCTACGGATCAGTCAGGCAGCAATTTCTCCAGCGTCATGATGGTGATGGTCATGATTGGAATGGCAATTCTCTTAATAAGATGAAAAAAAGATGATGATCTGAGCTTACTGAGCAAATGAAATCCCCTGGGATCTGCACTCGATACGTCAGCCATTTCATCTGTTAAACAGGGGTAATACATTTGTGTCAATTAACCGCCTGTTTAGCACAATGGCAGTAAAATGCTGCTCTGAGCCATGTGGTAATAGAGGTGGTCGGAACTAGTGACATGCTCATATATTACAATAACAGACTCAATTCTAAATGCGTGGACATGCGCTGTGTTGGCAGCAGTTCAAAGTCTTCCCATACCTAAAGTGATGATAAAAATACTCAATAGGAGATGAAAATGTTTACAGATTCACATCCGAACATCATTCTCTTTAGCTAATCATTCCTTTTTCAACTAACGTCTAACGAGAGTGGCCAACTTTCTTGCCGGAGTTCGGGCTGCATGGGGGATTAGTTTGAAGCTTATTGTTAATAACTCCCAGAGTTGCATAGTAGTATCCACGGCACAGTGTCCTCAGTTAAAAAAATCAATGTCCATGGGAAAAAAGAAAGAATTCACAACATGTTTTTAATCGAAGGAAATATTCAACTGTAATCCAGATTTGTTCGTTTATAGCCTTTCAAAGACATTTTCACTGTGGTCAAAAACTGTTTATTCTTCCATTTGCACCTGTATTAATGGGGCAATTATCAGCAATCAACAGCACCATAAATGACATACACTCACCTAAAGGATTATTAGGAACACCATACTAATACTGTGTTTGACCCCCTTTCGCCTTCAGAACTGCCTTAATTCTACGTGGCATTGATTCAACAAGGTGCTGAAAGCATTCTTTAGAAATGTTGGCCCATATTGATAGGATAGCATCTTGCAGTTGATGGAGATTTGTGGGATGCACATCCAGGGCACGAAGCTCCCGTTCCACCACATCCCAAAGATGCTCTATTGGGTTGAGATCTGGTGACTGTGGGGGCCATTTTAGTACAGTGAACTCATTGTCATGTTCAAGAAACCAATTTGAAATGATTCGAGCTTTGTGACATGGTGCATTATCCTGCTGGAAGTAGCCATCAGAGGATGGGTACATGGTGGCCATAAAGGGATGGACATGGTCAGAAACAATGCTCAGGTAGGCCGTGGCATTTAAACCATGCCCAATTGGCACTAAGTGGCCTAAAGTGTGCCAAGAAAACATCCCCCACACCATTACACCACCACCACCAGCCTGCACAGTGGTAACAAGGCATGATGGATCCATGTTCTCATTCTGTTTACGCCAAATTCTGACTCTACCATCTGAATGTCTCAACAGAAATCGAGACTCATCAGACCAGGCAACATTTTTCCAGTCTTCAACTGTCCAATTTTGGTGAGCTCTTGCAAATTGTAGCCTCTTTTTCCTATTTGTAGTGGAGATGAGTGGTACCCGGTGGGGTCTTCTGCTGTTGTAGCCCATCCGCCTCAAGGTTGTGCGTGTTGTGGCTTCACAAATGCTTTGCTGCATACCTCGGTTGTAACGAGTGGTTATTTCAGTCAAAGTTGCTCTTCTATCAGCTTGAATCAGTCGGCCCATTCTCCTCTGACCTCTAGCATCAACAAGGCATTTTCGCCCACAGGACTGCCGCATACTGGATGTTTTTCCCTTTTCACACCATTCTTTGTAAACCCTAGAAATGGTTGTGCGTGAAAACCCCAGTAACTGAGCAGATTGTGAAATACTCAGACCGGCCCGTCTGGCACCAACAACCATGCCACGCTCAAAATTGCTTAAATCACCTTTCTTTCCCATTCTGACATTCAGTTTGGAGTTCAGGAGATTGTCTTGACCAGGACCACACCCCTAAATGCATTGAAGCAACTGCCATGTGATTGGTTGATTAGATAATTGCATTAATGAGAAATTGAACAGGTGTTCCTAATAATCCTTTAGGTGAGTGTATATATAACCACAATAAATCTAAATCTAACTAACATGTGGTAATGTTCTTTTTTTGATGCACTACAATAATGTGGCTTGGCATAGAGAGAGCAAGAGAAAAAGAGCGAGAGAGAGCGAGAGAGAGAGCGAGAGAGAGAGAGACTGAATATAGCGCAAAATGTACAACAGGCATTGCATAACTAAATACTGTACTGTTAACATGGACATGTGACCACCACTATGGTGATAATGCTATTCTCATATCACCGATGCCTACATACAGCCTTTATATTGGTAATCACCGTCATAATGTCTGCTCACTTGAAAAGGTCTACATACTTTTTTCTTCATGCCATTTTAATGGGTAAAATGCGTGCTGCATATAGTACTGCAAACAATGCGTATTGGGAAAGTGCTTTGTCACTGTTTGCAGTGACAAAGCACTTTCCCAGGTGATGACCTCTGAGCGAGGCGAAAGGCGTTACCACGGTTTTGCACGCGGCTGCTCACGTTACCACAGTCTTGAGGAGTATTCAGTTGTTGCAATCAGCAACCACACTACTAGATACTGCCAGATTCTACAGCCTCTCCCTTTCACTAACCCCTCGGTAATCTGACACATTGTCCTCATGTGCTCTGTTTGTCACCAAGCACATGAAACACGTTGCTCGTCTTTGACCCAGGTCCAAGGTCAAACGCTACAATTAGTGGCCGCACTTAATAACATCTTGCAGATGTCAATTTATCAGGCTTTCATGCAGTCAGCCATGCCACATCACTGAAATAAACAGACAGATGATTTGGATGGTGCAGAGCTAACTGGAGCCAATCTACCGACAGCACACACTCATCCATCTACAGAGCCCCCACTTGGCCCAGATTAGCATAAAACAAGAGGGCACACTTTGAAGATCCTGTCTCAAAAAGTGATTAGCTGGGATCCAGCCATGTTACCCAACAGGGACTTATTAGCCGTCCCACTTAGTGTACACAGTGACCACAGAGCGACAGAGACAGAGGGGGGTAGAGGAGAGAGGAGTCATTCATCAGAGATTTGTTTTCACCCTGATTAGGAAACAAGCAAAGTGTTGGTGTTAACAACCCACTGACCTTTGTCTCATCGCCCCGTTTAACATATGCTTCAGAATGCAACAATCAACCGGGATCCATGTGTTGGATCCTCGCAAAAAAAAGGTGGAACAAAGGGATTTGAAGCGATTGGTTTTGATTGATTGTTGTGCTTGTTCCAAGTTGGACTGTGGAATCAATGATTCACCTCTCCCGCTTAGTTTAGGAGCATACAGCTTTTCACTGAGGAGTGCCATCCATTCTTTAAAGACTCTACACTCAAGCGTAGATAAAGTAAACTGTAAACTGTGTATCACCCTTACATACTGGTCAGTATTATTATACATGTGAAACAAGTACTATATGTGAACCTGTCAATTGCGATTCGTCAATTGGTTCTACAACTCAAATTTTGACACACCTCCAGGACTGCTAAGGAAGCGAGACCCGATGCCAGCAGAGCTCTCCATTCGGTCCGAGGCTACATCCTGTCGCCCCCCCCCCCCAGTCCAAATCCATACTCGTCACGCTACAACAAGCTACCTGTTGAATTGGCTGATGCAGGTAGCTAGCTATACGGCTCATGACAAAAGGGAAATGTAAATCTGACACTACAATCCCACCTCTGCGGTTGTTTGCTTCCGCCAAGCAGTCATGTTGCAGTTTCCGTACATGTCTGTCCAAAAGGTCACCACTTCATACATTTTCCCTCTTGGACGTTTTAGCATATGAATTATTGAGTTACGGCCAACAACGTTTTTAGTGAGGTCGCAGTGACCTTTGACTAGTTCATCTTAGAGTCCAAGGAGATGTTTGTGCTCCCGAGATGTCAAGTACACTAGAATGAACATATGTAGCGGCGGACAACTGGAAAACATGATGCCTCCGGCCACTGGGGTCACTGATGCCATTACAAAAAAAGGAAAGGGGGGGATTTAAACCAACAAGCTCATTACTGCTGTCCCCTCTGTCCTGAGACAGAGGGGACAGCGGTTTTCCTGTGATCCTTTTGACCCCGGGGCTACCGCTGCTGGTTACCTCCAGCCCCATCGGGCCACGTGGCCCCCGCGCCGGCCGCTGTGTTCCGTGCATCTCCGAGGGCGAGAGCTAATTGGTCACTTCACGGCGCTGAGTCTAGCTCGACCACTCTCGTCGGAAGAGGTTAGCGCCGGGGCGACTGTGGCTATGAGTCTATGAGTGGTCGGAAGACTAGAAAAGCGCTGCACGAGTCCATTTAGAATCCATTCCCCATCGAGGCGTCGTTACGGCGAGATATTTGATCCAAGCAGCTATGTTGGGGCGGCTACAAAAACTTGCTCCTTGCTACGACCTCGCACTTAAAAGTCGATCTGGCTACTTAACGCTCCTCTGTAATATTAGTTTAGGGTGCCATGTCCTTCAAGAGGTCGTCCACTCGATCACCATTAAAAAATAATTTGCTCACAGTACTGAGCTGAGTCCACGCTGTCGGGTTTGTGAACTGCTTTTCCAATACATTAGTGGTCAATCAGCTGAGGGTATCCTTGAGATATCTGTTGATGAAGTTTGAGTTACTAACCCGTTCCTGTAAATGTAAAATGTACGCCTGTTTGTTTATTAATAGATTAATCGATCGACAGAAAATATTTTCGATTTCCAGCTTCTCAAATGTGAGGATATTCGGTCTTTCCTTGAGTAAACTAAATATCACAGGGGTTTAAGGCGTGGCCGTATGGAGTGCCCCTGTTCTAAGGGAAACTCTTACTTGACCAAAGCTACCGCTACTTCCAGCGCTATCGAGAACAGCTCATCCCTCGCTGACTGCAGGGACGTGAAGAAGAGTTCTGTTGAGAACGCACCACTGCAGACGACATGCTCGACTCAGTCCGCAGAGCATTGAAGCTCCGCCTCCACTTTTGCGCGGTGCCGCCAATTCAAAAGTTATTACTATTGAACATGTTTTGTGTCCCGAATGCACCAAATTCAACACGACACTCCCTTGGGTCCCCAGCAATACACCCACAAAGTGTGAGGTATTTCGGGTAAACAGTTCTTGAGCTATGCAAAAGACACACACAGAGATTCCTTGCTTTATAGTTGAATGTGACAAACACCTCTTTTCTTTTTGATGTATATTCACATTTTTTTATATTTAGGCCTGATACAAACAAATACATGGGGGCACACGAGCCTTCTACAACGTGCACATGCACAGTGAATTCCAGCTGAGGCAGAAGGGAAGGTGATCTCACCAAAGACAAAAGAAGAGGAGCCAAATGTGCAGATGCTGAACTTGTGTTGCATCAGGTTAGCCACATCCACTTGGACACAAACAAAAAAATACATAGTGTGGGGAGGCTGCAGGTGAGACAATGAGAAACCAGCTCAATGAGACCATGCTGGTGATTGTGACACGTCTCCCTCAAACGAGCTGCTCGAAAGTGAGCCGCAAACCGTGCAGCCTCCAGGGAGATTTGTATGAGAATGGATGCTTGACAGCGGCCAGCACCAGCCAGACTTTAGTTCCACCCCGGGGATGGACCTGCCTTTCCATGTTGGTGCAAATGTAATTTTCACTCAGCTCAAGCACCTCAGGTACCCGCTTGCCTCAGATCCCGGATTAAGGTGTGAGAGTTAGAGTCAGAGAGAGACGGCAACACAGAGAGACGACGCAATAAATGTAATTGCTGCGAGACGATCTGTGGATGCGCTTGTATGCAGATGCGCAGGCACGCATGTGCGTACTGTAGAGGTTGCTGTATCATCCGTAATGTGTCCCATTTGACCCGAATGCACAGAACGTTCACTGCTGTTCTATATCCACATCATACATACTCCACCGAGAGGTCAAATGTAATTTCACACAGCCAATATCTTCACCTTCCGATCTCAAAACCTGTGAGCACAGCACCAATATGAAAGTTTCTTATCTGCCTGATAAGTTCAATACTAACCCCAGGGAGGTATGTATTCTTACTGTGCTATAATGTTATAGCATAATAAGTTTAGTTGTAGGATCCTCAATGATTAACTGTTAGTCGCTGATAAATAAAAAAATATATCGACTGACAGCCTAGAGGGAGATGAACATGTGGTGTTAAAATGTACTGTGATTAAGGAAAACATGATTACCCCTCATTATGCTGAGAGCTAGCTAACCGTGACCCAGTTGGTTCTGTGAAAATCCCACCAAGTTTATTTTCCTGGAGGTTGAGCTAGCTATCCAGAGCCTCATGCTGATAGAACCGTGTTATTATGAGTCCCACTGCTTTGTTTTCTTGTTAAAATCCGCCTTCTGCAGTATTCAAGCGCTGGGACTGGCCAGGCAGGCGACCATGCTTGCTGAGCCGAGGTACCCGTGACCTGGTTGGTTCAGGTCCTATGGCCTGACCAATGGCCTGTCCTGACACTAAGTGGGTCTGGCCAAGAAAAGCAGTGGGATCAGAATCAAATGTTGGCATAGTACGTTTCTGCAAACCACAGATAAATTACATGTCGACGTTCAGATCCAAAAATATGTTTCATATCTTGGTTAAGTTTTAGCCAAAGATCAAGTTTTGGGATATAATAAGTACAGTGCTTTTGGTTTTACACACACATCGGTCTCCTGGGTCAAAGTCCATGTTCGACCCATTCATCCACACCGACCTCCT
This sequence comes from Myoxocephalus aenaeus, assembly GCA_038501785.1. Classification (NCBI taxonomy): domain Eukaryota; kingdom Metazoa; phylum Chordata; class Actinopteri; order Perciformes; family Cottidae; genus Myoxocephalus; species Myoxocephalus aenaeus. The sequence continues at coordinate 763,897 of JBAMJR010000251.1, read as the reverse complement.
CCCTACTGTGATCAAACATATTTGCGTTAAGTCAACAACTAACCAAAATAAAATACGTTCAAAACATAACTTCAGTGTATGGGAACATCATTTCTCGGAGACGAGGCGAGTGGATAAGCAGTACTTTCCCAAAAAGTCAAAAAAACAAAGTCATGAATTCATCTTTGTGACACTGAAGTTGATCAACGTCCTTCCGGATCCATATTCTTAACATGTTTACAATCTATCAAAAATGTTGTAATCTGTAAATGTTCTTACTGTAAACTCACTGTCGGTTTATTCTGTCCACACAACATCTATTGCATGGCTGTCCGTCCTGGGAGAGGGATCCCTTCATCCTCATCCTCATGTTTCTTCCATTTCTTCTTCTTTTTTCCACGTTAAAGAGTTTTACCTCATCCAATTCAAGGGTCAAAGGACAGAGGGTATCGTATGATGTACAGATTGTAAAGCCCCTTGAGGTAAATTTGCAATTTGTGATAGTTGGCTGTATAAATAAAATTGACTTGACTTCGCAGCGACATTCCCCCTCTTCGGTTGTAAATCCAATTTACTGGTGAAATGTTCAAAGAGTCCCTGGGCAGGTAAAAGTGGAGAGATCGGTGTAACCCATTTTATGTTTGCTAGTAAGAGCGGCACGCTGTTAACGGTGATCATGTTTTGTTGAGACAAGAAAAAACGTGTTGGACCATCTACATTATTAAGTGCTGGATTTTACCAGGATGTTTAGTCTCATTTAATGAATGTCCCACAATAAAGTGTGAAAATCATGCAGCGCTATTTGCTATATTAGATATTGTAATCGTCTTGTCATTCATCGCTTAGGAACAAAAGGCAGTTAGACCACTAATATTGTTTATTAGGTGTTATGTGTTTTGCTCCAATACCTAATTTATGCTAATGTTGTGATGATGGTCCCTGCCAGTAGTTTATCAATCAACTATGAACAAACGTGTCATCTTTTAACGATTAACTGACGATTGATTGTCAACATGCCCAATAATTGATGAAGGAAATTCCTTGTTAGTTACTACCTGTTTATGATACCAGATATCTTAGAAACGGGACAGACAGACAGCCTGTGATACGATATCTTTATTCCCCACAGTTATTTTGAAGCTATGACTTTTTCAATAATATATTTAATATCTCTTACTAAGTGGCTGTTAGACACATCATATTGTCTGTAAAAGTGTCTTGATCTACATCTCAACGATACAGTCTGATGAAATATATGATGTATAAAATGAAATGACGTGATTCTAAAAAGCCTGGAAAAAGTCAGGTGAAAAAAAGTAAAAAAAAGTAAATGACTTGTTTTTACAACGCACTAAGGGAGCAATTGGCAGGAGGTGTCCCCACCTCCCCTCCTCAGAAAGCTGCAGATATTTAAAGGCATTTTCGATTGATGCTGCAGTAATTGTGGCAGTTCCCTATCTCCACAGCAGAACAACATTCCACCTTATCTGCATGACCTTCTGTAGACAGCCCTCTGTCCCCGGTCCCAGAGCAGGGGAGGGGAGAGAGAGAGGGAGGGAGGAGGAGGAGAGAGGTGCACTGGATAACACGCCACTGACTCTTCATGCGATCCTAAACACCATCGACCTTTGGGGTCTCCGTGGGAACTCCAGCCGAGGTCTATATCTACAAGACTTCGCCTAACACACTCTGCCATCTATCTTTTTTTTCTTGAGGCCACAATATATCACATCTACCTTCTCATTAACAACTAAAGCTCCTTCCAGAGCTGCCTATCCGGGCCAAAGTACACTCCAGGGGCTGCAGGACCCAGATACATGCGGCGCACAGCCCAGTGTGTGTGTGTGTGTGTGTGTGTTTGTGTAAACAGGCGCTGTCAATCAATGTTCCTGGAGGGGACGAGATTCTTGTCAGTGTTAAACCGTGGTGAGATATTTTATCCTCATGGTGTCTCTGTGCTGTGGCATGCTCGCTAGCCGGAGGCTCCAGAGAAAGCTTGTTGTCCACTGTGACCTGACGAGGGGCCAAATATTTCCAGTGTAAGGTCTTGACTGTTATAATAAAATAATTGTTCGAATCCTTAATATTTTCACAAATATACTATACATTTCTAGGAGTATACGTACGTTTTTATATTTATTGGCAGAGTCAATTGGATTAAATATATATATATATATATATATATATATATATATATATATATATACATATATATGTATATATGTATGTATATGTATATATATATATATATATATATATATATATATATATATATATATATATATATATGTAGTGCCAGTGAAATGTTTGTGGCTGCAGGAGTTAATACTTTCAAAGCTGTTTTAAGAAATTTTATGTATAAATTTATCTGTCGAGTTAATGACTCTGAAAATGAGATCATCTTGGTTTTATCAAACATAAAGTATAGTACCACACGCTACCAGTCCCATCTGTGGAGACATTGGTACAGCTATCTACTTATAAAGCATTGACAGGTCTATGTATTGTAATTGTGCTTTTATGTATTTTATTCTATTTATGTATTTTGGATTATCTGGACCTTGAGTCTGTAATAAAAATTTGATATAACAGCTATGAAGCCATGTTGATTAAAGTCAAATCAAATCTCAGTGGGTTTTAAACATATTTATAAACATTTTGACCTGTGGTTTGTTGGAAAACAAACCAAATAGAGAGCAACCTATACAACTGGGCTATATTTAGGTGAGATGTGGTATTTCCAAGACGTAAACAGAAACCCACAGACCCGATTGAGTGGAGTGCCCGTAGTTTGACCCTGTTAAACAGGCTAATGCCTTAATTGACCCGAAACAAATAAGGAGAACACCGGCGGTACTCCACCACCGCCTAGTGATGATAACCAAAGTCCTGCTTGTAGTGGGAGGAGAGCAGCCTTGAAAATCCCATTCAAATAAGTACTGACTAAGGAAATCTATGAGAAGGCCCGGACTGAATAAGAATGAGGGCATTAGGATAAATATAGAACAAAGATACTTTTTGGAGGACAGATTTTCAAAGCCGGGTAAACTGAAAGTCTGCATGGAGGGTCGACGAAGAGGTGGGAAACTTCTTTGTCATGCTGTTGTTCTGAGGTTTGTTTTCACCTGTATGTACCCAGTTCATTTGCAGTGCTTTGTCACAATTAGTAATGACCCTGGCCGGCTCACCTTCCTCTGTGTGGCTCTCGCATGGGCGCGCGTGCGTGCGTGCGTGCGTGCGTGTGTGTGTGTGTGTGTGTGTGTGTCTGCTATTATGTTAATTGTCTGTTTACCGGCGCGCTGCGACAACAGAACGTAGTGTTTTCCTCCGCTACATTATTCATGGACTCGAGGAGAAGAGAGGCTCCATGTTTTGGCAACGGCTTGTTTTGTTTAGCGTCCCCCCTGTTACATGAGCTCTAACCCCACACCAAGCCCACCCTCCCTCCCCCCGCTCTTTCGCTCACAACCCAAAATCACGGCGGCTCTTCTCATACGCTGCGGGCGCGAGGAGCTGGAATACAACTTCAGGTGGATCCAGACTTTGTCCTCACGCTCTGTTTACAGGAACACACAACGCTGATTAATGGAGATAATCAGATAACGGCTTTTAATGAATAAATTATGAGCAGCTGTATCGGGAGGAGCCGGATTTCCCCCCCCCCCCAGGAGGCGAAAAAAGTTGTGACGTCGTGATAATATTCTCAAAACAATGTGATGAATTTGGACTTGTGTGAGTTATAAACAGTCTGTGTACAGTCGCCCTCCAAACCTTTAGCTTTAAATGGCTTTAATTTTTATTCATGCTGTCGACACCGACATATATTGCATCGCTCTTGAGAGAGGTTCGGCCATTTTCCTCAAGGTCATTCAGGTAAAACAAAGTCGCTCACCCTTGGCGAGAATTAAACCATTCCCTGCAATAATATCTACTGAGGCTCCAGTTTAAGGAAAGACCAATTGGGATTTGGGAGAAGAGAAAGGAAGGGGGGACTGAGCTGAACAAATGTCAACGCTCCACCAATTCCAAGCCGCATCCTCTGGAGCCAGCTATCTTGAGTGTGGATGGTGGTCGTAACAACAAAACAGCTGATCTGCATCAAGGGTGCTGTTGGAGCGCACAGATGTGGATTGGGAGAGCTGTTGGCCGGTAGGACGGGTGGGCAGGAGGGAAAACCATTAAATCCCCGTCGCCAGATGTAATTTGAGGCTTTTCGTGGCTTTGCCACCATTAGCTCCAAACAACGCCGTCGCTCCGGGGCCTGTCCTGATAAAAATAGAGCGGGGGAGACAAGGCCGAATCGGGGGAACGATACCGTATTCGATCCATGCAATTACGCCGGCGTTAACGTTGGCCCATTCGATTCCTTAATGTCGAGGCGAACGGATGCATCACTCAGGGGCGGAGGCTTCCGAATCTCATCACTGGGGAAGACACAGGTGGAGAGCGCTAGCCCGACGCCGCGGCGGGGTATTGTGATGGAGCGACAAGTGAGAGACGGAGTAATGGACAGCGGGGAAGCGATACAGGGACGGATAAGAGCCTTGATGAGAGTGGGCGGGTGTGTGTTTGTTTTGGGGATTGTGTGTCAGTGTGTGCGCGACCATGCGTGTGTGTGTGTAAAGCTCAGGGGATAAGTGCACATTGAGCGACAAGGGACAGGCCACATCACCATAAAATGTAATCTATTAAAGCTTATCCCAGACAAGATCGCTACATCTAAATTCATCTCAGTCTGTCAGCCCCTGTTCTATCACCGATGCTGCGGCGCCATAATGGGATGTGACAGTACATGTCCTCAGGAATGAGGAAATAAGAGATCTCCGTGTCACATAGCCGTGTCATTTTCAAACCGCCGCTTGCCCCGTGAAGACACAGAGCAGCTGGGGAAACACACCAAACAATGAGGACAGAATGGATACGTAAAGCAATATCAGGGGATCATTGCTGTACAAAATGCTTCGTTCCTAAGTTAGGTAGAAATGCTAACGCTTGTAGCTTAAGTTAAAGTGGCAAACACATTTGGTTAATCCATTCCGAACACTTCTTCTGCCTCGTGTGTTTTGGCTTTTGGCCCTCCAAACTCTTTAAATGTTGAGTATTAATCCTAATATAGCCTCACGCAAAGTAGCGGAAGCTACTATACAGTGCACTGGGAGCATTTTGGGGCCCGGGGCCTTGTGCCCAGTACGCAAACTAGCACCTCCCCAGCTTCCAGTCGACACTTGAACTTGACTCGAACCCACCGGTTCTCAAGTCCTCTAGGAGTGAGCTGCCGCTGCTCCAGCTGTGATTGGAGAATCTCTGTTCACAAGAGATAGAAATTAAAGTTAAAAACTACAAAAAACATCAAGCAAACTGTAGCGAAGTGGAATTATCGTTTCAATCTGTCTTCTGTATCCTTGAGAGAGACCTGACACATCATGGAAGTGCACCTCTGCCCACATAATCAGCCAGGTCTCATCACATGTCCTCCAAACCTCTTATCTAAAAGAGCAGGAGGCGGCCGCCACCTTTTTTCTCCATCACCCGCCCCTCACCTTCTCCCCTTCCTATCGCCCTCTTTCAATGCATCCCACTCCGTCAGGCTGCCAGGCAAGCGGGGTTGCCTTGAAACAATGCACCAATCGTTGCTCCCTCCCTCCCTCCCTCCTCTCCTGCTGGAGTCCGGTGGGATTGGCTGCTGCCTCGTGCTCCGGGCTTCCCAGACAGCGGCCAGATCCTCGGACCACTGTGCAGCAGCCAGGAGCGAGGAGCTCTAATGATTACCCACTGCCACTGAAGCAGAGCCAGGGACGCACAGGCACGGGGAAGAAAAACCGGAGTGCTTACAGGGACGACTCACAATATCTGTATTTTTCAGAAGTGTGTTGAAGGCTATCTATCTGTCGTCCACAATAATCATCCTATTCACATTCAATCGGAGAAGGTATTAATGTCCTTCAGAGAGAAATGTGTTCTGTGTTGAGGTATTGCTGGTCCGCAGGTGTACGCAGGTTATTGTGCAGGATGACTCAGTGCTGGACTATTTTATTCTCATGTGGCACAAACAGCATCATGGGATATGTGGTGGGAATAGCAACCTGAGCGTTCTCTCTCCTTCATCCATGCTTTATTTATGTCTACCTCTGTCTCGATCTCTCGCCCCGTCTCTTCCTCTCAGTCCTCCACATTTATAATTATCTTCACCTTTTCTCTGCCTTCCGGTGTCTTCACTCTCTATGCCTTCATCCCCACCCCGATGGACTCTCCTTTCTCTCCACCTCTCTGTCACCTGCTTTTTGTCTGAGTAAGGGAAGGCTTTTAGTCCCTTATCAAACTCTCATGAATTATAAACGTCCGCTGTCCAGCGGACCTGGAGAGGAACACATCTCACTGTCTGCCTGCCTCTCTGTTGGAGCAGCGCAGAGAGGAGAGCTACTGCAATCCAGTCAGAAACACCTTGTTCTGTGGACCCGCTGGATGAATTATTGAAACCGTTGTGACCTCCTAGCTGCCCCCAAACGTGTGTGTGTGTGTGTGTGTGTGTGTGTGTGTGTGTGTGACGCACACAGATCACCTATCCGCCGGCAAAACCACAACACACCACCAAGCGCTGTCACAAGAGAAGCCTTGTCAGCACTAAAATACAGCCTTCAGACTGACTCCAGGTCAGACTTCTGACTCGACTAGGATACGACCGGGATCAAAAATCTGTGATTTGCAATCAGCAAGCACAACTTTTCCGTTATATAATCGTGCTCTTTTTTCCCCCACAAGGGAAACATTGCTCTGGCATTCATTTACTAATGTGCCGCTTTAATTGTTGCATTTGTCTTCACTATATTCCGGTAAGCACAGAGTGACTTAGAAAAATGGCAGCATTTCATTATTACATTGTCCCCACACGAAATACTATACACAATATGTACTTTCTATGTACTGAGTTTAATATTAAACAGTTTTTAGGTCAGGCTTCTAAGGCTGAAACCAAAATACATGGAAATCCCTCCACTTTCTCTCAGCCATTTCACTCTCAGCCAACCCTGAAGGAAGTCAGGAGCTCTCGTCGACTGCTTTGGTTGAGACTGAAATAACCCAACAACTATCGGATGGATTGCGGTGAAAGTTGGGACACATAATTGATTTTTTTTCGTCTTGGGCCACAGGCAGGTTGAACACTTTTGATGAAGAGTGAAATGGCTCAACAACCAACTGCTGGAGGGATTTACATGATGTTTGGCACAGGCTAGCAGGATAGAGTCGAAATTTGAGTTTGTCCAATAAACTGACAATCCCCAAACCTCAGATGTTAGCAAATGTTAACACGCTAACTAAAAGTTAAATTGCATGTTGCCATGCTGACAATAGAGTTTAACTCAAAGCACTGCTGTGCCGAGGAAACGTGATCTCGCCACGACTCGTCATATTTTGCCGTTTTGGGCAGAAGCCTTTTTTGACGTATCTTGGCACTGAAGGTCTGCGCGTGGTTAGTGTTATAAGAGCGTGGAGGCTTTAGGCAACTAAACCCAGTTAGGGTTAGAAAAACATCAGGGTTTGGCCTCAAATAAGTACGCCTGTAACGTAAGCTACAGACGTAACGTCTTCTGATAGAACGTTGTTCTTAAAAATCACTTAACTTTTAGTTTCACATGGGACCCCTGAGTAAAACTCCTGTGTTTGTTTGATCCATCTTATTGCCCTGAGAGGACTTCTCCCTCTTACGTCCATTGCTCCAGCGTCTCATACTGACACAGATGGGTTTACATTGGAGTTGGAGTCTCATACAGACGTTAAAGGCCTTGTACGAAGGCATTGAGCATAAAGTATTGTGTAAGTATTGTGTAAGGATTGTGAGTCCTTGAGCACAAGACAAGCAGCTCCATACTGCTGCTGGAGGTCAAGAGCCTTTAAACTTCACAAAGACGAATAGAGGCCAGAGGTTAAATAGCCTACTTGAATCTTTTGTTTCGTGTTGTTTGTCACCACAGTTCACCATTTGTGAAAAGTTTTTTTCAACCATGCGTGTTTCTTCCACTATATTTTTGGGGACAATTAGTATATATACCACATTAAAGCACATTTAGTGTTCATGCTACTTTTTTTTAAGAATCCTTAATTTTGTCACTTTGCTGTTAGAAGCACAATACATGTTATACAGTACATGTGTGTAATGCAAGGTTGCAAATTAGCTGTGAGGGCTACCAGTGTTTTAGAAAAAATTACACCGCTTGGAATTTTGAAGCCAATTCCAATAATGTTAGACTCAATACATCTTAATTTGACTAATATAAGGCCAATGCAAAAAGGTAACGGTATTTCCCAACCAGGATTTTAATCCTGCCAATGTGAGGAGGGCTGTCAGCTACCTTATGTCATCAGACAGCGGCAAAACAATATAGCTGGAGGCAGCGTGAATGCACAGTAAGCCAGCTAACGAGATGAGCCGAGCTGCTGGCAAATACATACAGATGATCCCTCGTTTTAGGATTCGAGTCGGGCGCCGTGCATAGAAAGAGTTGAGAGCTCCAGTGTGGATTAGCGGGGCTGGGAGTTGCTTATGCTCTTCAGGAGAACACAGAGCAGCGCCGCACTGGATTACACAGCTGGGGAAAAGGTTACACACTTCAATGCGCGTGAGCGAGAGAGAGAGAGGGATGAACAGGGAGAACAAGCTTCACGGCAGCAAAGATAATTAGAGGCGTCTACCTGTGCTCTCTCTGACGCTACGGGGAGACAGGTGTTCCCGCGCCAACTGGATGGGAATATTGTTGGAACCCGAGCTCTGTTTACTTGGACAGACGACGCCCCGCTTTGTATGCGCGGCGTCTCTCCACTTGTGTCAGCGAGACACACCGTGCATTTATTGTAATTTGGTAATTAGTGTGCGTCAGACTCTGGTTTTAATTAGCAGCGAGAAAGAAGTTAATCACCGCGGCCTGTTGCTCGACACTGAATGCGATCTGGATTGCTACCAGGCATTGTAGTAGAGACGGCGATGCAATTGTACTTCTAATGAACACGGGCAATGCAGGAATACCATACCTGACGTAAAAGATTTGGTCAAGACCACATGAGTGTGACATGACTCAAGACAAATCAAATTTGGTCTTTGAGGGTCAAGCATGAAGATTCTTCTATTCTATTAAACACTGATAGAACGCATTCATCTGTATTTTTCTAATTGTCAAAACGCCCCATGAAAAGAGTAAAACCAGTAGGTATTGCATGTGTATCAAAGCCTGACATATTCTCTGTCTCTGTGCTGCTGAGCTCCATTGTTGTCGAGGAACTATTAAAAACACATCAGTGAGCCACACTGTTGCGCCGGGTGACACGTTCCTTCATTACCGTAAAAACACAGACACCCAGTTCATTACGGAGTCAATCCCACATCCTGCTGCTGTGACTGTGTGCTGGCACGCCAGATCTGCAGCTGAAAATAGTCCCCGACAGCGCAGCATTTACTGCTGTGGTGGACGTTTGTGCCAAGTGTGAAGGAACTTGCCCGAGGCGTTCCCGAGGTATCGTGTTCAGGAGAATGGGACACAGGCGCGAAGCCACAATGACCTTCGACCCCCTCCAAATCAATATATGGGACGGACAACCCGAAAACAAAACACCTCCGGTCATGACTGTCGCTGGCGCGGCGGCATGAAAATCACCAGCTTTTATCCTTTAAATAAATGTGAGCTCAACAGAAATGTGACTACGACGCATTAGATCGGATAAATAAATGTAAATAAATGTCTTGCGCTTTAAAATAAAACCTCCAACAAGCTTCCTTTTTCCTCATGCTGTGTTGCTTGCTCCTAAGCCTGTGTCGGTAACTTGATAGAACGCAGAGGAAGACGAACCCTCTAAAAAAAAACACAAAGTGAGTTATCTCTCAGCATTGAATAGTTTAATTTTGGGCCTTCAAGAAAACACACGATTCATGATAAGAGCCAGCTGCCCCCTGTCAACGAACGCAGCTTCGGCGACGTCAGCCACAGCATTTACGCTCCGGTTCAGGGCGACTTTTACAGGCAGACAGATCAGAGTAGTTTCCTCGTCTCCCCTCTGTGGCTGCAGTCTTATGCACCGGGCCTGATAAGGCATTAACATTCCGGGCCTGTGGAGCGGGATCAGTCTCCTACATTGTAATTACTGCCGTCCACTCCTGCTCCATATCTGCTGCAGGTAGCAGCTATTACACTGAACAGGGTCAACACGCCGGCCTCTTCAATCCAGATATCACCAGAATCAGAGGGAATCTGGATCCGACTGCATAACGACTTGAAAGGCGCAGGAGAAGCGAGACGTCACACGACGATACGGAGACATGGAGCGTAAACCGCAGGTTGAACACAACTGAGCAGAAATGCACTGCTGAACATACGTGTTTTGTACTGGTCACTGAACCTTCTGGACAAAGCCTGAAGACCGGACGGTGGAAGTCAAGCGGAAGCTCTGTGCAATGGATGCGTCGTGGATCCCGTGGATGCAGAATGGCCCTCTGTCTGAGGTATGGCGCCACGGGGCCGAGAGGTAAACGAGGCTGGGGGTTGGTCACACGGCTGTTAAAGTACCGCAGTCGGCAGCTTTTTTGGAAAGCCTACGTTTAAGATGTTTTAAATCAGCGTGATCGTTTGTGTCGGCTGTATTTCAACGGATGCTCGACATTGCTGTGATCTCAAACTCAGCGATACCTGCAGTTGGTTTGCTTCGCCCTGAAGCGCGGAACCTTTTTTTGTGTGTGTTTTGTTCATTTAGGATCATAATTAGACTCATAGCAGTGCATGTAAACAACAGCTCAGAAGTAGCTCATTAACTGGTTGGAGTTTGGCTGAGCTGTCATCTCACCAGATACGGAATCAAAACAAATCTGATTCCAGCCCCCTGTAACTTTAATCCACGCTCGATGGATTCCACACTGTAGTTGGTCTTCAGTTCATTTTCTAAAGTTGTGGTTTCCAAGAATGAGCAACCGGCTGCTGGTGGTAAATATCTTTCTTTTCAAACCCCAAAGAGTTCAGGGTTTCAATTAGTCCAGATTCAATTCTCATTCCTCAAAGCAGAATCTCGAAGACGGAAAATGTAAATATGCTCACTCCAAACAAACCAAACTTAAGAAAGATATCCAGCATTCTCGCTCTAAATGCACTATTTCAACTTTTGCCATTTGGTTTTGATCACCGCCATCCCGCATTATCATTTCTACCGGACCCAAAGTTGAATTTCAAATGCCAGTGACTGATAGGAAGTCAAGCAAGCTTCACCGCACCTCACTTTTAACCACGCCTTTGAGTCGCTTGAAGCGCCACGTTCATTTCTGAGGATGTTCACAAAAGGCGTTTCAAACGGAGGACGCAGGATCGGCGAGGCAGCTTAACGAGCATACATAATGAAAAACGAATATATGTCCTTTGCGGATACAATGAAGATACAGTTCATTGCCGGGGAAAGCCGTCTGCTCTTTGAACAGGTGAGAGGAAGATTCCAAGACAATTTAAAGAATGGTGTCGTCTGTCACAGGGTCCAGTAGATTTATGACACTCACACATTGCGGTTTTGAAGCCTCGAGTTGGGTATTTTGGCTGTCACCATCTTGTTTTTTGCAACCATTGAACAGAGGCGACCATATTTTGAGATGTGATGTAGAGATGACGAATGCGGCCCTGGTAATCCCAAGGTAGCCCCGCCCTCAAGGATGACCTACTTTTTCATCTATTTTACTCCAATCGGGACCATGATTTACTAATACACAGCAGGCTGTATTGAAGAAGACTTGAAACTAGTCGTTGAGACCATAAACTTGTTTGTTTACTATGTTTACTGAGGGAATAAATCAAGTGAGAAGTAGAGTCATTTTCACATAGACTTCTATACAATCAGAATTGTTTTTGCAACCAGAGGAGTCGCCGCCTGGGCATGACCTGATTCAAAAGAAATGCTCACCCACTTTTTGCCACTTTGAATTTGTGTGTATTCATAACTAGTAGACTCCATTGGTTCTGAAGTTACATAATATATATAATTATGTATCAGGGCTGCTCTTGTGTCGACATACATGGGTTTGGAAACGTTATGTGTGTGTGCTTCTTTTATACCGAGATGGATGGGGGTACGAGCGTCGTCAGCAAACCAAAATGGAAAGAAAATGTCGAAGAAATCAGTAAATAGACTTCAATTTCTCCCAGTTACGCACACTGTATATCGCTTATAGAAACTGGCAGACACTTTTTGTTCAGCAGATGGGATTCAATCGCAGCCGAGTTTTTGAATTCATGCTAAAATTACATATCGTTTCCTGGAAAAATACAGTGTGTTTGGGCTGCTTTCGTCTCCACACTGAAGACAGATCTCACTAGAATTTGCTTGGACGACAACCAGACCAGTTTAGTCCTGACAACAAAATTAAAACCGGTCTAAACGAACCAAATCAAACATTTACACACATCAGGGTTTGTTTGAACCGTACGCTACTGGACATATATCTGGTGCGGTCGGTAAAAAAAAGCTTCTCAATGGGCCCATGGATACGTTCAAAACCTTGACTACGACATGGGTGAAAGGCTGTGTGTATTTGTAGCCACTCTTCTTGAATGAAAGACACACACACACACACACACGTTTCGTTAAAAAATGAGCAGCTTATATTGTTTCGGTAAATCCAAAATTATGGACACTCCGTGGGAGGACTCCTAACTGCCATGCCAAGTTTACAGCTTTGCACAACGCAGTAACAGATACAGTAGGGGGGTGAAAACGAGTGTTTCCACATGAGGAATAACAATAATTAGAGAGAAATATACGCAGAGAAAGAGTGAGAGATATCCCACTGTTGAGAGAGGAGCACAGTGTTACTGTAATTATAACTCGTGAAAGCCGGTGCTCTTGCAGCAGATTCCATCTAAGCAAACACGGGCGGTGCAGAAAAACCCCAATCTCGTTGATCTAAGAATTCTAATTGAGGGAACGGCAGAAGCTCCACAGATGGTGTAATGTGCGAACACACCGCGGAGCAATTAGAAAAAGTATTTTTTCCCCTCTCCTTTTCGTGGGTATTAGAGGAGACTGTTTCCCCAAAATATGGAGCTGATAAAAGAGGGAGGGCAGTCAGAGGAAAAAAGTGAAGCAGCAGGAGGAGGAGGAGGAAAGAGGTGTGAATTACCTGAGAAACGACAGATGTGCTTTTCTCAAATATGTGTGAACGTTTTTTTTATTTTATTTTTATTTCATTCATCAAAAAGAGAAGGATGTTTGCTCCCCATTCACGCCTTAGCAAACTGTCACACCCGCTTTTCCCTCGTGTGTCCCACGCGTGTCCAAAAGTGCAGGTGAAACATATGTTCCTAACATATACAAAGTGTGGGAAGAGTTCAACGTCAACCAGCAAGCAATGCAGGACCCTCGCTGGAGCTGAACATTTAAGAGGAATGCCCGGCCCACGCAAACCTGCGCTTTTCTCGCACGCCGAAATGAAGGTTAAAAAAAACAGGGGAAATTCTTGATTAATTGAAGTAAATTGGGCCCGTGTGCTCCCTACTTCCCAAACATGTGCATCTTCTTTAAAATTGTGCTAATTTAAAAAAACATCTGCATAAACAGTCTCCTGCTCGCTCAGGCGGCTGCTGGTTTAAATAGTGAGGTTTTAGCAAAAGACGCATGAGTTTGGGAAGTAGTGAGTGTACGACTGGATGAATGAGACTTGGATCGCGCCGCATGAGTTGTGTGAGAGTTTGTAAAAGGACGTTTTGATGTAGTTGTGCTGTTGTTGATGGTGGTGCCCCCCAATTTACTTCAATTCATCAAGCCCTTCTGTGTGTTTGATTCCCCGTTCACGGCGGAGGCATGCAACCAAAACAAGGTTTCAAAGTAACACGGGAGCTAAGTAACTGCAGCCAGTACGCTGGCACTGTAGGGGTCTGCAAAACCAGGAGATCTGTTGAAGGGCGACATTTCTGAACCAAAAATATGTTTCATGAACACATTATATATCAGCCTCCTATTAAGCTTGCAGAAATGTACAATGCAATGTAGCTGATGTTGTTAAATGTTGAATGTGAACCATACAACTACTTGGCTAAGGTTAAAAAGATATTATAATCCATCCATCCATCATTCCATTTTCGGCCGCTTATCCGGGGTCGGGTCGCTGGTGGCAGCAGGTTCAGCAGGCCGACCCAGGCTTCCCTCTCACCCGCAACACTTTCCAGTTCATCCCCTGGGGGACCCCGAGGCGTTCCAAGGCCAGCCGGGAGATATAATCCCTCCAGCGTGTCCTCGGTCTTCCCTGGGGTCTCCTACCAGTGGGACGTGCCTGGAAAACCTCTAATGGGAGGCGTCCAGGAGGCATCCTGACTAGATGCCCGAACCACCTCAGCTGACTCCTTTCGACACAAAGGAGCAGCGACTCGACTCCAAGCTCCCTCCTGATGTCCGAGCTCCTTACCCTATCTCTAAGGCTGAGCCCGGCCACCCTACGGAGGAAGCTCATTTCGGCCGCTTGTATCCGAGACCTCGTTCTTTCGGTCACGACCCAGAGTTCGTGACCATAGGTGAGGGTTGGAACGTAGATCGACCAGTAAATAGAGAGCTTCGCCTTCCGGCTCAGCTCCCTCTTCATCAAGACGGACCGGTACAGCGCCTGTTTTACTGCTGCAGCCGCACCGATCCGCCTGTCGATCTCACGCTCCACCTTACCCTCACTCGTGAACAAGACCCCGAGATACTTGAACTCCTTCGCTTGGGGTAGGCAGTTTGTCCCCACCTGGAGGGAGCAGTCCACCGGTTTCCGGCAGAGCACCATGGCCTCAGATTTGGAGGTGCTAACTCTCATCCCTGCCGCTTCACACTCGGCTGCAAAACGCCCCAGTGAATGCTGGAGGTCACTGTCCGAGGAGGCAAACAGGACCACATCATCCGCGAACAGCAGAGATGCGATCCCGAGATTCCCGAACCGGATCTTCTCCGCCCCCTGGCTGCGCCTAGATATCCTGTCCATGAAAGTCACGGACAGGACCGGTGATAAAGGGCAGCCCTGGCGGAGACCAACACCCACCGGGAACGTGTCTGACTTACTACCGAGGATACGAACACAGCTCCTACTGCAGGCGTACAGAGACCGGATGGCCCGTGCCAACGGGTCCGGCACCCCATACTCCCGCAGCACCCCCCACAAACCCCCCCGAGGGACCCGGTCGAAAGCCTTCTCCAAGTCCACGAAGCACAGTTGACTGGTTAGGCAAACTCCCAGGACCCCTCCAGTAGTCTTGCGAGGGTAAAGAGCTGGTCCACTGTTCCACAGCCGGGACGGAATCCACACTGTTCGTCTTGAATCTGAGGTTCGACAAGCGGTCGGAGCCTCCTTTCCTGCACCCTGGCATAAGCTTTTCCCGGGAGGCTGAGCAGTGTGATACCACGATAGACAAATCGCCCCGCGACAAAGGGGGCGTGGCTTATCGCAGTCGGGTCTCTCCGTGAAAAAAAGATGTCTTTTCCGGTATCGACTATGGAATAAATAACCACTAGTTCTGCTTTATACTTGTTGTGGAAGTCCCAAACATGTTGGAACATGAAACACCCTCGTGTTTGGGTTCATAATATTATCCGTGGCCGCACACAGCTCGGTGGTTTCACCGAGTCCTTCAGGAACTGCGCCGGTCTTATCTCCGTAAAACGGATACCGATTATGCCATCCACCATGGAAATAACCACTAGTTCTGCTTTATACTTGTTGTGGAAGTCCCAAACATGTCGGAACATCAAACTACATGGTGTCTGAGTTCATAATATTATCCGTAGTCCCACAACAGTGTCTGAATGAAGCCACTACCAGCGCTACTTCTGGCGGAGCAGCAGCAAGACGGCGGTGGTGACGGGCGGAGCTTCTCAACGCTGATTGGCTGACGCAACTATGACTCACGCGACTTTGTCGCTGGACTTGGGATATTTCAACTGGCGCGACTTCGCCCCGCGTCCTTCGCTCTGTTCGCCCCACGTCAAACGTTCTGTTTGCGCCGCCTCAAACGCGTCAGTCGCGTCGCCCGGCGGAAATGTCACGCCGGCGCGTCTGTACGTTGACTTTACATGTAATGTGGTCGCGCGACAAAATCGTGTCGCGTCCGGTGTGAACACGGCATTAGGCTACATCCACATGGGCGTTTCAGCATCGTTTTCGAAATGATTTCTGTCCACACGGCAACCCTCAAAAACGCATATCACATTCACGTACACTGGGCAAGCGCGTGACGGTGTAAACAGGAAGCAGATTTTCTACACACTGCAGTTGGTTTGGTTGCAGTAAACACTGCGGAGGAAGAACGGCAATTGTAAAAAGAGGGACCAGAGATGTCTTTGCTCGGAGCGACGACGAGGTCGAACTCTAGTGGGCCAATCTCATACTACGCAACGTACTCTGACCGAATACTAAAATGTCCCCATTCAACGTATCCTGTGGTTTACAGAAATTTAGGATGCATTTTTCCTGAGCGACTGGTCATTGATGTACAAATAAAATAATCAATTACAATCTGTTCTATTGGTGAAGTATTCCTTTAAGACCTAGTTTCAAAAGCAAGGAAGGAAGTAGCTAAAAAACTCAACTTTCATTTTATTTTGCGAAACAGAAACTTTTCAGATCTACATATGGGCTTTGGATGCTGTCTATCATACAGCATTCCAGCTGTTCGACGTCAGTGTGCAGGGATGCTGAGGGATTACCAGAACGCCTCTCTGTGTGCATCGTGTGCGGGTGGCATGCCACATCAAGGCAGTCAGGTGTGTATTCTTGCTTTTAGCTGCCTCAACCCTGGGCAACCTGTTTTTACAGCATCCTAATGCATTCAATTACTCTAATTACCCCACGTAGTGCGGGATGGAGGGTGAGAGGATGAAAGCAGCTCAGAGTAACACACAAGGGGGGGTTGTGTGTGAAGCTGAGGCAGGCAACAGAGGAGACGGATTGCAGAGGACTCCCCGCTGCTGCATCCCACCTTTCGGAGGAGGCGCCTACTGTAGGACATGAAGGAGGGCAGAGGGAGAGAGAAGAAAGGCGGATGGAAGTGGGAGTCAACGGAGCTGTGATTTGTAGACCAGAAGCAAAAAGGTGGAAGATGAAGCAGGACAGGACAGATTAACTAACGCACGGGAGGCAAAACTCAGCCAGTTGGCTCAGCAGTTACTGCTTTAATCCACATGAAAAGAGCCGGAGAAGGAGGACGAGGGAGGGGAGGAGGGAGAGGAGGGAGTGAGAGGAATGGTGAAAACGGGTGCGTTGCGCTATTGGGATGGTCGTTCATCAAATAGTATATATATATATATATAGCAGAGTCATATTTATGTAATGTCGGAGACTGCATCTAATGCATTGGAGTTTTCGTTTAGTAATGTCCCAGTAAATAAAAAATACTTGTTAATTTATCTCTTCTTCAATGCCAAATATATGTTCACGAAAATCTGGGCACTTACAAGAAAATCATCATTAAATCCTATTTTGTGGTTCTCTTCTATTAAATGGTTTCAAATGTTTGATGAGTCATCCTGCACTCAGGGGCATTTACAAAGAAAAAAATAATAATCATCCAGTCAAATGAGATTTTGGGCCCAGTAGCTAGCCACGTCGGTCACAGAGCAATATATAAAGGAGATAGGAAGGGATGCGTTTGGGTGTAAGTGGGGAAAAAGCTTTGTTTCATGATGATGATACAAAACGACCGTTTTTTTGCCGGCGGGTGAGCAAGAAGGGAGCTCAGGCCTGGTTGCACGTTGCTCTGCATGTACCACCCCCAACCCGGGGACACACAGTTCATCTTTCATTTCTCCCTCATCCTCCTCCTGACCTCACAACTATAGAGTCTAAACTCGAAGCCCGCACACACATTTTAGCGGCCCAATCAAACGCGTGGGATTTGAAACATGCTTCTTTATTAAGTGGCAATAGGAGGGCAGGGGGATGATGAATGCCATCTGACTGCCGTGGAGCAGGAAGTCCAACTCACGATGAGGCCATAATGACCCGGTGTCATGTCAAACTGGAGGCACAGTTAACTGGCTGTGGAGATGAAATGTCAGCATGACAAAGCCATTTAAACTGCTGGAATCGGGAGATGCAATATTCAGACCATTACTATTCTCCAGATAAAGTTTGCTTAGCGCACATGGGGTTTTCTTTCAGCAAAGTCTGGGCTCAAATTCGGAGGGAACCATATAAACAGCTGGCAGAGGCCCAGTGCAACATAAAACAGCCGAGTCAGAGATGCGCCTGCCTGTGTACCGGCTTCCCAGAACGTCGCGGTGGAAACACGGAAATACAGCCGACACCATCCATCCCCATCATCATCATTACCGACACTTTCAGGGGGCACCGTGAAGGCAACACAGCGCTCCTGCCTTCATTAGCGGTTTAATGAGCCACGAGGGACCATCTTTTTACCCCGTCAAACGGAGGCACAGCTGTCACAGCAGGACAAAGAGAACCAGGCTCCTTGTTAACTCCAGCCACTGTTCAATCAAATATAGCGGGGATATCATGTGACTGACGGGTCAGCTTCAGCTGTGTTTAATTTTTGCTCCGTCAGTAGTAATGCAGAGATGTTGGCGTGTTGGTGGGCAGTGTTGGCGGCTTCTGAGAATCTGAAGACAAAAGCCAGTATATGTTGGTTCTTTCACAACTGTAACACTGGAGGTGTAATAGAATATCATTATAATAGTATGAGCATTATATTATTGTGTAAATAATCCAGCGCCTTAAATCTATTTATAGTTATAGTTACAGGCTCTATCCACCTCCTTGGACTATTTTGAATGGGAATTTGAATTCTTTAGCCGTGATAATCATGTATAATGTTGGGAATTAAACACCCAAAAAGAAATAATCAACATGTTTAAACACAAATGGACTTTTTTTTTTTTTTTGCATTTGCTGTTCATTTGAGCAAAGTGGTGTTTCTTGGGTTGGATTAAACTGAAGGCAATCGCGACGTGATGTAAATGCATTACATTTTGGCACATATACTAGTATTTCTGTAAAGTCTCATGATTATCATAATAATATCATTTACCATGATATTTTTGGCTACCATAGCTACTGCATACAAAAAAAAAAGACCATTATATCATGACATCTGGCCCTTACAGTGGAGTTGAATGTTTCGATACAGATTACAGCGTGTGCATACTCTGGCCGTACAAAGGTCGGGAGATGATCTTGGCAAACATAAAAAAAAGCCTTTTAATTCAAAACAACGTTAACTTGCCTTCAAAAAGTTTGCATATTTCACAAGCTATTAGCTACAAAAACAGCGTCTCTCCTCTTTTATAACCAGTATTTCATTACCAAAAGTGTAATATATTCTTTAGAATCTTTCATGACAACTGGATACACAAAATAATAGATAATAATACATATTATAAAAACATAAACATACAGGATATGTTTGGCCCTTTGTCTGCCATGTAATGTAACCGATCCCTGCAAGCCTTCTGACTTTGAATGAAGTCGACTCTCTGGCCCGTGAAATCAGAGCCAACATTTCTCTCCACTGACGGTTTTTTCAAAATAGAAGCTATTTTTAAAAGAGACTTCTCTGCTCATTCGAGGCGATGCTGTTGTGAGTGATGCAGGTTTTGCAGTGAGGCTACAGGCAGGGGAAAAATCTTTACCATACTCTCTTTGACACGATTACAGAAGACACTATTAAGATGCAGATGCAATGTATAATTGAAAATGACCTATTTTTCAAAGGATTATTCTTCCTGAAGCGGTGGGCAGGCCGGAGCTGTCGTTTTTCTACAGTCAGCTGTCAGGGACGAGGCTGGCTGAGAATGCGGCGCAGATAAGTCTGTCGCACAGCACGCAGAAAACGAGACCTTGGCTAAATGTATGAAAGCAAAACAAAATATAAAAAGAAATAAGGACAGTCAGTGATGAGCAAATGTCTCCTCATCAGAGCGCTGCAGAGTGAGGAGGAGCATGTACAGCAGTAAACGACCGCACTGGACAACACAGCCGACACAGAGGCTGTTAACTGCTGCATGATTCAACTACATCGTTTCATGAAATAAACCGGAGGAATTGGGCGAGAAAGGAAAGTGAAAGTGGATGCTCATTGAAAAAAAAAAAATCAGAAGTAACCTTCCTGGTAGATTTTTCAGAAAAAGATGGGATGGGACGAATGATTCAGCTGGGGACGACTTGTCCTGCACGCGCTCCACGCAGGAAGGAGAGGATGGCCTCCTCTGCTGCTCTACAAAGGGAAACAAATCGCTGTCTCTCATTCCGTGGAAATGGATAGAAGTCCCCGAAGCCTGCTGATCTCCAGCCACTGATAGGACAATTTTTCTTTCTTATTCTCTTGCTCCTCTTCTCGCTCTCCCTTCGCTCCCTGCTGAGTGTCTCCACCTCGCTCTCTATTTCCTGGATACACATGTACATGTCTAGTCCTTCATTCGCCACCTTTTGCCGTGTTGCATGCTTTCTCGTTCTTTTTTTCTATTTCAGTTCTCTTTTTGTCTGCTGGCCCTTCTCCTCCTCCTCCTCCTCCTCCTCCTCCTCCTCCTCCTCCTCCTCCTCTCAACTGCCTTCCTCTCTTATGATGTGTTTAGCATTCAAGGCCTCTCACTGCTGCATCACAGGCCTGTTTGTTTCACCGAGCTGCAAAGGGAAGAAGAAAAAAAAGGAGAGAAAAAAAAGAAGTGATTCCTCGAGGGACGGAGTAAAAATTTCGATATGCCTTCTCGCTGTGGAGCGTAATGCATCTGCATGGATGTGCCGCAACACGCATACACGTTTGTATGCTTGATATTCACATCTTCGCCTGTGCACGCAAGCGCAACGCGATGGCAGCATGCATACATGCATATTTTCACCTTGGAAGACGCACACGGGGCATGCTTGCATGCTCTCAGACTCAAACATCCACCCACATGCACAACGCACCCACTCATCATTATGAAGCACAACATGAACTAATACAACCGAAACACCCATCCAATGTTAACGCCCGTTGCCATTTGACTCTGACGCCTCACTGCGGTTCGACACCCGTGCTATTAACCTCCGGTCGTCTGCACGTCAACTACGAAGGGAGGATTTCCTCCATCCGGGGCCCCTCCGCACGGAGACGCAGGGTCAACGAGCTAATGAAGAGTCCTTGCACTGCTCGTGTTGGAGTTAAGTACTCTAAATCCTCCGTAGCTTATTAGAGGGGCTGTACACAACGCATTCCCTAACATATTCCAATTAGAGGCAAATTATCAAGATGCTACGCATTCATAAAGGCCCCACGTTTACTGTATCGGGATAAACTGGGTCATGTTTGGTTGTCTTAGATGCCTGTGCTGACATAGAGGATTTACTGTGCGGCAGCCGGCGGCTCAGTTCTGCTGCAACAGTGTCCCCTGATATAGTGTCTTAACCTGGAGGGCGGCTGACGCACACACACACACACACACACACACACACACACGAATACATCCTCACATCCACATATACCCCACACCCCCTTAAATAAAATAAAATAAAATAAAATAAAATAAAAACCACACACCCACGCAGAGCCGGGTGGTTGTAATTAAAAAGCAGTGGAGCTCTGTGGAGCAGAGAGAGGCTATCTGAGGAGAGAGGGGTGTGTGTGTGTTGGGGGGGGGGGGGGACAGACGCCACCCGTTCAGCCTAAAGGCTTCCACTAATTACCTGTCAATGACAAGGAAGGGGGAGATCTAAAGTGGTAAATATTGTCCCAAACTGTCATCCTCAATGAACCATACACTCTGCAATTCACTTCAAGGATAATGCCCACTGACTTGGGGAATGGGAAGAGACGCCATATGTTTGTGTAATTTAGCCGTAATTGGTTCCAAACAAAGTGACACTGTGCTATTAAGCAGTGTGATACCGACTAAAAAGGTCAGCCGCCAGACACGCAGTAATCAGGCAAGATGCTGCAAAGATGTAGGGGGAAAAAACAGGTGCGTTTTCAAAAGCTCATTTGAATTTCAATTAGGTTTTGTTTTGGAGGCGAGGCAGACACCGGATTTGTTGACGTGTACAAATATACGTTTAAAATTGATTGAGTTCATAATGACGTCAATGAGTACAAAGCCGGCTGACAAATAACTAAATGTCAGGACTCACTCTGAGACTTATGGGTCATGAGATGGTGGCAACCTGAAGGGTATTACCTTGCCCGTACTATGGTCACTTGGCCGTATTGTAGTCAAGACCACCTACACCGAGACCAAGTGCAGACCAAGACTAGAGCGTATCGAGAACAAGACTTTGACTTTGAGACCAAGCCAAGACCAAGATGGGGTTGTTTTGAGACAGAGACAAGACCAAGACTTTGAGACCAGGTCAGGACCAAGACCAGAGTGTATCGAGACCAAGAATAGAGTCGATCAAGATCGAGACTTTGAAGGGTTGGAAACAACAAGACCACAGTGTATTGAGACAGAGAAAAAGTCTTTGAAGGGTTGAAACCAATCAAGACTCTTCCTTCACCTCATATATTGCTATATATATATATATATATATATATATATATATATATATATATATATATATATTGTTCTACTAGTTCCTGTACCTCAGAATCCCTGAAACCTGTGTTGGTTGGGAATCAATGCGTAAGAGTATTTTGAATACTCAAATAAAACCCATTCAATTGCACCACAAATACCCTGTGAGAGCTGTCAATCACCTGCATATACACAACCTAGCATTGAACACACCACCTAACCTGAGCTTTTTCAGCTCAAGCTCACAAGAAAGAGTTTTTTTATCCGTGCCAACTATTGGTTCACAAAATTCTTGCCGAAAGGGCTCATATTTCGAAAATATATGAAGCAACAGCTCAAAGCCAAGTTTCGACTGTGTGTGAAGACAGAGAACGCATACGGTTTCTGATGGGGACTTTTTGGGGAACGTTCAATAAGCAAAGCATTCGCTATGTCAGATTTCCCCTACCAATTAGGTTTCAAGCAGACCTTTGAAACACTATGTGCTAGATATAAATCTGCGATCAAATGCAACTGAGTAAATGCCTCAGTGACTATAGGAAATGTGTGCTCATTTACATATACTACATTTGTGCAATGTTGTAATATTAATAATGTGGGTGAGACACTCCATACACAGAGATGTGACAATAAAAACCTTGCTGGAATCTGCGAAACAAAAGATGTATGTATTTGGTATGAGAGGTTGTTGGATGTGCAAATGTCGAGCATGACTCTGTAATTACCCCACCAAGTTCACTACACCCAGTTAAAAAAAACACATTTCAAACTGTATTTGAATGTTGGTTAAAATTCAGGCAGGATTACAGCATGTCTCGTCTTATTCCGATAAGTACATAGCAAACAGTTAATGATTGAACAGTAACATTACATTGATTGCTTTCTTTGGCTTATCTATATACAGGAAATCATGCCACTTGGTTTTGTGTCATCAGCGAAACTCAATAAGAGAATCTGCCAGGTGGATAGACAAGTCTCCTTTTGGTTGATTAATGTGTGCCCTTCATATAGACACACAGGATTTGATATATTTTGGCACGTTAGTGTCTTGGCTCTCGGGATGATAATGTCCATTGGTTGACCCAATTTGGTCCAAACTGAAATATCCCAACAACTGACGGATAAATTGCTATGACATTTGGTGCAGATGTTCATCCTTATGACAATCAATCTTTACAACTTTGGTTGTTAAGATAAACACAGGCTGTTTATCTAGTTACACCAACGGGTCGAATTGGATTGGCACAAACATTTGTACAGATAGTCATGGTGCTTCATGGTAACTTTGGTGATCTCCTGGGTGGACCAAGGGGACCTCAATTGTGACGATTAATTTGCACCCCAAATTATTTTTCAAAACTCTATTTGACATAAATACTTATACGCAGAACGTGGCAAAAAAAAAGAAAAGCAATGTTGTTTTTTGGTAAGACATTAACCAATCACTTTATGCACAAAGAAATAAAGAAATAAAAATGAACTAGTCCAAACAAAGTCCAAACTAAGATGTTATTACTCCCTTCAACTTTTCAAAACACAGCGCATATGGATATGAAATATTTGCAGGCGGGTATTTAGCATTTTCGTTTTGTAAAAGCCTTTGCTGTTGTTTCTACTGGGCCTGGACACAGCTAGTGTTGGATCCACTTTCTGTTACACAAGTCTGAGGACATCTGACCTGCACCTACAGAGTGAAGATGTCAGCACAGCTTCAGTCAACATTAAAGTGTTTCCAGAGAAGAAGATCTAAACTGGGATTTTTTTCTGTGGTATTTCTGTGTTTGCTTGATGTCTGACAGAGAGTGACAATGAGACATTGGGAGAAAGAAGTGGAGATGACATATAGTCAGACTGCTATTTAATTATTTAACCTGAGAAGAAAGTCCCCTCTTTCTTTTAACCTTCCTCTATAACAATCTGCCGAAAATTTTTCTGTGGAAAAACAGAAAGTAAATCAGGAGACAAACACTTTCACAATAGAGTGCATTGAGTGAGGCGCTGATGTTGTAAGGCTGTGTTTTATCACACCGCTCTTTGGCAAGGTGTTGGCCCAGCAGGGCCATATGCTGTGTGTCTTAGTCCAGTTGGACCCAAACGGCTCTAAACGGTGCTGAGTGGCTGCCAGAGTGAGATGGAGAGCAGATCACTCAGCCAGTCAGCCAGCTACACAAGGACGGAGGAAACAGCCTAGAAAAGGAGCCCAGTTTATGGAGAAGTCTGCAGGTTTTTTAAGGAGCTGGCCCATTAATCACTTTTAAAGCCCTTCTTAAAAAGTTTGCGTGCCACCGTTCTAGTTAATGACACTCAGGCAGCCGACCGCCGCTGCTGGCAACAACACTTGAGCTCTATGAGGACATGTTTGTCAACTTCACACAAGCTCGGACTTTCACTTCACTTACATTTTGATTTACTGTATATACTATTCAATGACAAATTTCAATCTGACCATTAACTGACACGTGGATCTGCTTTGGATAACATGATTTAAATAAAACTAGATTTAATGCCTCTGTTGCCGTTTGCGTCCATTTCCGTCCAGTGTCAGCACTTCATCTTTTTTAACCTATTAGACATGAAATTGTCATAATTGACACATTCATTCTTGAGTTATGGCCAGAAAACGTGTTTTGTGAGGTGATCTTTGATCCTTTAAAATTGGATCTGTGCATCCTCAAGGGCAAGTGGATGCTTGTCAAGGCGTTCCTGAAATCTAATGGGACGGGCGCGAGGTCACAGTGACCTTTGCCCTTTCACCATCAGTTCCTCCTCCAGGGACTCTAGGTGGACGTTTGTGCAAAATTTGAAGACATTCCCTCAAGGAGTTCCTGAGAACGGTCTGAAAACATGTCGCCGGCGTGAAGGCATGAAAAAAAAAAAATACAAAATTAGATTCATGATTATGTGATGACGTCAAACTAGGATTTCTTTTCCCCAGCTTAGACCTGTTTTCTGTCTGTCTGTATCTTTGTACTATATCCTTTGCTCGATAACAAGCGGTGGAGCTGTGTGTCTGTTGCAGCCTTCACAGTGTGCTGTTAAACTGAGCAGTGTTAGACAGACTGACTGATGAGTCATACGGGAGTGTGTGTGTGTGTACGAGCGCCCCATTTGCATTTATTTTCAAGGTCCTGATATACCAAATGTATTGAGTTTGAACTGTGAACACACATGCCGCCTCGATGGTGGGAGGAAAGTTTGCAGATTTCTTCGATCTCAACTCAGAATGGCTGCTCATTTGACACCATATCTCCTACTATAATATCTATAATGTCTGCCTCATTCTGGCTTGGAGTTGGATGCATCCTTTTTAACAGGCTAGTTGGTGTATAAGCTCCCCTTCATCCTCCAACTTAACACTGGCTTAGGCAGCCTGCTGCGAGAACCACAAATATGAGATTTGTCTCAGCCGAATGATGTGCGGTTTACTTATTGTCATGGCAACACACGCACTTGATGCTTTGAGCATTCAAATATATGATGAGGGAAAATGTGTAACCCTCAGCGTGTGTGTCCACACTATTGGAAGGCGTCGGAAGCAACTCATTATGATGGTGGAAGATAGGGTGAATTTCCTGATGGCGAGATATCTTGAAAACTTTTTAATCCGGACTTTCTCTCCTCAAAGTTTGAACAAAACTAGCAGAAAGAAAGAGTTCAATTAATGAATTTCGATTAACCCTAGAACACTAACGTCGGGTGATTTTCATCCGAGCGATTGTTGTTACGTTATTTTCATTGTGTTGCTTTTGTCTGAGTTGCGTGGGTCCTTCTGTAGCTTCATGCTGATCACAGACGTTATTGAAGGTGGCCGTGTCTTCCTGCTCCGATCACTGTTTTTTTCTACAGGCACGTGTTCGGGTGATTTTCACCCGACGTTAGTGATAGTGTGACTATTTTTTCCGGATGGGTTTTAACATTGAAGGGAGACTTTTCCTTCACAGAACAAGACTCACATGTCCCAGGAACATGTGGACCAAATAACAAGTTCATAGTTCCTTTATTTATATTTTTAATCATATTTTATTGACGATTCCCAAATCTTTCACCAGATTTTGAGCCTTTTCTCAGGGTCTCCCCGTGATACCTGTTTATCGTTTTATGAGAAGTTATATAGGGTAAAATAAAAGAAGAGTACTTCAACTTGCCTTATTGTTGAATTTTTATATATTTCGATGAGAAGTATATTTTATCAGGTACATTATATCGGGTGAAATTCACCCGACGTTAGTGATAGTGTGACTATTTTTAACGTTAGTGTTCTAGGGTTAAAAGGATCCAATTTGCTTTCTTCGCAAAAACGTTGTGTTAAGAGTGAAGCATGGTCGAGAGTCCTTGGGTCCCCAGCAATACATCCACCAAGTGCTAAGTAGATCTATGCACGTTTTTGAAATATGCAAAGGACACACACACACACACACACACACACACACACACACACACACACACAGATTCCTTGTCATTCTAGTCAGATTCAAAATCACATATTGATTAAAACAAAGCATTTCTGGTCACATGAGGCTAAATGCATCATGCTACAAGAAACATTCCTCATGTTTTCCTTTTAATATTGCATCCAACTGTTGCATGGCACAGCTTGAGCCAGACGCTCACCGCCCAGCTGAATCTTGACTTGCATTATGCAGTTAAAATTCCTGTATGGGTCATCCTGCTATGGATGAGTCATCTGATCCACCAAAGACTCCTCCTCTCCAACTGTTCCTGTTGTACAGTTGTTCGACACTAGAATTTAGCAACAACAGATTGCATGTACTGAATATGTGACACCGGAAGTGAATGAGTGTCCTACAGACTTACTTAGAAGTGTCAGTGGTTGGAATATATGTCAAAATAGTGGGGGGTCCGACTCCATCTGATTCAGACTCAAGTTTCCTGTGATTGAGACTGAGCATCTGCTAAAGTATTCGGCCTGAGAGACCTTTCCCATATTATCAGTAATTGACAAAGTCTTTCCCACATGCCCTGTGAACAGTAGAGAGAGAGGGAGGGGGGGCGGAGATACCTCGAATAGATTAGAACCCTTTTATAGGTTGTTGAAGTCACTTTCATCTCTCTCAACAATTACAATTAAAGTGCTCTCTAGCACCCCACAGCTGTTCCAGAGGAGCAGGAGCTGTGGAAGCTGGGCAGCACGTAGGTGCGAGAGTGTGAATCGCCCTGGGAGGACGAGCTGTGTTCATTCTGCATGCTAAATGAGCTGGAAACAGTAATACACTTCTTCACCTCACACTTTTTATCAAAACTGATGTTCATTTAGCAAATGATGGTCCCACTTAGAGTCAAACAGACCATAGAGCGGGGTATGCTTTAGGGCGGGGCTACCGTGTGACTGACAGGTCGCTACCAAGGCGGTGTCTGTGTTTTTTGTCTTACTACTTTAACCCTTTCATAGTTCACAGTGTGTTTTCACTTCATGGAAGTTAATTGTAACCTTTTGGTCGCATAAAAAGGTCTTATTCAGCGTTCTGTTGCTGCCTCTCGGGTCACTGCTGGTTGTAAAAAAAACAAGATGGCGACGGCCAAAATGTAGAAATCAAGGCTTTTAAAACCGAAGTTCACAACCAACGAGTGACGGTCACCACGTCCACCTTTTGTATTCAGTCTATGGACATGGATATGAATCTTTGCTCGGCTACTTGAAGAGAAAGACTCGATCTTGAGACGAGGCAATGATTAGAAGCCTTGGAGGTCATCACATGTCACTGCATCCATCCTATTTACAGTTTGGGAAAAAAAAGCCAAATCCATTGCTTCATGTTTCATGTTCAAATATATATATATATATATATATATATATATATATATATATATATATATATATATATGCGGGCCGCGTCGCGCCCAGCTGTTAAACAGCTGATTCAAGACTCAGACGGCACTGAAAGCACAGGTAAAAAATCCACGGCCCGCCACTGATATATATATATATATATATTCTACTCAAGGACACACGGTGCCAAGACTCGGGGGTGATGCCCAACAACCCAACTTCAGCACGACTTGAGAGTGTCGAGGAACCTGTCAGAGCTATGAAGTGCAGCCACGGAGAGAGATGTTTTCAGTGTGAACCGAGAAAAATGTTTTCTCCACGTTTGCCTCGCAATTTGGCCAAGACCATCTGGAAATCATCAAGAAGCGATTTGTAGCAAATTTGCGCAGCGGCCTCTAAAAATACAGCTCTGCCCTTCCCGTGATACAGCTGACGTAGCTCAGCTTCCAGAAACGCATACGAGCATACTTACATACGTATATACATATATACATGGCCGCGAGCTGGAACGAAGAGCTGCTTGACACACGTCTCATCCTCTTCTAAGAAGAGGAGGGAAAGGGAAAATGCGCTCAGACTAAAAGACAAAACACAAACCAATGGACTTCCCCCCCCCCAATATGCATTAACATGCACAGACTGGGTACGCTCACATGCACGCTGATGAATTCACCAGCGGGAGAATAGCTAGAGGATGAAAACTGTTCAGAACGATGCCACGTCAGTGCCGGGGGAGTTGAAAGCTGCAGATTCGGATTGACCCTCTTGTCTGACGCCGCGGTGTTTCGTCTTTTGGAACGGCCACAAACGGAGGCCGCAACTGATTTAAAGTGACAGGGACGCAAGGCCATCTTATTCATCACATTGACTCCCAAATGACCGTCGTGTTTGCAGGCCCTGCCCTCGCTACAACCCCACCTATCACGGCTGATCTATGGCCCGCCGACAAAGCCGAACGAGGTGTCACCTTGCCCGGGACAAATGGGCCGACAACAGACTTCCGGGCGAGTGGTAATCCTTCCTGCATGCTTCAACTGTGTGCTGCTGGAGAATTCATTTTATCGTGCCCACGAGCTGCTGCATAAGCTGTCCTCCTCTCATGTTTTATTTCTCTTCCCGTTAGAACATCTTCTCCCCTTCTTCTCTCACTCCTGCGTTTGAACACGGTGTCAGGAAATACAAAAGTGTGTGGCCTTTCCAAAAAAAAGAAAGAAGATAAACCAGCTGGGACTGAGAGAGGGAGAAGCAGTCAGAGAGCGCTGTTTCCCGGCCTCGGGCGGGATTCGGTGGATTTTCGCCAACAGAGCCCGGCGAAAGAACGGCGCAGCATATTTTAGAAAGTTTCACACCATTTATTAACCGGTGGCCCTACCTTGCTGAGCTGACTGGCCGGTGAGCCGCTGTTGTTGACAGTGTGGCATTTGAAGTTGAGCAACGATTCCCCCGCGGCGTCGCGCTCTCGCGCCGCGTCCTTGTCAGCGCGGGAGCGGCTGTCGGCGGGGGAGGGGGAGGGCCGCTGGAGAGCTGTGCAGGACAGGCCGAGGAAGTTAGACGGCCGGATCAGAAAGGCCTCCAGAGCAATGTTCGCAGATACCTGGGGGGGGGGGAGAAGGGGGTGGCCAAGAATTAGGAGGAGTTGGGTGGCGGCGGAAGAGATTTTTATATTAGTCATTAAGCAGATGCTTTTTATCCCCAGCGACAGCGGAGAGAGGAAAAATAATAGACGGGAAGCGAGAAGAAACAAAGGAAGCAATTTATCTTTCTCTCCCCTTATGCGAGCTATCTGCTAAAGCCAAATTAACTTCTCATTATCCGAGGCTGCGGGAAAGAATAAAAAAAAAAGGTAACGCTTCGGGACATTTAGTCAGATAATCAACCTTCGCCCCGGCTGAGCGTGGCCGTGAGTGTGTCTTTAGGGCGACTTCAAAAGTCCCGCCATGTAGTACCTTGGAAATGGCCCGATTGTCTCCGCTCAGCGCCAGGTCCGCGATGCGCTCCACGCACTGCACGATGCGGGTGCACGCTCGGGCCTCGTTCTGCGCCATCCACAGGATGTGCTCCTCCACCAGCATCATGTTGCTGGCTACGTCGGAAATATAGTCCCCCAGCTGTGGAGACGCAAGCAGACATGTGTTCCAAATGAAATAATGACCGGAGACAACAGCACAAGCTGTACTGTACGAAGCCTGCCTACGCACACACACACACACACACACAGGAGGAGGCAGACTCATCATGCACATCAATCACATCCGCAACAACAGGCACATTTATAATCTCCAGTCAGAATTGGGAGGGAGGCAAATGGTGGCTTCATTCATTATAGGGAGATTTAATTTAGATTAGCAGCTCCAATGGGGCCTAATCGCTTCCCTGGGATGGCAGTTTGCTATTTACTTACTGTACTTCTCATTGTTGCCTCGACTGTTCTTTATTGGATGAATGAGGGTGGTCTCATCAGCATTGTCTCAGGAATGAGACAACGTTAAGTATCTCCTCATAATATCGCCTCCCGAGTGACCCATGATGAGTAATAGGACAAGCGAGAGCTAATATTGATTCTTTTCACTGACTTGAGCTCAGTGGCCTTCCCCTCCGCACAACCTGACCTTCAGCGTGACGTAAAGCACCGCCCTCCCTCCTCCACACCCTCCGATCGCCTGCGGCCACACAAAAAAAACTGTTGGTAAAACTCGGCTTGTTCAAAAAGAGATGCGTCTTCATGACCGTAATCGCCATTCAGGTCCAACGCCGTGGCGGGCAGCAGGAAAAAAGCGTACGAGTTGAGAAGTTAAGCCGTCTGGAATCGATTGAAGAGATCCACTCGAGGGTCCTTCTCTGTTTTGCTCAATTGGGGCACTTGAGAAGCCGCTGTTACCTCTGGCGGGGATGAACCATTTAAAGCGATAAAGCTCATCAACCGCAAAGCATTGCATCCAAACAGTTGCAGACTTTGGAAACACGTGTCATGTCTTACGTCTCTGCGCTTCGCCACCAGCCTCGTCAGCCTCTCCACCAGGTGCGTGACGAAGATGACGTCCATGACGTCGGTGAAGTGCGCCGCCCTGCTGGTGAAGGCCACTAACTGCTGGCCTAAAGGCTGAGCGTTGGTGGCGTTGACGGTGATCTGGGAGACAAAGGGCAAAACGTGCGGCAGTAATTCAGAGAGGGTGACGGTGTTTCTCCTCTATGCATTGTCAAATGCACAGCATCATTAATATCCTCTGCTCGGGGGAGTGCGGGGCTCGGCCTCTCTCTCTCTCACACACACACACACACACACACACACACACACACACACACGGAGCGGAGCAGAGGAGAGACAGGTGAAGTGGAGACAACGTTGTCCGTACCGGTTACAAACACGCTGATGTGCCGAGTTTTTGTGATGTTTTTTAGCTGCCCTCTTTGTTTTCCGTGAAGTTGGCTAAAAGTGATGTAATGTAGCTCCGGTGTGTTTTGTGCAGGCGCTGCGCCAGACTCTTGTTTCCAAAAAATTGCCTTTGGTCGATTTTAATGAAAAGCCAACTCCTGTTGTTGCTCACCACTGTTTTGGAGAAAAAAGGGAATAACCCAACAGCTTTTAAAGTGATCTATTCTCTGTTTAAGTAAGTGCTGTGCGGCAGATCTAATTTATGCCGATGTGAAGAGTTCAAACGGAGTTTGAAAAGGCAATCGATGACTTTAAGAGACTGGAAGCGTTAGACTCGAGGACAGACTTTGGTGCCGCTTTCCAAAGGAGTCAACTAATGGAAACACGAGATGATCACACAGTCAGTCGTCACATGAAACAGCTTTGACGACAACATAAATTCATAAATGATGAATCACTCTCTGTTATTTCATGCCATGCGTGTAGTTTTGAACGTGGAGGCTTTTAATGTTTGTGCTGTATTCCCATGAGTACCGTAGGATGGAGCGGCTCGTCGCCTCGTATCGAGCAGACAGAGGCCGACGCGTACAGATGTGCAAATACCTGCAGGCTGCGGATGAATCAGGAGGTGTTTGTTTCTGGTTCTGTGTATGACGTTCTCAAACATGTCAAAGTCGACACGTTGAACATCGGCAGAATTAGAAGGGATTCGCTGACAGTGAAAACAAAGCGTGGAATAGACTCCTCCCACATGTGTGTTGATACCTGTGTGAGCTCATGCAGCACGCGGGTCAGCTCACTGGCGTACGGGCACTGGGTGTAGTCCTCCTCGGCCCAGCGCCCGGCGCGGTCGCAGCTCCGCCACGCCTTCTTCGCCTTCTGGCCCGAGGGGCGGGGGGCGGCGCCGCCGCCGCCGCCGCTGCTGCTGCCGGACGGGCGCGGGGCGGAGCCAAAGGTGGCGGGAGCGCAGGGCAGGAAGGCGAGGATGCCAGCCAAAGTCTTTGGCCACCTGCCACACAAGATATCGGTCAATGAAGCGAGTGTGGGAATCTTTACTCGCGGCACCAGATGGCAATTTCATACTCCCTGTGCTTAGGAAATTATAATTTGCATATTTGATTTACAGCTAGCTATAATTACTTTTTTTGGGTGTTTTGTTTTTTTGCAGGAGACTGCAGATTCTGATACTTGATTGTGAAACAATGTGCTGTATTGGTGATGACTTCTGACTTAATTAACTTCATCAACTAACTTTATTAATCAACTTTATTGTGTTTCCACTTTGTGCACCGTGGAACTTAGAAATGTGGAGTACTGTAATGTATTCTGTGGCTCTGAATGAGCTACCAGAAGTCTAAAGATCAACCCTGATTATTTTATTGGGGTTCTGTTTGGGTTCTGGCATAGAATATTCTTTAACAGAACGTTTTTAGTTAGAAACTGGGGGCGTGTCGGGTAAAAGACATGGGAACTTTACTGCCAGGGAGCTGATTGAAGCGTGGGAAATGTAGGTTTTGTTTTTTGGAGTTCGAGCCCCACAACTTTATGAAAGCGAGCTACTTAAATAGCCACGGACGGAACAAGAGAAGGATGTGTGCACGCAGAAGAAAAATTTGCCACTGCCTGTTCCTTCCTGAAGGGGGAAATTCCGCCTAAAAGAGTAATTACAAGTGGTGTTCGCATGGCCATGCAAAGTTCAATGAAGTCTCCTCTGAAGCAAGAAATGAGACTTTGTCAATAATGTCGTCAAGAGCCAAGTCCGGAAGCGGCTCCGCTGACCAACCTGTGATAGGGTGCTTTTTACGGGGAAATGGAACATTTTCATTTTCCGGGTGATGCCTGTTAGTGTTTCAATAAAATAAAGCTCATTTGAGTGTGAAAAGTCAGCCAAACATTCACACTCCACTACATTAGCCTCCATTTCCCAGACAATAAAAAGAACTGCACTTTTTTGGGGGGGTTTCGTTTCGTGTCGGTGCCTCTGCGGCCACAGGAAAGAGCTCACACATGTTGATCAATTTGTCTCGCAGTCAGAGGAGAAAGGAGAGTCCTGCGTTTTTGCAATTTTCTCCTGAAGGCGACGTCAAAACCCTGCTGCGGAGAAGTAGCTGAGGTAGCGCTTATAGTGGCAACACTTGTGACTTCATCTAAATGAAAATAAAGGAGCGCCACCCTCAGGAGGCAGGTAATCTGTTCTGAGGGTAGAGAGCTGCCATCGCGCTGCTCCCCTCCACATTCCCTCTCTTATTATCCCCCCACATCTCCCTCTCTCTCTCCCTCTCTCCCTCCGCGAGGCTGCAGCAGTGGCGGCATCAGCTACTTAGTAATAAATGGCGTTAATTTCGCCCCCACCAAAGCAGGGGGCTCATTTTCCAGCCCATTACTCCGAATGCTCCAGCAGAAACAAAGCCCCATGTGCTTGTTTGCGCTGGAGGTGGGCTGTAAAGTACGGCGGCTACAAAAGGAGTGTACACGACGGCAGCGGAGCCACGGGGAGGCCGAGCGGGTGAGAGAGTGTTTGTACGAGCACGAGGTCACAAGGTGGTCACGAAGAGCGGAGGACGGGAAAACAGGAGGACAAATAGATGGAGGGCGAGGAGGTGTGCGGTGAAACCTGAGTCATGGGAACAAGTGACCTTCTATTTTTTCTTTCTTTTCTATTTTTTTTTTTTTTTACAGTCTCGCTATGAAGCCGAAATACATCGAGCCATAACGTTTGTGGGAGTTGTCACGTCACGCATCACCAATTATAACGAAACTCCGTGAACCGTCCGGGCTCGACTGTGTGTGCACTCAGCTCCGGTCCTTTGCCGGTTGATGAGCCACATCTGGCGCGAGGCAGACCAGGTGTGGCAGATCGTTGTCAGGTGGCACAATAAGCAGCGGGACAGCAGCGAGAGGCAGACTTAAGTACCTTGACTGCACTGTACATGTAGAGATAATGGCAGAGAGAGTGAGTGCACTGATTACAGTCTTAATTGGTATACAGTGGGCTACGTAATTGGGACTGGTGACTAAATTACAGTGCGCACTATTGCTTTATTTTGTTGGAGACATCCTGGTCTCAGCTCTGAAAAGCAGCGATTACCGTCCGTTACCGCAAACTACACTCAACTAATGTAGTTGGTAAATGAAAACTATGAACAGACGGACGGACAGAGCTATTGGACCAGCATGTTTGTGTGTGTGCAGATATGAAGCTGGCCTTCGTGTTAAGCTGTGAGCTTAGTTTAACACAAAATAAGGGAAACAGCTGGACCTGGTTCTCTTTGAGGCGGCGCAATCTGCCTCACGACACCTTATTTCATTTTTTTTTATAATTAGTTGTACAAAAACTGGCATGTAAAGATGACACATTGTGGTTGTATGGGGAGTTCTGCGTTGGGAGGCTGATTTGGTAACATCTGGACTGAGCCACGCCAGCTGTTTGCCCCGTGTTTCCAGTAGCTTTAAACATTATAGAGTGCTGCAGAAATGAGTCCTAGAACCCCGGAAATGGGTTAGCATGTTTTCACTTCCTGTTTCCTCGTCTCAAAGTAACCTTTTTTGAAAGACATGTGTGGTTAGATGCCTGAAACAACATCTGGGGTTAACACAAGCTTAAGAGATGGGTTTCTGTAGATAACCATTCGTGAGTTTTGAAGCTTCTGGGTCGTCGGCTGGGAGGTGACTCACCTGAAGTCGCCCTTGTTGTTGGTGACTCTGTCCGCGGGGCAGTAGGGTGCCGACGTTTCCAGAACGACAATCTCCATTTGCTGAGAAGCGTTGCCACGGGAACTGGTCACCAGGCACTCCCAGATGCCAGCGATGCCCACGTCGATGTTGGAGAGGATGACCTCACTGGAGGAGAACAGAGGCGTAAAGCTGTGAGCGTGACCGCGCGGATTGTGTGTCTACTGCACGTCGTGTGTTGGTGTTTGTATGTGCGCACGTGTGTGTGTGTGTGTTGCCGATCTTCTTCCGATGAGCTTCAAACGGTCTTAAAAGGTTTGGACAAGGTGCTGGATTAGGATGTGGTTTTGGGTTTAGGGTTAAATGTAGATTGAGGATTATCTTTGTGTAAAGTCTTGAATTTAAGGTGGTTTGGATTATCATTTTTGATTAGGCTAAGGATTAGAGTTAGGTGTACATACATTGGGGAGGGTTAAGGTGAGGACAACGTTTGAAGGATTCTGCAGTCAGAGGAAGCTGCTCACCAGGATGGGACCACGGAAACGTATGTGCACGTGTGTGCACGCTTCACAAATCAAATTCATATAGAGACCCCTGTGCATATCTGAGTATGCAGTGGCTTAAACTGTTGCCTGTGACTCAAGATGATCATTACTCATACTTATCTTTCCTACTTTGTCACAGTGATTCCTATCTCAATGGAAAAGGCCTGATTAAACAACGGATGGTGAAACAGTGACAATGAGCCAATGCAGGCCATTTGCCAAGGCGACTAATCTTGAGGATTTTACTCCTTATGAAAAGAAGAAGAAAAAAAAGGATAAAAGCTGCGGGAGATTGCTAAGCAACGGGCATTATCACCATGGAAATTCTACCTCTTTGAGAAATGCCAACTGTTTATTTTACAAGAAAATATAATCTTTGCGTCGTGTGTACTTAATTAAGCCGTGTGTGCTCATAATAAAAAACACAGTGTCCCACACAACACCGTAACGAGCATTTAAACGAGAGCACGGGAAGAGCGCTCAATAAAAAGGGAAGCGTTCACCAGTTGGAGAATGATAAAGGGACTGGCCGGACAAGAATCTGCAATCGTTCAGAGTAAAGATGATAAGTGGCTGAGAGGCTCTCATGTGGAGAAGCAGTAATCCCAGTAAAACCTTTCTCTGACGATGTGAAGCAGATACTATTCAAAAACATGAAAAGCCTTTGTTTTGTCCTCTTCTCTCTTCCCGCCCGTCTCTGTCTCAATATGCGTATGGCTAGTACAACTATAAGACATGGGCCTGTCCCAGGATGCACCTGGTGAAAACTACACATTCATACTGGCAATCTGCATGTGTTTGGACTATTGAAGAGAACTTGTGCACATCAAGGTGGAGAGAGGAGACAGCCATGACTCAAAACATAATATTACTGAGACTGCATTGCATTCTGGTCTATTGAGTGCAAAACCATTAGCATCTCTACCTCCTCTGGATTTCTCCCCCCTGTGTGACTTTTGATCATCAGTCCCCAACAGGGCATTGAGACAGAAGGCTTTGCTCTTTGATTGTGTGCACACACACACACACACACACACACACACACACACACACACAGCTGACCTTTGTCCTTGAAGTTTGAGATGTTTTACAAAACTCCACTGTCGTTATGTTGCATCATCTTCATGCGATGCCACGTCGAGTGCATTTGGCAAAGCTATCCACGACAACAACACTTCTGAGGCCGCTTTCTGAGCCGCTTTGTAGCAGCTCTGTGTTTAAAAATTGAGTAAAATAAATTAAAATTTCGGACTGATGACGGCGCTAGATGAAAAGTTCGTACAGTTCTGCCCGTGGGGATCATGAATGTCGGAACCAAATTAAATGGGGATCTATTCAATAGTTCTTTAAATATTTCATGTCTGGATCAAAGTGGTGAAGCAAGCAACTGACATTGCCATCCCCAACTGAGAATTATACTGTTATTAATATTCCCATATATCTTTACTGCTCTTACAGGGCTATCAGTCTTAGTGGCAGTGAGTCAAATAACTGCTGTCGTTAAAGCTGGAGCGTTTCCGAGCACCAGATTCCTTTTAGGAAATCTCTCATTTTACTGCAGCAGGATCCGATAACCTAGATATAACCAGTGACACACTCACAGTGACACACAGTAATCACTTTGTAAACCTATGCACATCACTAATCCACAACTTGAATATCTAAAGTTCCAGAAATACAGCGATCAATTTAAATGCATTCATACTTGTATGTATTCCTCTTCTGATTATTTGAGACAAAATGATGCGTCGACTTGCAAAATACAGTCGGTGAAATGCGTTCAGACTACGCCTGGTGTTTTGAATCCAATAAAGTATCCCTAGCTGATGTTCCCTAAAGAACTAAAGTCACACTGTGCTCAGGCGTGAGGAGTGAACTCCACTCTGCCTTCACCGCTGCTTGTTTTGTCGGAGAAGACGAGCGGAAATCAGAGAACGCTGCCGACGTTCCCCCGTACCGAACGGACCCCGCGACTGCTCCAATGAATAAAATAAGTCCTGATTTCATCTTCTGTGTTCCGCGAAAGCTCTGTTTTCTGATTGCTTTTCTAAAAGGCCTTAGATCAGATTTGAACGCTTGACTGAGATGATGACATCCTTGGCCAGAGAACAAGTGTGTTTGTGTGCGTGTGTGTGTGTGCGTGGGGCTGTCTGTGAATACATGTGAGGGTTATTGCGTGTGTGTATTGTCAGTTGTTCAACAAAAAAAAAGAAGAAAAAAAAAGAGCTTCTTCTCTCAAAAGATTTTTGCACCAATCATTGAATAGTTAGGAGCTTTTTGATGTATCGTGATCAAGACGGATTTCCATAGACTCTCGACACACTTGTTGAAACAACGCCCCCCCACCCCCTCTTCCACTGTTGAGTTGTAAAGTGTGGACGGGCTTTACATTGAAAACCCTCTGGACTCGGTCCAGCTGCCAGCATCTGTGCACAATGATGTAAACATGACATGTTGCAAGGTAAAGTGTCTATTCTACGGGGACCACGATAATTCATGGGGTAACCCTCACACTGGATCTCATTGTCACACAGGATGATGATGACGAGGATGATGATGAGGATGAGGATGGTTAGGAAATGGCAGTTTGTGTCCATGTTACAATGTTGCACATAAAGCTAAAATGTTGACCTGATTCCATTTTCGGATGATAGCGTTCGCACGGACGGAAGCTCTGGGAGATCAAACAATCCTCTTTTGGCTTTTGACGGATGCGGGGGGGAAAAAAAACTGCAAAACAAAAAAACGAACCTGGTTAGAAAACTTCAATCTGATGCTATCGTCATGTTTACGGTCTGATTAGCCAGTTGATAATATTTTTAAACCAATAAAAAGCTGAATCATTGTCAGACGATACCCGGTGGGGTCCCAGAATGCATTTCGGCCAATGCGTTTCACCTCTTTTGCTCTCCACACGTACGGTTGACCTGCATTCAACCAAAGCCTGCTTGAACGTTATTGGTCTACTCAAGACCTCAAACGGGGAACCAGAACGCTTCCGATACCAACATCTTGTCCTGTTGCCTGCAGATTCTGCATGTTAGTGCATTTCCTTTCTCATAAAACACTAGAAAGCTGGCTATTCTTAAAATTGTGGAAACTACAAAAGCCTTGTTGTCATCCATGATGACTCAAACATCCTTCCTTGCCTTTGCATGTGCATTGCTGCATCACCGCCACCTGTAGACAATCGGCAGCGACCGTGCGCGCACGACAAACCAAACGGGGGGCCACACGTTGAGAAACTGCTCCACAGCGTCAAGCTTTGAGTAAACTGCTGTTCACTTTGCATAGATCTACTTTGGTGTCCCAGCCTCATCCTACAAATGCATCGCTTCATCATCCTCACCGAGGGACCAGAAACTAGTGAACATGAGACAGTGGAGGCGGCATCCAGAGACGAGCTGAGAGCAATGGGGAGAGGCCACCTGTGACATGCTGCAGTAATAAGCCCCTCTAGTGCTGCTCGACCGGCAACTGGAGACGCAACTTTTGTGGGTATTTACTGAAGTTTATGGTCTCTATCTGTGTTGCTTGTTTGTTGAGATATGAGATAAGTTCTTATTTAATTTTATTTGCTGTGCTCTCTATCATTGTTCTGTCTGTCAAAGTTTACTGTTATTATTTTTGCATCTCTCTGGTTTCTGTTTGATATATATATATTTTTTTTACTTAACTTTACTTAGACCAGCAATTGCTACAGACGTGTTTTCAGTGGGCAAATGATACTTGACATACAATCAAACGCCACATGTCCACACATGCCCCAACATTTAATAAATAACGCATGATTAATTTATTAATGAAGCCACAGCCAGAACAACATTCTGTTGGTATCTAACATTTACTGATTAACTCCGACGTCCTTCCAAGTCATCAAAGAGCCCCAGGTGTGTAGATTTTGGTATTATTATTATTTTAATTATAAAGGGCTCAGCCGGCACAATAGGTGTCCTTTCACAATGCATAAAACAAAACAGATTTTTTTATGGATGGTGCCGATGATGATGCCGATGATGCTGATTATGATGATGGTGGAGGTGGTGCGGTAGGTGGTTTGCCTGTGTACTTGCCGTTTAGTGATTCAGGCGTGTGTGACAGAGCTGCTGCACTTGTCCCTTCTCAACCACGAACAGTGTGCAGAGGGGACAGTTACATCATCGCTGAACACGGGCCAACTGTCTGAATGCTGGGAAACACACCGGGAAAAATACCCCCATCACCCGGAAGGCCAATCCTGCTGCAGCCCGATCACAAACGGCCCCGGGGAACTGCTGCGCCCCAACAAAACCAGGAGAGCGGAGGGAAAGCATTCCAACAGCAGCCGGTCCGGGTTTACAGAAAAGAAAAGGTCACCCTCACGTGTGAAGGAAAAAGGCTCGGCTGTGCGAAGAGCAGTAGGGCAGGGGCCCACATGAGCCGCACACAGAGCCGCTGACCTACATCCCCGGCAACACTGCGCCATTGTGGAGCGGCTCCCCGGGGACTCATTAGGGAGCGTTTACGCTCGCACGCCAATATTTAACAATTTGTTTACATAATGTTGCCTACGAGACTGTTAACTTTCAATCTGTCACAAATGTCCCCAAAAAAAGCCGGGACATTTTCGTTGGTGAATCCGTGGTCCGTCACGGCTTCTGAGGACGGGGCATTGGCGCCGTTTAGAGCCGGGGTTCTCAACCTTTTTTT
The DNA here is from genome assembly GCA_038501785.1 of Myoxocephalus aenaeus. Taxonomy (NCBI): domain Eukaryota; kingdom Metazoa; phylum Chordata; class Actinopteri; order Perciformes; family Cottidae; genus Myoxocephalus; species Myoxocephalus aenaeus. Next base: position 723,369 of record JBAMJR010000251.1, on the reverse strand, counting down.
TTGTGATGTACCCCTGGTGTACCCCCTAACCAGCGCAAAGCGTAATGTAATACCATCAGTGTCTGAGTTAATATAGAATATATACAATTCAGTTTAAGAACTTACACTTATATTATTGAATATTCATTAAATCACTATTTTTAAAGGATTTTTCTTATTTATGTTAATTTTAAATATATATATTGTTAATCTCAAGTACCCCCTGGGGTGCCTTCAAGTACCCCCATTTGAGAACCACTGATGTAGAGTAGTAATACTTCCTGTGAAGATGCAGGTAGAATGCATCAATATTTGGGCAGAATTCCCTCCGATATACTGACTGACTTCTGTGTCCTTGTTAAGATTCAACCAATGTAATTAAGAGCTTTTATTTGTCTTTGCTGACTGAAACTGGCACGCAGTAAAAGGGACGAACCCGAAGGTAAAATTGCATACATGTGGACATAATCAAATTTGGTCTCCTTGGCAACTGGTGTTGCACAGGAGCTTGTAAACCTGCCGCTAAATTCATGGCAGAAAAATGAGGGGAAACAAAGACAAAACACAAATTTGCAACAGAGGCAGGGATTTAAAGGAAAGCGTAGTAGAATGCAATAACAGCGGAAAGATATGTGGGTTTAATTTAATCAAATTACAGTTTATGTTTGTAAGCAGGAGCAGAGATATAAAAAAAAAAAACACAAAACCAGAAGGAGAGCTTTGGAGAGATCACCAGCAGAGGCACGGAGGAAGTGGGCAGAGAGAGACGTTTCCCTTCTTCCTCTGCCTTCAGTGATACCTCCAAACAAGGTTCTTGGTTTTGTGCAAGATTAGCCTGTTTAAAAATGGAGAGGATTAAGTAAGATACATCCAAAAAGTCTGCCGTAGCTAGCTGCAGGGCTCTGAAATGTTTGATTAATGAAACATGAATCACAGGCTGGTCCCACGGCTGCCGCTAGCATAGCTAATACTGGGAGTTTGGCTTGACACCATTACTCAGCAGGAGTCTGGCCCGCATCGCGGAGCCATCGGGCCTCATGGGGCCTCCACCCCCTCTGCTTCTGCTCACTGTGAGCAACGTAAACGGATCAGCTTATCGGCCCACCTGCGCCAGGAAATAAGAGGCTGTGACGACACGGTGAGGAAAAACACAGCGCAATACAAAAAGCTGCGAACAAACAGAGACGAAAAAATGATGCATTTCCCAGCATCGCGCCGGTTTCGGTGAGCAAAGATCATGCAATGTTTTTTTGAGCGTCCACGCTGGCCGTTTGCCTGATGCAGCCTAAAGCGGGATAAGCGGAATTCAGCTGAGAAAACAGCCGGAGAGCATTTTGGGTTTCACCTTCACAGAGGTCACACAACCGAAGCTTTGGCATCTCCGCTCGCCTCGCTGCAACGCCGTGCGACAAATCCAGACGAGGGCTTTAAGCCACGCGCTAAATCCTGTGTATTCAGTCTTTGCCCTCCGATGGGGCATGCGGGGCGAGGCTGACATCCATCCAAGGTGAACGGCATCAACGCGGGCCGTAACGGCGAACGCAACGTCCGCTGCGGCTAAATAAGCACCGGCGGCGTCAGGCGCGTCAAAGGTCGAAGCATTAGTTACGTGTCGGACCAGCGAGATCGCGGGACTTTAATCCCCTCCCCCGCACGTCTCTGTCAGCGCCGCAATTTAAGACAGAGCTCAGGGTTGAAGGGCGAAGTTCAGCCGAGGCACGGCGGATTGTTGTTGTTGGAGCGAGCTCCGTTGCACACTCATCAGCTATGGAAATGATGTCTGCTCCTTGCGCCTCTCTCTCGACGGGAGGGAGACGTTTTCGGTGCCAAGAGCAACATGACCTGAATGAGGGAGGGAGGGGCGGTAATTGCAAGCGGGGCCCCTAATCAGAATGTGAGCAACGAGAAATTCATCACGTTCCTTTGGGACGCCGAGCTGGAGTCAACTTTGTGTGTGTGTGTGTGTGTGGGGGGGGGGCAGTACAGGAAGCAGAGGGCCGGAACGGGAGCTTGCAGTCGGTACACAGCCAACACAGAGGAGTTGCATAAGGAGTTTTACTTGGAGTATAATGATACCCGAGCCAGTGACTTCACACCAAAATCTCACGGCTGTTGTATATTATCTCATACATGACATCATACATAATGTATGAAACGGAGCGAGTGGCATTCAGAATCTGTACGTGGTTTATGGCAAAGGTTAAAATGGCATACAGTCGAAAACGCTGCATTCAAACTTGCATCAATTCATTTTTCAGCAACTTTCACGTAAGTCAGCAAGACAACATTCACATATTATGACCACATAGAGTTGATATGGCGAATGCGTTTTCAGACGTGGAGCAATGTTATTATTTGTTTTGAATTGGGTTTGTGTCAAAATCAAGTATTTACTCTTCTTTTAGCTCTCCACTAGATGCCAGCTCATCAGGGAAACCTCCGGCTCCCTCGCAGATAAATGTTCACCAGCGGGTCGCTAACATTGTTTTGCTGGGCAGGTGGAGGACAGTTATTTAAATCGGAGCGTATTTACTGAAACAAGCGGCCTGCAAACCAAAACAGTGAGCTGAGCGACGCCACGTGGAGCTGAGGGGAACCGCTGAGTCCGGTGACGATTATTTGTTGGTTCAATCTGCTTCGCCTTAAACATGCAATCATTCCATCCAGCAGAGGTGAAGCAAATCTTCACTATTTTTAATGCTTTTAGATAGCATGAAACTATGGCTTATATATATATATAATTTCTAGTAAATTTTAAACATAGCTGTCAAATAAAATGTTGTTATTTGAAATGTAGTGATGTTAAGTGAAAGTACCTCTAAACCAGGGGTGGGCAAACTTTTTGACTCGCGGGCCACAATGGGTTCTAAAATTTGACAGAGGGGCCGGGCCAGGAACAGATGGATGGAGTGTTTGTGTGAACTAATATAAATGACATGTAAAAATCATTACATGAAAGGATTTGGCCTTTAACAGGTAGCAAAGCATTTATGTGCAAGGCAATTTAACAAATTGCACGAACATGAACAATACAAAAACATGTCGTAACGTGACTGATCAAACATCATGAAAACATCTGAGGCCTGCGCCCAAACCAATTACCTCACTTGAACTTCTTTATTATTTACAGCTTAGAGCAGCCACGCAGGCTGTGTGTCGGAGATTTGGCTCCAACCTCGCTGCAGCAACACATCACCACTTTCAGTTTCAGTGGGAACAGTGTTGTTGATCTCCCATTTTTGCCAGTGCATCCAAGTCTGGAGTTATTTTGGTTGTGGCAATTCTCAGGATAGATCTGAGGTGCTGATCCGTTAACTTTGATCTGTGACGGGCTTTGTTGGCGTTCATGAAAAAGTATTTTGTTGTCCTCTCTGTGTTAAACACTCGGCACTCATTGTCCACTTTTCGTTTCCTTGATCTGCTCATTTTACAGAAGGGCTCACAGGACAAAGGGAGCACCGTATCTAACTCAGCAATGTAAACGAACCCTGAAAATGGCCCACAATGCATTGCGAGATCATGCGCCATCTAATGGGGAAATGGGGGCATTACAGGAGCAAGGTAAAATGTGATTTAATAATAATAATTAGGGCTGCAACTAACGATTATTTTAATAATCGATTAATCGGTTGATTATTTTTTCGATTAATCGATGAATCGGATAAAAAAAAATCAAAAAATCATTAATTTCCAACCCTTTATTCAAAAACATAACTGACAGTGCAAAACATCTTCAGAAAGCACAAACAAGTTGCTCCTTGAACATCCCTGAGCTGTTAATTAAAAAATAAAAAATAAAAATGGACTAACACTAAAAACATACACATGTATGCTTTACATCTGCCAAATGCGAGCCCTTTTTACTGTAATTGATCTCCTTGGAGCAGAGGCTGCATTTAGCATACTCTGCTTTATCAATATGTATGAAACACTGGACAGAGGGAAGCTGTACTGCTCCTCTCACGTCTGTTCTGACCTCTTCATCTCAGCTCTGCATCAAGCTGCGCTGCATTATAGAGCGTCCTCTTCCTTAAATTATTTCATTCTGGGGTGTCTTACGACCACGGCATCACGTTGTTGGCTAAGCCCAACTACGTGATTTGATTCATTCTACTTTGAGTAAAAAAACAACCTGCAGCCAGATCCGCCGGTGTGCTGGTGTGCTTTATAAAAAGGGGACAGAGCAGACTCTTTCTGCTAAGGAAACTGAGGTCTTTTGGGGTGCAGGGAGCACTCCTGAAGACCTTCTTTGACTCTGTGGTGGCATCAGCCATCTTCTATGGAGTGGTCTTCTGGAGCAGCAGCATCACGGCAGCTGACAGGAGGAGACTGGACAAGCTGGTGAGGAAGGCCAGCAGCGTGCTGGGGCGTCCTCTGGATACCGTGGAGGTGGTGGGGGACAGGAGGATGATGAGTAAGCTCTCGTCCATGATAAGCCACGCCTCCCACCCCATGCAGGACACTCTAGCAGCGCTGCACAGCTCCTTCAGTCACCGGCTGATTCATCCCCGGTGTCTGAGGGAGAGGTACCGCAAGTCTTTTCTTCCCGCTGCGGTCAGGCTGCACAACCAGCTGAGCTCCCAGTAGACCACTCTGACAACTGAACACTTGAACTGAACTTGGTCACTTTATCATTCACCTGGTGCAATATTATTACGTATATTACGTGTATTTACGTGCAATACGTTTAAGTACTCTTCTATTCAGTCTGTATATTAATATTTCTCTACTGTTTTACTGCTCATTTATATTTATTTATATTACTTGTTTCTATTGTATTATGCTTTTTATTCACTTGTGAGCAAGGCTGCTGTAATCCTGTAATTTCCCCACTGAGGGACTAATAAAGGATTATCTTATCTTATTTTATCTTATCTTATCTTAAACATTAACGAGTGACAGCGTGAACTGAACCAGACCGGGGCGTTAGGGCATGTTTCATCACGTTACGGTTTTTACAAGACTGAACTGTAACGGAACATAAAGTGACTTTAACGACAATACACAACCCAAACACGTCAGCTTGCTAACGTGATAGCAAGCTGACTAGCTTCCATTAAAAACAAGTTTGAGGCAACTGAAGACGCTGTCGACATCTTAACGCTGATTGGCCAAGCCTCGTCACATCAAAGATGTTCTATTTTTCTCAGTGTCTCACTCCAATCTCAGAAACGCTGGCCGGCCAGTTGCTCTGCTCCGCTCTTTTTTTTCTTTCTCCGCGACTTATTGGATGCCGTAATAATCGCACGACACAACGAAACGATAATGAAATTCGTTGCTAACACTTTTGATAATCGATCGATTCGTTGTTGCAACCCTAATAATAATTTGGACAAGTTTGGCGGGCCGGATTAAAAATCCCAACGGGCCGTACTTTGCCCATGTCTGCTCTAAACTGTACTGTGAGTATCTCCGCCACTGTTGATAACGGTAAGCAACACATACTAAGTGTTTTGCACTGACCCCTGTTGATGAATTCATCAATACAAATTGCAGAGGAACGTCACCACTGACGTACTGAAACCTCACCTGAAGTTCTCCCTCTACCCTGTGATCTAATTATTCAAGGCAGCGCTTCCGCTGCAGGGATCACTGAGAATGTCAAACAGTGAGCTGGTACATAATGAAAAGACGGAAAAAAAATATTGATATCCGTGGCGTTCGCAGACCGGGGAAGGGTACACCTTCCCCCAGAAACGGAGCGGAGTGGAACGACGGAGCTGGCAGTCTTGTCGCCGAATAAACCGCACAACAAGAGGCGGCGTGGCCCTGTCGACACGGAGATACATATTTCTGTCAACGCTCCGTCAATATTTATGTTAGCGAGGCCGAGTCAGAGCAGGCAGCAGTTAAACTAATCAAGAGCAATGTGCTGCCGTGTCTGAGCCCTGTTGCCACAGTGTTACGTCAAATGCATTTACTACGACACACACGCACACACACACACACACACACATGCTCGTACACGCTGCCAAGAAAAAACAAAGACAGGAAGAGGATGGAGGATTTTTTTTTAAAACATGCTAAACCAGTGTTGCCAGTCTACTTTCTAAGCGCAATTATGATTCAGCATCTGTGCCTCTTAGCGTGCGATCAGCCAGCGCCGGCGCTCGGGGAGCGGCTAACCTCCGGAGACGAGCCGCAGATTGCTCTGAGGTGGTTGGCGCGCTGCCAAGCCAATTCTGTCCTGTCCTTTCAGATCCTTATCAAGGGCGCCGATACCAAAAGGTAAAGCGAGGGAAGCATGGAGAGACGGACGTGTGTGTGTGTGTGTGTGTGTGTGTGTGTGTGTGTGTGTGTGTGTGTGTGTGTGTGTGTGTGTGTGTGTGTGTGTGTGTGTGGTGGGGGTGGGGTTACATCTGTGTGTGCATGTGACCCCTGTGAACATGTGTGTGCATCTCTGTGTGTCACAATGACACTGGAGTTTATGTTTATTTTGACTTCATCTGCATGAGTGGACGTACACACTCACACTCTTGGACGTGTGTGTGTGTGTGTGTCAGCAAAACAGCTAATCAGCTCGCTAACCCCTCCCTCCCCTCCTCGCTCCCCTGTGCATCATCTACCTGGTGAGCAGGCAGCAGTCGTGCAGCAGGGTTTCCTCCACGTAGACGCCCCGGTCCTCCTGCGTGGTCACGGCGCGGCCATCGTGACGCCACCGCAGCTCCACCGAGGGGTCCAGGTGGGAGGCGGTGCACTGCAGGGGCAGGCGGTCTCCGTGGAAGACCAGTTGTCTCTGGGAGGGGATGAGCTGGAAGAGGGGCATCTCCAGAGGTCCATCTGGAAGACGAAGGGGGATACAAGAGGGATAGGTCAGCTTGTAAACCTTCACCCTTCCCCTCCATCCCTGCCGGCGGAGGGCAAGGGTGGAGGAAGAGAAACGGAGCGAGGCCATTCTTCTTCATCCTCGAAAAGGGGAAAAAGACAAGAGGCGGGATGAAGGGGTTTAGGGGTCGCTGCTTGCTGGGATCTCGCAAATTTGGTGTCTGAATCTAAAAAAGCGGAATTACATGCATGAATTGAAATCAGACCCGTATCAACCCTGAGACGCATTCTTGCACCGTGCACTATACACACACACACACACACACACACACACACACACACACACACACACACACACACACACACACACACACACATTCTGTCAAGGTCACACTCCTCCCCCGTCGATCCCACATGTTGTTGCTGCTGATGTGCGAGATGAACAGCGGCTGATAAAGACAGACAGCCTTGAGCTCTCCCCTGGACTCTCCTTGACTCCTTACATGTTCACAATGGAGCCCAGTGATAGGATTACTTACTTAGCAGCTGGCTAAATCCTCAAGCCTTTTTTTTTTTGCCAGAGAATACGGCTGCGATAAGGATTGAGATTAGAAGACATGGAGAGTGTTTAGTCCGCTGGCAGAATATGGAAAAGGGTTTGATTTATAAATTTGTTGGTGAAAAACCCTCAGGAGCTGGCTGATCTCATCGTACTGCGGATGTAGAACATGCAAGACAATGTGATGTCTCTAATCATGAAGAACCTGTGGGGATGTACATGTAGCCTGGTATGGCCATGTTTATCTTTTATATCATCCAAGATTAGGCCGGTGCTTCACTGTCCCACCTCGGGAATTAGCGCCTTTTCGGTCATACAAGACATTTCCTTGGATGCGCACCAAAGAGCAGCGTAAGCAAGCGCTTTGCCTTCGCTTGTATTCCAATCAATTGTGGGATGTTGCCGCTGACAGGCCATTCGATACATGGCTCAAACAAAGGAAAAGGGACTGAGCGATTCATGTCAGGTGCTCAACGTCTCCGGCCCACAACTCAACGGTTTTTTCTTCCCCTGAGCGGAGACGAATATTAACACACGCAGAGCTGCGACCTCAATTTTTTGACATAATAGTAATTCATAATCATAGGTGCATATTCAAAAGTGCACTGTGCTTTGGAGAGCAGCATTTAAAAAGCCATCGTTCACGTTGTGGACCCTTCCATGACGACGTCTCCGTGTGATTACTCGAGCTGACGCAGCTCGAGGGCGAGGGCTCTGTGATCGTGTTCAGTGACAGCAGCCGAGGTTTTCAAAACCTCCTGCGGGCGAAACACCACAGGGGCCATTGACTGTTGACTTGGCTGATGCTGATACTGTTGAAACAACGCTTTGAGCCAAGGATCAGAGTGTGGCTGCTTGCCTTCGGCCGTTGGCCACTGCCAGAGCAAAATGCAATTATTGGTTGTTTGTTAGTGTGCGAGTGTGTGTGTGTGTGTGTGTGTGTGTGTGTGTGTGTGTGTGTGTGTGTGTGTGTGTGTGTGTGTGTGTGTGTGTGTGTGTGTGTGTGTGTGTGAGAGAGAGAAAAGAGAGGAAGAGAGACGGATGAAGGCACAGAGGCATAATGATATGAGTGTGAGTACGTTAGCAGTGTGACTCAGTATGTGGAACAAACATTGATGCTCCCTGAGTTTTTTTTTTTTTTTTTACAGTGCTCGATCTACTCGAAATTGATTCATCCTTAGATATTGGATGAATCGTATTTTCAGACTGCCTTTGCCCTGCGTGCATGTATTCCCGCGCATTTCCACCTTATTGACAGCGGCCTCACAGTTTGGTACCGTGGGTCGCACCATCGACAAAACTAAACTTTTTTTTTTTATCTTAAGGATTACAACCTACAATTTGCCCAGTACTAATTATATTTATCGTTACGATGAATTGTCAAGTGCGTTTTCAAATTGAAATGTTTTAAAGATTTCAAAAGGTTTGCTTTGTGTTATTGTATTTACTTAATTGTAAGCCGATCATACACCATTCATACGTATATCGTACTCATTCAATTCTTCAATCTGAAGAAGCATTTTAAATCAACAAATTTATTAATTGCAAGTAATCATGGCGGTCGACAATTTTCCACACGCTGTGACACACCAGGCTCCATAATAAGATTAGTATCATAAGTATTTGGGTAAGTTTTGAAGTCCACTTTTTGAAGTCCTCTAAACAATAAAGAACAATATGTATGGATAGAACGTTTCCTGTGTATTACAACTAAAGGTTTCTAGTTTGATTTTGATCCACATAGAAAAGGTTTTGAAACTAAAGCAGCAGACTCAGTCCCAGACTCTGTCTGCTTTTATAGTCTTCATAGACTTCATTATCCCTTTCTCAAAGCAAAAAAATAAAAGAAATAAAAAGGTGTGTGACTGAACTTCAAAGACCCATATGACAGACTACCTTAAGTAATATTTCATGAGGTTTTTATATAATTAAATCATTGGGCGCACACCACAGGCTTAAAGACATGGGCCTGCATGTGAAATTTAATTTAATGACGAGATACCCATAAAGGGCAATTGCACTGCTGTGTCATCATGCAGTAAATACTCCGCTATAAGCAGAGGGCTCGTCCAGCAGTGAACAGCCCCGCGCTTTATGTCTGCGCCGTGGCTCCCGACCCAGCAGTGCTAAAGAACCAGAGGGCCGTGGCGAGATGAGCCGAACAGACGCCTGCCCTGACCTCGACGCAGGAAGCACCTGATCCCGACAGGAAGCCGCACGTACTCTTCAGTTCCCCCTCATTTGCAGGCGGTACCCGACCCGTATCAGCGTAGGGACAAGGGCTCCCTGCTGGAATGCATGGCGCAGACATCTGCTCCCCATCAAGCTGCAGCCGCTGGAGGAAGAAACAGATGCATCTTCTATGACACGTCTTCATAAAAGAGCTATGGGGGGGGTATCTCAGCGGAGAAATATGAATATTTCCGATGGCATGCGAGCGTGGTAGAGAGATATTTTCATCCTGTCCCATCATTTTTCTCGATTACGAGAATCTGGCATCAGGTGCTGAGCAATATTCCATCCACGCAGCCTTAACAAGGTCCTGGCCTGCGTGCGGCGCTGTACGACATTCCCTTTACAAAGTGAAAATATGGCTCGTGGTTTGAGCGCCACGCCGAATGCAATTGAAAAGCGTCGGTTGTCAAGTGAATGAGTGAGGTACAGTGAGATGGAGTCGCGCTGCGTCGAGGCGTGCGGCGACAGAGCAGGGAGCCCCGTGAACATTATGGCTGTAATCCCATAATGGTTGCTTTAGGGTCTGAAAAGAAGCGCCCCCCCCCCCCCCGTCCCACCGCCGGATTCCCCCTCGTGGCTCAGGATTAGCATGTAATTGCTCTGGATTGTTCTCCGTAAATGAAATAATAACACATACAATTAGGATTACATAGAATGACTCAATGCAATGTCTGTGGCGTGCGCGTCAGGACATCGGTGTTTGTGTGTATGCGCAAACTGCATTGGGGGAGGGGGGCATGCACAGGGCCTCGTAGTCCTCTGCACACATCATATGAAGTCACATCTTCATATGATGTCGCCCCCACCCTCCCTTCCAACTCCCTTGATTCACACGCGTGCACAAACACACCCCGATGATTTTTTCATTCCGGCGTGATATCCCCAGCGTGAACCAGATGTAAGGAGAAGGAGATGATGATTCTATCACATATGAGATACAATTCCCCCACGGGCCGCCGCACGGAGCTGGGAGATAGAGCAATGGAGGGGAGACGGGGGAGGGAGGCAACGGGGAGATTGCCTGTTTGTAACCGGTCTGTCAGAGAGAGAGAGAGAGAGAGAGAGAGAGGAGTAAAGACTCTTGGCTTCCTCTTCACTGAGGCCACTCTGTTTTACTTAAGAACTCTGTTTGATGCACCCTCTGCTGATAGACAACATACTGTTTAGTCTTCAGTCTCATTTAGTCCAAAAGCAGCCAATTTAGCAAAAAAAAATTGTGCATATTGAAATAGATTTTCTGCAAATTTGTCGGCCTCACAAAACACACTAACGTTGTCGTCTGCTGTAGGTGAGGGCGAACACACACCGTGGCGTATAGAAATGACACGACACGGTGTGTGCATTTTAACTCCCTATTTTCCAAAACTCCAACTATTTTGCAGAGCATACTGGATCTTGTCCACCAACCTTTTGCTACGCATTCAGACAATTCCACAACTGCCCACCTCAACGATAGTCTTCTGCCACTGAGCCAACTTCAGTACAGCAGCTACCAGCTCAAGTGTGACACGCTTTACTGAATTCGCTTTGACAGGAATTCGAGAGGCAGGAGAGAGCGCCGCTCGTTTATTCACCCACAGATTTCTTCAGCCAATCCCGATGTTTTGACCGAGCATCTTTTGGAAGGGTGAGCTACCTTCCTCTGGCTTCTAACACTCGCCCTATAGTACGTAATTGGGCGAGCACTGCACAAAAACTGTGTCATGAGACCTTTTTCTTTTTTTTGCCTGGGGCTTTTTCTCGGGCAATTTTGCACTAAATCATTGCCTTATATTAGGCTTGTCAAACAGTTCACAGCAAGTGGAGAGATAACAGTGGAGAAGGAGACCTGTTATCAGAAGAGATCTACTTAATCATGTTCTCAGTGTGCGAACCACTTGAAAAAGCAATGTTAGTGAAATGCTAATGAGAAGCCTCAGGAGGTATTCCTCAAGTGTCAAGATATCCCTTCTGTTATCGGTTGCTTTTGGCTCAGCAAAACGTCCAGTTGGAAACATTCATGGTTGTACGTTCACATGTTTTTCTTTTAAGTAGGCAAGTAAACACCAAAGAGAATTATACAGCCCAGGCGTCATCCTCTCAAATACAATGATCCACTTCACTCCCTGTTACTCTCTTCAAGTAATGTTAATTTCTCCCTGAGCTTAATTCCTTCAGGAGTTGTAATTGCTTACAGCTATTATAATTTTTTCATGACAATTGCAGCTTGCTTATCTTTAAATATCAAGATAACCTCAGACCGTTGTGGCACTGTAGACCCTTACCACACTGTAGGCCCTTACCCCACTGAAGGGCTTTACCCCACTGTAGGCTCTTACTACACTGCTGTGGGCCCTTACCACACTGTAGGCCCTTACCCCACTGAAGGTACTTACCCCACTGGAGGCCCTTACCACACTGTAGGCTCTTACCACACTGCTGTAGGCTCTTACCACACTGCTGTAGGCTCTTACCACACTGTTGTAGGCTCTTACCACACTGTAGGCCCTTACCCCACTGCTGTAGGCTCTTACCACACTGCTGTAGGCTCTTACCACACTGCTGTAGGCTCTTACCACACTGCTGTAGGCCCTTACCACACTGTAGGCCCTTACCCCACTGCTGTAGGCTCTTACCACACTGCTGTAGGCCCTTACCACACTGTAGGCCCTTACCCCACTGCTGTAGGCTCTTACCACACTGCTGTAGGCTCTTACCACACTGCTGTAGGCCCTTACCACACTGTAGGCCCTTACCACAATGTAGGCCCTTACCACATTGGAGGCTCTTACCACATCTGAGCTGCTGTTCACGGAGGTTGCGAATCTCCAGCCCATGGAGGCGGGCGGGGAACACGCACACTGTGTCGTTGCCAATCCTCACAGAGTTGCTTCTGGCCCAGAGGAGCAGCCACTTCAGCTGGCAGTCGCAGAACAACGTCTCGGCGTTGAAGTGCCTGTTGGGGTTGAGAGAACCAGCATACGGTTACAACCTGCGTTCTGGTCGCGCTGAATTTGAGTGCATTCATCCACCCAAGAGGCAGACAGCAGGCTTTTTGACATGTCGCGACAGGAAAAAACACACAGGTGTAATTGATTGAATTAATATGTGCCAGCTCCAGAGCACAGGTATTGTGCATGCTGACTCACTCCCACAGAACGGAGCCAGCGTTAATGCCATTAGTCACACCTGTGCCGTTTTACTGCTACAATAAGTCAAAATTGGATTGACTTACTTCCAACCACAACAAGCATTATGTACATGGTGTGAATGTGTGGGTTGTCTTACAGCACTCTGAGAGCCACGAGGTGCGTAAAGAGTCCCACGGTCAGAGTGGAGAAGATGTTCCCGGACAGGTTCCTGTCAGACAGACACAGAGATTAATTCATTCATCCAGAAACAAGTCACTCCGACACGCATCAGAGCCAAACAACTGTAGACATCACTAAAATCCATATCAAACGCCGTATTATGTGCAGACTGTTGTAAATTGGGCACGAGGCTGTGCAACGCGTGTTTTCAATTTAGCGATTACTCACAATTTTGAGAGGCTGCCCAGATCGAGAAACATTTCAGAGGAGAGACAGCCAATCCTGTTATTGGACAGGTCCCTATGAGGACAAAAAGAAAAGTAAAGAAAGAAGAACATTTCAGTTCTGAAAATCCATTGTACTGATATTATACATTCATTAGCATCTGTGTTCTTGTACGCTCGCCTTTTCAAAATGCAGAGAACTTAAAAACAGCTGTGGAAGGTGTTAGAAAACCATGTCCATTCATCAGCTCCACTTCCTGGAATAGCTCTCCTGACCTTTTGTAACCTTTCACTCCTCATATAACCATCGCTGTTCGCACACGCACATACACACAGACATACACAAACACACACACATACACACACACACACATACAGCGGGCTTCCGTACGCGGAGTGGCTGAGCGCTGTCGCGTCCGTGGCTCCGTGCCCTCGCACTCCGTAATTAAAGAGCTGCTTTGCTGGAGCAGCTGTGGGAAAATAAGCAGAGCACTCGAGTAATCACCAGTTGGGGAGCACTTAAATTAGCACTCTGCTGCTCCCCGAGCTTGGCGCACACGTGCCCCGAATCAGCGCGGCTAACTCACTGCCTGAATCCCTGCCAGGCCAGATCCCACTAACTATCAGGCTGCAATCATGTCACTCACTCTGGAGGCTATATGTAGAACGCCAGGATGAGAGTAATGGACGAGGAAATGACTTGAATAGAAGAAGAAAAAAGAAGAAAAAAACAAAGAACAACAACAACAACAAAACTTGTACTTTCTTTTCTACGGAAGATATAAAGAAGTCAAAATTAGGGTCGTCGCGATGTACTGGTTTTGCCGATTGGGAGGCAATAGATATTCCTCTCAATTTCACATTCAGCACCTTAAAAGCAACTGACTTAAGTATGATGGGGAGGTGGAAGAAAAACCCAATGTGCCTTTAGCAAAGGTTACCCTGTCAGAAGATCAGTGTGTCTAATCCCCTAAAATCCCAGAGGAGTAAGTGAGGGACAAAATGCTATCCCCTTCCTTATTAAGACCTCCTGCTGATGTGCCCTCTAGCAAAATATGAGAAACCCTTGAATGCTGCAGACTGCGGCCCCTCCAGGAAGCTTTGGCTGGCGAATGTGTCTCTATCAATGTGAAGTAAGGCGCTGCTAGAAAAGAAAGGCCATTGTGCCTTCACTGAGCATCGCCTCGGAAAAGGCTGACATAGTAGTTTCAGTACTTTTGCCAGTTAAAAACCTTTCAGTCCTCGCTTCACTCTGGACTCGCCTCCTAGTTGTCTCTAAAGCCAGAGGACTTGTCCCCGTGTCCCCTGAAGAAGGCTATTAGAGGGCTTCATCATACTTACAGTCTCCTCAGAGCCAGCAGACCACGGAAGGCCCCGGGCTCCACTGTACTTATCAAATTGTTCCTCAGGTCCCTGGAGGAGAGAGAGAGACAGAGTCAGCAGGGTACCCCCAGGATTTTTCATCTCAAATTTAAGACTTTTTAAGACCTTTTCAAGACCACTTTAAATGAAATTTAAGACCAACATCGCACCTTTCCTGATATGCGTATGAATGAAAAAAAATAGGAAATCAATCAATCAAATAACTTTAATCATAAGACAGAACCATTTAAAACAATAACTGTGAGGGGTGTACGTTTTGGTCTACGTGTCTTATTTTATTGTATTGTTATATAATAATGAACAATATTTTCTTATCATATATTATTATATATAAAATGTTATCTTATTTGGCATTTGTCGGACTGCTTGTGTTACCAAACAATGGGATCTTGATAGGCTTAATTTAGTAAGTAAAGTATTGTTTTTGTGTCATGATGAATATATTCAACTCGATTCTGGGGCGTCATTCTGAGACTTCGCTGAGTCGGCAACCGGACCCTGGCGACGTGTTTTCTGTAGTGCCGGCTTCAGGCCAGTGCTGGCCCCAGGTTAGTTTCAATTACGGCCGAGTGACGGCAGTGACGGCCGCCGGAATCGGGCCAGTGTATTCGGTCCGATTCTGGGGCGTCATTCATGCCGAATCTCAGCAGAATCGGCAACGGGACATGTTTCTTCCGGCGTGTCTAGCTTAAGCCGGATCCGGACAAGGTCATTTTGGCTACCTGGTGAAGAACCCTTTAATTTACAGAGAAGAAAAATCTTTAGCTGGAGGACTGTGGACTCTGTAACACTACTGGCAAGTGCATCTGACCTTGCTTGTGAGACGCGCGCGATGGAAACGGGAAAGCAGGTTCGCATAGCTCGATGCAAACCTGCGAGCGCGCTAGTTAGCGCACTCGCGCTTGGGGAGGGGGGTGGCGCGCGATCAGTGCGCGATCAGCTGTTAAACTCTACAGCGTCTCAGCCAGTTCAGAGCCATATACAGGTTGCCTGATATTTTGGATGCGACATTTGGGTGTACTAAGATTCGTTCTAACAACGAACAATAAACAAATGTTGTGGCGCCGTATCAAATAAGGAAGGGGGTAAAAATTAAGACTTGATGAACGAAATTTAAGATCTGTTGACAAAATGTAATACCTTTTTAAGGCCTTAAATTATGAATACTAAATTTAAGACTTTTTCAAGTTTTTAAGACCTCGCGGATACCCTGGTCAGAGACGAGAGTTAAGTCAGTGGTTACTATCTATCTACATATATGTCTGTCTGTCTGTCTGTCTGTCCACTGACGCTATGTGCCGCTCAAGCATTTGTTTTAAAGGCTCCTGCTTGCCGTCCGCCTAAACCTGCGCCTTCCAAGCAAACACAATCAATTCAAATGGGAACGAGGATGTTTATGTTGTTCACACAGTAGAGCGTAGTTCACCGGATGAGGGTTTGCTCGTTGGGACTAAAGGGAAGGATGTACCGTGTAGACCAAAGCATTCCAAGTGGCAACTTAAGTTTAAATCTTAAATGGTCCCATTTCTAAAGTAACTACTTTGTTTATATATCATTCTAATTGGGAAATAGTGGGGCCGTTCATTGGTGAATTAACTTGCACTTGTTAGCTGGACCATTTCTTGCGTGCACAAGACCCAGAGAACACATCCAGCCAAGAGGCAAAACAAACCACACGTGTCGCGGTTCCAGCCAGGCACTCCTTTGTCCGACCCCACCGCTCACCCCAAAACCTCTGGCGCTACTAAAAATGGATCTCAGAAAAAAAAATCTCCTCTTTGGTTTTCTCCTCGGGCCAAAGAAAACTTCCTGAAATTGTGTCCCTGGTTTCCTTTGTACCGTATGTCCAGTGTGATGTGAATGAGAAGAAGGGTAGTGCCCTCCCCCACCCCAAATGTGAGCAACAATGTAGCTCAACTCCAAAAACGTTTTTCTTTTTTTTTAAATGAACAGCCTCACAGTCTAGACCAGGGCCGGCCAAAAGGAACAAAACAAGACCAATCGGACTATCAAAGACACAGCCATTGTCCCACAGTGAAAATAAAAGTAATGCTAAAACTCTTTTTATTTGACACATGGGGCCGTTTGGGAGCAAAAAGCTCCCTTCTGCCTCGTCAAAGCCGAAGCTTAAGCGCTCACTATACTACATCCAGTACAGAATACAAGATGTAAAGGAGCCATGCAGTACTTCAGATGGATGGTACATAACTACTACTGTACTGGATGTTCCGCATGAAACGCCTCTACTCTTGTTTTACGGTAGCTGTTGTTCATTTGGTCAATGTAAAGCATTAGTTACACATGCAGAAGACAAGCCATTATTAGCAGTAGGAAAAATGACTCCCATCTGGGGTTAATGATCTGTGTCTGGTGCTAAATTGTTCGGCCCATGGTGAAAACACACTGTGTCCGCACCATTAGGAATCTCCAACAACCGTCCAGCCGGATTGTGGCCAGACTTCTTATTGCAAAGAACTATGTGAAATTGCCAGGCAGCAACCTCTGGTTCTGAAACGTGGAGTCAGTGCTGAAGTGCCCTAAAGTTGCATTATTTTGACTTGCCATCAGGGGGTGCCTCCTCTGGTTGCAAAAAGCAGTCTGATTGTATATATGTATTTACTCGGTAAACTCTTTTTGGTCTTGAGTCTTCTTCATGATGCATGATGTTCATTTAGTAAATTATTGTCCCATTTCGAGTCAAGTAGACCATAAAACAGCGTATGATTTAGGGCGGGGCTACTTTGTGATTGACAGGTTGCTACCACGGCGTTGTCTTGGGTTTTCATCTTCGAACTTTCTCTTCGAAAAAAGTTAATTGTAACATTTTTTGTCACCTAAAAATTCCCTCCATTTGTTCTTCCACCCTCTCGTGTCATTTGTGGTTGCTTGGCCCCCAAGATGGCGACGGCCAAAATGCAAAACTCAAGGCTTCAAAACGGTAGTCCACAAACCGATAGGTGCGGCACGGTGACTACGTCCACTTCTAATATTCAGCCTGTGGTAAATGTCTAATTGATAACTCCTGTATTCATTTTTTAATCACGTCTTTTTCTTACATTAATCTGACTTGGTTTTACCTCGACACCTCGATACACCGGCTTTCTTCACAATCATAATTGCTAATGAGACTCTCTGCATCCTGTGGTCATTCTCAGGGCAGCAAGGTGTAGGGGCGCTGACACTGCCTTCCTGACAAGACTGACCTCCTGCTCCGGCCGAGGGCCGCCTCTCATCTCCGCTCTCCTCCAAAGCTGTCTTTGATCGTGTACAATATGCTACAAAAGAGCGGGTGGAGGGTGGAGGTCAGGAGGTTGTCCGTTTTGCGCCTGCAGCACCTCCTTTTATCCTGAACTGTCACCGCAGCTCCCTGCTCTGCCGTCTCTGAACGTGCTGAATGTTCAGAACTGTCCACCTTATCGACTGGCTGCCTTCTCAAGGGCCAGGGGTCACTGCTCAACGAATCCACGTCCAGGAAATTCACGACTGTACAAAGAATATCAAGGAATGCTCTGTCCATGTTCAATAATGTGCACAAAACAATCAACAGGGACACCTTCATAAGAACTCCAATGGCCTGAACTATCTACCATAACAAAGAAAATCGATAAACAAGACATTTAAACTGGGAATTGTAGTTTTGAATCTTTGGATGGAAGATCTTTGGGGTACATGTTCTTTTGAATCCCCTTCTAAATGCTATGAAATATTGCTTTATTCATAATATTCAGTTAAAGATCATTTTGAATTCCTTCCTGTGTGAGGTAAAGCTGCACAAAACAAATGACAACATCGCAGACAACACCAGCTTTTATAGAGATCCGACCTGAGCCAACAAGTATCTGCAAATAAGTGTTATGGATTATGATTGTGTGTGATGAGCTCCTGAGGTTCCAGGCGGGCGGGCTGTGTGCCACCTAACGCAACAGAACGGGTGCCAAAGAGTTTCGACGACCGGAGGAAACTGTTTGGAAGTCCATTCTGCATCAATTTCTGCATTCTTTTAGTGTCGGTAAGCCCCACGCGTCTGGCAAAACGCTCCAAACGCTATTAAAACATTGTACGATTTGTTTCCAGTGCACACATCACAATGTGAAATTTGTATTGCAGTCCAGCTGTGAAGCGCATCAGAGGCCTCACGCTGTCACTAACGGATGAAATATTTACCCTACTCAACACTTTTTAAACTATTTAACGTGCCTTTGGTCGAGCACTCACTTTGCATTTAGGAAGGAGCTCCAGAGGTCTCTTTCTCTCTCTCTCTCTCTCTCTCTCTCTCTCTGTCTCTCTCTCTCCCCCCTCTGTATGCACACACACAAACTACGGCACTGCCGACTGGGATCCATATTTCTTCTCAGTCATTAAGACATAAGCTGCTTTAACACCCATTCCGATTTATTTCCATCCATCCCGTTAAGGGTCACAAGGAGCCAAGGAGGCAAGGAGACCACCTCCGGGGGCCGTTTAGAGTTTTCACTTTGCCGACTCTGCTTGTGTTTGGACTGTGGGAGTATATCAAATCCTAAACTCGGTAATCCACACAATGGATTTAAATCCATTCGGAGAGCATTTCGCTAAGAGGCAACTCAACAAAATAACTTACAATGTACAGTATATCTATCACAAACATGGATGTAGTCATTATGAATGGTACACCAGCCCCTGTTGATCTGGAAGGTTTTAATGAAGGTTGTAAAGTATGATCCGAAAGTGTTTTTTTTTATTTTATTTTGCTAATTACCCACTGTAAAATCCTCAACGTAGAACCCACTAGTTAGCGAGTAGGGAGTAGTTAATGACTGAAAGGTTTCGGACACAGCATATTGCCCCCATAAATTGCATTGTAGATTCAGCATTGTCTGCGTTCCCACGACATTGTTTCCACCAGCACGCCAACAGATGGAAATACTGTGCTTCTCTCAATCTGATTACTCTGTTGTACTTCAACATTCTAGTTCACACTTCCTGTGCACACACACGTCTATAAAGGCCTTTCGTAAGCTAAGCCTTCTCTGGTGGCCTAAACAGAATCACAAAGTTATATCTATTTCATAATTACATTTTGTTTTCACAAATACACTACATGTATTATAATATTTTTTCCCTATTAGCTTATTTTCTCATTGCACAGCTCATGTCTTCCTCTGTTGCTCTGCTTCCAGCCTGCAGCGCTGCTTCCAGTGCAGCTGATTTTAAGGAGAGCTTTTTTATCCAATCAGATTTCACCTCTATGTCTCTATGTAAGAAGAGAGGCCTCGGGCCTCTCTTCTTACATAGAGACATAGAGGTAAGGTAGACTTTGCAGATTAAAGTACATGGGGACGTTATCGTTGATTGTCATAGTCTTCAACCAATCAGATATTTAGTTTAGTTGTGCGTGAAACATGTGCCCCAAGAGCACGGAAAGGCCAAGCGGAGGGAAACATTCGTGCATGGTACCAGAAACTCCAGAGCGATATCTTGGACAACATTCTTGCACAGACACGAAATTGGTTCAAAGACCACGAGAAATGAATGTTTCTCTCCCTCCTCGACCCCCAGCTGTTTCAGGCATATCGGAAGAAATTCCCAGATTCGGCCTTCTCCAACCTAACACAGAGTCACAGACCTCTGTTTGATGATCTGACACGGTTTAAAACAGAACTGACTGTAATGTACGCCATGGCTGGCTTTGAAGGAAAAAGCCCTGCTGATCTACTGGCTTTCCTTCAGCAGAACGATCAGGTGAAGAGCATGCGTCAACTTTACGGACTGGCATGTTTGGCGGTGACGATCCCAATATCGACTGCCACTGTCGAGCGGACATTTTCAGCCCTAAAACGCATCAAAAAGTATTCCAGAAACGCAACTGGGAGGCTCGACTGTCATCACCATGGCAATCGAGAAGGACCTGTTACTGGAACTGAAGCGCACCGATAAACTGTACAACCGCGTCATTGTGTTAATTTGTCTGTGTTGTTGTTGTTTTTATTATATAGTTAATATCGTTCCTTCTGATATGAATAATATTTGAATGGCTCTTGTGAATTGTGACTGGTTCTTGTAAATTTGTTCTTGTCATTGTGTTAATTTCGTTGATGTCGACTACATACATTGTCCGTTAATCACGCAGCATGCGCGTATTTATGTATCTGCACTCTGCAGTTAGTGTATTTGTAGGTGTTGCGCTTCATGTAACATTTTATTTCACTTGTCAAATGTTGCAGCGTTATGTGAATATGAGGTGTTTACACAAAACAAATAATAACCTGTAGCTGTGGCGTCATAATGAGGTTATTAGGTTGGTCAGCTGTAGTAAAACGGCACAGAAGGCTGAGGTAGAAAATGCACGGCCCGCCACTGTGCTAAACAAATACGATAAAAAAGGCACTGCACTTGCAGTAAGAGAAAACAGCAACAGGGAATCTTCTGAATGCAGTGTATTAAAAATAGAACAGGGGAAGTAAAATCTAAATACTGCCTCTGATAATAGTCTGTCTCAAACAAAGACCTGCTTCTCTCTTCAGTCGAGGTAAAGAAAAGCCCTGGCCAGTATTTGAGAATGTATGGCAGGCAGGCACACACACACACACACACACACACACACACACACACACACACACACACACACACACGCACGTGCGCTAACAAATGATAACTACCTTTGGGGAGACTCGCCCCACATATCCACTGTAGATACAGCTGGAGCAGCTCAAATGAGGCTAATGTTTAAACAATAACCATTTTCTACTCCCCCAGCACTGCATGTTTGAAGAGCAGGAGCAGCCCTCAGTATAAAACTCAGACGTTTCGCGGTCGGTGTTTGGAAAGCCACTGAAGTGCTTCCCAATTAATCTAAACCGCACTGTATATTCTAGCCTGCTCAATTTCTCCCGAGCCGCGCGACCCCGAGGATATCGGCCCGCTCACTATGTGACACTAATGGGCAGAATCCTCCCCGAATCTGGATGATTACCACATCGCACAGCCTGATGTAGAGCGCGCGCACACACACACACACACACACACACACACACACACACACACACACACACACACACACACACACACACACGCACACACACACACACACACACACACACACATACACCGTGAGTTAGAACACACTGACCAGACCACCCACACACGTCTGCAGGCGCTGCCTGGAGACAGAGCACTGCTTTCTCTTTGACGGCAAACACGACTTAATCACGCCAACTCTCATTAAACAGACCTCAATGTTGATGTAATTATCAAAATCAGATTTCACAAAAGGTCAAACGCTACAAGAAGAACGTAAGCAAATAAGGCTGTTGCTCCGTGCTGCGGCCACTTGGGCACTCGTCCAAATGGAAAGTGATGCCGCATGATGTATTCTGTTGTATGCGCACACTTAATGAAATGAGGCGATGACACGCATTAGCACAACTCGGATCATATTTCTCACAGCGGGACGTGTGCACGTGAAGGCACCTTGTTTCCAGGCCAGAGCATTAAGGACACACACTCACACACAAACACTCACACAGACTACATCCAAACAAAAGATTGATTATTTGAAAAGAAAGCTAAATATTTGCTGGTTCCAGCTCCTGTAAACGTGAGGATGTGCTGCTTTCTTTCTCTCTTTTTTTCACATCGTTGTAAATTAAATATTTTTGTGGGGTTTGTAATGATGGTTTGACAAACAAAGACACGTGGAGACATCGCCTTGAGTTTCTTGAATCAAGGAATTTGGACAGACATTCCATGGTTCCATAGTTACCAGAGGATGAATACTATATAGCCGCTAGCGTTAGCATAACTGCAGACTCTTTGTTGTGTATGTAGCTCTTGAGTCAAAAAATTCTTATTCCTAATTTAGAGATGAACTGAATGAAATAATACTTGCAGCCTGAGTGGCGATACTAAGTTAGAGGCAGATACAGTATGGATATTTAATTACATTTTTTTTTACCAGCAACGCAACTGAAAAGCGTGCAGCAAATCCTTTCCTTTCACACTGTAAAATACTCTAATTGACTCTGTCATGAACAAGCCTAAGTGTAACATATATTGGCACCAACCTTGATGCTAATGTAGAATCTGTTTATTAAAACCATTTATTCACACATTAAATATTCATGGGTCAGTTTGCAGATGCTTTGAGGGGAGGCCTGGCCACACACTCTGAATTAAAGCAAACACTCAGCGAGACAGACACCCACCTACTGGATTATAAATTAATATGTGTTGAAAGCTCACTGAGGAAGGAAAAATAAAAAAATAAAAAATGGTGGACACTCGGACAGTTCGGTCCAATTAAACAGACTCAACGTGTACGCATAGTGACAGGCTTGTAGCTACCGCTGCCAGAGCATCAAGTGGCTTTTCCTCTGTGTGTGTTTGCATTATGGAAATATTACGTACAATAAGGCCTAAAGGCCTAAAGGCATAGATACATTATTCAACCTTCTTGGCAAGACATTCAGTCTTGCCAAGAAGGTTGAATAATAACCGGCTATTTGATTGGGCATTCAGCCGGTTTGAAACAGTCAATGCAAGTCCATGTAAAGCTGGTCATTTTTTGCCTCCATGTGTACGTACAGTCTATATAAAATCACATGGGGCCTTTGCCACTTTAACGTCTCCACAGCCTGAACCCGGTAGGGACGATGATGAACATTTCCCAAACACAGCTGGAGTGCAATGTATTCCTAGTGGGTGGATGAGCAGTGCTTATGGGATATTTGGAGCGATTTTCTCAGATTTCAGTGATTAGAGAAAGAAAAAGAAAACCGCTTGGGTAGAGATGACGTTACTTCAGCCAACGCGCATTATTAAAACATGAAATGAACAGGAGCAATTTAACAACAGATGGAAGGGGGGAAAAAGGTCTGTGAGACCTTGAACTGTGAAGAAGACGGCGTCTTGGTTAACAGCGCCGCAACTGTGTCCTATTTTGGAACTACTGTTCTCATCAGTGTGAGATGTTTCTACCAGAACAAAGCAAAAGTTCAAGAAGAGTGTGAGCCGGATTCTTCCAAAAGATGCTTTTGATGCGCGGCCTCTTGCACTCTTGCTATTTTTTTAGATAGCTTAAGAAAAACAAAACAATACATAACTCCCAATGCTCCCCAGATGGAAATAAATATTATAAGTCTTTCTGGTAAACTACCAGGTTTCCAGCATCCATCTGCTGCTTTTTTTTGTGTTTGTTTTTTAACTGTAGGAGACAATGTGTGATAAACAGCCTGAAGAAGTGAAACACAGGGGAGACGAAGAATCTGTCCTCTCTGTCTCTCCAAACTTGGTCAGTAAACCGGTCACACCCATGGTGCTCACATGTTTTGGCCTTGACTGTGACCCAGCAACGGTATCCTGCGAAATAACAATAAAAGCATTCATATTTCAAGACTGTCTTTTGATCCATTTAAGGCTTCATCTTACTTCAAGTCCTCTCAAGTAAACAAATACAATACAAATAAAAAAAAGACAGCCAGGCTTTTACACAGCAAAGAGACATCTAGATACACCTTTTGTGAAATAGCTGCTGTCCAACATGAGAAACTACAGTAGGGCATGTATATGCTGAAGCACAATCAAAATATTCATCAAAATAATTCGGAAGGTATTCAGTTTAAATTTTTGGTATTCAAATATTTTTTTTGTTTTAGTTTTTTTAACCGCTCGGGATTAAAACCGGGCATACAATACAACACACCAAACCTTTTGAAAAAAGCTTCTTATTCAATAACAAACGAAAACACAAACAGCAATACTGCAACAGAATCCTTCAAAATGAATCCCTTTGTGTTGCAGCCCTATGCCGTCCATCTCAGCCAAGGTATATTGACAGTAAGGGGGTTTCCGAGCCGTTTCCAGAACAGAACGCTCGTCAACAGATCGCCGAATAACGCAATTCTTGTAGAAATCTCAAAATGTCAAATCACAGCATGGATTTTTCGATGGTGTTCCTTAGGGTAATGGTGTCTTAATGTGGCATTCTTGGATTTTTGACAATTTTTTATCATTTTTTGAGTTGTCTAAAGTGGTTTTTATTTTGCACCAAATCTGTGTACCAGATGGTATCAACCCCCCAACAAAATCTCATAACAGTTTATGAGCCACCAGTGAGCATGGGAATGGCCGACATGTACTTCATCCAGTTCTAAGCCCTTAGACACCAAAATCGGAATGGGCACCTAACGGAAACCAAATGTTTATTACAGATCTACGGCCAGAATAAACTCACACACGGTGCTGGGCTGCACAAAATAAACTCCAGGTTCCCAGCTTTCAGAGGGTGTATACCACTGCTAAGTGGCATAATACTATTGACCCCTGTCACCTCTAAAAAAAATAGACAAAGATATAGGTTTCTACTTACACCAAAATTATAGATTAATTATGAATAAATGAAGAGATCGAAAATGTAGCTGTGAAATTATATTTTTTAAACAGATTAATTAATTGCACTTTGTCAGTTTCCTTAATGAAAAATAAAGTAAAATGTACGATCAGGACATCTGCATTTATGTTTTTCTAGTCGCCGATCTCTGATAATTTTAGATTGTAAACAACCAACATGTGTTTAAATTGACACAATTAAAATGTACTTCAAATGTAATCTCGTAAAATTGTTTTGATTAGAAATTTGAATGAATCCAGATTTTTGAAGTAGATGTTTTCACAATAACATAAATTGATATTAGAGATGAATTATGAGCTATTGAACTGTCTAACACTAGCTCTAGCAGCTCATTCGCATTTGAATTGTGTGTATTATAGTATAAATGACTATAACAAAGTAAAAGGATAACATTTAGGATTTCTGATGATTTACACAGCTAAAAGGATAACGTTTAGACTTTCTGATGATTTACACGAATGGTTGAAATGATGTTTGGGACGTTGGCAAAACAAAAAGAAGAGTCTTGTACACCAGCTGCTATAATCAAACAACAAAGGGATTTGTATCTGCCAATATGGATCATCAATGATCATCAATTAGTATCAGCGGCAAAAAAAAAACGTGATCAGTGATCTCTAAAAGTTATATTTGCTTCCTTTTTTCTTTTGTGCTGATTTGATTCGTCACTCTGATCCATGACACGATTCAAACCGTGAGTTTTATGATTCGTTGCACCACTAATTCACATCGATGGATCTCCCGGTGCTATTGATCCTGCCGGGTCAATAATAGTCTCATTTTTCCCGCTGTTCCTGTCAATAACCTCTGACCCGCTGAGGATTACCTCAGGGTCAGTACTGGTTTATGATCACGTGATCATGTGACCTTTTGCCGCCTACACTCTGCTCTCAGAGTACGTCTTTCCCACATTCTCACGCCCAACAGGCCAGAGGACGCATCCTCCAGCGGGTTCACCAGGAAAGACGGACCAAAATGTCCAACATCCAGCCGATGGGAACAGCCGGAGTGGCGAAACTTTTTTTAACGGATGACGCGGCACTCGCACCTCTGACATCTGCTTTTCAGAATGAGCAATTGCAGATGCCGTTCTGAATTCTGATGCCGTCTCTACCCCGAGCCAAAGGTCCACTCAGTCTGTTCAGGAAATTCCTCCGGCTGGATAAATAACATTTAGTCAAATAGACAGTAAAAAATTGAAAAATAAATAGACCCTCTGCACTCCATAAAAAAACTGAGTGAGGATAAATCTTCTGTCACATCCACGGCCTCGACAATACAAGTAACCACTACTGTAAAGACACTCTTGTATAGGAGGGTGCTTTATAGCAGTACGTACATCGGATGATCTGAAGATACTTGGTGAATCAATGAATAATTCAGAGCTATAGTTTTTATTTGAATGTGTAAAATGGCATAACACTAAAATGAATCATATGCATTTATCCCGAGTGTGAACAATGTGCAATTACCAAGACGGAACCGACGGCAGCACTTCTTCGTGCGACTCTATCAGTCGACATGGTGCGTCTCCTTGTAGATGTTACATGTACAGTGTATGTCTACGAAGAAATAATCTTTAACCAAATGTATTTTCGATCCAACATGGCGACGACAACGTCACTGCACCACTGCAAGAATATGTGCCAGTGTCATCCGGTTCACAAACTTGTGCGATGGGAACCCAGGATGAAGCGTCAAAAGCTACATTCAGGGCGCTGACCGGAGAACAGTGACGGGCTTTGTTCCCGCTTTGCTCCCATGGGACCCAGTTTGGCTGATGGTAATGGGCCAGTGTCCATATGGGGGGGATCAGGGCCATCTTCCAACATACAGGGACCCTTCATTAACGCTCGGACCGCCAAGATGGTCGGACACTCCTCATCTTTACATTTTCGATGGTGTCTGAAGCCAACAAGGTACGAAGATAAAAAACTGAATTTCTAAGGAATTAGTCCTCTGATTGCCACTGCAGTCATATACACCGCAGTTGTCATCTTGCACATTATCATCAAGTACGGTCATATTTTTTTTATCTGCCAAAGCTGCCACACAAGTAACACGGCCTCTGATTGGGCGACAAACTCGAACCAAGGCAACCGGAACCTTTTGTTCAATAACGGTTTTCAACAATGGATAAAAAAGGTTGTACTATGTTATATACTCGTGAAGTTGCATTTTAGCATTGCAAAGCAATTGTAAATAAACAAACTTTTTAATTTGGCACGGGACATTATCTCTGTCATTTTATTTATTTCCCATCATTTCTACTAGCTCCATCCAACAAATGCATTTTTGATGCATTTGTGAACATTGTGATGAATAACATTGCTGAAAGGGCTTTTGACTTGAATGCATGACGATGGTGATGGTAAGTTATAGGATGGAGGACCTAGTGATTTTTGATAAGTTGTAATAGTAAAAAAAAAGATGCAATATCATTATGTATAACATCATGTACACCTTGTACAGCGTTGGTAAACCCAAACACCAGAAAAAAAGAAAAATTATGTCCTCATTACCCTACGCTATTTAAACATGCTAGCTCTCTAGCAATGACATTTCTATCACATTGTATTGGGTTGGAATCAGGAGCATGTCCTAAAGCCAGGACAAATTAGACTAAAATGACCTGCACAGCTCGATACCACCAGTAGTAATTACGAAAATATGTTGTGGAATTTGTAGCTGGGGTTGGTTATCTTGAGAAACTAGCTAGAGTGCGCTATATTTAAACAAATATCCAACCCAAAAAACAATCAAACATTAGCGAACAGCAGTAGCTCAAAAAGTAAAAGAAAGTCGCCAAGTTGGCAACACAGACCTCCCTACAAAGCCACTGCTGTGCACACTAACAATTGCACAGCTGAGCTAGAAGCTTGTGGAAGACTCTGATGACGAGTAATGAGTGCATTCATGAGTAGGTAGACATCCAGGTAGCCCGTACAATCATTACATTACATTTACATTAGGGCCAAATGAAATGAATGGACGGGCTTATGACAGTCTGGCTGCAGCAAGAGATACCGTTTTCTTTTTTCTTTTGTCAGAGCGTTTAATTCCTTGATTGCTGTCAGGATGTAATGGAAATTTGAACAAAAAGGGTTAGCTTGAAATGAACAGAACCTAATTTTATTTCCATTTCATACAAAGAAAGACAAATCGGGGCTCACCGCGTTTCCAAGCACGTGGTGCAGACCCACGCGCGTTATTAAGCTTGTCAATCAGCTGACAATTCACCATAACCCTCACATCCAGTCCAGTCAGGCCAGCCGGCCGGGCAGGCATGTCAGCGTGCCGGTGCCAGGCGAGGGAGCAGCTGGACCGCCACTTTTCAACTCGCTGAGGCTACCTGGCTTGGCATCTACTGCTGGCGTCGGACGCCAAATGCCTGCATGCCGCAGGACGGATGGACAGGCCGCGCCCGGAGAGGGTGGGAGGTGAAGGGAGGGGAAGGGGGCTCGCCAAACGTTGCTCCAAGAGGTCAGCCTCGACCAGACCTTTGGCTGAGTGTCCTTGAAAGCCTCGCAATCATCTCTCCATCACCTCTGGAGCCCGAGGGACGACGGCAGAGCGGTTTAATGGCACTAATAAGGCCTCAGGGAGACACGTGACATAGTTCGACCGGCGACACAGCCGCCCAAAAAAAGGAGCGGAATGACTCCTCTGACATTACAATCTAAATTTAACTGTCAGGCAGTCGGGGGGAGACGGGGACGGCTGCTTCTATGTACATCTGAGGGTGATTGACTGAAAGGTAAAGAGAGGTATTAAGCCATCCTCTCCGTGTGATTTCAGCCACTCGCTGATTTCCTCATCATCCGCCAATGTCAGCGTCGCCATCAGGTAGAGAGGCGCTGATCATCGGCGCTGCTGGACAGAGGTGAAAGCAATCAATAGCTGACTTCAGGGGGGAGGGAGGAGACAGCCATCATGGAGCTCATCATCAGGCTGCCAGCATAAAAGGCCCCCGGGGACATCGTAGGGGACATCGTGGGGACTCATCGGCAGTCTGTCCATTTGTCAAAGCGCATTGCATTAGGCCTTTATCTGATGCTATACATTGCCCCTTTTAGGACACTTACTGTGGGAATTGAGGTTAAGCATGAGGGCTGAAAGGTGGGAAAAAGTACTGGCAAGCTTTCTGCCGACAAGGATCTCCTAATTCCCACCATGTCCCCCCTTTTGTTGCCTTTTCCTTTGCTGCGGAGCGATACGAGAGCTATTAGGACAAAACAGTAAAAGACAGCTTGATTTAGGTACTCACAGTTTCTCCAGGGCAGCCAGGCCATAGAAGGAGCCGTTCCTCAGCAGGGAGATCTTGTTGTTACTCAGGTTTCTGTGTAGGGGCAGAAGATGTGGATGGAGAGAGAGGATGAGGTGTCGAAGGGAGGAACATTTGTAAATATCACAACAGTAGGGTTGAATGCATCCGCCACCCAGTCATGTTGCAGTTTAAGGTCCATGTCTGTCCCCACTGTCATCGCTTCATCATGTCACAAAAGGTGACAAAAGGTGTGTTGTGAGTTCACAGTGACCTTTGGCCACCAAATTCAAATCAATTAAACCTTGAGTTAAAATGGACGTTTGAGGGCAACCTCCGGGTCTGAAGAGTGAAGCCAATGCTGAAGTGCCGTAAAGCTGCATTCCCTCAAATGGCCAGAAGGGGGCGACTCCTCTGGTTGCAAAAAGAAGTCTGGTTTTATAGAAGTCTATGAGAAAATTACATTATTCTCTCAGCAAACATTGTAAAGTGTATGGTCTCAAACGATAGTTTCACAACTTCTTCGATACAGCATGATGTTCATGTCAAAAATATATGGTATTATTTAGAGTAAAATAGACCATAAGAAGATTATGCTTTAGGGCGGGGCTACCTTGTGATTGACAGGTCGCTATCACGGCGTTGTCCGGTCTTTGAGTTGTTTTTGACTTACAACTTTAATCCTTTCACAGTGTGTATTCACCTCATGATGTTATTCGTAATCTTTTGGGCTTGCCGAGAAAAGTGCTATTCTGTGATCGGTTGTTCTTAGCTCCGCCCTCTCCTTTCACTTCTGGTTGCAAAAACACAAGATGGCGACAGCCAAAACACTAAACTCAGGCTTCAGAACGGCAGCCCACAAACCAATGGGTGATGTCACGGTGACCACATCCACTTCATAAAAATCCACGTCCATGTTACCCGTGGATGGCCACAGCTGTAGCCGGTGTGGACGCATAAAAATACTTATTTGAATGGCTGATAAATTGCCTATCCTCTGACTGTCAATATGTTGGCCAAAGTAAAGGATTTATGTCCGATGAGATTGCGGCTGTAAATTACTCTCCCCGGCCACGTCTCTGTCTTGTTTATGGCCGTCTGTGCTCAAGATGGGTAATGATCCAAACCACCCCCATCCTCCGCTCCTCCATGTCAAAATATCGGCCTAATTGAACAACTTTTTTTTTTGTAAACACAATTCAGCACAATTCAATCATCCGTTTGCTCACATAACAACAGCAAACAAATCAATGAAACGCACCACAGGGATCTTTACGTGATGAATACATATTCAGAGGCCATGCAGTGCCTCCATTTTGATATTCCAGTGGAAGACGTCTCTGTGTTTCCTTTTTTCTTTTTTTCTTTTTAGTTGAATTGGCTGAACTGTTAAAACCATATGTCCCTCGAGTGATGCATTTGTCTACTGAGAAAAGAAAAGTGCTTGCACGGGACTTCCTGCTGAGTGCGTTACTGGCAGGCAAAAACACAAACACACACACACACACACACACACACACACAAGTCTGTCCCATTATTCAGCACATTGGGTCTTGAGCTTTCCCTCAAAATGCACCAGAGTGAAAACACAGACAAGAATACAATCACGTAAAAACACACACCGATATTACTATTCCTGTGAGGTCTTTCTGTTGAAACAGTGGTATGTATTCCCTAACCATACCTAAATCTCAGCTCTCTCTCTGGTTAACTTGAGCCTAACTCAAACGTGTAGGTTTGAGAATGATAAAAATTAAATAAAGTCCTTCACAGGAAGTGTAACAGGACTAAAAACACACACAGTGCAGAGCATCCAGCCCGGTGTTATGGTCCCCCGGTGACTTGTTAGAGCATAAGCCGGCTGTGTTACCTGTTGCTCGAGTGCAAAAGAGACATTTCAGACGCTGGACCAGGTCTACTAACAACGTCCGCCGTGTTTGGCCGAACACAGTGATACGACAGGACCTACAGGTAGTGAACGCACCACATGGGATGAGGAAATGGTTTTCTGTGTGGATGTTTGTGTAAATCCTTCCCAACAAATAATAAATAAGATTACAATAAACGAAAGGAGATAGAAACAAGGAATGAAGTTAGATTGCAGTCATGGATTAGTTCATTCATTCTCTAAGTCTGTCTCAAAATACTGGTGATGGGGTCCTCCATGGACACGATATTTTCTGCCCGAAGTTGGACCAGTTTCTCTCTAGAGATTTCTGTCTGTGCCGTTTTTTAAATAAAACATTATTTCCAGTCAACATGGGATGACAGTTGTGGGGCTGCTTCTTAAACCACCAGTCCACTATCAATCAAACCAGAGTATATGGGGGGGTTGAATTCTTAATAAAACCTAGCTTTTATTTATGTATTTAAATGTGTTATTTATTTGAACGATTTGTCATTCATTTTCCAGAACTTTGTGATATTTAGGAGGTTAGGACCTATAATATAATTTAGGTCGGTTGATATATTGTGTTAACTAATAGGCAAGTAAAGTAAAATGGCCTCCATTTTATGTTTATTTATTTTGCCTGTGTGAAAAAAATATATCAATAAAAAATAGTTTTTTATACTAAAATCATAGTTTAAAAAAAATCGTTAAATCGTGTAATATCATTATAAAGGTTACAGGTTATTTTACTGCTCGGTCTTAAACTAAATAGTCTGCCGCAAATCAAAGCTGCTAAAAAATCAAATAAAAATCAGTCGACCTAAACTTTAAAGCTGCACTAATCAATATTTTTGTATCAACAATGGCTCAGTCGACTATGAGTAAAGAGAAAGGGGTCGCTTGTAGCGACAAACCCACAGAGAATTTCACCGGACTCTGCAGTTCCCCCTCAGTTTCAGCATCTTTTTCTCCTGTAACGTAACGGTTTGCATTCAAAGAAGCGACTCAGCCCATTGTACGTGGCCCCGCATCAAACAGCACGAAGACAAAGTTAGCGACTCGCTGGTAAACAAACGGGGAACTTCGCAACTAAAGCGCTAATCCAGACTAAAACAGAGCTGAAAGGAGAGCGAACAGTGGACTTGCGTTCGTTGTGTAGCCAGCAACACTAGTTCAAACGCATGGTCGTGTTGGTCTGTGTCTCCCTGGTGTGTGAATAGGCAATTTTTTAAGAACACGTTCACCATCTCAGCTTTATAAGTTGGCAATATGTCAGTGAAATGGTTGCACTGCCCCCAAGTGGACAAAAACATCCATTAGTGCAGGTCTGCTGAATAGTCAGGAACATTCACATGCTTTATATAGAACTTTTACTGAAGGCTTAATAGCAACAATAATTTTTTTTTAAAGAGTTTCCAAACATCAAGGACAAACATTGAGCAGATATTAAACTTGCGATCTCCCCAACTATTGGTCTTGAAAAGTTTAACTTGGCAAAATCTCGCTTTCCCTCGTCTCGCAAACACACACAGACACACACACACACACACACACACACACACGAGCGCACGCGCCGTAAGCTACAGTGCAACCAGGCGAGCAGCTAATGATTGATATTGTGCTTATTCTGCAGCCCAGATTCACATAATTTTAAATACACCTTGGACGGCGTTTCTAGATTTCATATCTGCTCAGATATCGATTGCTTCGGCCGGCTCTTAAATCATCCGCTGCAGGGCTGCTCCGTCTCTGCGACGCTCTGCATCCGTGCACACCCGTGCAATCTGCTGGCAGGAGCGCTTCTTTGCATGCCTGATGTTGCGTATCTCCTGGCAGCACATGACCACACACACACTCTCACAAGGTCAGGTCCCCGTCACACACACACGCACACACACACACACACACACACACACACACACACACACACACACACACACACACACCCAGCCTTCCCATCTTCTCTCTGACCAGGTCCTGGTAGCGCCTGGTCCGGTTTAGGGAGAGAGGGAGTCATTGGGATGCGTCTCCGGACTCAATTTGAACCCTTGGATTAAGGAGAGGGATCCTACAATGCTTTGTGCTGAACGGGCAAATTGTTGGCCAAACTGTTCGGGGAGCGGAGAGGAAGTGTGCACACAAACTGAACTAAACTTTTGGTCACAAGACTGTATGAATATTGTGCATTTTTCTGGACACAGCTTTGCAGATTTTGCATTTGCACCAGTGTATTGTCTTACTTTAACAAGCTTGACGTTGCTGATAGTCTCTGGGGAAAGTACCCATCTCTCCCCAGAGCGATAGCAGTTGTCTTGGCACAACAAGCCGGACTGAGATGAGGAAGTCCCCTCTCAGCGAAAAGGCCAGGACGCACACAAACTTTTCAGCATATTCATGTCAACATCCAAGACTGTGTTTAGATTTGGGTTCAACCTTAAAAGCAAACATCTGAGAATATCACGTCTCTATTACATCAGGATTAGACGTATTTACAGAGAACTGGTGGCCACATCTGTCACAATACAACAAGACACACAGGCGATACACACAGTGATATCAGAGGAGACTATTGGCTGATCACTGAGCCCTGCGTCCCTTAGTTACTGTTGCTACGCCTGTCCAGCTGGCGCCTTTCACACGCGTGCAGTTTACAGCGATAATACGGATAATACAGATTAACCACTCAAAATTTGCAAATTTGCATTTAATCCGACGGCGGAGGAGTGGAAGCTTGGAGCTGGAGTGAGCTAAGGCTCAGTGGATTAGTTGAAAACACTGTCTTCACTGTTTTCAGGAAATTTGTCTTTGTAGAAAATAAATTGTGTATTAAATAAAAACATAATAGCTAACTACTGGATCCGGCTGTTCTCACTCACTGTTTGTACAAAAAGTAATGGTATAATTAGTATAACCACTGTAACTGTGAGCCAGGAAGTGCAGCGCTGCCTTGAAGGAAGTCAAGTGACGTAGAACAAAGAGCGACGTGGTCGGCGTGGGGAGGAGGCCGGGGTGGATGGACGGGTCAAACAAACACGGGACCCTCACCCAGGAGTCCACGTTGACTGTTTTTTGTTATGTAACTTCCGCAAGTACTTCTGCTACAAAATGTGCCTACTAACGGCGTGCGGTACAAACAGCGTAAGTAAGTATTTTAACACAAACCACTTTCCCTAAACCTGACCGAGTCGCTCAAACGTAAGTAGTAAACCACAATTGTGTTCCCTAAAGAAAAGAGTTCTGTCGCCTAAACAAGTTCTGCACAGCAAGAACTAGTTTTTTTTACTCTGAAAATAACCTTTTGTAAGATGTTATACAAACCGTTGGAATAGGATACTTTACCTGGATAATATGCAAAAAGACAGAGGCTTCAGCTACGTGGCCAAAAAGTGGAGCTGGTGGACTGAAAACTCCCCAAAGCCCCAAAAAATAACGGGACATTATCGCTACCCGAACTATACACAAATAAATCTTTCACCTCAACATAGTTTGCTAACGTCATGCCCCCTTGCCTTTGTAAATAATGCTCGGTTAACCCTGTAAGTAGTAAACAGCAGACAGGAATCAGACACGTGGGGGCTTGTAAAACCACCAATCAATCAGAATACTTAAGCTGTGTGAGAATGGACCTGGGGATTTACAGGCAGCCATTTAGTGCCCACGCAACAATTCTTATGGATTTTTGTTGTTGCCGATCCAGACGTCGATATCTTTGTGGGGTTTCTGTCCGTTCAGATTTGTCTCGACACAAATCGCTCCGGGAGCAGAAGAATTGCAGCCGACGTGAGCCGGCATGGAGTCGACGGGACGTGGCGAGGAACTGTTCTGGCAACCCAACGGGTCAATCTTCACAATATTTCACACACACATTTATTGAAAAATAATCAAAAGAAAATCCACGACGGCTTCGTTTTCAGAGGCCCGGTGGAGTTCATCCTGTCGTTTTCCAGGGCAGAGCTCATTTGTTTGAAGCCACATGTTGACGTTGTGACGAAGCTTAGGTAGTTCATGAGATACCAATGCTGTCACTGGGTTTCGTCCCGGGCCTCTCCTTCTGTTCCCCCGGGCCGCTACACCTCCCTCTGCGGACGGACGTCCCACTCAGGGACAGGCGGGCTCTGTTTGTGCAAACTCAAGCGTGTCCTGTGCTTAGCTATGCCGCGCATGTGTGTGTGTGTGTGTGTGTGTGTGTGTGTGTGTCTAGGTCTGCTCGCCGACCTCTGCGTGCCTATCTCAGGCTTCTGCGTAACGTCCAGGAAATCACAGGAAAAACAGAATTAAACATTGTGTAAACAGCCCGGGAAAGACTTGTGGAGCATCCGTCCAACTCTCTATTTACATTATCAATTATGTCCTCGGCGCATAAAGCTGCTCTCTAACGGACGGAGGAGTGCGCACTGATTCAGCATTGTCTCTGCGGGCCACAGCAAATGGTTCGTGTCATTTGCTCGCTGTGTGTCAGCGGCCGGCCACAGCCAGAGGCGTGCACATCCCCGACTACGAGGTTTTGCACTTCCCCGACTTACAAGGTTGCAAAGTTCATGCAGTTGGATACATAAACATAAGAAAAAGTCAAACTTGAGGCAAATGTAGAAAACTATTTCTTTTTCGAGCTATAAAATAACTCTTTGAAAAGTGAATTGACCTGAAATGACTGAAGGGTCGCATATGTGCAGCATGTCTTGCTCTTAAATGACCAACAGCCAATACACTCATATTGGCTGTTGCTAAAGGTGCTAAACCTTTACAGGAGCCTTCACTTTAGTGACAGAACAAAACACACAAACCAATTCCCCAACTGAGTTGGGTAGAAGCCAATGGGAGGAAGCGTCATCCAATCTGCATGTGCTCCCATGAGACTTGAAGGACGTTTCCAAGACATTTTACTTTTATTCTCTTATTTCCCACGAGTTTTCAATTACTTTTCCAGTTTTTTTTATTTAATTTTTTTATTGGTATTAACATATATTGATAATGAAATCTCATTTATCCAAAGTCACACTTCTTTGATTCAGTCCACAGGCTATAAGGCTACAATAAAAGTCATAGAACACAGCGAGAGGGATTCATAACAATTCTTCCCTAAACAGGAGCTCTGGCTCTCATTCTCCCTTCATGCTCCAGCTGGGATCTTTTCTGTGAGGTCCAACTGAGAAGTCGCCGCTCCAGAAACCATTCCGGCTGCCAGGGACATTCAACTACATTATTATGGGAGAACAGTATCAAAAAATAGCTTCAACGGACGCCATCTGCCACACCAACCGTGAGGACCAAGTGGATTAAAGATCACAATGTGAACTATTACAAACATTCACATCCGCTGGCCTCAAGGTTTCTAGCCACCTCTCCTCAAACAGCCAAACCCTGTGTTATTTTATAAGATCGAGTTACTAGACACAGCTAACCACAATAACATATTTCATTTCGGCTAACATTGACCTTGGACAGGAAACAGACATTGCTTCAGGGGTTACCTACAGATGTAGATATTAGCAGAGCTGCACACGGTAGATGATCACACATCTTTAGAGGTGCCAAGGGAGTAAGCTGTCTTCACTTGAGATACTCTGCCTAGTTTCAGGAAATAAACAGAAGTGCATTGCTAAAAGACATATAATTGGGGGGCTCCAGCAACCTTTACGGTGCCGTTTTACAATGTGCGCTGCGGAATTTCATCACGGCACGAAAGAGGAAACAAGGAGAGACGGCAACGTGAGGAGAACTGCTGGTGATTATCTGTGGGTTCCTTCACTACGAGCGACGCCTTGTACATTTAGTCCTGTGAAGTGTGGTTAAAGGTTCTCTATTCGGGGGGAGACCCTCCGGTTCCCTGTCAGGTAAACACCGTTGTTTGTACTGTCGCTACGTTGAGGGTCGTTGAAAGGCAACACAATATGCTCTGAATTTCGCACCTTTAGCATAAAAATATTAATTATTGTCTCCATGAACGTCTTTGAAGTCAATCTAAATATTATGCCTGATATTCACTGAAGGGACATTACAGTAATATCATGCATTTTCATTTGTATCAATATACTGAATCAATTTTAAAATTCCTGAAAACCGAAAAGAATAAAAGTTACCTAGCTACGTCGGATTTTATTTTAAAATGTAACGAGCTACCCTTGGATCTCCCGCTGAAGGGGTGCTTAGAGCGGCACAGCGTCAAACTTGGGGGCCTCGCTACCTGGACCCACTCGGCTGGAGCCGTCTGAAGGTTTTCAGCTCGCCACCATGTGATGAGCAGCGTGTGGACGAGGTGAGGTGGCATTTTGAGATATATGAGCACTTACCAAGACCTCCCCCCCCCCCCCCCTCCTGATTCAACCACAGCATGATAGACACACACTGAGAAAGGCCTGGAGAGTGAATGTGCTTCCCACTGTGATCCCACCCTGCTGCAGAAGCAACACACACCAGGGTTTGAATCACCTTGTTTTACAATGAGTCGGATATCAGGGGAGACAACAAGTTGTAAGTTACCCTCCTCTGCTCCCAAATTTATGACCCTTTAAGTAACTTCAGTATTTGCTCAGCGGTGTGGGGGAGGAGGCAGGGATAGCATAGTATCCTTGGCAGACGCTGTATTTATCTTTACCTAATATTTTTAGTCTGGGTTTTGACACATTCTTGGTTTTCCAAGGCTGCAGAGCGATTTACTGATTCCTCTCTCTTTCTCTCTCTCTATCTATCTCTGTCTCTCTCTCCCTCTCCCTCTCCCACTCCCTCTCCCCCAGCAGTCACAAACTCTCCCTCAGCGAGTCATCAGTGCCCGGGGCAAAACCGGTCCGCCGTATTCTGCAAAGCACGCCACGTGAACGGTACTTTCAGAGCCTTTCAGGCAGCACAATCTCTGACTGATGTGTCAATACACGTCCACAGAAGCCCCGGGGGAAACCTTGACAAAAAAAAGCACACCCTCCTTCTGCCGGTTAGAGGGGTGAATCAATGGCCGGCCCGCATCGAAACGTGGAGCGGACGTCGTGGACCGGCCCTGACCCCCCGCGACTCCGGAGCCCACGGGCGGATCAAGGGCAAACGTTTCTTGGCTTCAGCTATCGCGGAGCGGGGAAGTGCCGGGGATCTAAAAGTATTACACCCCTCTGGGGCTGCAGGCGACGTGACGTTTGGGAGAGTGCTCATCTAAAGATAAACCTTTTTGCTTTCTTTAAATCTGCCACATCGCCGGAGATAAGTGCGAGCGAAGCCAGCTGAAGGACGGAGGGAGAGAGAGAGAGAGAGAGAGAGAGAGAGGGGGGAGATTGCCGTGACTCCTCGCAGCCGTGAGGCCATCTGGGGTCACGGGTCGGGGTCACCGGGTCGGGGTCACGTGTCTTCAGATTAACAGCCGCGTAAACGTGTGACACACCATTCAGGACCGCTTTACAGCGTGGGCTCGCCGGCCAGGTAATGCACGGGAGGGTGTGTGTGTGTGTGTGTGTGTGTGTGTGTGTGTGTGTGTGTACGTCGATGAAATATTCATGCACAAGTACTCAGAACTCTGAGGAGGGTAGAGCACAAACAGCCCTTTGGCAGACGAGGAAAAAGACCCAGAGGAATAACAGAGAGGGAAAATAAGAGAGAGGGAGTGAATAAGAGAGGGGGGGATACACAGATTTATATTTATAGCGATAAATAAAAAAACAACAACAAGATGAAAGAATGCTGAGAGGAAAAGAAAGTGAATTGTGTTTGGCCATGCTACGTTTGTTCACTTCGATGCCCACAGACTGACCAACAGCGTGCTGCGGCGCGTGACGTACAACCAGCCGCTGTTTTACAGCCATGCTTCCTGCGGGTCTTTCTCCACGTCGGCATGGCGACCAACCTCTCCTTGTAGTGGTTTGGAGCCGGCCCGATCCCCTTCCCTCCAGACACCGCAAACAGCCCCTCCTGTCTGTCTCAGAAGGGGCGATGATGAGGATTGTTGAGGACTCAAAGCCAACACCTCCAGATTCGGGTCTGGCTCTGAGACTGAGTGCCCTCTTTCCTGACCAGGCTTTGGAGGAGCTTAGAGGTTTTGGAGTGAGCCGTAAATCAGAAACATTGCATCTCTCCAGCAATATCGAATGGAAAAAAAGGACGTAAAAAAACAACTCGTACCGCTATAACTGTCTGTACTGAAGAAAAAGAACTGATGTGTCGTTTTAGGCCCTTTGCTTTCTTTTCAAGTGGAAAACAAAACTAATCTAATCAACGAGTAACCTTTCGAGATCATTAAACCTATGAGACAAAGCGTATTACAACTTTTAACGCAAAAAAAGTTTCAATGTCAAAACAAATAAACAAATCAATTTTTTGTTGCAAACTTTTTGCGTTGCAGCTTAGATTATTAAATCACGTCGTCAGCTGCCAGAGAGCCTCTCTTCCTCAGAAGTTGATGTAGCCGCTTGGCCTGTTGCCAGTTCCTGGAAAATCAAAGAAGAAGAAGTGACAATAAAACAGCTGGAATAAACCGTCGGAGCTTCTTTGCGACAAACACGGACCATGAGAACAGTGCGTGAGAACCTGAACGGAACAGTCGCGGGTCACGAAACCAAAACAAGGAGCCGAAAGTCATTAAAAGCTTCTGAGAACCGGTTCCACGCCGCGAGTGACCCCCTGATATATTTAGTCATGTGATGAGCTGGTAAAGGCTCTCCATTCCGCCTCCACTTTGGTTAACACTGTTAGCGCCAGCGGCACCGTTAGCCGGCTCAGCGGTCGCCATGTTGAGAGCCGTGCAGAGGCAATCCATGCTCTGGATCTCTTTACCCTTCCCCTTTAAAACAAAAAGTAGCGATGATTGCTGCATTAACATACTTTTAGTCCGTCCGTTCTGCTGGATGTTCACTGAAGGGGCATTGCTGT
Organism: Myoxocephalus aenaeus; assembly: GCA_038501785.1. NCBI lineage: Eukaryota > Metazoa > Chordata > Actinopteri > Perciformes > Cottidae > Myoxocephalus > Myoxocephalus aenaeus. The sequence continues at coordinate 683,545 of JBAMJR010000251.1, read as the reverse complement.
CAGAGTATCATGTGTTTGAGCTGCTCTTTTCAAAAGGCCGAACAATGATTCACTCCCGGATCTGCAACAACCGCGAGAAAGTCAATTCAAACACACTCGGCAGGTAAAACACAAAGTAGTCTAATTAATATGCAAAGATGCAAACAGGTCAGCGAGAGGGCCGACAGTGTCATGCGGCAACTTAAAATAAGTTTTAGGGAAGGACTTCATATGTTTTGGGTTATGTAAGAGCACAGTGTGCCTGCAGAAGACACTTAGAGTCCCGCCCCCACCACCAAACAACCAGTTTGCGGCAGTCACATCGTCTCAATCAGCCTCCTGCTCGGCCATCCGGTTGCATGTTTTTAACCGAGCGCTTCCCATCCCTCGCTTGTTTCCCAGCATCCTCTCTGTCACTCGCCTTTATTCCTCTAATGGCTCGTTCACTGCCTCTCAATGCCCATCTCCCATCTTCAGCCGATCCCCTTGTCTCTTCCCCTCACAAGCTGTCCCTCGTCCTCCTGTTAGAGCGCCGCCTGAGACAGGTGGCGGCTACAATCTCAAGCTGCTCACTCTCTGCGGAGAGGCAACCGTTCCACCAGACAGGTTGAAGGTCAACGGAGCTGTCAGAGCTCCAAACTGGAAGATGGGGAAGAACAGTCGGTCAATCTGGATCGAGAACACTAACTCCCTCTCTCTCTCTCTCTCTCTCCCTCTCTCTCTCTCTCTCTCCCCCTCTCTCTCTCTCTCTCTCTCTCTCTCTCTCTCTCTCTCTCTCGCACGCAGCTTTCTTATTTACGCGAATGCTCTTTCGTGTGCTTGTGAAGTCGTTTTTCTTGGCGTGCGCAAGGCGCCGCATTATCGCAGGCTTCGTTCCTCATAAACATTTTATAGAGGCAATAATAATGAAAAATAAAAGCAACAAAGCCCGATCTGCCTCCTTTAATTAGAGGTGGCACTTGGATCCGAGTTGGCGCGCTGTCGTTGAAGGGACGGCCCTGCGAGGAGCTCAAAGTCGACGAGGGCGGTGACATCAGGGGCAAGACGGCTCGAGCACGCGGGGGAGGCTCATGGGAGATTTGTCGGAGGGGGGGGGGGGGGGGGACCGGTATGTGCATACTTCCCCTGATGCATCTGTTTATTTGCACAGCACATCTAAACAAAAGAGCGAGCGGGGAGGCCACCTCAGCCTGACAAAGGTCACATTTCCTAACGCAGGAAAACTGCTTCCTGGCCGGCAGGGGCTCCGCCGGAGGGTCTTATCACACCGAGGAACGGGGGCTGATCCCAGAACAGCCGGACCCAGTGAACACAAGGAGAAAGGAAAGGGGTGAGAGAGAGAGAGAGAGAGAGAGAGAGAGAGAGAGAGAGAGAGAGAGAGAGAGACGCCTCACCTTGCAGCTATGTTGATCCCTACTGTATATACGTTTATCTTCGTTCGCGCTCGTTAGCGCTCCAGAAGCCGCCTGTGATGGATGTCACAAGAAAGCCTTTGTTTTTTTTTACCATTCCCCCACTTAAAAAGAAACAAAAAGAAAAAGAACGGAAGCAAACACAGATTGCAGTAAGCAGAGTGCAGACGTGAGTAGGCCGTGCTCTTGTCGACGGCCTCAACGTCTCAGTGCGTTTCGCTTCCCCTCGGAGAAAAAGGCAGACGTCAAGTTTCCAAGAATAAAACGGTCTATTAATCTAGCAGTCGATCCGCACACCTGCTGAGAGAGTGAGAAGGGGGGTTGTGAGTTATCAACCCCTCGAGTGTTTGAAGTGCTATTTCATCTACACGAGAGGCGCAGGTGAATACTAAGGGAGGGTTTCTCGAAGAAAGATCTATGTTTGAATAACTTTGAACACAATGCAAATGCCGCCTCCCTCCAAAGAGAAGGGATCACAGACCTGCTTTGGATGCCAGTGGATGCTGAACTTGCAGCATTTAAATAGGATTTATTAAGATTACTTTTTTTTCAATGACATCTCGATTAAAAAGTCATAATAATATTCGTCATTATCTCTAAAAAACTTTTGGGGTGTTTCGTCTATTCTTGGAGAGTCTGTTGTTATTTCAGTCTGAGCAATAGTCTGAAACTCAAACTTATTCCATTCAAAATGACGAGACCAGCTTTCCATTATTAAAACGACTGGAACGATAAATCAATTATCAGAGTTGTTGGACAATTCGTTTCCTGTCCTGACTTATCAGTTAAATGAATAAGTGTCTCAGGTCTCACAGACAAAGGATATAATTACCAATTTATTTTGAATCAGTATCCATAATGTTATGAATTTTGATTGGCGATGCTTTTTAATTTGGAAACGGTTGTAAACGGTTCTGGTTGTTATGTTGTTCTTTGACTAAATAATAATCTCCTCTGTTTGGCTTTGCTCTTGTGAGGGACGGTCACAGTACTTCATTATTGTTGCTGTTGGGAGAGATATTTTATGATATGGACCCATAATATCTCTGTAGCGTAACATTCTGGACTATAAGTCTCGGCTTATTGATTTATCTGACTGGTGAGGAACCCCTCTCAAAGGACCCATATGTCCTGGACAGAAAGACGTCCTGATGAATTGTGTCAGAGCTCCTTAACCTTGTGGAATCAATTTAGAGCAGTTAACGCTCGTTCGAGTCCCCCTAAGTGGGGATTTAAGGATCCCCAGGGGCCCTCAAGGGCCCCATCCTCCATAGGCCTCGTCTAAATTATAAGGACAAAACATGAACTTTCGACTGCTCACTGTAATGCTTTTCCAACAAGGTTCAGATCCAATAATCAGATTCAATAGATAAAACAGTGGTTTTAGAGTACAGTGGACCGAGCCTCTACTCACAGGGACACGGTTCTGTTGGGCAGGAAGCTGGGCTGCAGCGTGTCCATCAGGTCCACGTCGTCGCACACCACTTTGACCCTGCGGACGTGCTGCCGGCTCAGCTCCTTGGTCCTCTCGGCCGAGCAGTGACAGCTGTCAACGATCAGGTCTGGGCAGTTCCTGTTGCTCAGGCTCGACTCCCACAGCCCGACGGCCAGGCACAGCAACGTCAGCGCTCTCATGCTGTGGTGTGTGTTTTTTATTATTATTATTATTATATTTAAATAAATAAATAACGCTCCTTTCAGGTTATATCCTCCCAGCTTCTGTGGCAAGTCGGGACCATCTCACGTTCTCCCTCCGTCACATCCCGGCTGCAGCCTGTGATCGAGCTGCAGTTCGAATCTCACCTGCTGCGTCCCCACACCACAACACAACACACACCCCTGAAGAAAAAGAAGAAGAAAAAAAACAGCTGGAAACTTTCGGTTAAACCCCGAGAGGAAAGTTAACCCCCAGATGTGGGGGAGCGCTGCATCTTCGCCTCTGAGCTGCGAGATAAGAAGTCCTCCAAACTGAGGAATACAAAACTTCCGACGGCGCGCTTTCGAAGTCCGGATAAACTTTACTGCGACACATCCTTTCCTGAGCGGCGGCGCGTGTGAAACATGCGTCTGCGGGTGCGTGTTGTGTCCTCTCTGCTCCTCCGCGCAGCAGATCCCGCAGCTCGCCGGTCAGGAAGTCTCGCCTTCTCGCGCTCCCATCACCCGCTTCTTGCGCCAGGCGACTTGTTGCGCACTGGTGTCCGCCAAAGTCCCTCCCCGCCAAAGTCCTGGCAGACTCGCGTAACAAAACACACGCGCACACACACACACCAGTTAGATAACGTCAGATATCAATAATAAAAATAAAAAACACTTTGTATGTTTTATTTCTCCCAGTTTTAAGTTACTAAGCTACTCTCAAAGGGTCCCCCCGGGCCCCACTTTGGGACGCGCATCGCAATGTCAGGCGTGATTTCTGAAACGCAAACATTTACACCGCGTGATAAAAAATAAAAATAATGTTTTCTGTTTGTTTTGCTCTCATGAACTCGGGAGCAGCCGCGTCTCTGCGGCCTGAACGCAGAGTGAACATGAGCCTGAATGGCGTCTCGGTCCCTCTCCTGTGATGCTCTCGGCTCTCCACAGTTTGTCAACAGTTGTGTTACGAACGTACGATGAATACAAAATATAAGTTTTACAGCGTCGTGTGAATGTATCGAGATCCATAATGCACTGCGGTGATTAACTGCGTCCAGAAGGTGCTGCAGAGGCGTCAAGACAAGCAGGGCTCGTGCCAAGAAGTCACTTGCATAATTATATCAGTCTTCTTCACTGAGTGTACTTGGTAAGAGATTGGGGTGCCATTTATATATATATATATATATATATATATATATATATATATATATATATATATATAAATATGCCCTTTAAAAATCAAACCCATCTCCGTCACGGTTAGGCAGTCGGTGACGATCTATAACAACCTTATACGCGTATTAAACATAAACTATGAAACTGTATATTAATCAGAAAACACTATTCATTTATGTGAATCATTTCTTATTTGGTATATTTGTCAAATGAAGATACGCCATGATGTCTGCTGTGTGTAATTTGCTGTTTTTGATCATGTGAAAAGGCGATGCGATGTGGCAAAGATGCTCTGTAACGAGGATGACGTATTAGATATGGGACACTTCATGGCGAGTAAGTGGCCGTGGTCATGGATGGCATGTTCGCCGGCCCAATATCTCTACTGACCAGCAGGGGGCGACTCTTTCGGTTGCAAAAATAAGTCTGATTGCATAGAATTCTTCGAGAAAATGTCTCTACTTCTCAGCAACCTAAGCAAACATTGTAAAAATTAGTTTATGGTCCCAATCTGAAGTCTTCTTCAATACAGTACGATGTTTATTTTGTAAAATATGGTCCATTTAGAATCAAATAGCCCATGAAGAAAAGAACAGGAGGGTAGAGGTCCCTAAATTAAGATTCCTTTGGCATTTTTTTTAAACAGGTGTCATCCCCCCGCCCGCCCGCCCATGTGTGTGTGTGTGTGTGTGTGTGTGTGTGTGTGTGTGTGTGTGTGTGTGTGTGTGTGTGTGTGCTTCATAACTAGTAACTAGCGTGCACCTGGGCCCGTGAAAACTACCGCACGCCACTGGCTGCAGGCATCGGGGCACTTTACGAGCAAAGCCAGGACACGCTCGTAAACCTGACGCTCATTTAAATGAAGGCAATAAATAAAGAATATGAGCTGGAAGGTGACCAGGTGGACACGGTCGGGACTCGAGGAGATGAATGACGGCTTGCTTCTTTTATAGCTGGAACCTTAAAATATGTCAAGCGTGTTTTCTCAGGGAAAAAAAACGTCTCAATGTTCTTGCGGCGACTGAGAAAAGCGAGGGGGAGAGTCGTGAATCCGTCCTTGACCCAGACGTTAGCGCTCGCTCTTGTCGGAAAGGGGAGTCTTGAACAGCCCACGCACTGTATTCAGGGACATCAATCATGTCCAGTGATGGTGGACTTCGAGTATTAAGTGTCTTGCCCCGGGGAGACAGAAGCTGAGACAGCTGGCTGGTTGGGCTCCCCGCGGGGGCCGGGGTGAGGTGCTTCCCCTGTGAGTGTGTGTGTGTGTGTGTGTGTGTGTGTGTGTGTGTGTGTAACGCAACCCAAAATTCCTCCCTCATTATCCACATTGTCTCTGCAACGTTGGCCCAGAGAGCACAAAGGAGGATTTGAAGGCGCTCCCACTGACCCCGCGAGCAGGCGAACAGTAACACTCTCTCCCTGCAGGAGCAAACTGTGCCCCCCTCCCCTCCGTGTTCATCCGCATATGGAGGCCTTTCTTTCCTCCACTTCTCCCCCCACTTGTCCGACTGTCACTCACGCTTGTTTACACAGATGTATGTTTACCACACGGATGCAAGCACAGAGGAGAGGATCCTCCCGCCGGCTGACCCCTTCGGGAAGCCGGCGGGAAAGTCACCCCGGCGTAGCCGAACCTTACCATCTGAAGGGATGCATCTTTAGTGAAGCCCGCGGAAAAGAAGCATGTAGCATGTCCTCGTACGCTCTTAATGGAAAACAGATCCATGAACACAAGTCAGGGGGCTGTGTTTTTTTAAAAGGATCACTAATTAGAGCAAACAACTTTATTTGAACTATAAAATACTTTACCCGAGATCGAGACTCGTTAGCGCGGCGGCTAAAGGGATGGAGTCAATCGCATTGGAGCGACGCAAACAGTGTTCCTCCGCCGGAGCGTGTCCTCGTGTATCACCACGTCTCACATTGGTGTTCGCGGCTCTCCATTATTTCTCCGCGACAGAGACGAATAGGCAATCACAGTCCTCACTAAATATTTACCTGCTCCACTTGAGGAGGCCGGGTTACGGCGGGATGACAAACTCTCATTATTACTCCATGACTTTTGGAATAAAGGCCCGCAGTGTTTTTAGTGTTTTTAAACTTCTTCTGGTTTATGGGCCGTGTCGTTGATGTAGCGCGAAAAAAAAGAAAGAAAGAAAGAAAGAAAGAAAGGTGACGGCTGTTGTTTTGGCTTTTGGCAAACGTGACAGGTGGTTTCAAATTTTTCATGGCACAGTCATTAACACCGCTGTTATCTGTAGGGGGTGAAACGGTAAAACAGACCATAACGCTGTGCTCGTGGTTCAGTCCGAAGAGAGCCAACTGACGTTAAAGTTGCCCTCACAAAATAATAAAGAAAGTTCATGCTCTTTATGGGGATGCGTTTTTTCTGAACCTGAACAAGATATTATTTTATTTTCTGGGTGTCACTTCATTTTAAAGGTCTAATGCCAGCATATGTGAAACTGTATCTAATAACCAAACGTGCGTTTGTACAATATTGGATTTTCGTTTTAAAGGTTAGTGAATGAAATTGCTAAAATACTAAATAGTCTTATTTTATATTTGTCTAAAAACGGTGACATTTTAAGTTTCTCTAATCATGTCTTTCTTTCCTTACCAATGATTAAATGACTCCATGAAATGTCAAAGGGGTTATTCGCAGTAATTAATGCACGACCAATTATCACCCAACCCTTATGGCACCAACTATTTTCAAAGTCGCCAGATTACTGTACCGATCACATGACACGACTGTCTGTCTTTTTTATGGGGTGTCTTGAGTTGTACATCGCACGAGTGATGGGAACCAACTTCCAAAAAAGCTGTCGGCGTGTGGGAAATCTAAAATCTCCTACAGTCGCCGTTCAGTCCCACAGCTCTCATCAGCGCTGATATTGCGTGCACTAGGCACTCGTTTGTAGTAAAAATACTCAAATACATAATAAGAAATGAAACCTCTGCACACTACCTGCCCACCAGAGTGGAGCATATCGCAGCTACAGAGCTTGGTATTTCCCCCGGAGGTTGGTAGAGACCAAAACAGAGCTGAAAGGAGAGTGAATATTGGCTGAACAAACATGACCCCCTCATAGATGCTAAGATAACTTTGTGGCTGTGTAAATGGCAATCGTTTTCTAGAATATTTACCATATCATCCATCTTTTGTATGAAGGCAATGCAGAAGTGCAGAACATCTGCAGTTTATCAAATTGTGGCTTTAGGTTGGCTTCAAAAGCGGGTCAATCCCCATAGACCCTCATGCTAAAAGGTCCAACCTACGAGCAAAAATACACATGTTTACAGCCCGGTACGGAAATCTGTTTTGGTCTCTATGGCTAATATAGAGATCCTCGTTCACGACAACTGTACAGGGGGTGCATTTTTAAATCACTCATCCACTTTGTTAATTTTAAGGCTTAAAGTTAGGCATACTTATCATAATACCTCTTAAGAAACCTATGGTCACCTATCAAATGTATTCATTGGTCGATGGTACGTCAATGTTTTGTTTACAGCTTGTTGCACTTCCCCCAAGTGGACAGAAAGAAAAACAATTTGTGACTGCAGATTTGATTGCAGACACAATACTGAGGGCGTGACCAACCTCTTTGCCAGTCTTTGTTTTGTCAGGTTCTACCTTCTGTCTGAATCACCTGGTCCGTGTTTCACCTGCACACATGCAACTTGCTGCTTTTCACACAGGCAACCTACTAATCCGACTGAAGTCTAGCAGCTCTAGCTGAGAGAACAGAGGCAGGTTCAAGTCCAAATCCATGAGGCTCACAACCCGTTGCTTTCTCTGAGTCAAACATGAGCTGTCCCGACAGTTAACCAGCATCGTCACTCACTCCTCCGTTCCCACGCACTGCCATGTGCTCGTGGACATTTGACGGAATGCGAGCGGGCACTGGACACCTGTGACAAGTATCGCTTTGACGCACCGAACACCAACATGAGCCCGTGGCTTTTCGACCAGCTTCTCTTGACCAACATCCCGGAGGATGTTGGTCAAGAGAAGTCAAGTCAAATCAAATCAGATTTATTTAGAAAAAAATAAATAAAAAATCGACAGAGAACAAAGAAAACGGGGAGAAGTAAGACGTTGGTGTTACTCCACCAACTTCTCTGCGAGCGCTCAGCATCTGATGCAGCGCTAATTCCAACCGGAGGGCAACAACGGCGCGGTATAAAAAGGCTAATTACACGTTGTGCGCTGGACAATCTGGCTTCAGTTCCTGGTTTAAAGCGGGGGTCCTGGGTTCAATTTACCATCAATAAACCGAGACCGGCTATAATAAGGTGCCAAGAGGATTCGGTCAACCAGTGCTACTTTTAGACTTGAGAATGGAGGCCGGTGTGGTGTGAGCTGGCGTGTTAGTGCTCCGACAGCGGCAGGGTGGACCCGCTGACCACCAACCGCCGGGGTACGGCACAAGGACTCCAGTAAAGGTTTGGAAACGTATATAATGATCTAAACAGGGACGACTGGCATTACTCTTCTGAGGCCCCTTCATGAGAGTTATTCGCCTCCACAGCTGGCTTCTACTCCCACCCCTCCTCGCACAAGAACATCAGGCGCTGCATCACAAAAGATGCCAACAATGAGTCTGAGCTCCAGTCGTTTCCCCGCCTCATTTACAACCGGGGCACGCGGCAACATTTCTTTCTCCACAAAACTGTTTTCGAAGGCAGGCTGCGGACGAGAAGTCGAGTGTATTCATTTGTAGTCACCGTTTCCCCCTCAAGTCTCATAAACGCGCCGCACATAAACTCCTCGCCCCGCTTTCACATCCCGACGCGATCGTCGTGAAAATTTCATCAGCTCGCTCGTTTGTCATCGTTAGCGTCGACGTAGGTCACTCCGCTGCCGCCTGACGATGCTCGGCAACGCGTTTGACACAAATAAAAGCTGTTGTGGCTCGGGGGGGCTCCAGGGCTGTTTACTGTGGCTTTTATTTTGTTGTTTTGACACGGAACGTCGGCGGAGAGATGGGGTTGGAGGGCGGGCATACATTTTCCCGGCTCCGTCTGTGGTGCAGCAGTGAACCTGGCCTTATAAGTATTCTGGTCTCCATCCATAATCCGGCCTGCGTGAGTGGGGACCCAATGAGGAGATGAAGTACCATGGGAGTGTTTCCTGGCAGAGGAGAAGGGAAGGGAAGGGCACTGCAAGAGAAATACTATTTCCACAAGTAATATTTTTTTATCATGTTCCCAGTCTTACAATGAGATTTTTGTTCTTGTGAGTGTGTGTGTTTTATTATTAAACAAAACATTGAAAACAATCTGCCAGCATGGCGCACACAATTCACTTGCACACCTGAGCTTATCTCAGTTCTCTTTTAAAATAAGGAGCAATGTTTTGAAACATATCACGGTGATCCTTTGGAGGTCTTCCTGTGGCTTTTTTTCTCTTTTTAAAGATTTTACAATAACAGATTTATTTCGACTGACATATTTTGTTGCAGTGTAAAAACATTACTCTGCTGACATTTACTTGACATGTGAGATATTCTTGAATTCTGTTTATTACACAGAGCTGGTGAAAGGGCAGGATAGATACATGCATACACATATACTGTACGGAAAGAGAGACGAGAGACCAAGCAGTCCCACCAGTGTGAGCCAGTCATGGGAATTAAGCAATACTGCTATGCTGAACTACTCTATATAGTACATGATGCAAAACACAAAAAGGGTTCCAGCCATTGATTTCCCACTGTTTATAGTGCAAACAATGAACAGGAAACGGAAAAGCAGAAACTTTTTTTTTAAATGAGCATATATATATATATATATATATATATATATATATATATATATATATATATATATATATATATATACTATTTTGGACTTATTACAAACAAAGACGTATTGTCTGATTGATTGAATCTAAAAACATCCCCCGAGGGGCGGCTTTGCATGTGAACTCTGACCCCGTCGGCTGTAAACTTAAGAATAGCGAGGGGGCAAACAGGCAGGGCTCCCATAGCCTCCCCTATCGTGCCCATTTCCCACCCCGCATAATTGCTGCTTGTTCTCGATGGTGAGATAGGTCATCACAGAGTCAGGGCCGGAGGCTCTCCAGCGGCTGGGTATTTCACGCCTGTCGGTGGATCTCTCTTCATCTCTCTGCCTCCACTATTAAAAAGACATGCTTTGCCTCGTCCTGGGGACGTCGTTTTCATAGCTGCCGAGCGAGGCTTACAGTTGGACACTTTGGCGCGAGTGCAGCGAGGCCTCGGTTCGCTCCACTGCAGCATGTGCCCAGAAGTGCTTCTTTTTTTAACCACTCTTAATTCACTGCGGATCCACTCGTCTTTGACGTGGCCTTCGTAGAGAAACGTCTCTTTTCTGTCGAACCACCAAAGAGGATGGATAGGAGGAACTCAAGAAAGCATATGTCCCTCACCACAGGAAGCTCCAGCTAAGCCCTGCCTCACTGAGAGACAGCTCGCCAAGAGAGTAAAGCACCTCTCGGCTTTTCCGCGATGCATTCTCATTGGATATTTCACGGTCAGGGTGTGCATGGTGGCTTTTTTTCCTGCCGCCCGCGCCCCCGCCTGCTTTCGCACGTCCGTGAGCCCCTCAGTCTACCGACCACACCGAGTCCTGCGCCCAAAACACTCTCTAATTGGTCTAAACCGCTTATTTGGCTCGTGCGCCCCAGCCTCCACCACAGAATGTTCCGCCGCTCCTCTGCCACAGCAAAGACTGGGAGGATGCAGCGGGCTGTGGGCATAAGGAGGAGGGGGATGTGGCTGGCATCGCTGGGAGAAGAAAAAAAAAACAGAGGGTCATGTACGGAGCGTTCCCAGACAAACAGCATATAGCCCTGAACAGCTGACCTCATTAAATCTAGATGGTTCTTCTCACTAAATTAAGCGAATCGGTGTCTGATCCTGCAGCTGGAAGGCAGAGCCAACACGTTCTCACTCCCAACAAGTCAAATGCCAACGCTTGGTCAGTCGCCATGCTTCAAACTGTTTTGGACGTGTAAGGGACGGCATGTCATGTGTCGCTTGTTACATGCATACAGTCTTTTTTCAAAATAAACTTCCAACGTAGGTTTACTTTGAGGTTTTACTTAAGTATTGGGTTAGGAACACATCCTGGTTGGGTGTTGAGATAGAACAGAGATAGTTGAGATAGTTTGGGTAGCACTTTAAAATAACACACTATAGCATTAGTAAAGCATGAATAAACACTGAATTCATTATTTATAAAGCATTATTCCAACATTCCAACACTCATCAGTAACTCATTAGTATGCAATTCATAAACACAGTTAAAAATGTTTTAAAGTTTTTTCAGAAAGTCTCAGTCCCATCAATCTGGCCGGAGTAATTTCTGACCGGGCACCGTGGTGGGACACACAGGTCCTCCTAGAGCGTAAACACGTGTCCCACGTTGATGACATGTCACCACCGTGACCCGCGCCAGCTAGTTGATGTTAGCCGATGCATGTCAGTAGCACGAGTGGTGGCATGTTTCTCAGTTTGCTGGTACAAATGATTGATTATGAGTATCTCACTATCACCTAGATTGGTCTACTTATAACTGAGGTGGCGCGTGCCGGTGCCTATCTATGGACCAGTGACGAGCTTGCTAGCTGGCTAGCTAGCAGGCTAGTGAGCTAGCGAGCTAGCCATAGCTAGCATAATAAATAATATGTAGCTATGTGCCAACAACCTATGGAACACTCGTGCCACTGACGGGAATAGCCCCCCAGCTCCATCGTATTAATGTTCTTTATCACTTTGTGTTGTGTCTTTCCCTTTTCTGTTCAAAAGATAACTGAGACTTCTGCTAGCTTTGAGGCACTGCTTATAAATGCTTTGTTAAGCATAGATAGTCTTCACTATCTAGTAGGTCACATAACATACTTAACTAATACTTAACTAACGAGTAGTAACTACTTGAATTAATCATGAATTGCAGCTTTAATCATTTACTAACACTTGACCTTATTAATCATCTATAAGTCCTTAATACTTCATTTACAAATGGGGAATCCATCATTTATAAAGTATGAAAACCCACGCTTATTAATCAAGAATGAAACATTTATAACTGTGTTCATGAATTGCATACTAATGAGTTACTAATGACTGTTCATGTTAGAATAATGCTTTATAAATGATGGATTCAGTGTTTTTTCAGTGTGAACAGCTGTCTCCTGGGAGAGTCTGTTTGTTTGACTCATATTGCCCTACGTGGACTTTCTTGCTCGTTATACTACATCAGTTGCGCTGAGCCTCTAATAATGATGGGTTTACAAAAGTACCAAAGAAAATACTTTCTCTTCGGTTTAGGCAACAAAAACATTTGGTTAAGTTGAGGAAAAGATCCATCCGACCCCTCGACCCCTACGTAGGCTCGATGAGTCGAAAGCTTGACGTTTGTCACTCAGATTCTGTATCGGATGTCGAGGGGCACTGACCGAGCGTCGGTGTTGGATGAGTTGGTTGGCGAAGCAGCAATCATACCTGCGTTTTATTAGAATCAGAATCAGAATCAGAAACCGTTTATTTGCCAGGAATGTTTTCACACAAACGAGGAATTTTTTGAGGCGGAAGGTGCATACATTGGACATGGACATGGGACGTAAGACGAGAAAAACAACAATCAACAATCAACGAAAACAACAGTGCAATTGGTATTAAAATATGTGTAAGATAAGCAAGTGCTCAGTCAACAGATACGTTAATGTGAATGTACGTTAAAGTGACATGTGTATTTAAGTTAAAGTGTATGTTAAAGTGACGAGTGTTTAAGTATGTGGTGTGCAGAGGAGTGAATGGTAAAGAGAAATAAAAATAAAGAAGAGAAAATAAAAATAAAAATAAAAATTAAGAGTTAAAATTAAAAATTAAAAATTAAAATAGCTGGGGGTGACAGAGACAGTCAGTGGGGGACCCGAGCCCCATTGATGAGCCCGACTGCTGACGGGAAGAAACTGTTTGTGTCGCGTGAGGTCTTGGTCCTGATGGACCTCAGCCTCCTGCCAGAGGGGAGGGACTAGCTGCCCCGGGTGCCTCTTGGCAAGGTTTCACAGAAACCCAACATAACAATACATTGCACTAACAAATATCATCCAAACTGGCAGAACAGAGCAGATCCACCTCCAGCACAGAGGCTAGATGGTGTCTTGGGCGATCCCAGATCACTGCACTAAGCATATGTTGAGTATTTGGCAACTGATTAGGAAAAACACTGTTGTGAATAATTAATTTAGCCTACTTTGAGTTCAGGATGGAGATTTACCAAAGTGGCTAAATTCAGACAGAGTTAGGTGGGTTTCTTAACAGCAAAAAATGTACCAAAAAAAGTACTTTATGTGGTCGTCTAAACTGTTCTTTGCAGGGAAATTTCCACCCATCTGTCTTCATTTAGTAATTTGCAGTTGGTACTGACCCTCATCTGGGCTTCATTCTTCACTTAACAGACCATTGACATGTTTTATTGACTGAAATATAACAAGCTTTTTATTGTTCACGACAATTAATTCACTTCACTCTGCAAAATATAGGCGTGGAACCAGGCAGAGTTTCAGATAAATATATCTCTCAACGTGTTTGGACTTTATGGACAAGTGCACTGTTGAAATAGCTACATAATATTAACACATGACTACGCAGGGAATTTATTACATAACAGTCATGAAGCAATAAAGATGTCAGACCCCCAAGTTTTTGGATGTGGTAGCAGAGGGCCTCTGAGCAACAGCAGGATTTTTACGACTGGTGTTTGCTGGAATTATTGAGCATCTCCGCCCTCGCTGAAATGTTCACGTTAATGGCTCACATAGCACTTTTAACTCCACAAGGGAAAATGAGTCCTAATTTGGTTCTGTACTCAAGAGCAAGAGCATTAATGAAGGACAGAATACAGAGGGTGCTTCAAAGGATGGGGGCTGAGGTCATTGGACTATAACAGAATCACCTGATGATCGTGTAGCGCTGCCCTACAAGGGCCGAGAGCGGTTACTAGGACTACAGAAACTGGGAAATTGAAGGGGGAAAAAAATTATATTGTGAAAAAAAGTTCAAATTTTTCTTTCAATCGTGCAACAACCAAGAGACAATATAAAGTAATTCAAAATGTTCACACATATGATTTTAGGCAATTTCCAGTCACTGATGGCTGATAGATACTGTAAAACCATCCGATCGCCGCAGTGTACCTAATGAATGTTGCCAAATACCATTCATTATTTCCAACGCTGCTCGTGCTAAACCGGAAGAACTATTACAAAAGCATTACAAAATGTAAGTGGAAGTAATGTTAAAAGGCAGAATAAGGTGAATACGTAAACGCGTTGGTCACCCATGAACTACTAAAGGATGTTTAACTCAAACTCTGAGTGCGTCTGATGTTTTCCAGACTGCCAAATAACACCAAGAACTTTTATCAGAAGTAAGCTGGACAGTCCTTGTTTTATATTTACACATATTGTAGGGAGTTGGCCTACGTTCCAAGTCAACTCCCCCCCAAAGGGTTTCTCATGTTCACACATACTGTACCCTCCAGGGAGGTCTTGGAACAAGATGGATGAAACCCAAAGCTCAGTGCCGGACCCCTCGGACCCCCCGAGGCCGGCTAACCTCTGCTCCGCTGCTCCCTACCCTTCTCGGCCCTTGTGTGTGCAGTTTCTCTTTCTTCACTCTCTCGCTCTCCCCTGATTTCCTGGGCTTATTGAGTCATGATTGCGCGCCGTCGCCCAGTGACAGAGGGTGTCAGTTGGCTGTCAGGCGTTCGGGAGGCTCCAGCTGAATCAACAGAAAACCGCCTCATGCAGACAGACGCGCATGCACAGCATTTCGGTGTCTCTTGTATATATATATATATATATATATATATATATATATATATATATATATATATGTAGTAAGGAAGAGCTTTAAAAAATATATATGGCTACATAAATACGCAGGGAGATATTTACTATCTCTTATGGACATCATGGAAAAACATAACCTGAGGCAAACTGTATGTTGTGAATGACTTCAGAAGCTGATGAAAGACCCTGGCTGAGCTCAGTCCTCCCTCTGGCCGCTCTTATCCTCAGCAGACAGACCAATACGTCTCAGTGACGCACCGCAGGAGTTAAAAATATTAGCTCTTTTTTCTGTTCCCTTTTTTTTTCTCCCCCTCCTCATTCCATTCCCTTTCACTCCCTCCAGTTCATGACACTGGAAGTGTGCCAAGCAAAATGTTGACCCTGATTCCCTGGCGTCACTCGTGAGGCTGGTCCTGCAGGGCCTCGGCTCCGGCCACAAGCGGCTCCGATTGGCTGTCGAGAGCCAACAGGTAACAGCCAACAGGCCTTGTAGAACTCGCTGGTGCACGA
Source organism: Myoxocephalus aenaeus (assembly GCA_038501785.1). Lineage (NCBI taxonomy): Eukaryota > Metazoa > Chordata > Actinopteri > Perciformes > Cottidae > Myoxocephalus > Myoxocephalus aenaeus. The sequence continues at coordinate 667,984 of JBAMJR010000251.1, read as the reverse complement.
GGAGGGAACTTTATTTCGATTAATAGACAGAAGTCCGTTTTAAGCTTGAGAAAAGCTTTTTCTGAATTTTTTTTATAACCTCCGCCTACTGTCTGTCCCCCCGAGTCTCAAAGGAGACGGTCCAACAGGATTTATCTTCAAAGGGATTTGACATGTCTAATGTGCCTGCTGGTCTGTCACAAAGGGGTCAAGCCATTCTCAGAACCTCCAGTGGAAAAATAATAATTCAGCATCGAAGACGCCAAATTAGCACACTTGACCTCCTTTCATTCAACAAAATTGATGTGGCAAATGTCACTGACCATTCAGAAATGAACAGATTTATTTTTTCACAGAGAAGTACCCAGCCGTTCTAAATACGGATTGTAAATAAACCATCTGACCCCTTGATTCCTCTACACTGGTTTTGCCTGAGACTGAGCTCTTTATAGCTTCTTCATTTGTGGGTAACTGCCTTACCGCTGCACCTCACATGCCAGCGGGCCCCAGCCCAAACCGGCCTGCAGCCTGGGAGCCTGGTACTGCGTGTGACATCACTTCCTGTCATTGTGTTGAGAACGCTGAGCCGAACAGACGAGAGAGCGGGGCCAGTAACATCCCAATCAAGTCTCTGGCTGCCTCCAGACCAGCGAAGAAAAACAGAACTTACAATTAGAGGAAAAACATCGGATTTTAGTCCAGACGTATGAGTCATAAGAGATAATAGCTTAACAACAGCCAGTTGCTTCTGTCATGGACTGGGGAACAAGAAAAATTGCATTTTGACGATATGTGACAAACTGCATATGAGTGTCAATAACCATATTTATCCTTGAATGGCACGTGTTATAAAATTACAAACGAGTTGGAATATTCGTCAATTTATCTTGATTAAACATTTCTGACCCTCGGTTATTGATATTGATATCAGCCTCAAAAATCCAGTATTGGTCATGCTCTAATTCACATTCATAATGTAGCCTGGTGGGGAGTTGGGATCCATACAGATGTCCTCAATATGATTACGAGGGTTGGTAATAATTTTTAAAAAGTAACGAAATTCTAATATACACAATTATGTATTTTGTACTGTTATGTTTTTTTCTTGTGAAATACTGCATAGTTCAACAGTTATAGCTCAACAATCACTCTTCAGTTCCAAAAGTCATTCACATGCAGAGAGGTAACGAGTAGACACATCATGTCAACATCTTCTAATTTTGTTTAGGCTTCCTACAACTCTACAGCAGCCCGGACTCTCTGTTCTGACTCGTATGGATAAACAAGTGTACACAGTGTCTCGGAGAAGTTTGCTGATTCAAATTAGTTAGAAAAATCAAGTCTCCAAACACATCTGAGTCATCACAGCGCTGATGCTTATGCATTAACTCTTGTGCTGAACAACACCAGTCTATGGAAGGTAGCAGCTGCCCAAAACAAATGTTTGTGTTCCACTGTGTCTGTCTGCTGAAAGTCGGTCAGAGTGTAAATTGTATTTATTTCATTCATTCCCCACCTGTACGTAACTCCTCTACAGCTTACGGGATGGAAAAGCCAGCTTGCCTCAACCATGCAAGTGCTTTCAGACACCTGCCAGTTTAAAGCAAGGTTGCAGTTGACAGTTTTGCAACTCGGTGGCTGTCGAGGTGTTTTATCACCCATCAGCCTCTCTTGTCTCTCGGGGCTGGGAGGAGATGTACTTCACTTCTGACTGTGTCACTCCATTGGGGCCTTCGAGCAGTGATTCCCAACCAGGGGTACTTGTTCATCAGGGGCACTTCTGCACTTGATGAAATTGCAATTTAATCTAAATGTGGGAAGGCAGGTAACAGGAACCCTACCATTAGGACCCAGTCAAAGGGGCAGAGTCTATGAAAGGGGGTGGGGAGCTCACCTGATGAGTGAGGGAGTATTTGCTTCGGCACATCAGCCAAGAAATATACATTCCAGTCACCTGCACGTCTTCAACTGGGGGAGGGGACCATGTTCCAGTCTAGAAAGTAATCAAAGACAAATTAAACTTTCTTGAAAGAGGACATTAATGCTTATGATTCGTACCACGGTTTTTCCCAGACCGATCAAATTTGAGTGTGTTTTTTTAAAATAATCAATTGAATGGGCCTTTTTCTGTTTTATTTTTCTTGTGGGGCTCTATGCTGTGTTGAAGGAGGGGAGGGGCGGGAAGTGGTAGAGTAGCAATGTTGCATTGGTATTAAAAAAGGAAGAAACCTGAGGGAGAGCAACAGAGGAGGATCCCTCTCCCCGGATGGACAGAAGCAATAGATGTCATGTGTACAGAATGAACAACGTAACACAGTTACAGCACATTATTATTCATATAATGAGTAGTAGGCATGGACCACGATCCATATAAGCATGATCCATGTCAGCAGAAGGAGGTAGAGAGGAGGAGCATCAGCAGGGCCGCCATGGCAGGAGGCAGGACCGGCTCCAGATAACCACGGTCCATGGCAGGATCATCCTGATGGTGCAGTTTAGCTCCACATTGTTTACTTTAGTTGCTAGTTCATTTGTTTTGATTGATGTATTAATTGTATAATTTACTCCATTCCTACTTTTTTTTGTGATCTACATTTAGGGCTTCTATTGAAACTCTTTTGGTTTTCTATTTCATGCATGGTGAATATAATCTAGATTTACGGTATATATCATCACATTGTGTCAGCTTGAACAACTGGGCACCGTGTAATGTAACTCAGAGTGCATGAAATCAAGGAATCAAAGAAGCTACGAAGTATCAGATGAAATGAATGTCAGCCAAAGCAGTTACGGTTTAAATAGTTACAATCCTGAAAAAAAATACCCTAAAAGGTAATGGACAAACAGTTTAAACAGAAAGCTAGATTAAATGAAATCACAGAATCTACGATACTGAGTGGGCCGAGAACAACAAGATACCACAGAGGTTGCAAACGATCTGGCCATGAGTGGATGGAAATGTTTCCAATGTATGGCTAATTTCTTAAATAATTGACATTTTGCAGCATGACAATAATTCATGCAGCAAAATGTCAATAATTTAAGAAATTAGCCATACAATGGAAACATTGCTCCTTTCCAAATGTAAATCTCTGAGATTGAATTCAAGTAAAAAACAAATACTGCAGCGTGTTGGAGATAGCAGCTCTGTGTGCCCTTCCTCCTTTGACTTGTCCGGACCGGAGTGGCAGATAAAGGCTCCCTGAATCACAAGGAGCAGCTAGCGGGCCCGTCTGCCCAAGGATAAGACGGCCCCCTGAGGACCGGGGCCCTCAACTTCAGTGACAAGTTAATCTGGAGAGGGCTCGCTCTTCAACTGGACTTATTCCTCTGAGTGTGCGCGTGTGTGTGTGTGTGTGTGTGTGTGTGTGTGTGTGTGTGTGTGGAGAAGACATGTCTGCACCAGGTGTTTGTGCAGCACACACACACACACACATTTCTCTGCAAGCTTTGACAATACAATCATAGCTCTCTCAACACCCTCCCACCCCCCACTTCCAAACATCACTGACCCTGCGTTTAACGTTCCCCGGATGCCTGCAGTCCTGGTATTACACTACTTGAGCTGTAACAGTAAATTATTCAAAAAGGCATTGATCAATACATTCACATTAATGCGTATGAGCATAAAGAGTACCAGGGGGGAACTTCTGTCTCATCTGAATATGATCCTGTTGATGTTTACTGAGCGGAAACCTCACGCTCTCCGACTGTGATATCTGCCAGATATGATATTATAATATGCTATGTGAGTTTGTGTGTGTGTTTTCTGAATCCTCCTGTGGTTGTTAAGTCATATAATTGTGTATCCTCTCGCCTGTTGAGTGAGTGAGTGTGTGTGTGTGTGTGTGTGTGTGTGTGTGTGTGTGTGTGTGTGTGTGTGTGTGTGTGTGTGAGTGTGCGCCTGCGCCATGTTTATATCTCACTTGCTCTTAATTAGGGGAAGCGGTGAGCGTCGCGGCTCCGGGGGGGCATTTTATGGCTATGTAAACATCATACATCATGATTCAGCCCCTGGAGGCTGCCAAGTCTCGCTCAGATCGCTGTCGAGATGGTACCAGTCGGAGGGGGGGCGCAGCTCGCCGTGGGAAGCGGTGGCTGATTTGCTTGCGCTGGGTCATGACACACACACACACACACACACACACACACACACACACACACACACACACACACACACAGACACACACCCACAGGGGGGGGGGGGGGGGGGGGGGGGGTGGGGGGGGGGGGGGGGGGGGTGAGCGTCAACACAGCGTTTGTCTCTAGGTATCACATATGTTGAAAATCAAATCAAACAAATTAGTGACATATATGCTCATTTCTTACAGTGGCAGCAGAATATATCGTGTCAGTTACTGCCCAGTCAATACAATATCAGATCATTTGTCCCGAGGAGATACAACTGATCAACACATTACTGTCAAAACGATGATGTCACTTTTGCCTCCTCACTGCAAACACAGGAGACTGTGTTGAGACTACGTAGCCTTTAATTCACCACTCTTGTTTTTTGTTCATCTTGACCATGAGGATAAACGTCTTTTTTTTATTTTTTTCCCATCAGCATTTCAGTCCTTTCACTATCAGTCACCGGCACAGACTCTCAAAGCTGTAGTTCAATTTTTGATGGATTATTGTTGTTGTTGTTTCCCCCCCCCCCCTGTTTTGGCAATCCAACAAATGTATGCTATAACAAGCTTTGACGCCTGTATTTATAGAAGCAAAAATCAATTCAGTTTTACGGGGTACAGTAAAGCTCCCATTTGTTGCCAGCAATCCCACAATTTCCACTAGGCTGTTCATTTCACTGTGAGCGGAGCGCCATTTAACCTGCGAAACATGATGGATGTGTTCTCCTTATCGGGCCACGTTGTGCGTTTGCTATGTATCTGAGGTTTTGCATGCTCTCGTTCGCTCTCTTGTAAGAGAGTGATGGCAAGCATGCAGTTTGCACGGCTCTGCCGTATCACCAGTGGTGTATAAAGTACCCAAAAGCCGTACTTGAGTAAAAGTAAAGATACCTTACTGGAAAATTACTCCAGTAAAAGTAAAAGTCACCTATTAAAATACTACTTGAGTAAAAGTCTTAAAGTATCTGATATTTTCTGTACTTAAGTATCAAAAGTATTTTTCTGATATAAAATGTACTTAAGTATTGAAAGTAAAAGTAGAAGTACATGCTTTTAATAAAAAAGCAATGGGTCAGAGTTTTGAGAATTATGAAGTTTATTCTTTTAAGTGCTGTGGCCACCGTGACCAAGGACAAGGAGTTGTGTTGATACAATAACTGGGTTGGCTGTTATCCATCCACATATATTATGTACAACATAATATATTGTACCTAAGTATACTTTTGCATCTACTATGAACTTATCATCATAATTCTCCAAAAAGCAATATGACACTATGAAGGACTTGTAACAGTGTGGTTATAAGTATGCTCATTCCGCCCGCCGTGGGTCTCTTGGTACCGGTCTGTGGGTCTCTTGGTACCGGTCTGTAGGTCTCTTGGTACAGGTCTGTGGGTCTCTTGGTACCGGGCCACAGAAAGAATGAATGAAACATTTCAATTAAATAAAAAAAATCAAGGCCGGAAAGATGTTTTATTGTGAAAAATGACCGCATACATCCGTCTGTGGTAACCTCAGACGGAACCTCTTGACACATGTCAAGATGTTACGTTACTCTAAAAATGAAACGTAAGTCTGTTACAACTCTGCCGGTGATCTGGAAACCAAGGCAGAGTATCCTGAGATCGCCAAAAAAGCATGAAAACCTGCTTCCATTTCAACATCCTGTCTTTGTGCAGCGCGTTATAAGTTAAGCAGTAGACTGGACTAAAGGTTTAGTTAGCAGTAGAGTCAGTAGACTGGACTTAGGTTTAGTTAGGAGTAGACTGGACATAACGAACACACGTCGGGTGTCGTTGTCTCCCGTCTTTCCGAGGTCGGACCCGGTCTGTGAAAATATTGTCTTCACGTAACCGGTCCGTGACGCATAAAGGTTTGGGAGCGCTGGACTAGAGGATGTAGAGGGAAAATGCAAAACATTGTGATTCGCAAAACCTGCTTGGTGGAGTCTGTGTTCCACCACAGTCCCCGATGTTTTTTTTTTTTTCTAAAGATAGATTTGATTTTGTAGCGAGTAACGAAGGTTTCAGGAGAAATGTATCGGAGTAAAAGTATCATTTTTCTTTGCAAAATGTAGTGAAGTAAAAGTAAAAGTAAACAGAAATATAAATAGTAAAGTAGAGTACAGATATCCCCAAAAACTACTTAAGTACAGTAACGAAGTATTTATACTTCGTTACTATACACCACTGCGTATCACAAAGTGCTAATTTATCTCACATTACAGAAGAGGTGAAGATTACTCAGTTTTCCAACCGGCTCTTTCAAGAGAGGAAATTGCTTCTCGGTGTCAACGAAGTTATTAGTCTTCGCGATGAGCAACTGCTGCTACTGGAAGTATGTAAGGTACAGTCCTCACAGCCGCCCACGTTGCACCGTTGCATTATTAAATGCTTGTGTTTTCAGTTTCTCCAGTCCCTTCATGTGCACATTTCCCACAAACTACGTTCCCACGCTGCTCTGATCAGTGTGATCTAAGAGCCCAACCTGCAACCCTCCCAGGGAAGGAGATCCAATGAGCGGTTCTCGAGATATGCGAAGGACAAACCTCGGGGCCGTAACTGTTGTTACAATCTAGAAATCGTTTCGATTATTTTCCATGCCCCCGCACTGATGCAAAAATGCAGGATTATCCTAACATCACATATTACTCCAGTGATGAAATCAACCCACGCCACGACCATTTCAAGTTTTAAATCAAGTATTTAAGTAAAAATACAGATTCTTCTGTCCAGGGAAATAGTTGCCGTCACGTACAGTGATTCAATTAATCTGTGTGTCACATCGATCCGATTGAATTTGGGGTCCAGTAAACTTTCTGATCAGGCACCTGACAAATAGGAGCAATGCTCTTTCTACATTTGTTCGTGTTTAAGAGAAGATTATTCGAAGATGACACACAGCAAAAATGAAAAGGTTTCAGGTCCGCCTTTTCTTTATAGCCTTAATTACATTGATTTGGCTCCGAGATGGGCATTGGTGAAAAGTGGTGACCCCTCACACCCAAACTGTCTGCAGTTGTGTTAAATCTGCCCAGTCTGAGTCTGTCAAAAACACCCTGTTGAGTTTTCAAAGAATGTTTGCATTCTAATCATCATATTCATCACAAAACATTCCGGGTTCCAGAAAGCCTTCTAAATGACACTTTAGACCTTGAAGGAGCTCAGTCAGAAATCACTTCAGTATCATCTGTTCAGACAGGAGACACAGAAAGACACATCAAGTGCTTGGAATTAGCAATAACAAAAAACTTGACACAACAACATGTCGCTTCCATCTCTGAGAGAGATAAACCTGCAGTCGACTGGGACCTCCAGTCAAACAGGTGAGAGAGACTAAATGCGAAAAGTCCAGATCCTGCTGTAAATGTTACTTTTTTGTAAAAGACTACTTTTTTGTGATGAAGTTCATGCTATTTTTGGTTCATGTTAGTCAAGCCAGCGGGCTTTTGTACAGTGAACTGTTACATAGAAAGGGAGGAGTCTGCAGTATTAAATAAGCACAAAGTGCTGATCATTTGCTCAAATAAATACCAGGAAAGCTATGGGATTAGATCAGTTTGAGACTTATGTTGCAAAATTGAGCTGAATGCAGATGAAAGTCTTGTGTTTGAGCCTGTTTTATCAACAAACAAACACAAAAAAAAACGTAAAGACTTGAGTTACAGTGAGAAACTTGATCTTAACAAAATAATGATATTAAAGTATCATGAACTATTGAAGTATCAGTAATGTACTTTGAGTGCATGGTCGCAGATGTTTCTCATCCACAATCATTTGGAGGATCTTGACATCCTCTGGATTGTTACTCATCCGATAGTTCAACGTATCCTCATACAAAAAGTACTAAAAAATGTTTCTGTGCATTTCTCCTACGAATGTCCAGAAACACGAGAGATCAGCGCACCAGATTATTATATCATCTGTATATTATATACGAATTATAGTGCGTTACCTTTTATAGCTTTAGGCATGAACGGTGAATGAGAACGACCTGGATAGTTGAGTTTTATGTCCGTGCACGCTGTGTGGATTGAATGCCCCCCCCCCCCCCCTATGTTTCCAAGGCCCTGCCGACTTTGAGGTACAACCCTGGGATGTGCTGCACAGCAAGCTCGGTACCAGCTGCAGTACCTGTTTGCTGCTTCAGCATTGTTGTCAAATGCAAAGACATCAACACCAAAGACATCGTAGGGCCATTAAGATCTTCAAGGAAAGGACCACCGGTTCCCTTGAGCCCAACAGAGAGGTACGTCTTTTTTGTCCTTGAGTAACTTGCTCTAAGTAAATGCCTTCTACTCAGAGCATTAACTGCCACAAAGCTGTGCCAACCTGCCTGATATGTTGTGTTGTCTCCACAGCTGACCATGCTGAAAAGGATCCGCGGTCTGGATCCAGAAAACATTGTTCGTTTTTTTCGAGCACAAGGGACACACTTGTCTTACCTTCGAATTGTTGGACAAGAATCTGCACGAGCTGCTCTCTCTCTCTTCTGGAAATTGGACTCATTGGGCAACAGGTACATGATCCCTCTTGCACCGAGCAATGCTAACATGTTGTCTTGCATATTTAACACTCATCACTGCATCTCTATTTCTGCTTCCGCCCTTTGCAGCTGCTCACCGCACTCAAGTCTCTGAAGACCGCCGGTGTTGTTCATACGAATATCAAACCGCAAAACATCATGTTGACGAGGCAAAAGCACCTCAGAGTCAAACTCATTGGCTTTGGTTCAGCCATCGCAGCTGCTGAAGTCCAGCCAGGCGTTATCATGCAGCCCGTCGCATACAGGTGGGTTTTTCATTCGTCATTTATCTGTCTTTCTGACCTCGTGCCACCATGGTTATCGTTCTAATAATAGATGCTTGTCTCCCTCCCGCAGGTCTCCGGATGTAATTCTGGGCCTTCCCGTCTCAGAAGCAGTAGACATGTGGTCTCTGGGTGGCGTTTTGGCGACCATGTTCCTCGGCAGCCTGCCATTCCCTCAGCGGTGCCAGTATCATCAGGTATGTCATCTGCTGCGCTTGGATTTAAGACAGCTTTGTGTCGAATACCCAAATGGAAACTCAATCTTTTTTTTTTGGCGGATGTAATTCCATGTTCATTTATTCTTCATCCAGGTGAAAACTATGGTGGAGAAGCTGGGTCAGCCGGAGGACACACTCCTAAGTGACGAACCAGGACTCCACAACGCCGGCATGGAGGCTCAACGTACGTTACACTATATTTCACTACGTCAAGCTTGATGCATAATTATACAGTGCTATATGCATTATAACGCATTATAACATATAAGTGTGTTAATATGCATTATATACATTGTTTTATAGAACGTGTTACTGATTTTTCAAAATTTGGCTGCAACTCATGCAACTGTTAAAGAAGCAGGTCTCAAATATATTCTGTGCCGTTTTAGACGGCTGAGGAGTACAAGGCACACAAACACAGAGGCAGCTCAACCAGGTTCAACTGTCTGAATGACGGGTGATGGTAGGTGGCCCTTCTCCTCCTGCACATAGGTAACAGCGACACTCTGCAGTGCATTCGTTTGAACCATGTTTGACCTTGTTTCCAAATGCAGCTGAACCAAGAAGAGAACATTGTGCATAAGAGGAGATTAGTCAGCCTCCTGAGTGCAATGCTGCGCTTGAATCCTCAAAAGAGAATAACGCCAAGTGATGCTCTGCGCCACCCGTTTATAACCCTGACCGAGCCGGATGGTGAGGAAGTCGTAGCCCCTGCTGCCGCCGAATCAAGCAGCTCTGATGTCGAAGACCTACCTGCTGTTTGCTCCAATGCTGCCGCTGTTTCAGCGCAAGCCCATTCAGGCGACGCTCCCGCGATGACTGCCGTTTCAGCTGGTTACGAGGCCTCGGAGAGCACTGCCTCTGAACGTAAAACTTTTACAAGCGAGTCTGTGAGAGCAGTTTCAGCTCCTGCTGGCGGAGACCCAGACGCCGGTGCCTCGTACGATCGAGTCACAGATGCCGCCGCTGGTCCAGCTGGTGATGACGATGAAGCTGTGGTCTCTCCTGCTCCTGGGGAGGCTTCAGCCGCCCCTGTGGCAACTGACCTGTATGACGCTGTTTCAGTTGACGAAGCTTCGACCGCACGCTCAACCAAATCGGACGAGCGTGAAGTCTCTAGTCCCTCTGAGTCCACCGACGCCAACGTCGGCTCTAATGGAGTCTCAGCCACCGGGTCCAGAAACCGACGGCCAAAAGGGGCAGAAGATTCTTCGGCAGGATGTTTAAGGCCCTGTGCTGCTGCTGCTGCTGCGCCGCACATGTCGAGCAATGATTTTTTTGTAATCATTTTGTTTCCCATTTTTCCTGTTATTAATCCATGTAAAAATAAACAATCATATGAACTGTATCAATTCTCTGAGCGGTCTGTAAGCAAATGGTAGTACTCACAAAATGTCATCAATTGGTTTCCTTACTGTTTTTATAATCTGGTGGTATATTTTAATCCAGGATATATGGTTGAACACCTCTTAAACACAAAGGTTAACGCATGGTATTGTAAACTCCTCGGTACATTTTATTAGGAAGTTCATAATAACGTCCCGCTGACGCTTACTGTATTTTTACTTTTCACCTTTGAAAGCAGAACTTTTACTTACAATTTAATTAGTTGTTTTATTTGGTTCCCCCACAGTCCTTTGTTGGCAAGTCACCCAAACACACACACACACACACACACACACACACACACACACACACACACACACACACACACACACACACACACACACACACACACACACACACCTCAGGCAATCACAAATGTGATGTCTACAAATAAAGTCACCATGTGGATAATCATTGCTTCTTTTTTATAAAGGACATGAAGGGGATATGGTTCCTTCCTTTGCACCTTTGTGTTCTATTAATATGGTAATGGTTTCTAGATGCTAAACGTGCACACATCACACCTCGTTTTTTCCAGCCTGAATACTAGATGACAGCAGCAATTTTTACAGTAAAGTCTGCCAAGTTGCCAAGTCCAACTACATTTAAAATACGTGTAGGGTTAGGCGATATAGAAATTCCCAGACTGACAATATTGCTTAAAAGAAAACGATACACAAGATTATCGTAAAAAAAAAACCTGTGCGTGCGTTACAATACCCTTAAGTAATCACAATGTTGAGGCAGTGAGTGCTACGTTACACAAATTAGATCAACTAACTGCCCATGTACGGTCTCACCATCGTGGACTTGTCATGGTTATATTTTGATGCCTTTGCCAAAGCCCTGATTCAGATTCAGCAGTAAAAGTGAGGTGCAATGTGCTGGATAAATAGAATATAGAAAGTGATTATCGAGGGTTGACTGCCGACCGTGGGAGGAATGTTGGTCTGGATGGAGTCTCTGGCAGACTTGTGTCTTCTGTTGGAGGAGTTTTAAGATGGGAGCGGAGCCGAGATATGTGAAGTTTTTTGTCATTTTTTTGTGTCTTTAGTCCCGACTTGTCCGACTCAAACCAAAGAATAGGCCAAATAGGCGCATTTGCATTGTTTTTGCAAACAAAAGCGGACATATTTTCTAATTACGAGGGCTGTTCAAATCTTCATTCATAACATTGACATTATAATTATTATTAATAACCTACAGAAACATTGCATCAATCCATATGTTTGTGTCCTTTTCTTTGTTTTACTACATTTCCACTGTGGTCAAGGACGGTTTCCTCTCCCGCACAAACCTTTATTGACAGGGCAATCTAACAGCACCGTAAATTAACCACAAAAACACTAAAGCAGACGAATGCCATCACGTTGTTATTTTTCATTTTGATACGATATAACAATGAGGTGAAGCAGAGAGGAAGCAAGCAAAAAGAGAGAGAGAGAGAGAGACTGAATATCACACAAAATTCCCAACAGGCGTTGCATACTTGAACAAGGACACGAGAGGACCATTACGGTGGACAACCAGTATCGCGTTGAATCATAATCTTGTCTATTGCATATTATGTAGGGGTTGTGTCTGGCTTTCATTATGTTCCCTCTTTAGAGGCAGTGTGTTAATGCGTCTTTCTTTTTCTCCCTCATTTCGTCCCATCATGTCCATTACACTGCAGGAAGGGGGTTTATTCGTCTTCCATTGGGACACAGTGTCCTCTAACGCAATTTAATAAAAAAAAGTAGATAACAAAAATACTAATATACATTTTGGGGTAAGCAGGGTAGAGAGGAGGCACCTAATACCAACCATATGAGTGCTGCTTCTAATCTCAGAGTGGTCTACTCTTTTTCATTTGCTCGAACTCGTGCTGTTGCCGTCCCAAAATAAACTGATTGCAGAAGGATTTAGACCCGTCCCGAGTGTCACTGAAAGCTAAATATTAGCATTTATGTCCGCGTTACATCAGCGCCCTGTAACATTATCCCCAAAAACCCGGAGGAGCATTAACGTTTGACTGCGGCACAGTATTAACGGGCTGCACAGGGTCACGCGGCGAGTCCACGAGGAGACAGGGTCCTGCCATCATCTTCACTTTATAAAAAAAAAGTAAGCGGCCCGAGGGCAAGTGGAAAACCGCACCACCTCTCTTTCCGGGGTGTGCGCGGTGGTGATCAGCCCGAGCTGCTAATGTGTTGCTTCTGATCGGTACGGGAATATAACTTTTTGATTTAACCCGGGCCACACCCTTCCCTCTCACCAGCGAGCTGTGTGCAGCTACTGACCCTAATCCCGAAACCGCTGCTGTCACTTCTGCTTAGCCGCTGCCTCTGATTACTCTCCAGGGGTAGGCCGTAAAAACCCACTTTCTCCATTTTCCCCAGCTCAACACATGGAGCGGACTGCCAGTGAAATGTGATATCAGAGATTTCAAGAACATAGATTTTCCTTCTGCCGCTGCTGCTGACACTCTTTGCCCTTACCCCCCTTGTGTGCTGCGTTCACTGACAATTTCAACAGCATCTGTGGGGCAACAAAGACACCATATGAATTCCACAGGTGTGGAATTGCTTTCTGTGTTGTCGGGGGCATTATTTTTCTTTTTCTCAGTCTCTTGGCATTTCACACTTTTCTGTGTCTCACATGGAAGGAGCCATTTTGAAAGGTTCTTTATGAAAAAATTACATAGGCGTGAAAGATACTGTCACCTCCAGCAACCTTGAATATGTCTTTGAATTGTATGAGAATAAGAGTCGGTGGATTCAAAATTCCACGAAAACTTTCCTCTGTTAAAACGTGTTGCCTTGATCTCCATCATGGCACCATGGCTCGCTACAACAGTTTCACTTTATGCAGAAAAGCTTTTAAATTAAATAAAAGCTGGGAAAATGTCATATTTGTTGGGGCCCTCAATTTCCCTGATGAATAAAGAAGAAACCCCAGACATAGGCTGATCAAAAACCACCCAACCATTGAGAGCATCTTTTAAGCTGTGAGCCTTTTTTCCTTCTCAAGTCTTTAAAAGGGTCTTCTTAGTTAAACATAATCACACTTTAAGAGTTTGATGATGCCGGGGGATCAAACAGATCAGGATATGTTCGGTAAACACTCAAGAGGAAGTTACCACAGAGCGGACTGAAAGCTGGAGGACTGTTTTTATCCCCTCAGTTTGCCTCTGATGAATCATGGGAAACAGCACTTAGAGGCAGAAAATAGTAGCCAATGACTGTATGCCTTATGGGAAGTAATGGTCTGTGTGTGCTTGTGTGCTGTGTCTGTGTGTGTGTGCTAGGACTACACAACTTATATCCATTTGCACTAGTGCTCTAATGCAGTATTGTATAATAACGTCCTTATGTCTAGACTCCATGTGCCTTCATAGATCTAGTTTTTGTAGAAATGCAATGCATGGAGGAATTCACTGGAAACAGGATATCATGTTACCGAAATTGGTAAGGCAATTTTTGCTCCAAGAGAAAACTATATGAACACCAGGAGGGCGGCAGCATGGCTCCGGCTCTAACAGAGCTTCAAAATAAAACAACCGTGAAGCTTTTCGATGGCAACACAGTTTAAGTTCTGTGAAGAAACATTTATAAGAAAACATACATTCTATTTAAGGTCTCACTTTTAAAAGTCTGATTAGGTTATCTTCAGCGTCACAATCCAAATCATATCCGACCTTAACTAGGGCTAAGCAAATAGTCCCAAGCTTGATTTGAGTAACATCCACCTGCATATTGCTCCAGTGATGAAATCAACTCATGTCGTGACCATTTTAAGTTTTAAGTCAAGTCAACTTAATTAAAATACGGATTCTCCAGACCATGGAAAGAGTTGCCATAACATACAGTGATTGAATTAATCTGTGTGTCACAGAGATCCTTTTGAAATTAAGGTCCAGTCATTTTCCTGATCAGGCATCTTACAAATAGGAGCGATTATCTTAATACATGTGTTTGTTTTTAAGACAAGATGATTTGATAAAATCTTGAAATATTGGTACTTTTTTTTTTTTAAATGGGTAAAAGAAAAAAAAAGGGTAAATTATTCAATAGGGACGTAAGTACCTAAGTAATAAAATAAATAATGAATCGATAAAAAATAAATTTGTTTGGTACAGCCCAAGACAAAAAAGACCAGCGGTTCTGAGACTCACTCCGCACTGGAACCAAAAGTGAGGATATTTTGGTCTCTGCTGCTTCAATTTAGTCTGTTCTATTTTAAATCTCTCTCTCTCTCTCTCTCTCTCTCTCTCTCTCTCTCTCTCTCTCTCTCACTCTCTCTCTCGCACATCCCACAACTTAAAAAAAAGTACCAAATTGTTGAAGCACCTCTTTAAATCCCTACCTAAAGCCACATTTTTGACTGAGGTTGTAACGTGGTCCTCAGGTGTGTGTGTGTGTGTGTGTGTGTGTGTGTGTGTGTGTGTGTGTGTGTGTGTGTGTGTGTGTGTGTGTGTGTGTGTGTTAAGGTGCTAAGACAGGCACAGGCTGAAATCCAAGGAGCTTTAAGCTTATTGCTTTTCCACTACAGTGCAGTCATATTGCATATTGTTACAGCGAGTTCACGAGGCAGTGTGTGTCCTACAACAGAGACCTGGGGCGCTGCATGTTCAAATACACCCGGTTTGTTTTCTACATGCAACCGAGAGTCGACCGCCCGGCATTATTCGTGGACTGCTTTGTGTATTGTGCGGGATCAGAAGGAACCCCGGCTCCTCCACGCCTTCAGTCGATGGAGGCCGCGCGCAATAAAACTCCCAGCGAGGCTCATGGGTAACAGTTCTCTCCTGTATTTAGTTCAAACCCAAGTCATTGATCAGGGGAGCAGCAGGAAACTTGTTTAAGATGACAAAAAGAGCCTTCCAGAGTCGTTGTCACGACTACATAGCCGCCGCGAGAGGAAAAAGAGTGGGTGAAAAAAATAAAAGGGGTGGGGGGAGTTTTTAAGAAAGGGTTTGCTCAGGGAAGTAACTAAAATATACATCACAGCATGCTGTGCTTTAGAGATCCCGCTGCAGTCTCGGGAGGTGCAGGGTGTGGGAGAATGGAAAACACACTCTTTAGTCACAGAGAGACGAAACTCAAATGCTGCCGAGGCGAGAGATGGCGAGGGCCGGATGTACGGCGGCGGAAACGGAACTAACGCAGTGGTGGCGTTGGGTGGCGGTGGGCCTTTTCGGTCACAGCGCCGAGTGGAATGAATCAGGCATGTGGTGGGAATATTCCGGCAACCCCCCCCAAAAAGTGCATAAGATCACAGGAACATCACAGTGCTGCGTATTACAAGGATCAGGGTGCAACAATGAGATAATCTGCTGCCGGGGACGAGACATTAATATGAATAACAATGTCTGCGAGTGTGCGTGATCGCCGGCGTGCCCATGAATATTCTATTTTGTTAATTGGGAAGTATTGCTCGTCAGCTTGCACCTTCTCAAATATGTTCACCTTTGAAAACACTTTGTCTGCTGCAATGCCTCTCTAGCTCACTCTGAAATGCACACACACACACACACACACACACACACACACACACACACACACACACACACACACACACACACACACACACACACACACACACACACACTTGAGTATCGTGCTACTTGTGAATCTCTCCTCCAATCAGTTTCCCCGCTCCCCTGTCTCCCGCATGTGTGCGTGTGTTGCTCAAAACCGCCGGAGCTGCTCTGTATTCCCGGCTCCCCACTGTGATGCAGAGGCTCCAGACTGAGCTATGACTCATCGCAGGGCGCTCAGCGAGATCTCCGAGGTCAGACACAAAAGAAATGCAGTCAGACGAAGCGGCGGAGAGAGACACGCCAAGCGGAATAGGCTTAACGAGCGCGTAAACTGAAATCCACCGCCGGGGTCGTGGCCGCCACGCTAACACAACCTCGACACGATATCCCACTAAAAGAGGGCGAAGACGCAGAGGATGGAAGAGACCGAGTGAGGGGGGAAAAAATGCCATTTATAGGGAAGTAAAGCTTGCAGCATCGAGGTTCAAAGCTACCTGACGATACAAACTTCCCACTGTTTGCTTGCTGCCGCACCGAAAACAATTTATTGTGGCCACCGTCAAAAATGTGGCCGCTCCTGCTGCATCGGAGCCTCAAGGGGGGGAGCAGGAGACTTAGAAAAAACGATAGCGAGACGGACGTTGGTTGCTATCGCACGAAATGCCTCTTACATAAACAAGCTTCCGATTTGAGCCCAATTACACGGTGCTCACAAGGCCACAGGGAGAAAGGCAGATCTCAGGGGCAGAGTAGGGATCACGCCAGCACACCCAGCGCTCTCAGTAGACGCTGAACGCTGCCCTGTGATGTCGCAGATGGGCAAGGTGTGTGTGTGTGTGTGTGTGTGTGTGTGTGTGTGTGTGTGTGTTTGTGTGGCAGAGGTTCGTCCACACTCCGAGGCTACGCATGACAATGTGCGGGGGAACGCGCATTCAATACGATTCTGTGCCGTAGAGCCCCATCTGATAAGGCTGTTGTGGTTGATCGTGGTGAACTGCGGGAAGGGAAGATAGCCGCAGCATCGATTTAAAAAAAACGCAGCGACCTGGTTGGTGGCCATATTCTGATTGTTACTTTGTTACTCAGCACAATGCTATTAGCCTTGATCCCAATGCTATTAGCCTTGATACCCCTGCGACGATCATGAGCCATGTTGGACTTCGTGAAGTCAGAAAAACTGTCTCCACGTCGATGACCGGTGTTTTAGACAACTGACTGAGAGCTCAGAAATGAGATCCAAACGCAGATCCTACTTTCAAACTCTGGGGAACTCTGTCTACCCCGAATTCACGAAGAAGTAGCTGACGTCACGCAGCAATATGTGACATCATGCACATTTCATGCACATTGTACATAAACTGCAGGGCAACGTGAATTATATTTGCATGGATTTAATTCATATAATACACATACTATCATATAGTAAAACCTGACATGTTCAATCAGTATGTACTGTGCACTAAATTAGCGAATAAGTATGTCATTACCAGCTGATGGTTCACGGGGAAGTGAACCCAAACGTAATTATGCGACAGCAGATGTTATTGAGCAAGGAGCTACTTCCTGTTTTTCCTACAATGGCAAGTGATCACATGACAGTATCCGATCACCACGTTGCCGCTCTCTCAGCTACGGCGTTGTGTGAAAATTGTTGACCACAAATGCAGCGTTACCTCGTCCACTCATATATATATTATAACATATATTATATTTTCTAGTATTATTTGAAGGGAAATGAAACGTATTGTAGCGACCCCTTGGTAAGTAAAGCTACAAGGCGTTAACTTGCTTGTTGCCATTTATTAGCGGACAGTACACAGGCTACTGTGGGCCGGAGCCTACGACAACACAACAGTCAACACAGCTAAACGTTCTATTCACAGGCTGAACAATCTGCTCAACAACACTCGCTCTGCCAATCCCAAGCAAGTACGCTCATGTGTGCCACCCACCCCCATATGTGGGTGGCACACATATGGGGGTATCCCCCAGGAATGGGGGTGATGTCCACCCCCATTTCTGGGGGTGGACATCAGTGAGGACCTCTCGTGGACAGTCAACACGAAAACCCTGGCAAAGAAAGCACAGAGGCGCCTCTATTTCCTCCGGAAACTGAGGAAAGCAGGAAGCCCTCCATCCATCATGTGCACCTTCTACCGTGGCACCATCGAGAGCATCCTGACCAACTGCATCACTGTGTGGGGCGGAAGCTGCACAGACTACAGCAGGAAAGCCCTGCAGCGCATAGTGAATGCAGCTGGAAGAATCATTGGTGCCTCACTCCCCCCCCTCCCCTCCCTGCAGGACATATACAACACCCGCCTCACCCGCAAAGCGACCACGATTGTGAGCGACTCCTGCCACCCCTCACACGGTCTCTTCAGCCTCCTGCCCTCTGGGAGGAGATACCGGAGCCTCCGGGCTCGCACCACCAGACTGTCAACCAGCTTCATCCACCAAGCTGTCAGGAAGCTGAACTCTCTACCTCACCACTCCCACATCTAGACTCTGCTGCTAAACTGTCTGACCGCTGCTATTAACGCACACTTAAATAGTTTCCTAATCTGTTTTTGCACTATATGTTATATGTTTTTGCACTATGTTTATATGTCTTTGCACTATGTTTATATGTTTTTGCACTATGTTTATATGTCTTTGCACTATGTTTATATGTTATATGTTGTCTATTTTTTACTTTTTTTTTTTTTAAATGTGCACTATTCACTTTATGTTTCTGCACTATGTTTATATGTTGTTTATATGTTTATATGTTGTTTATATGTTATATGTTGTCTAGTTTAGATGTTGTTTATATGTTTATATGTTATATGTTGTCTATTTTTTACTTTTTTAAATATTGCACTATTCACTTTTTTTCAGACAGTAGAGAAACATAATTTCAGGTCCTCTGTATGTTTGCACAATATGGAAGAAGTGACAAATAAAACTGACTTTGACTTTTGACTTTGACATAGGGAGTGACACAGCTTCACAGGTTATGAGACCTTCACTGACCTCCTGAACTCAGTAAATGCAATGACCAATCTTCTCTTCTTGTCTAGAATAACGTCTTCCTGTCAACACAAGAACACTTACGGCTTCTCGCAAGCCATGATCTGACCTGACGCCGACCACTTTGCATAATTGTGGGCGACAAAGAGAGTGTGAATTACTGCAGGTGTGTATTCATCCGCTGGGTAAATAAAGTGTCGACCAGAGCATCGGGTAAAAAAAAAAGAACGTGGAAAAAGAGAGCTTGGCTGTGTAGATCTTAGCGCTGTCGTACAGTTTTATATGAAGCCGAGACTGATTTTCAGCTTCATGTGAGACTGCGGTTGTTGCTTTACGAAGCAAGATGAAGACAGAGAGGCGCCTTTCAATGGGTCTCTTGATTAATGGCGGAGAGTCTCCCGTGTGGGCGCAGCGGTGCGTTTGACAGCTCTGGGGAATGTTCTAGTCCAGCTTTTCTAATCAGATAATTCACATGTAAATGCTTCGATGGAAACAGGTGCATGGTAGAGAGAGAGAGAGAGGGAGAGAGAGAGAGAGACGGTGGATGCGCTGAAACCAGTGTGTTGTTGATATTAACAGTAAAGTAAAAGTTAGTAAATGTACAGTGCGGCGTTGGCCCTGGAGGCAATAAACAACATCTCCCCAGTGCCTCCAGAAATCAAATCAAACCAAGCCGCCCCCCCCTACATTCATTAACTGTCTTGAACGTTACATTAGGTCGGCCTACTCAACAGATTTAGAGCAAGCTATTTCAAAATAAATCTGTGCAGCAGAGCGAGATGTGAAACATTGTTTCCGCAAACTATTTAAATATTAATTGGCACTCCTTTGCCAGCGTTCTGATGAGCGGCCATTTAAATCAACAACATGGATTTAGGTTCAGTAGCGAAGGCAAACACAACAACGTGTGGCACACAGAGAAGACACTCAAAATAGACAAATCAATTGTTAATTGCAATTATTTGTGTGGCAGTTAATAGTCGCGCTACAATGCTACGCAATGCATCTCGGGGTATGTGAGCATGTCCAGTGAACTAGCGCTGCGGTTTTTGAATTTCTTTTTAGAATATTAGTCAGTTGGAAAGCAACAACTGACAAATGTTATGTCGTACATGTTCTACAGTTTAATCTGCAACGTGACTGGATGCTTCTCTATATTATCCCGCACTTTGCGAATATGCGAATATGCTAATAGTGCTAATGTTACGGATAAAGTCTTGTTTGCCCAGTAATGCCACTAATATATCTTCAAGTGACACACCACAAATATCTTCAAGAGACATATATCTCTGCACCTCTCCACGCTACATGGATCAAGAAAAGACCCAGAGATACGGGCCTTGCCGACCTCAGGGCCGACCTCAGGGCCGTCCAGGATCTCACCCAAATGTAGACCCTAGCAAATTTAGTCTTTTTTTGTGCTGACGATGAGATCAAGAATCTGACAAAGAAGTTCCAGCAGAGGGACAACACAATCCTTGATCTCATGCAAGAGAAGGAACATCTCTCTGAGAAACTCGAGCCCCAAAGCCAGCTGTTCAGCCAGAGCAACAAGGACTGGCAGGACAAGTATGACGCTCTTGACCAGAAGACAATCAGAGACCTGGGCATGTAAAGAGCTCAGAGACACTTAAGGTTGAGCCTCAGGTGAATTTAAGCCAACTGGAGGAGAAGATCCACAGTCTCTCTTAGAAACTTGAGTCCCAAAGCCAGCCAGAGCAACAAGGCCTGAATGGACAAGTATGACGCTCATGAGCAGAAGACCGTCCTGAAAGCAAAGAGCTGGGAGTCCAGCATAAAGGCTTTGCTCTCCGACCACAGAGCTCTGGAGGAAAGGTTGAAGGAGCAGCTCACCAAGACAGAATGGTTGGAGCTCGAGAAGCAGATCCTGGCTCAGTTACAACAGAGCCACGAGTCAGCAAGATCCTGGAGGACATCTGTCTCCGACTAAAGAGGAAGAGTCTAGACGTCTTTGGGAGGAAGATGGAGGACAGAGTGACCGAGGTGGAGAGAAGCGAAAGATGCAGGCGAGTGAGTTTAACAAGAGAGGGACGCAGGAGAACGTGGAAAATCAAGAGTAGGGGGAGAAGGAAAAAAAAACGACTGACGGCAAAATAAAAAAAGGGCAGAGTGGCACAGCGGAGGCGTGCTGGGCCCGTAACCCAGATGTTGATGGTTAGAAACCATCCTCTGCTCTAAATGCTTTAAATCAGGAGAATTTCTCTATACTTTCAATCCATTCTCAACCTGCAAAGTTTTCAGCCTTTGTCAGCCTTTGTGTCTGAAGGAAATGTCTTTACTCTTTAGTGCTGCAGTGGACATCAAATATTCGTCCCAAGAAGCTGATGCATATGTTGCATTTTACGGTAGTGTGGCCGAGTGGTCGAAGGCGCTGGATTAAGGCTCCAGTCTCTCAGGACGCTTGGGTTCAAATCCCACCACTGCCAGTTCACAAGCTAAACTCTCTGGTAAAGTGATAGAGTTCTGAGTCGCATGTGGATCAGGCTGTGTGAACTTGTGTGAAGCAACACAAGAAGGATGGGTAGTAACTTGGGTTTGCTCCATGCTGACTACCCTTTCCATCGATACTCAAATTGCCATATTTTTCCAAAACTAATCAATAATTGCCCCAAGTGTAACATTATAATCAAGCATTCATGTGCAATGTAAAACCTTAATGGATTTTAATATTGTATTCATCTCAGTTTGCGAACACTTGTCCAAGCAAGGTCAACTACTAAATGTTGCTCTTGTGACTGATTGTTCTGAAGTATTTAGTTGGCGTCTCTGATTGCTGTCCAAGGTACAATGAACATGGACAGTTGACTGATACGATTAGAGCATTTTCAGAACGACTGGGCTGAGCAGACGCAAGATCCCAAACAATAAGGTAGTGTGGCCGAGTGGTCGAAGGCGCTGGATTTAGGCTCCAGTCTGGAGGCGTGGCTTCAAATCCAACCACTGCCATTACACAGGCTAAGCTCTCTGGTAAAGTGACAGAGTTCTGAGTTCACTTAACCATGTTCTCAGATGCCTTCGTGTCTCAGTGAAATGTCTTCTCTCTTTACTGCTGAAGTGGACACGTTCAAGATGCTTGGTTGTAATTGAGAATGATAGAACCCTAAGGTCAGAGCATAGAACCCGGAAGTCAGAGTATAGAACCCTGAAGTCAGAGCATGTAACCCTGTGGTCAGAGCATAGAACCATGAGATGAGAGAACCCTGAGGTCAGAGAACCCTGAGGTTAGGGAACCCTGAGGTTAGGGCATAGAACCCTGTGATCAGAGTGTCATATTCATTGAATGTGCTGTAACTCTGTTACGTTGTTCATTCTGTACACATGACATACTGCACCATCAGGGGGAGGGATCCTTCTCTGTTGCTCTCCCAAAGGTTTCTTCCTTTTTTTCCCTGTTTTGTTCTACACCCACATTCTACAATAAAAAAAAACATGCGATCTTCATCACTGACGGTTTATGGATATATTTAATATGAGCATTATTTACTGGTAATATAACTCTTTGTGAATCACCGGTTTCTGTGTTGAATACATGAAGCTCACTGCACAGAGGTGGACCAGCAGAGTTGAGCGAAGTGTCCTCTTTTTCACAAACTCAAATCTGGTCACCCTAGCTAAAGTATACAGTACAGGTTTCCGGGTCCTGGGCTGTGGTCCATCCCCTGTCTTTTCCTGACCACTTTTCCTCAAATGCAACTACACTAGACTACGTAATTATACAACAGCAGATGTTAACGCAAGAAGCTACTTCCTGCTAGTCCTACTATTGCAAGTCTAAAGGACTCTACTTCCCTCTTGGTCTATTTCTTCAGTAAACATTGTAAACGTGACTTTATGGTCTGAGTCGCTAGTTTCAAGTCTTCTTCAATACAGTATGATGGTCATGCATGATTTAGTAAATGATGGTCCCATTTAGAGTCAAATAGCCCATAAAGCAGGGTATGCTTTAGGGTGGGGCTACCTTGTGACAGACAGGTCGCTACCAGAGTCGTATACAGCGTCTCTACGTCAGTCCTCCAGTAGTCCAAATGTGGTCATTTCTGTTCACTGGTTGCAAAACAACAAGATGGCAACGGCCAAAATGCCGAACTCAAGGCTTCACAAGCGCGGTCCACAAACCAATGGGTGACGCCACGACGACTACTTCCACTTCTTTTTCATTCTGCTCTTGCTTCTAGAAGTTACATAAATACTTACAGACTTAGATATTCAAAGGCTATCAAACAGTAAAAGTGAAAAGTAGCTGCAGCATGTCCTCTAAGTAGAATCAGAAACAAAGGAACTAACTACGGTAAGAGAGGAGGGATAAATCTATGAACGAAGATGCAATTACATTCTGCACCACTTGGCGTCTCTAATGTGACACATGAAAATGTGGGGCAGAACACTGACGATTTGGAACACAGCTGATACCTTCAAGTAGAAGATGAAGATCCTTTCAATCCATAGTAGAATATTGAAAAACAGGTTCCTCAAGTCTGTGTCTTTGGCTATTCAAACCAAACTGGATAATTAATATGCAGCAACCTAAACTCAGGTTATATAATGATTCATTGATATTGGTAGTGAGCCTCGGAGAGCTTCTCAAGAAAAAACTGTGGAGAGTGTTAAACAGAGTGTACTAAACGCCGAGTGATTAAAAGGTTTGATTGAAATTTAATTTGCAGGGTAATGCTCCCAATGGTCCACATTTGCAAAAAGCAAGGCAATCTGATTGACAGGGAAAGAGCCGTAAGAAGTGGGTAACGTTATTATTAGCTGAGAGCAGTTTTACTTTCATGTTTGAACATTAATTTGAATAATTTCATTAAGGAGTAAGTACCATGTGTAACTTTCTCTCATACTGATATGTTTTCTAAACTTCAAACACATCTAACAATTTGGTCTTACACTGTTAGCGAGGCACAGCAAACATTAAACCAAAATTAACCAGTTTTGATCGAATCTCATTTCAAATCTAGAGGAATTAATGCTTGTGCTTCTGATTATAAACTTTGTGTAATATCCGCTTCAACAGCAATAATGCAATTGTAAAAATATCTTGAACATATCTTTAGAATTTCCTGATGTAAACCACGCCATGAAACAGCGCCCATTGTGTTGGTGCTGGCATATCGGGCATCACGGTGGGTAATTCTAGGCCCGGGGCCTAACTGGGCAAATCTGATTTGGGGTATAGCTTGTGAAGGTGATCCTTTGATACTATTTTTACCAGCAACAATGCTAAAGTTTAAATGTCTCCATCTATAAAACGTGTCACAGGCATGAAAACATGTTTATATTTAACACTCCCTGTTTCCATTTTAATAATAGAGCCCCACTAGCATCTGTATGTGGACAGAATCCCTTCATTTGTTAACACAAGGCTTTATTCTGAAACGTTTACAGGACATGTGGAAAAAAACAGCTTTTAATAATGGATAGTTCTTATTCATCAATGAACACATGCTTCTTTACTTTCTTCTGTTTTACGCGCAGAACTGTACATATGATTGTGTGTCGGGGGTCTGTGTGCTGCCAAAAGAGTCATCAAAAGAAAAAGTTTGACACCAGGTTTTGAAGAAATATAAATCATGTGATGTATTTATTGGCAGGAATTCGTAGTTAGTTAGAATGATATGTGATTTTAAAATATCTTTAATGTATCAGGTTGTGAAGGGTTATTATGTAAAATATGCAAATGTATGCACATTTTATGAATAAACAGGAAACGGAGCAAAATTGCACATACATCTGTGTATAACAGTATATAGCATAAAAGGTTATGAAGTTACGGGTGAGAGTAAATGTACAGAAGAGTGGCATCAGACCAATTACAATGTTTACAATGTCATCAGATATCGTTAAAAAATACAGTAAATGAAACCTTGACTATTTCTTCAAAGCTACAATTTTATAATGTTCTTCTTTTGCATTAATCAGTAATGTGTTTTTTTTTCATTCTGTATAACAACCGTAAATATTAGAAAGCAATATCAATCAATCACTCAGTTGATCAATCTTTTAGCCCCATCAGTTCAGTGAGGTGCAGCTTTACAATCTGTCTTTACTGAAACAATCCAAGCTGAACCCTCATGTTAAAGAGCATCCTCTTTGTCCACGTTTCTCCTCACATACAAGTCTCACATGTGCAATCCACTTAAAACATTAAAAGAGAGGAGCGTGGATGAACGCGTCCTCGGTGCATCATGTGAGGGAATGTCCTCGCTCTCTCCTGCTCTGCTGCTCGGTGCAGCTCCTTCGCACTGCGGTGGACTGGATGTGTAATTGTGGTTCCACACCGCCATCTTGCGGCGACTCGCGGCAGCACAGTGTGCGCCGCGTGTTGCGGCATTGAAAGGGTTAAAAAAAAACGTCTGAATAACTTGCGGTGGCTGTTTTACAGAAAGAACCGGCTCCGGACAGGTCAAACCTGTTTACCCTCTAATGCTGAAAGGAAGCCACATGGCGCTTAGTGCCAGGGTGTGATGTGCAAAGCTGGAGGCACAAAGAAAACAAGTGGGCAACATGGCCAGACACAGAAGTATTTCGATATATTACTAAGTAAAAGTATAGCAATACTAGAAATACTGCATCTAAAATCTTAGTTTAGTAAAGTACAAAAGTGTGTTCAAATATATTTAATGTACGAAACATAAATGTACTCTTTATGCAAATTGGTATAGTATAATATAGACAACAATATATATATATATATATATATATTGTTGTCTATATTATATTACTTATAGATGCATTGCTCATTAATGTTCATTCATTGATATCATGTTATCATATCATTTTAATTACTTTAAATACTGCCAAGTAGCTTTATCTCCAATAATACATCATCATTTATGAAATATTTGTATTTTGTACTGCAAAGTAAAATGTACAATATTTGGCTCCAACATGTAATGGGGTAGACCTATAAAGTATCATTAAGTTGGTACAATACCTAAAATTGCACGCAGGTTCACAAACCAACTCCCTTGTGCGACCAGGTCCTCGCATGCTTTCGACAAAGTCTCATCAACTCTGTGTCAATAATCTCAGGGACTTTAGATGTCCATCTTCTTAGCGGGAGAGTAGTTAAACCTCTCTACCTTCTGCTACTGTCCATGT
The DNA here is from genome assembly GCA_038501785.1 of Myoxocephalus aenaeus. Classification (NCBI taxonomy): domain Eukaryota; kingdom Metazoa; phylum Chordata; class Actinopteri; order Perciformes; family Cottidae; genus Myoxocephalus; species Myoxocephalus aenaeus. The sequence continues at coordinate 641,802 of JBAMJR010000251.1, read as the reverse complement.
GATTGGACTACTATTGATATTCCACAGGGCTGTGAGAAGAAATGACATGACATTTTCACATTTCCTGTGCAGCGTTGCTAACGAGGCCGATGCTGTACCGGTGTCAGAGTAACAGGCTCAGCAATGATACCGTCTGACCAGTTTTCACACAGAAACCATTGAATGGGATATCCAATGTTCCATATTAAGTATAGTTTGACCCTCAAGTGTAAATCTGACATTATTTTATAACTGTTTTGACTCAGGTCAGTTTCCTCTTTGCGAAATTGTACCTTTGTCCTTACCGCACGTTTTGAATGCAAAACACTAAATAAACGCTCAGTCCTCGGAATAGCATTAGCACACGATGCTAACAGCTCCTTTGGTTGTGATGTCACGCATCAGCTCACTGTCTAGTTAGGAGGGCTGGCAACTGGCAGTTTTCGGAAGCAACGACCACCAACACAGCTGCAATGACGCCGGTTTTGCACCTTTTTTTTGGCTTTTCCGGCTAGCGCTACTTTGTAGTCCCTAAAATAACAATACATGAAAAATAAGTTACAAATACTCACAGGGAGACCTGCGGCAGTCGACTTCAGCAATTACGATGTGTCGACTTCCTTGTGTTTATTTTAGCCGACATTTCACCAGACTTCTTGGAATGGATGACCTCGTTAGTTGAAAAAAAGTAGCTAACGTTGGCTGGCTAGCTAGTACCTGGATATCAGTGGTGCACCTCTGTACATCCTGGAGTTGTGTTGTGAAGTCGTGGACTCAACCACACACACAAACGTTGGGTTATTTTGTTACGCGTTTTCCCCAACAACTCTTTACAGTACTCAGATTACTTTTTTGGGTGAAATTAGTGAGGTTCTAGTTTGCAAATTTGCAAACTCTCCACCACTCTGTGAGAGAGTTTGGCAAGTGAAAAACTTGAACGAAGCTTAAACCCACGCAAACGGGCTGATGCAGGAGGGTTGGTTGTTAATGATATTTCACATCTCATTTAACAAATAAAGCACTTTTGTAATTTCAAACACTTTCTCACACAGGGATTTCCAAAGTATCTGAACCTCCAATAATTTTGTGTTTGATTTTCATGGGTAAATTATTTCCTCACCACAGGGTTCAATATGTCTGCATTCCATGCCTTTTCTGCATCAGGCTGTGGCGGAATATGTTTTAATTTTTTTGTTACCCTGACCATGGACTGTGGGAGTCCTAACTAAAGTAATTAATATCAACCCATACCTGTTCATTTGCCTCTCTCTCCCCCTGCCTCAGTTACTGCTACTTCCTGCATGATTATAATAAGAGTCCCCATGTTAACCAGATAGGTAACCTAAAAACGTGTTCTAATCTCCTAATACACCAAATTGCCTCATGTTCTATTGTTTGACGAAACAAGAAATACCAAGTAGCTCGTTAGCACACAACTCACAACTTACTTGGCTTTGTGACTCTTTGAAGGGAGAATGTCCAAATGTCGGACATCTTCCTAATTGTTCCTCCTCCATGGTTATCAACCATGCATGCCTCTCTATGAGTCACGGTTCGTCAGAATAAAAGTCCTCCGCTACTTTCAAGTTTTATTGGGAGGGGCTACTGCATTAATGTAGCATGTTGGCTAAATGTCCGATGCACCCGGTGGAACCAAATATCTAACTGTTTTTTTTTAGGAAACATTTAAAGGACTGAGCTTTCTCCGTAATTTGTTGAGATTGTGGAGCTTTGTCCTTGATATTCATATTAATTTCATGATGACATGTGCAGGGCATTGTTCACAAATATTTGCGAAAGCTGCTTGTAATTTTCATACTGGACGCTCTCGGGTGTTGCACTTTTGCCGGCCGTGCATTTAGGAGAATGAGAGAACTGCAGGGATCCAGTCCTACACACATTGAGAGGGTGTGGACAACTTAGACAGTACATTTATGATAACACATTTCCAGTGGAGGATACTTGAGAAGGTGAAAAACCTGCACCTGTAATATGCGCTGCGCCCCACTGATGAATTCTCCTTAAAGGGCTTTCTGAATGAGATTGAATCAGCTGAGGATCGGGATTTACAGCATGAGGATTATGTTGGAGCGCCAGTATTTACACCCCTCTTTTCAATTTTGCCAAGAAAATGTTGTGACTCGAGGTTACGGTTTGAGGCTGTCTGGACTTCACGATTAAGGTTCCTCCAGAGAAGAAAAAACAAATTAAACTATGTCCCTTGTGACGTTGACCTTTGTTTGGCCGATAATAAACGCGCGCAGCTCGTGACACCAGTGGTTACTCTAATTCTACTCTACTGTGGTACTTGCTGAAACAAGTGTGTCTTTTGTCTAAATATTTTAGTATATTTTCTTCTTGCTTTGTTTTGTTGCCACGCACAGCAAAGCTTAAGGAATGCAAGGAACCGTGAACCTGGCCTGTATATAGTGAGACTGACCAAGAACTCAAACAACTACAAAGAATCTGCAATCAGAGCTTTTCACCACCTCAACAAGAATAAATACAGTGAGTTCACTTATGTCAGATTTCAAGTTAATGTAAAATCTTTGCTTCTTTTCAGATACGTGTGTGTGTACGATGATCTCAGATCATCCTCCCCTTCGGTATTCTGCTGACTCAGAGCTAAATGAACTCACATTCTGGGATACACATACACACACATCTGGCATGTCTGCAGCCTAGCTATGGTCCAACCCCGCTGCACTTCTCATTCAAAAGTTGGATGATTAGCAGACTTTGAAAAATGCTTTGTTAAATCGTGATACGAACTATTGTCACAAATGAATCAGTCAGTACACACGTTAAATCTCTTTTATTGCTATCATCCATATTCATACACCTAATAAACATGCACAGTGTTAGTATTTATTTACAACAGGTTAAGCGAAACCGATGCCTATATTAGCATGGCATATAAATACATTTCACATGAACATGTCCCAGGATCTGTGAGGTCGGCAGCCAACGTCACCTTGAGGCATTATCAGACACGTACCACAACGAAAAAAAAGGACAGTACAACGGTAGCCATTTTTCTGTTGCCCAAAGTTGCTCCACATTATGCTCTGGCAATGTTGCCCATAATGTTCTGCTTTGTGCAATGCGATATCACATCCAAGTTGCGACCGGGGAGCCGTAAGACAACTGATGCACTTGATCTTTCCGTGTGGATCAACTTCATCGCCCGAGGGAAAAAGACGTAACTCTTGAGGTTCTTTGGCTCTGAATTGGCATTTGTTTCTCCTACCGTTCACTGGGAAGATGATCAGAATTACAACCATGGTGCTATATTGTGTAAAAACCTGACTGTCTGTGTTTTATCACAACCATTCAAAGGGTCAGTGCTCACCAACTTCCACCGAGCATTATGCAGCTCGAAGGCAATCGGACACCGTCACCAATTGCTCGTCCCTTCGATAAATTAGAACAACTGGAAATGAGAACAGAAGTTTGACCGTGCTCCCCGAATCAATTACAGATGGAAACTTTCAATAACCTCAGTTTAGCATTTTATGATTTTTATTCTCCTCCATCATATTTAACTTAAATAAAATCAAGCAAAGCAGAGTAAATAAAAAGTTGCACTTGATAACCATGCGGGATGAACAGAAACCAAAGTAAATCCTACTTTTCTATTATAGTCAGGCAAGGAGAGCAATCAAAACGTTCGTGAGTTGATGACGTATTCCAAAAAAAGGTAGATTAAAACATGAGAAACGATGCAGATGAAATATGAACGTAATCAGTTTAAAAGGCGTTGGAATATAAGTAGATATTACCAATGTAGCTTATGTTCATTACACATCGAATGGTAGTTCTTGAAATTGAAATGTAGTGAGTGAGTGTGTGTGTGTGTATGTGATTCTGATATCACAGTAAGATAGAATACAGCAATAAATAAACATGCATCTCTGTTGTTGAAACTGAATCCTGTTTCCTGTCTGAAATGTAAAGTGTCATGTCCATTGACTGCATGCTATTTCAAAATGATCCCATTAACAACAAACATGATATTAACATTTGAAAACTAAAGGGAAACAAAGAGGAAATCAAATTGTAATCTTTGGCTCTTTGGTTCACATCACAGGTAGTGAACACACTGTTTGTCCTGAACTGACATACTCACAGCAAAAGATGGCATTGGCCTAAACAGCTGAGGAAACAAGTGATACCTCAAGCATATGCAGGGATTTCTTTTTCTCCATTTGGATAATACACAGATGATGACATCCTGTTGAAATATGTTGGCAATTTGATTCATATTCAAATCACTCTACAATGTCTAACACATCTTGGTCTGAGTACTGCTTTATCTTTTTACAAAAGCACAGTGAGAAACATAACCTGGCAGCCCATAAATAGCGCTGCTTGCATCACTACTACATGGTATGTTAACCTATCAACAATGTGGCATTACACCTGCCCGATACTGAGACACAAGGTGTTCAATATTAAATAAATAAATACAACATAATGCAATACACAACAGTGAATAAATAAAGTGAAATGTATCGCCTAAACAGACTGCAAAGTTGGGAAATTGTTTAATTATACAAATTCATCCTCTTACTAAGAAGAAATACAAAAATGTATATGGACAGTTTTAAAGGAGTCATTTTCTCAGTAATTTTAGAACATTTTATTTTAAAATGTCACTTATTATTGACAATCATATCGCAGGCAACCAATGGCAGTCAGAGCTGTGCTAGCTTTCTAGCTAGCTCTTCTTAGCTAGAGGAACCAATGAGAAGTTTTTTTTTTTTTTTACTTTACTCCTCAGGAACATTGTTAGAACCATAACACTATCAAGGTAAATCTAAATGAGTCAACTAGCTCACACTTGCCCATCAGTTTGATGTCAAGTAAATCATCCATTCTTACCAACTATCCTAGCTAGCTAGCTAACTGACGAGCATAATAGCGTTGTTAAACCAAATAACAAGGAGAAGGTTGCTTCTGCTCTTTGCACTGTTCATTTGCAGCAGCAGCGATCAGCGAGTTGGTATTAAGACGAGTTGGTTGATTTCAAATGACTTTAGCACAGTCGATGCTCACGCCACCAGGAGCTTGCTGGTCGAATTAGCTGTAATTGAGAGAGGCTTTGCATTATTACATTATTAAATAAAAAGTATGATTGTGGAAAATGCCCGTATGACATAAAAACGGAGGTTTGAAAAGTGTCATTCGGAAAAAATTAAAACGTATGAAAATAAAAAACAAATAGTTGAGTTTTATAATTGGCTAACTTTTTTCACAACTTGTGACTTATATATTTCACTCTATTTAATCACATGATTAATAATCTCATGATACCATATTTAAGACGTGTAATTTATTCACATGTTGTGGCTTTGTTCCCAGATTTGTGAGATGGCAAGCGCCATAATACTGTTCAGGGTTGCCAGATTTCCAGAATAAAACTGAAGGGACCAAAGGCCACTACATTTAGAGTGTCTATGAAAAAATAAATGCAAGCAAAGAGACACAGCACTGCTCAGTGAATTAAAAATAACTCGTAGAAGGACACAGAAGAAAGGGAGATTTCAGCTGCGAGTGGAACGTCCCTGGGAGACTGGTTTATAGATTTTTTAACACACTCTCCTTGTAGAGTTATTTTTCCAGCTCCCTCGTCTCTCTCTTTCTTCCTTCCTCAGCCCTCCATTATTTTTGCTATTTCCCTCTAAATGTTGTACCTGCAGGCAGAAAGGGAAGATGAAGTCGTAAAGTGTCAATAATCATTCCATCCAACAGAGAATCAAAGTGGAATTTGCTCTCCCTCGGCCATGACGCCTTAAATTACAGCTCCATCTTCTGCACGTCCGACAGTAACGACCCACACGAGAAACGAAAACACCACAGCGAAAAAGATGCAGACTGGACGATATGTTTCTGTAAGCGAAGTTCATTTCATCTCAAAGTGTATCAGCATTGATCGAATCTCACCCAGTCAGTGTTGGATGAGCCTATTATTTACCAGCTGTATAAAACTTGAAGTAATGACTCAGTTCGAGTACACAATATTTAAAAATGGAGCTGTAAACCCCCCCCCCCCCCTCTGAAGACAGCCCGACGTGGGCATGCTACTTTGCTCAATAATCTGAAAGCAGAAATTTGACTCATCTCAAAACACACTGAAATAATGCTTACTGTACATACTGTACATACAGTAAAATACACCTCTTGTCAACACACACACACTCCGTCTCGCCCTCTCTCTGGGGCGCATGCTGCACTCTCGCGGATGCTAGAAGTACAGATAATAAGTCCAGTAGAGCAGGTTGACCATGACAAACGAGAGGGGGAAGGTGACTCTGGAGTAGTTGTCTATGTGGTGGGGGTTCTCCACGCGACAGCAATATAGGGCGTTGAGCACTTTGCTTATGGTGGCCAGAATGGTGCGGCACAAGTGGGGGCGCTTCGGGGGCGGCACCTCCGGCTTAGGCTCGCTGCCCGAGGGGCTGGATGGGCTGACAGTGAGTTCTAGGGAGGTGGGCGCCGGGGTCGAGGCCACGGCGGCAGCGGCGGCGGCATCCATGCGTCTCTTGGCGCGGTTGTGATTGGAGATGGTGGTGATGATGCCGTTCATTTCGTCGTCTAGGTCGTGCATGTGGTGGCCGTACTGCAAGAGACCGGGAGCCAACCAAAAGAGTGAGTTTTGAACAGAGACAAGAACACAAGACACATCTGAGTCGGAGAGCGTGTGGCACGCTTGTTTTACTCACCCCAGGTATCTCGTGATGACACGACGATGACGATGACGATGACAATGAGCACCATTCGTGAAGACAATGACTGTGACCACAACACTTAACAATAACACAGCACATCCAGCGGGGGTCTCACCATGAGCATGTGTGCGTCCAGGTGAGAGAGGGAGCAGAAGTGGGCCACGGCGTACTCGATGAGCGCTCCGAAGATGAAGCTGAAGCAGATGCCCAGGTAAACGTCAATGGCCTTAATGAAGCAGTTGGCATTGGGCAGTGATGTCCGAGCTCCCATCATCAGAGTGGTCATGGTGAGTACTGTGGTGACTCCTGGCACGAAAGAAAAAACAGAGGGATTCATTGCCAATTCGTTGGAAACGTTTGTGCGATTCTTTAGGAAAGAAAAAAAGGTAACTGTGTTTGAAGATAATGACAGACAGAGTGGGGTGCTCAAATAAACGGAGCTGCTAACAGAAATAGAAGAATCATTCTAGCCCTTTCTTGCCACGAGAGATGCACGACATTGCACAACCTATTCATGACTCCAGTTTGTCCTTGAGTAGTGCAACTCAATATACCATATTTCCTGATCCTACATCTCCAGATCAGTGTTTTCCAAACCCTTTTTTCTGGGGAGACAATTTTTAAAAACCATCATGACCTAATTCCCTACATCTAAACATCACGTGAAGAGCAAATTTGTGCATAAATGAACGTACCTGAAGATTTTTACTGTCATTTCCGCATCACCTTATATTTTCTTGAACAGGTAAACCAGCCATTTTAAAGAGATTTGCATTTGATAGTTTTATCCCTCCGTTATTGAAACCTTCTACCCCTGTTAAAATACTAGTCGGAGTTCATGGGCTATCTCATTCCTTTCATTAACACAAACATAATGTAATGCCTTTCATATGAGATTCAGTGAGAGCTTGGCTCGGTTTTTCGTTCCTCTTTTGTGTATAAAAGCTACAATTATCACAACACATCAGGCTAAAATGTGTACTGCAGATTTAATTAATTAATTAAAAGACGACAGAAGAAATTCTGCAAATTTATTTGGTGCCCCAAATGAAGTCTCCCTTCGACCCACCATTGGGTCCCGACCCATTCCCTGTGAATTACTGCTAGAGATGACCAGAAATGAATACGGCCTCATCTGGAGTATCAAGTATATCCTATGTCCGTACATATGAGACAAAAGTCCAGAATGCACTGAGAAACATAATTAAGTAGCAGCAACAACACAAGAGATGAGGAGATAATCTGCACCGCCTTAACTGAAAGCAAGCCCTTTACATCCGGTGTGCCACAAAGTCGGATATAAAGTAGTTTTCATTTTTTTTGACAACTTTGTGGCCTCCTGTAGTATAGCGGTGGATTTAATTCAATGCAACATCTATGTTTGGATGTCGCCACTAGATAACGACACGTGTCACAGATGCTCTCTTCAACCATCAGCCCAAAACCAAAACCCAAAGCAACATCTGTGCTCACTAAAGGAGAGTAGAAGTCTCTGTGTTTTAGTGGTCATACAGATGACTGATGAAGGAGAGAAATAAGGCAAACCACTCGTCTCATGTACATAGCTCCTACGGTGACACACGGTATCGGCATACGGTGTGGTGCGTTGTAAAGGTGGATGACATTTACCCCCAGAAGGCCAAAACAAAGCATTGTTTCGTACCTATACAGATACGAGCTGGAACGGAGGACAGGGAAATCCAGAAGGAAACCCACGAGAGGACAACGAGCAGGCTGGAGGGGACGTAAGTCTCCAGGATGAAGTACAGAATGCTCCTCCTCAGCTCAAAGTGGAAGACCAGCTTTGGGTAATTGCCTTTGAGAAGGGGGAGAGAAGTCTGTCAGCGTACAGTACTTAATGACAGAAAACAACATTTAATAGCTGCTGTTAAAACATTAGTGTGGCCCTGGGGGTAACTCGTTACCGGTCTCATAAACGGCCTCTGAGACGGACGTGTAGTAGTCCTCCACTGTGTACTGAGCCAGCTGCAGGGTGTCTAAACCGCTGACGGACTCGTTTCCTCTGGTCCAGTAGAACATGACATCGTTGATGTTGTAACCCCCTGTAGGAGAAGGAGATTACATTTTTATTACAGAAAAAGCTGCACTTTTATTTGATTAAAAGTGGCTCAAATGAGTATGAATCAATATGCTTTAAATAAAGGACCCACGGAGAATTATCACCCAATTATTTGGTTCCCCTACACAAAGACAGTCTGCTTTCAACTCATTGGTTTTGGTTTATGGCCCTCAACTTTACTGTTTCGTTTCAGATTTATCGCTCTCATTAAGATTAGATATTCATTTTGAACATTGAAGAACAGAAGAACATATATTTATTATCTGTTTATAGTTTATTATGTAGAATATAAGAAAACACGACAAGAATACCCCAAACATATAGGCTGTACAACAAACTCTCAATAACAATATAATTAAGCATTAAATGTCCGAAGAAGGATTAGGAAGAGGTGAATACTAACTGTTTAATAATCAGTAAACGTATGAATCAAAAATATGCAAACCTTCACCAAACACACCCCGATAACATCAATCAAACCAAACGAGAATGAGGTTTTCAAAACAAGTATACCCTTTACCCTGTCCTCCTATGAAAGTTCCCCTCACCGATGACCCAAAAAAACAAAAAGTCTGATAAAGCCAGCGTACATTACCATCCAAGCACCTAACAGCAGTCAGACCCAGTTAGTGGACACGTTGGTGGACACAGCAGAATATTTAACGACTGAAGAGACAGATATGTCCCGGAGGAGTCGACCAGGCCTGCTAGAAGGACCGTGAATATCTGACTGATTGCTAATGTTTCTCTATGACAGCTGTTTGCTGACACGTTTACGATAAAATTCACGAGGTGATAAAACGCCAGTGTTATACATTAGATAGAACAAATACATTTACTCCTCCTGGAGCAGTTTCAGTGTTTGTGCAGGTGGAAACATGACAAGCACTATTAGACTATTAGCTTGGAAAGCTGATATAATTCACAATTATTGTGGTGATGGTGGTGATGATGATGATGATGATGATGATGATGATGATGATGATGATGATGATGTAGAAACTGCATTAACAGTTTATGCTAAACCCCAAAGTAGCAATTGAGGGAACAGCTGGGAATGTTAACGGCTCCAGCTATGCTAAAGTCTGGTCCTCTCATGGCTGAGTTGTTTGGGATTGCAACCCATAGTGGGTGGTAAATTCCCTCTGATGCTTCTTATCAGCACGAGAGAAGCATTTGCCAAGAAGCAAGGGGAACGTGGAAACTCTTGAAAACCTAGTTGAAGGGGAGACACTGCAGGCAAAAATATAGTTTTTTTTCTTTGGGCTATTTTTTGCTTCTATAATGTGTCATCTTTCAGACTTGTGGAGAGAAAACTCCACAATCCACATTTAGGTCTTGATGTTGCTACACTTTGTCTGTTTGTGTCTTAAATTCACCAAAAGTCATCATTACGTAAGGCCTCATTTCCATATTTAAACGGAACATTTCAGAACTGAGAAATATATTAATGTAAGTAATCAACTGTGGAGGTTTCATGGTGATATATATTAGTTACATTTCGACCCTATTCACCTGTAGTGTCTTCAAAAGGTATGTTATTTTACAAAACATATCTTTAAAGACCGCTTTTCTCTAAATTAGTTTTTTCATGGACAATTTACATACACCAAACTTTCCACTTTCATTCCTATCTACATTCTGAAGGTTTTTACAGAGGGGTGTGTTTATATATCATTCATAACCTGATTTAAACAACACGTTATTACTAAACACATGGTGACATTTTTTTTGTATGGCTGTGGACAGTATTTTCTGATTAATGCATGATAAAATGAGATATCCAAAATCCCCTCTGTAAAAACTTTTCACTGATGAAACAAGAATTTTCTGTAGCCAACGTTCAGATTTGTTCTGGAAATGTATGCAAATTAGCACCTACGTCATTAGATAATGCCTCATTAACATTTAAACATAACATGTCTGAAAACTTGCAATATAAAAAACAATTGTCAGTAATGTAAGTAATCAAAGTGTCATGATAGTATCTGTGAGTCGCGTCCCCTCTTAAGATGTCATGTTAGCCTTGAGAAGCTAATGGCTCAGGTCTCCACCAACGCTAAAGTCCTGCATGTTAGTCATGAAAACAACACGACACTTTAAAGACTTTAAAATACGACGTTAATCTTTCATGTATGTAGCGACAGTCACAGTGGAAACAGAGCGGCTTCCGCTCTAACACAGCATGACTCGCAGAGATCCAACAGGACTTTGCTAATGGAAACGCATTTGCGCTGCTCATGTTCGCTTCTTCAAAGGGGGGGTAGCAGAGAGTCCTGATGAGGAGCTTAACTCTCGCCTCGTGCCGTAACAGACTAATCATGCATATTGCACTGGGCCCCCGAGAGCCCTGATAACCCAAATAAATCTCGGAACGAGACGGCATGCAAAATGAATAAATGGTCAGAGACATGGCGGCGAAGTGTGGCAGAGCTTTTGATGGTACAGTGTCTCTCTATAATGATATTGATTTATACTTGTTGAGGATGGGGAAAAAAAGAAGGAAAAAAAGGTGCGAGTCACAACCTCTTTGGTGTATTTTTCTCATTTATCTGCAGAGGGAGCAAGAGAATAAGAAACGCAAGCCGGAGCTGGAATAATACACCTCTCTAATGTGTTCTACAGGAAATGCTCATTAATGCTCCCGATTCCAACCCATATGGAGTCATGTGCTATTGACCGATGGTGAGCCATGGTGCTGTGAGCAAAGTCCCCTAATGAAGGCCAGTGGTGACTTAGTTGCTGAGAGGTCCTGTGGCTTCACTGTCTTTTCTCTCTCATTGTACTTAATCGAAGAACTCATTATTCTCCTGACCTAAAGCCCTGACATTACTGTACAAATTAGAGACGCAAATGGCTCGTGACACGCTGTGCACTGCCGTGGAACGAGTTACACGGGGGGGTACGTTTGACCTTAGCCACATCCATGATCAAAGAGGACAAAAAGTTACAGTGAAGAGACGATCACAAAGGACTGCGACGACTGTCCTCTGACTTTTTTTCTCTGTCGTCAGAACGCAGTAAATATTTTACCACAATCTCAATCTAAACACGCCGCTCCCCCCGCCCACGACGGCACGCTCCTGTGCGGAGGATCCACTTTTGGCACAGCACTAAAAGAAAAATAAATCCTTCAATATGCATCTTCATAAAGAGACAGAGCAAAGAGGGAGGTAGAGATTGGAGAGAGAGAGAGAGATAGAGAGACAGAGAGACAGAGAGACAGAGACATAGGGGAAAACATCAGAGATAGAGCAGCAGGATGGAGAGAGAGAGAGAGAGAGAGAGAGAGAGAGAGAGAGAGAGAGAGAGAGAGAGAGAGAGAGAGAGAGAGATGCAGACATTTAGCCTGGAATTATTGAAGCAGCGGAGGAAGGATCCATCATCCTCTCAGTTACCTAACTTTAACCTCCAGATGTCTTTTTGTCTGCTAAGTGGGACTGGAGCTGACTGGAGCTGCCGTTAAATGTTTTATTTGGCACTGAGGTCCTGGTGGGCTTCTGGCAGGGATCAGACTTAGCTTAGCCTGGCTGGCTGTCATTTAATAGCACAGAGCAAAAGCAAGCTGGAAAGCAAATACGGCAGATGAGGGATGGAGGCTGAGGAAGGTGGAGGAGGGGGGCTTTGTCTTCCTTGCATCCCTTGCACATCCCCCAAAATATTCTTGCCAGTTTGCTCAATCTTAATTGCAATTTGATTTACTTAGAAACATATTGCCACTGCATTTCCACTTGAAGTCCTTGGAAACATGTCAAAATAAGACAAATCCCCCCTCTTGTTTCAGGAAAATGTCAAGAAAAAAAATACTTGGATCAACAACTAATTCTGAAATTCTGAAACTGAGATACGCTTTCTGGCAGGAAGTTAGAAGGTTGATATCAGTCTCACCTCTGTGCATTAGAGGTGCCCTGTGGACTTCTGTTGGAAACAAAACAAAGAAATATGTGTACACACGTTTGGTTCCTCACCAAATCGTGCACCGGAATTCTCAGATATCCCACAAAATAATTGTTCCTGTTATCCACGTAATCACAAATGAGGAAGTATAAAGGCTGCAAAAGGCTACAGAGGGCTGGCAGGAGGACGACGAAGGGGTCCAACAAACACCTATCTTTGAGTCAGGAGTCCGCTGTTTGTTACCCATGTGAAACGAGAGGTCAACATTTATTTATTTGTCTCAAAACTTTCTGCGTATTTTACTAACAACCCTTCTGTGGTTATTTGAACCCAAACAACGATATTGTTCTGAAACCTAACGACGTAGTTTAGTTCTCTAAACCTAACGTAGTATTTCACAATCTTTTTCTCAACCTAACTAAGTAGTTCTATTGTCTAAACCTAATGTAGTATTTTACGATCTTTTTCTAAACCCGTGTTGCTGGCTTTCTCAAATATTTAGCGGTATCTTTTCGTAAGATATCATACGATTGATGAGGATATGTTGCCAAATCACATTGTGTGTATTCTACAGAAGTTCATTAGCTTAGCTTAGCATAAAGACTGGACGCAGGGCAGCTTGCAATTTTCCAACATTCACGACTGTAATTTATGACAGACGAACCCACACAGGACAATTCTCCAATGTGACCGGATTTGCCCTTGCTATTTCATCTTCTGTGTGAAATATCCATGTAGTCTCTCTCTCTCACACACACACACACACACACACACACACACACACACTCGCGCGCACGCACGCACACCACCAGCAGTTTAGAAGATGAGAGAAAGTGATCCTTTTGATCCTTCGGTTTGATCAGATTCATGTGACATCGCTCCCACCCACCAAGTCACTGCCACAGCTTGAAGCTGCACAGTTGGGATTCTCTTTATTAAGTACGAAGTGTCCTTACAGCTTTCCAGTTGCAGCGTGCAGGTCTGCTTGTCCATGGGATACTTGGTCAGATCCATGTTGCATGCCACTGTGGTGGTGATCCTAAATAAAATAAAATAAAAAAGTAGTTGTTATTAAAGGGACATTCCATGGACGAATATGGCTATAGTAAATATATGTTTATCTATAGATCTAGAACATTGGTTGCATTGTATAACTGTATTTGAACAAACAACAGAGCAGATTTGTTCATTATTTCCCTGCTCTCTGGTTGAAGTTCTGATGTGAAGAATCGGCTGGTAAATATCTATGAATTTAGACTTCTCTGACACGTGACTGCAGATATCACTTATAAGGCTTTGCATTGCTTTAATGATGTGAATCTGGGCCAGCGTGTGTGAACAAGCTTCTCACATGTTGGTCTCAAACGCATCACAATTCTAAGAAAGATGCCATTTAGGTTTTAAGTGCTTAATGTTGCTCCTTCGTGTTGAGTTAAGACTTGGTCTCAGGTCCAGTTCTGTGTTTTGGATAAAACAGAAACAATTAAATCTGGATTTGAGTCACATACTATTGTATCGCTTTTCTTGATAATATTACCAAATTGTATACATTTATATTGTGAACACAACTGTAAGGGAAATAGAGTATCTTCTATAAGCTTTTCTCTTGCAAGCATCAATATATTGAGTCAAGTCTTTGGAGGCATTCTACGGATTCAGTGATTCGGGAGGGTTTTGGGTATAACTTCAGTCCATGTTTCACGCTTAAGAGTCAGCACTTTAGAATTACACTTTGATAAAAGATTAAAACAGTTTCTCAGAAATGTTGATTCAAAACATTTTCTGTATGAAATAATTCACCAATAAGCTGTAGCACATTGACTTATAAAAAAGGAAAACAAAATTGAGGTGGCCCCTTAGAAAATCTCTGAATTCTGGCTTCACAATATTTTTCATCAGAGCTACAAACTGGATCCTCGTAAAGCATAAAAGTAGAATGCGTCATTTCTGACTGCTCAACCTTTAGCGCCGATCGCCTCAGTGCTTTCTCATGTATCCCCCCCGACGCGACACTGAAACATTTACCACAGCTGTCCTGTCCTCAACACCGCTCACTCGGCTCTGTCCCTTTTCACAGCCCTAAATTCCCCTGAGGTGGCCATCCCTAACCTGACTATCTTCGGCTTGTTTTTTCTCTGACTAGGCTCGACTCTCCGACTGTGACGTTTACCCTCCCCCCACATTTCCTCTGTCGGGGGGTGAAAGCCCAGAATCTGTGCAGTTCTCTGTGTGGAGGCAAAGGACCATGAACACACACACACAAACATAAATCATGTCACACAAACATAACAATGTCACGCACTTGTTAGAAATGAAAGCATGAATCAAAAAGCTCATAGACGAGCATGTTCACACTCCAGAGAGCGATCCAGTGCCCTCTGTTTACAGTGCATGGAGACATGATTAACTGTGAGGCCTGAATGGGGCGAGCCGGAATACTCAACCCAATTTACTCCAACATGCCACCCACGTACATTTCTACCCCCCATGATAGTTACAGAGTTGCCATTAGAACTAGTGGGAATGTCTCCCATGTGCTCATTTTCTCTCTTTCATTGTGTAACTACACCATAACTTGCACGCAGTTCAAATCAAGGCATAAAAATAATTGAGTGGTGGTGATGGGAATCTCAAATCAGAACCACGGACAGCTCTTATACAATCCATAGACAGGCTGAGGTTAAAGTGCGTGACATAGAAGCAGTGGGATGTGTAAATCCCATCATCGTCGGCTTAAAAGAGCCAAAGAAATTCCCTTGCTGGATCATCTATATAACCTTTCTATCTATAACCTGTCAGCTTGGCCCGACGTCTAATCGGAATGCCAAGGTGAGAGGCTTGCCAAGAGCTCGTCAGATGCTAAGCCCTCGCACACAGAGCAATCAATGCTGGGAAGGTGCTTTACGGGACTCGCCGGTGCTTCGATGTATCGACGGATCGCACGCTCCTGCATTAGTACGATCCAATACCCAAGTAATAGAATTGACTCAACTCCCTGTCTTGCAATTACATTATCTCCAAATTCAACCCACGCTTCCTCCCTCAGCCAATTTCTCTTCTGTTCCCTCGCCTACGACGATGGTCGGATGGAACAAACAAACAAAAGCAACAAGCAATAAAGCACCGCGCTTGTGCTTCAGTCCCACCTCAATGCGTAAAGGACGGTCCCGTTGGGGAAGATGCGTATCAGCCGGTTCTCCACGGTGATGTCGTGGAGGAAGGACTTTTTGGAGTCAACGATGAAGGTGTCTGGGACCCAGAGCAGCTCCACAAGCCGCCCGTCAAGGCTCAGGCTCTTGTTGCCCTCGAACACCAAGCGCTCGTCCGTCCAGCGCTGGCGGAGGAATATGGTGGCGGTGTAGTCCTGCGGAAATTGGGGGCTCAGAGATCACAACAGAACTTATAGACTACTTTAACAAGCGTGTCAAAAATAAGTGATATTTTTGCAAACCAAGCTTTCTCTTGTGAACCTATATTTGATTAGTCAGCTTGTGGCTTTTTTTTTTATCGTTGGGTATTGATGACGTCAAGTCCTTAAGCTCCCTCAGTGCCTGAAGCAACTGTAATCCACAGCATTGATTCACAGCAGCAAGTCTGTTCTGGTTTTGAGGAGAATGAACATATGTTGTGCTCCATTACATAAGTCCTGATGCTGCATCATGTGTGGCTACGTGATCTATTTCTTCTGTTGTGTGGCAACCAGCTGTGAGTGCAATGACGGCAGCCCCAGAGGAATGCCATCATCCTGACACTGTTTAAGTGAGACGTATCTCTCTGCAAATCAACATGTCAATAGCAAAATGGCTACCGTGCTTTGTTGTAATATAACGCCATGTGTTATGGAGATCAAAGTTATACTGTTTGTGTGTATCTGGTTTGGTTTAGCCTCGGTTTGCATGGGCCAACTTTTGAGCTGAAGAATATATGAATTAGTTCTTTATTAGTCTCTATAAAAAATTGTCCCCTATATTCTTTGAAGCCACCAATATGTAGAATAATCAAATATCTGGCTTTGGCACCATCTGTTCTTGTATTAGCGGGACTATTATTATTAGCATGTTAACATGCTCTAACAAAGCTAACATGCTGTTCCTTAATAGGTTCAGTTTATTATGTTCATCATCTTGTGTGTCAACATGCAAACATTTGCTAATCATCAGTTACAGCTGAGGCTATACTGGATATAGCTTTGCAGATATTTAAAAACCAAAGGATTGGACAAATGATGTTAAACATGTTGATGGTGGTGTAAACAAAAATCTGGTTCTCGCTAAATTCATTAGGATTCATTTTTCAAAGATCTATATACAACATTCCATACCAATACATCCAATAATTGTTGAGATATTCCAGTTTGGGCTGAAGTGGTGGAATACCGATTGACTGTAAATGGTTTACTATCACTTGTGTTAGTAGTTGATTATAGAGCTGCAAATAACAATTATTTTCTGAATCAATTCAATAATAATTTGCTCCAAGAACAGCTTGTTCTTGTAAAGTATTGAAAAATCACAGTTTCTCATAGCCTCAGCTGACATCTTTAAATTGTGTGCTTGCTCCAAAACACGAAGATATTCAGTCACTGAAAACAAAGAAAGACGGCAAATATTCACATTTCAGAAGCTGCAGAATGACTTCAATTGTTCATCTTTTATCAACAGTTGCTGATTATTTTACTTAATCAACTGATCGAATAAGTGACTGAGGGAATGAGATCTAATTCATGTTGATGCTTTTGTGACCCTTAACTGTTATTTTGTCAGAATGGTCATGTGATTTAACTTGTGGAAAAGTTGAACAAAATTTACTTTGAGTGAAGGATTGTTGTTGCACATGATCAATTTCATTTTCATTATTTACTGGCTATGATGCTGTGATAATGTCTCGGAAATGAATGTTTGAACAATGAAAACCTTTGTTCCAACTATACATACCTCCAGGTATAAATAAGTTTATTGATTTCTTTGTTTTCCTATGATCACCTGGTAAAACATTAATGATGATTGATGACTGTATATAAGTTTCTGTTTAATTATTCAAAAAACATGCAAGTGTACATTTGAAAGTCCTACAATATCACATATGTTCACACTGTTGCACAATGTTGTGTGTCTACAGTTGTAAAAAGTTGTAACTGAGGAAAAGTCTCAGCGGGCAATCTACGATTGTTTGGTCCAAAAGCTTTTTTAGACAGAACCTGGTTTAATCAGAAGACTACTTCAACGGTATTAGTCCCACCCCTCTTCCACTGTGATTGGACGGCTGATGGGAAAAAAAAGTGACAGTGATTAACGAAGCTTTTTACCCAAAGTTGAACATATTTGAACTGTTGGTGGCCAGAAAGAAAAAAGCCAAACATGCTTGCGTGTAAAAAATATTGACTTACCATGTTGATCTCTGAGATAGTGTCAATGCTGGCGATGTCCAGGCTCATACCCACTGTTACAGGACCATCTAGAAACAAAGAACAAATCAATGCTAAATGTGCCATCTATTCTATACTTAAACACTACGTAATCCCCACCATTGAATATATGTCTGAGTGTTCATGCATACATACAGATGGCTTCGACTGTACATGTGACTGAGGGAGTTATATGACATAACAGGGGATATCGAGAAGGCACAGGGATACACAGTGTTCTATAATGACAGTCTCTTGAAGGCAGGCACATTTAAAATGCTAAAGAGCCCACATTGCTGGCACATCAACAGCTGCAGTCTGTCGAGTGTGAACCCCCTTGAGGGAATTAATTCTCAATGATTCGCCATCAAAGGGGGGTTACTTTGTCGCTCTCCTATGTTTCATCTTTCCATTTTCCTTCTCTCTTATCAATCTTCATTTCGGTGGGAGACTAATGAGCCTGTTGTCATACTGCAGATATCTTTGTGTGTGCCGACTCTAGGTGTGTGTGCAGTGACTGCATGCATGTGGAGCTACCGTAAGCAAGTGTTTGTAAGTATGTCTTTACATGTATGTCTATGTTAAGACATACATGTAAAAAAAGATAAAAATCAAGACATTTGGGAAATATGCTTGTTTGATTTCTGATGAGATAAGAAGATATCTTATGTCTGTGCTGTACATATGAAGCCACACTTCAGTCTGGATTGAGTTACCTTTGAAGAGCCATGCTAACAGTGGCAACACAAGCTGTGCTTCCACCATAGACTGTATATAAGAAGTGGACGTAGTCACAGTGACCACCCATTGGTTTGTGAACTGCTGTTTTGAAGCCTCAAGTTTTGCATTTTGGCTGTCTCCAATGTAACCCGACAGGGTGGAGCTAAGTATAACTAATTGAATAAGACATTTATATATCAATCACACAAAGGTTACAGTTAGCTTTCATGAAGTGAAAACACACTGCGAAAGCCTTTAAGTTCTAAAACAACGGACAACTCCCAGAAAGGACAACGATTTGGTAGAGACCTGTCAATCACAAGGTAGCCACGTCCTAAAACATAATCTGCTTTATGGTCTTTTTGACTCTAAATGGGACCATCAGGCTCTATTGAAAAAAAACTTGAAACTAGAAATTGAGACCATAAACTCATGTTTACTGAGGTAATAAATCAAGTGAGAAGTAGAGTCATTTTCTCATAGACTTCTTTATAAGCCGACTTCTTTTTTGCAACCAGAGGAGTCGCCCCCTGCTGGCCATTCAAGACAACGCAAGTATATATAGGCACTATTCATATATCGGCACTTCCGCATTAGCTTCCCTTTTCAGAACCAGATGTTGCTGCCTGGTTTCCACCAAGAAGACCGCTAGTTTTTGACCCAGGACAACTTTTCAAGGAAAAGATCTATAAAGATTAGGCAAATTAGTCCGCTGACATATGAAAAAGCAACATAATCTTATCATCTAACTCTTAGCAAGAAAACGAATAGGCACATAACCTAAAACATCGAACTAATCATTTACGGTTACTTCTTCAGCATGATAAAAAATGATTCAGTTTTTAATAAGGAGGCAGAACTGTCTGCACTGAGCAAACCTGCTGGCGGTGCCTGCGGCCAGAGGATGACAGTGACGAGCAGTGAAACCTGCACCTTGTGCTAAAATGTTGAAAATATTCTAACTTGCACTGTTTTGCGGCTGGAAAAGCCAAGAAAACACAAAGCACGAGAGAGGGGCGAGTGAAGCATTTTTTTTCTTCTCTAGAGTTAGGGAACTAATAAAATAAATGGAAGTTCTCACAGTGTAATGGGTGTGCGTGGGTGTGTGAATGTGTGTGTCTGCAGAGCTTCTGCCGCCAGTGTGTGCCAAGCTCATGTTCCAAGGCGGGGAGTACTGGTGATTATGCTGAATGGCATTCGGCTTGGTAAAGTCCGAGGTGTTATTACAGCTCAAACAGCGAGTAAACAAACCATAATCACATTGTGGCGGATTCCTCGGAGCCCAGAACAATAACGGCGGCGAGGGATTTTGCGGTGGAATGACATAACATCGTTCCTCTGAGAGCATAACACTGAGATAGACTCTGCTTCTCTATTGGAA
Organism: Myoxocephalus aenaeus; assembly: GCA_038501785.1. NCBI lineage: Eukaryota > Metazoa > Chordata > Actinopteri > Perciformes > Cottidae > Myoxocephalus > Myoxocephalus aenaeus. Next base: position 621,610 of record JBAMJR010000251.1, on the reverse strand, counting down.
GCAAATTAGTCGCCTTCTGAAACTTGGAATCTAAATCACAATGTATTAGCAGCCCTGATCTTGGTTAAGCCGCTCACTGCGTTGTATTTTCACATTTATAAAGATATTAGTATTTTAACTATAAGGCACTCTTTTACCGGCCTCGAACACGAGTTCGCTGGTTTTCTTCTGCATGTGTTTCCTTGTTACCATTTCATTACTTCCAAAGGAATTATCCGACAATATTAAGGATAAGCCTCTCATATCATTTTATACATATGCAGTAAATTTAAATGTCTGTATGTCAGCGTATATTACTCCGAAGGGACAGGCGAGCACAAAATTGCGATATGAACCCCTCTCGTTCTCTGCCAAACACACATTTCCCCTGAGTGTGGTTGCGTGTGTCTGCAGTTTCCTTACTGTCAAAGAAAGGCCTGAGGTACTTGTTGTATCCTTTCATCAGCCTGTGAATGGTAGGAGGCAGAATCTCTCCCTCCTTCACTTCTGCGTTGAGCATGGAGTTCTCTAACAACCTGAGAACAAAAAGAGAGAGAGAGAGAGACAGAGAGAGAGAAGGAGGTAAAGAAATAAACGAAAATTATTTTGTATTCCTCATCCCGTCGTGCATTTATCAGGTGGATTCCTCCTCACTGTTCCCAGACATCTGCAGGGTGTCAATTGTGCTCCACAGCAAACATTAGAAACCATGCTGAGTGGAAGAAAAGGTGGAAGATTAAAATGACAACAGGAAGAGGAAACACTGCTTTTAATTAATTTGGTTACCTCAAATTGACCTGGTTCAGTATATTTTAAACCCCCTTTTTTTGCCATTCACTTATGCCTTTAAAATTACCATTCGCTTTCATGAGACATGTTTTTTTCTCCGTTGTTTTACAATGCTATCCTTAAAAGGCACATTGAAGTGTGGGAAGATGATTATATTGCTGGCAATTGCAGTGGGAAAAAAAACACTCATTGCGCCTTGCCCAGTGGTGTGTGTGTGTGTGTGTTTGTGTATGCAAATTGTGTATGTAATGCCTGCTCTGTGGAGAAAGCCCTGGGGCACGTGCCATGATGTAAGAAGGAGCAGAGGCAAGACGGATCAGGCCATGTGCAGAGGCAGAAAACATTCATCTCCGTATGCTGGCAGTGCTTCCGAGTCCCCCCGCTGCCGTCGTCAAATGAGTGACAAGGAGAGCAAGAATACAGAGGCGAGAAGCTTTTCTTATCAGACTCATCAAATGCCAACACATTCTGTCACTGATACTAGAGTGCAGACGCTACGTGTTTTAAAGCATCAGTGTGTTACTGAAAATGAATTTCGGGCACGTTAATTGCTGTAAACAAGTTAATCGATTTGAGTCGAGATGATTGGTAGCTTCAATCGCGCGCCAGTTATATTCTATAAACCCCGTTGCTTGTTGTCTTGAAAAAGGCGTAAAAGCAACGCCCCCTTTCTGTTTTGTGCTATAAAGAAACCTCCTTTTGCGTTCCACTAGCTTTCCTGCTGTTTCTGATCTAGTGGAACGCTGCTGGCTCCCAAAAGGTTAAGATGACCCTGTTTGTATATGTTAATTATAGAAGCGTCTCAGGATGGATGCAATGATTTATTGATGATAAAATGCTGCATATAAGTTTCGTTTTCTGTAGGGAGACACAGCCTTTGCACTTACCACTATAGCAGCTCTGTGAGGCTGTAACGAGGGGCAGCAGTGATTTGAGCTCAATGCCAATAGCATGGCAAGATGCTCACATATGACAATACTAACATACTGATGTTTAACAGGTGAGGCTTAGGTTAGTCTGTAAGAACGCTGACATTTGCTAAATAACACCAAACACAAAGCACAGAAGAAGGTGATGGTAGTGTCTACTTTTTGTTTTGGAGGTCTTAAGTCATACGCCAATGTATTGGACCAAGTGATATTTTAGCCACATTATGGCCTGAGGGGAACAGGAGTGTCAAATGGAACAGCTATCCATTTATTTTGGCATTTGTAAAGGTATGTGATGCAAAGGTCTTTCAACGAAGTCCATTGTAAACCCATCAGCGTCAATAATCAATTTTCAGAGTAACAGACATAGTATTAAGAGCAAGAAGGCCCACTAAGGGCCAGAGGGAGGTGGACGGGTCAAAGAAACACAGAACTTTCCCCCAGGAGCCCAACGTTCATGTCCCATGTGGTTACTTTTACTGTCGTCGCTGAGTCACTTGAGTTACATAATAAACATTCTTATTTCAACCCAACCCATGACAAAAAAACTAAGCAAATACCATTGTTGCCATAACCTAACAACGACTGTTTCACAACGTTAACCATGTATTACAATGTAAACCATGTGCGAACCTTCAACGTCAACATACTATGCAAAACGTTGCCCCAGACTGCCCAAACGGACAAATATGAGGAGAAGGCATGAGATCACGTTGGTCAGGGGATCTCCAGAGTCATTAGCATTCTTCCTCTTGGGATCATGAATGTCTGTACCAAACTTCATTCCAATCTATCCAATACAGAATTTGTGTAATATTTCAGTCTGGACCAAAGTGATGGAACACTGCCATCCCCAGAGCCCTAATGGGTTGAAATGGGATTTCATCAACCAATTATAATTTTTCATTTTCATTACACATTCAACCTCTGCCCATTTTGTTTTAAAAATGAGGGGTGCCATTTCTTCCTGAAATCACCAGTTGAATTGTCTGAGTCACATCTAATGATTGAGAATGGTACAATGATGTGTTAATCCAATTAATAGTCGCTGAAAAAATACATTGGGAAATCTTGTCACATTGAGTGTCCAAATCTATGAATCACAAAGTCCTTTTCATGTCTTCCCCGTGAGAGGCCGGGGAAAAAGCCACAGAAAAAGTCTCCTCCGCGAGACTCAACTTGTTTCACCTGACTGTGTCAAATCAGCTTAGACTGTGGGGTAACTCGCTCCCAGTGCACTGTTGCTATGCCGCATAAAGTCTAACTCACATGGCTCGCAGCCTGTTGTTTCAGCAGGGAACAGACTCGGATGGGAAAGCCATGTTAGTGCCGGTCGTGGTAGCGCTCTGCCTCCGGCATGCTGCATTATCAATCTGGGGCGCCCTGTGTAACCCTCATTACATTCACAAAATGGTTTTGCATCTGTGCGATTGTATAAGTGGTTTTGTGTGCATTTTTTTCTTCTCCAAAATGTGTGGATGAGGGTTGCAGCGAGAAATGGAATAAATAAAACACGACGGACTGGGAATGTGATAAAAAAAAAAGGACTAGCATTCAAGGCAAATACAGAAAATGGAATTGTTTAGCACTTACTGTTAGCGACAGAGCTACTCATATGTGATGTTTGTCTGTGTTTTTACCGTCTGACAATGAAACGCAGCGTCTCCGGCTGGAATGTGTGCTAAGAGCTTTCGGCTCCTCTCACGCTATCCATCTCTGCAAATCCCCAGGCTCTCGAACTTTTGGCTGTCTAAACCTTCACCTGCAGACGGGGATGAGACCTGAGCTCTCCAACCTGCCAAAACAGTCGCAATTCACTGAGCCCTGACAATGGGAAGAAAAAAAAAAAAAAAGAAGAAATGGATATTTAATTCTCCCAGAATCACACAAATACTATCAACTTCTCCTTTTTATGTTCGTACAAGGTGGCATGATCGTGAACACAAGAGGACATTTAGGCTGCGAGACACAGTGGGAATCACACGCAACCCTCACGATGCACGCCCACACAAACAAACAACACTCATATTTATGTACTGTAGGGTCCCTCTCCCAGCCCTGATGAAAGCGCAGCCTGCGGAGTGCACCGTTTCCCAGGATGCACGCTGACAGCACCGGACACACCTGCCCACCAGGCTGCCTATCAAGAATAACAAGATGACACGTCGAATGCCCTCAACTGAGCTGAGGAGGGCCTCTGCCATACTAAGTCACAAGCTATCGCTTGCTCTCAACACAATCGCAAAAAACATATATACAAACATATACTGTATGCCTCCATATTAGCCTGGAGGAACTGTACGTTAGCTGCCATATTATAGTGTATATTATACAGGTTATTGCAGAATATTTTAATGTACACTCGTAGTAAACTATGACTATAGTAAACTATGACTAATATATGTATTTGTCTGCTTGCAGATTATGCAGCTTCGCCTTACACTTCATCATGTGACGGCCCCAGCTGGGTTTCCGCCCACAAACTAAACACATGCAGGTTGCACTTAAAACGCCCGAGTGTGTCTTTCTGCCCACGCGGACTGACGGCCTGTCCAGGGAGCCTCTGACCCGCCGCGTGCCGAGAACGACTCCGGGCCCGCTCACAACCTCGAACGGAGCAAGCTGCATCCGTCAAATGGATGGACCAGTGCATCTTTTTAACATTACATTTGACGTTTATGACAAGCTAATTAAGTACTTAATTAAACCCCATCGACTGACAAGTGCTCTCCCTTGGACAGCGACACCAAAGAGATGCAAGGTGATTTAAAGAACGCACGCAGCCGATCAGCACTTCGACTACCAGCTCACAGAATGTCGGTTTGAGCAGCAGCTGATTTCTGAGGGCTTAATCTGTCACACCGCTTCAAACAGTTCTACATTATCCGCTCAGACACATGACGCCGTGGATGTAAACAGCGTCTTGTAACAAGCTAATTGGCCGGTTACTGGATGAGAAATCAGCATGAAAACACCAGTAACACTTATAATTACTCAGTAGTCACCAAAGGAAGGAAGAAACCAGAAACGAACCACCAATTAAAACGAGCCGGTAGTAAGGCACAATCCAATAGTGTGTAGCTTGAAAGATTTGCTTTCTTTTCAAGAGTTCGATGATTAGCTTAGCATAACAACTCGCATACTCCTCTCCAGGCAATGGAACAGGAGTCTATCGCCCCCTCCTGACTGCATCTTAAAATGGATAGCATTGACATGAGAATTTTAAACTTCTCATTTCAGTTTCGTAACCAGATGTTAAACATGCCACTACCGTAAAAGTCGGGTTACAAGCCGCTACTACCTTCGGTCAGTGGCCCCGTTGGCTCCCAGCTGTAGCCAGCTGGCGCTCCTGCTAGCGCTCCGCTAGTTCCCCGCTAACTTCCGCTAGCGCTGCTCCTAGCTTGCTACAGCAGGGACACTGACCGGAGGTAGGAGCGGCTTGTAACCCGACTTTTACGGTAGTTAGGGGTGTATCCACCACAATAGCAAAATCGTCATGGACTTTCTTAAAGTCACTACGAGGAACTTTCATTTTGTGTTGATGGCCACTGTGGATAAAAGCGGCATTGTCTCCGGGCACCAGAGTCCCCATAGAAGACCTTTCGGCAATACGGTCGTGGGCCCCAGCAGACTGGCGGAGCTCTGCTCCTGGCCAGTAGGGGAGATGCCGCTGTCGGTTGTTGAGCATTTTTCATCCCGCCGGAGCTTCCGACTGCATGTCAAAGGTGGCAGCAAAGCCGGATCTGCGGTGTAGTAGTTTCTCGGTAAACCTGCACGATTACGCCTGATTTCGCCAGAATCGGTCCAGGTGGCACCAGCGATGAGCATTAAGAATAACTGAGACTGTTTCATAACCAGCAAAACATTCCTCATAACACATTTGTTTAGTTAGCTGGTTAATATCCAGTGTAGCAGTGTTCGCTAATGACAGGACATATGGATGTAAAAAAAAAAATGTAATAAGTGAAACTGAAAAAAGACTGTAAAGGTGAGTAGAACAGAGTGCACACAAAGAAGGGGGGGTGGGGGGGGGGGGGGGGGGGTAGCAGTAGTGTGTAGCATGCCGTGAACTTACATTTACGTTGAGATCGGTCGACCAATGACAGTTCTCTCTACAGTCAGAGCTTGCGCAAGAAGGTGGAACGTGAGGGAGATACCATTTCCAAAACTTGTAAGGGGGTAATAACTATTTTCCCGCACGTAGCAAAATCCCGGACGTTTTTGGAATCCCTGCCGGACGCTTTTTTTAGGTCTCGAAAAGAGGACATGTCCGGGAAAAAGAGGACGTCTGGTCACCCTACATGAGCGACCTCCACCGCCACAGAATGGCCCTTGGGCCAACATGCTCTACATTCTATGGCCTGGAGGCTTGCCTGATGCTTCTTGTGTTTTGATGGTGGATGTGTGGGTGGAAGAATAGGTTCAGACAGAGCAATACTGTACAGGGATCACAGGATGGCTTGGAATGAAGGACTCCAACCCTGTGGGGGGAATTCGCCTTTTCAGATCCTGTTTCATGACATAGCCTCCCCAGATACCATCCCCACCCCCCACGCTTACTCCTTCTTCCCAATCTCTCAAGGCGTCCGCCTGGGTAGCACTTGCACATTTCATAACAGATTAATTCAGCAGAACATCACCCCTGCAGAGGGCTGAGTAACGCTCTCAGTGGATCCCCTTCTCTCCCTCTCCCGGTCCGACTCTCAATTTGGCAGTTCGTTCAACTCCAACCTGCTCCTCACTCTCCCGTCATTGATTCATGTAACTCCCTGTTCCCCAAACTCTCTGCTGCAGGAATCCCTGCGTCATTCGCATGCCACAAAAGGAGCACCATGTGTGTTCTGCACAGGGAGCAATTTGATTGAATATGCCCCTTTTCAGGAGCTTGCGTAAATCAGCTGAAGATGGTGGGGTTTAATAAGGCTGCGTATTTTTATTTTTTTGTGGTGCCCCCAGAGCATGCACGGGTGCCCACGATGCATTTTTATGAGAAGAGTTTGATTTGTTGCAAGCAAATCAGTTCTAAAGACTCTACTTTTGGTCATATTAGTTTAGTTTCTTCATATATATATATATATATATATATATATATATATATATATATATATATATATATATATATATATATATATATTATTATTATTATTATTATTATTATATTAATTATTATTATTATTATTATTATTATTATTATTATTATATATTATTATTTTTATTATATTATTTATATTTATTGTGCAATACTATTATATCTTTTATATATTTTGTGCCTTATTTTTATTTATTTTTTACCTTAAGTTTATTCTAATTCTGTGTGTTAGGAGGACCCAGCAAAATAAGCATTTCATTGTATAGAATAACTCTGTTATCTGTGCATATGACAGTAAAAACATTTAAATCTTGAATGTATTAGTAAATGGTAGAATTGGATTGGGATTTGTTCTAATTATGTGGGTTATGTCATTAATATTTAAATAAGGTCATATATGGAATAATGCACAACCTTAGTTGACCCGGGCAGAGACTCAAGCTTATTAATATCAACGTGATAGCTAAAGACATTTGCCTTATATTTTACAGCCACAGATCAAATGTGAAGCCATAGAAATCGCTTTGTTTTCTCTCGTGCCTTCCTTGTACAGTAGGCCATAAGTCTGAGGAGGCATCCATTGTCTAGTGACAGGCTGCCGGAGAGAAAAGGTAGCACACGGCTTTAGCTCATTCCTCAAGGTGTGCCGGAAACGTTCTCCCCACACTGGATGCTTTGCCTGTCAGGTTGCATTAAGCCTCTTCTTTTCTTCTTTTTCTGAGAATATTCTTTCTTTTTTTTTGCCGCTGTGAAATAGGATTTGAGGAAAGTCGCTGCTGCTCTCATAGACAGAGATTATTCTCTCGCTCATCAGGGACTTCAGAAACGTCCTCAGGCCCCTCGGCAGCCGCTCCGGGCTCGGAGATGCAGCGGCAGGCAACCAGGCAAATAAAAAAAATGAACCTCCTCCTGAGTTCATGTCGCAGGCTTTCGTGGATAAAAGCAGCTGTTTCTCCCTTTCATGCTGTCCCAGGCAGATCCCTAAGCCCCTACACATGGGAGAATAGAAGAACTCCCCTCTGCTAAATACAGAACATTTACTGTCTTCATAAGCCCACTGAAGTTTGAATCTCAGAAAGAAAATGGGAGCAGTGACATACAAAACATGTGACTGTGTTGATGATACACTGTAACATGGTTCTGGCTTCTTTAGTCTCATTTATATATATTCAGCAGTTTTGTGGCTCATTTTTCATTGCAATATATAAATCCTGCACCTGTATGAAAACGGTACAACCATGAAGCCGAGAGAACGTATGATTTATTTAGCAAAAAATGGAAACAATAGAATCTTGAATCTACGTGACCAATGTTGGAAAATAAATAGAGGCTCTACATGCTATATAGACATTTGTACAACCTCTACTTACAGCCTCTCCTGTCCTCTCCTCAATGCACTGTGCTCAGCGGCCTGCAGTTCAGCAGTTTCACAGAATTGTTGTCACGTGACTGTTGGTCTTAGGCGAGTTAGTCACGGCTTCCTAGTTGTGCTGAGGAGCACAGAATGTAATGTTTTTTTTTTCACAGCATCTGGTTAAAGCAAAAAGTTTATTTGGGGCAAGATTTTAAATGAGACGTGTAGAATAAAAAGATTTGACGAAATATCACAATGTTAAGCGTTTCTCACACATGACGTGTCCAAGGACCGTCGTTGAAATTTGGCAATAATTACATTTTTACAGCTTCTGGCGAAGATAAACGGTAGCTTTGGCGATTGTTTAAAGAAAACATGCTTTTCAATCCCGCCCTGCGGGTTTTGGGGTCCAGAGAGTTAAAAAGAGGATGCCTGCGGTAGAATAATCTTGGCAAGTTAGTTGTAATTAACCAGCAAGAAGAAGAAGAAGAACAAAATCATCACTGTCTTCCATTTTGCCTGGATTACAAGGCTTAACAATCCTGTAGGTTTTTCTTTAATGCTAAAGTACAATTTATTAATCTTTACAGATATGGATGTAGCGTTTTTGCTCATTCCATTATAATATTCTGACCTCATTTTCATTAATAATACATGCAGGCCTGGAAACTCTGCTCTGCTGATTACTGAGAGTGAGATTTGTCAATGAAGTGCTCTGCTCCATCACCCCAAGCCAATTAAGATGAAGTATTGCTCACTTTGCACTATCAACTTGTCATGCCCTCTTGTGTCCACGCGGCGTTTAATCAATTACACAGCCGGCACAATCAGAAATGACCCGGTATCCTGAATCAGTGCTGCGGCAAAACTGGATGGATTATTTGTGTGAGCTTTACAGCATGTCCGTGTGTCAATTGTGTTGTTAATGCGCATCAGCTGCTGCTTTTATACGAGACTGCTCTCCCCGGAGGTGGTTTGTCGCTTAAGGAGCCGCAAAGTTGTATCAGTTGGAATATGTTGTCGGACTGCTAAACTGCATCTTGAACCCAAAAAACACAAAATTATTTAAAAAAAAATAGAGACATATGGCTGTCGCAGCAACAAGCGGTGCGTGGTTTGACAAAATGCTCTTCAGCGAGTTTCTCGGAGTGATTAAAAACAGCTTTCGTGATCCCGTTGCGAGACAAATCCAGCAGGCATTAAATCAGCTGGCCCGCTTTCAGTCTGATGTTTATAGATCCAAACTCTTGCTCACCTCTCTTTGTGCAGTAACAGTGAGTCTGAGAGTCAGCCATGAGTAATTGATGGGATGTGTGCACAGTCTCCTGAGTGGCTCAACTTCGGCGCGGTGGCTGGTTGTCATGCAGACGAGCGGGTCCCTTGCTGCTTCCCATCAATGCTAAAGAAAATAATGGCCGGCACTGCAAGATAATGAAATTTTCCTCTGACTGAAAAACACTGATGCAAATTTGAATGCCTTTTAGGAAAATGGTTTCAGTGACACAAAGTAACTCAGACTTCCATCGTACAATATGTAGGTATATAGAATCATAAGGGCAACCGCTGTGTGGGAAGTGACGGCGCTCATCCCTTACCCGCTGGTTTTAATTAGAGACAGTGTCACACTCGCATGGCGGCAATGTTAGAGAAGACTTCAAAAGGGATTCATGAGTCCAAGTTCCACACGCTCTTTCAGTGCAAAAATGTGAATATGTGCTTGTATGGATGCCAGTGCTAGAACATACATTGTTCTTCTATTGCCATGCTAGCAACTATAGGGAAACTACAGTCTCTCAAAAAATTGGCAAAAGAAATGCAAAGGAATGTGCGTTTCCATCCATTACTGTTCAGCAAGTATTAAGAGTTGGATAAGCGGCTGTTAATGCAAATTCTCCAGTCGGCTGCCAATAAACCATTGCAAAAGAAGAGAGTGCAACAAGATTAAATGTAATTTAAAAAAGCACCAGTCAAACCCAGGCGGCAACCTCTACGTCTGAAAAGAGAAGCCAATGCGGAATGGCCTTAAACTTGCGTTCTCTCGAATGGCCATCAGTGGGCGACTCCATTGCAGTAAAAATAAGTCTAATTGTGTAGAAGTCTATGAGAAAATGACCCTACTTCTCTCTTAGTAAACATTATAAACATGGGTTTATAATGTTTAAACCAGCAATAAGCAATCTTGTTTTTAAACCAGAAGTGACACGAGAGGGTAGAGCTAAGTAACAACTGAACGCTGAATAAGACATTTTTAGATGACCAAAAAGGTGACGATTCATTTTCATGAATTAAAACACACTATGAAAGGGTTGACGTTCTAACAACTTCCAGACTGGACAACACCATTGTAGTGACCTGTCAATCAGAAGGTATCCAGTACCATGCCTTGTCATCTATTTTACTCTAAATGGACCATCATTTACGAATGCTGTATTGAAGAATACTTGAAACTAGTGATTGAGACCATGACTAAAAAACCAAGACAGCGACGGACAAAAACTAAGATGCCGACGACCAAAAAACAGATGATGGTAATGGCTAAAAAGGCAAACTCACAGCTTCACGGTGACTAAGTCCACTGCTTGTATTACATTCTATGGTCAAACATCAAACCATGTAAATATGGCCTCATGTTTCTTTTGTATTGATTTGAGCAAGCGTACAGTCTCATCGCTCCACACAAATAATAATACTTACATTTTATATACCGCTTTTCTGAATACTCAAAGACTCTTTACATCGGACAGAGACAAACAGAACAAAACAAAAAATAGAAAGACAAAGGAGCAAACAAAACAAATGAACAGAACATTTTTGATACAAAACAAAAAAGGAGAAGCTGCAACGGAATGAGTCATGCAGTGGAGGGTGGGGAGCAGGGGTTAGCAGGTGGGTTTTGAGGGTTTGTTTGAATGATGATAGGGTGGGAGCCTGACGGATGTGGATGGGGAGGGCGTTCCAGAGGGGCGGTGCAGCAGCAGAGAAGGCCCTGTCGCCCTGTCACCCCAGGTCCGGCGCTTGGTCTTCAGAGTGTTCTCATCGGCGGACCTGACACATAGCTTATGTTTTTGTCACTTTAGTTAAGCGGAAGCTTGAGTGACATTTAAATCACATCCTTCATGCGCGTCATGATTTATTCGCCAAGTCTCTTTCAATTGCATTCTGTCACGTTTTTTTTATTTATTTTTGTATCAATAAACCAACCTTTTCAGCCCTGTCCAACCTTTGTGTGATAATCTGAGCTTTTCTCGAATTTCTAAATATACTGTACATTCACATCAGGATGAAATTTAATTATTTCGGTGATCCCTCTTGGTCTTTAATCTAACACTACAATCAGATAAAACAATTAATTTGTCCAATACGCGTGCATTGGAGAAGACCAAGACACCATGCAACATCGTAAAAATTCAAGGTTTGCACGTTGGTGTTTTTAAAACTAAAGTTCTTAAATACTTAAACATCGAAAATAATCTAAACATGTATGTCAACAGTTAGAAAGTAATCAAATGAAATGGACTAAAAGATTACAGTGAAATTATGTTGACAGAAACTCAACATCATCCTGCCAAGACTGCGATCAACAAGTTGGCTTTTCATAAAGGGGGAGACACATTTTATGCCTCCGAGGGTAATCTATAAGTACACTTGGCATGTTTCTTCCTGCCCATTACATGCAGAGTTAAGTCATTACTGAGGGGAAAAACAAATTAGTTATGAAGAAAAATGTAACCATCCAGAAAAATCCCATCAGCGGGATAATTAACTGTGTTTTCTTGTCGACTCCAGAGTAACAAGCATGCTAATAGATGCCTCCACCGAACCGGTCAACACCTGGCATGCAAATTCAGAACCATCTGACACCAATGTTACTGTACTGACAACAGTGAGGTTTGTGACATTTTTGTCTAACCTTATATGAAATAAAACAACATCCCAGCATCTTGATATGTGTTTGGATGTTGATAATTATTAAAAATAGACAGCTAATAAGAGCTGCTGCACCAAAATGTGGTTGCAAAACACACCGGCACTGCATCTTAGACTGAACCCTGGAATAACAAAAGTATTATAAAGTAAATGTGTTTCAAAAAGTGTTTTTTTACTTTTTTTTACAGGGCTATTGTCACTATTGTTGAGCCAGAAATATCTGAAGATCAACCAGAAACCAACGTTTACATTTCCCCACAGTTGTCAAGTTCATGACACCTCCTCCATCACCACCAGCACTCTAATTAAAGGCTGTCAAAAGTGAGTCCGTCAAAGAACACAACAGTGGTGGAGAGTTGGCAGCAGTTTCGTCACATCCGTAAGAGAGAACATTAAATCAGGTCCGCGGGGTATTCCAGTTAGTCAAGCAGCACTTAATAAAGTTTTTTTTTGTCAAGCTGAAACATTAAGGTATGGAGACTGAAGATATCTGCAGGGCGAGTATAATACGAGTTTAATTATATTCTCAAAAAGCCGCCAACCTACTATCATTGTACCGATTAATTTTTTTAGACAGGGATTAGAACTACATAATTCAGTTTAATGCTTCTTCTTTTTTTTAAAGCTTCGCTGCATTCCTTATTGAAATGGTTTTTACTATCTTTATTTGGGGGAGTTTTTCCTGATCCGATGTGAGGTCCCGGGTCAGGGATGTTATGTATACAGATTGTAAAGCCCTCCGAGGCAAATTTGTATTTGTGATTTTGGGCTATATAAAATAAACTGAATTGAAGAAGAGTTATCATCCCAGTTACGTGCTGCATTAATGTTCCACACCGCACAAAGAGGGCATTTGTATTCTCTAAGAGAAACCTTGAGGAGAGAACATTGGGTTGAAAGCTGAAACGTATCCTGTGCTCCAGCTCAATATCCTCCTAATGTGAACACATGGAGGAGACCTTTCAAACTGTTATATGTTTGTCTGCAATGCTTTTCCCTTAAATCAGATGTTCACTGTATGTATTTGGTCATCTTGTCGAAATCGAACAACATCATCATGATCATCATCATCAGTGTAGTGCAAGTTCAGCTGTCGAAATGCTGGCATCGGCCAAGGACTCGAGGGGTTTAAACCATAATTTGCGATAACAGTACTGTTTCCCTTTCTGCTTTACATACAGAATAATACCCAGTGGAATTATCTTTTCCCCTAACGCTAGAGGCCATTGTTGTGATGAGTTGGAATGTGTGCCCATGTGCATGCTCCTACAAAATGATGTTCCCATTTATCTAAACTGTTCTTAATTATGTTTAGAGATACATCTATTCCCTCCCGGATTACAGTGGCAGTTTTAAAATGTTTTAAACACGTGGTTAACAATTGTAAATGAAACTAAACTAAACACGCAACAGAATGACTTGGTTATGTTTGGAATAAAACATTAGAGTTTGGCCTAAAAGGACGATGTTTGTTTTGTTATTCATCCTACGTAAATTAATTTAGCATTGAATTCTGGTTTCACACGGGACACAGTGGGACCTGTGTTGACTTCCGCACAGTATCGTTAGAAACGTATTTAGGGTCAAAATCTGCAACAAAATGCACAATGCAGTTTCTTTGTATGGTAAAACATATTTTTTAGGAGGCCTGCATGGTAGTATACCGTTTTTAGTTTTTCTTCTTTATTTTAAAATTTATTTTAAAATTCTAATCCTGCTAATAATCACCATATATATTTAATGTATCGATAATCTGATTATGTCTATTGTTCTGCAACTGTAATGGAATAAAGGTATCTTTTTTTTGTATCCTGCATTTGAAACTTTAATCTCTAGAGTAGTCGCTACCAATCACTGACCATGTTAGCTTATCAACAGACACCCTTGCCCTGAGAACATATGTTACAAGAGTGATTCTTCACATGTAACAATTTATTTTGGTTAACAAGCTGGAAAGTGAGAATCATTAGTATCTCATTTATCAGATGTGACTTTTTTGATGTTCTGGTCTTGGCAAAGGGCAACTGCATTCTCCAAAACCTGTACCAACACACCGAGAATAAACAGTGATTTTCTTCATGGAGACCCATTCTAGTTTACCAGCTCATCAGCCAGAGGAATATAAACCTTCAGACACTAGAGGGAAGACTCACATCCGCGATGCCATCGGGGTAAAAGGTTCTATGGTACTGTACAGCGGGATACAAGTGACTGAGAGAGCAACAAGAAGGATACTGTGGAGGCAATGATATATTCTGAAATACTGCATAAAGAGTTTGAATGAAGTTGAGGATATTTAAAGTTTGAGAAGCTCAAGCCTCTGTGGACAAAACCATCTTCTCAAATCTTCTCACGAGTTTGTGGTTTGCTTTGTAGGACGTTTGTCCATTCTCACAAAAGTGTATACACAACAGTGTAGGGCAGTAAATAATTACTTGTGTCACAATAATTATTTAAAAAAGTCATTACAGCAATTACATGATATTTTAAAAAAGTGGTGTTATTGGGAAGGTCATTCTGGGTGTCGCATTGTTTGTTGTCTTTCCAGGATTTACCTTAGATTGATGGTTGATATCAGGTTGGTCCCTCTGCTTTGGACAGACTGGTCCAGTAGCTATTTGTTAGTGTGGAGCAGAGGCTGGAAGTGGGTGGATGGCAGCTAACCTACACTAAAGAGGAGACATGTGCCATGCAGTAACTCTAAGTGGTCTAAGGCCGTGGTTACATTTGTCTTTTCAATGCAACCTTTGTGATCGGATGTGCCCACGTGCTGTACAAACCTCACTGCGATCCCAACTCTGGGAGAGCGGGTCATCCTTCAATCAGAGGATCAGCGGTTTGATCAGCCAGTCCATGTCAATGTGTCCTTCTGCAAGACAATAACCCCAAATTGCTCCCGTAAACTGTGCCTACAGTGTGTGAATGTTAGTCGGTCCTGATGGCCAGGTCTTGTAGCCCCGTGCTGTCAGCGTATGAATGGGTGGATGATGACACGTAGCGTAAAAGCGTTTGAATGGTCGAGAGACTAGAAAATTGCTATACAAGTACAGGTCCATTTATCATTTACCAACTCAATGCGAGCCAGACTGACTGATTGACCCCAGATGCGAACAGGACTCAATCTTCAAGCGAATTTGATCGTTAATGCGCCCTGGCCTGACTGTAAGAGAAGAAGACAAGTGTAACCACCTGTAACCACGAAATTAGGATGGGAGAACTTCTGCGTTCAGCCAATGAGGCTAATGTTACGCTAACTGGTAATGGGCAAATAACGCCCCGAAACCATAGGCTGGTTGCTTGTTATATTGTAATGACAGCGGTTGAAACTCATGTAAGTCATTACTTTGGCTGTTGATTATTAAAGAAGGGAAGTGACTTTTTCAATGAGTAATTTCAACGACTTCTTTGAGACCATAGCAAGAACATAGTTGGACTGATTATTCAATATTGAGTGGAACGGGAATGAAATTCCACAGCTTGAACTTCCCGTGCTGTAAGACGATTCAATTGCTGTGAACTTTATCCTGGCATCATCAACCTGTAAAGCTGTTTTGCGACGACTGAACACAGCTATCAGCGTTTTAGCTTTTAGCCGTTAGAAAGAGAGGATCCGTTGCTGAGGGAGACACAAAGTAAACCTCTATGATCTTGAGTTTAGCTATCAGTGAACATCCCTCTTAAGGTGAGCATGTACTTTCTTTATTAAATCTTCTTTTACACAAGCTCTAAGATTTTAAGAGCTCCAAGGAAAGCAAAAATAAGATCTTGGTTAGTATTAATTAAAATGACACTACAAAGCGTTATCGTGGTAATAAGAGCCTTATCCCCAGCTCCAGCTTTGTAGTCTTGTAATATGAAATGGACCTCAGAGCTTTGGAGGAGCTCATGCACAGAAATTGTAAATACTGTACGGGCTTATTACTTACAATGAGTACTGACTCGCTTATCTCAATTTCATAGAAAGAAAAGAAAAAAACACATTAAATACCTTGGTATTTTTTTATCTAATGCTGCTAAAGAAATGTTGAGCTGAACTTTCCAGTTATACGTATGAGATGAAAGTTTATAACCACTGGACTCAGTTTAAGATATGACAAAATATGTATGTTTTATTCAATTCCTGCGATTAAACATAAGGCTAAATGCAATAAGTGAAATAAGGGTTGGAACGTAGACCGACCAGTAAATGGAGAGCTTTGCCTTCCGGCTCAGCTCCCTCTTCACCAAGACGGACCGGTACAGCGCCTGTTTTACTGCTGCAGCCGCACCGATCCGCCTGTCGATCTCCCGCTCCACCTTACCCTCACTCGTGAACAAGACCCCGAGATACTTGAACTCCTTCGCTTGGGGTAGGCAGTTTGTCCCCACTGGAGGGAGCAAGCCTCCTTTCCAGCACCCTGGCATAAGCTTTTCCCGGGAGGCTGAGCAGTGTGATACCACGATAGTTCGAGCACACTCTCTGGTCCCCCTTCTTGAAGATGGGAACCACCACCCCGGTCTGCCAGTCCAAGGACACTGTTCCCGACCCCCATGCGACACTGAAGAGGCGTGTCAGCCAAGACAGCCCAACAATGTCCAGCGCTTTCAGCATCTCAGGGCGGATCTCATCCATCCTCGGCGCCTTGCCACCAAGGAGCTGTTTGACTACCTTAGCGACCTCTGCCAGGGATATGGGTGCAACCACCCCAAAGTCTTCCGGCGCTGCCCCCTCTCCAGGGGACATGTTGGCCGGGTTTAGGAGTTCCTCAAAGTGCTCTTTCCACCGCCCGACGATGTCCCCAGTCCGGGTCAGCAGTTCCCCCCCCCCCCCCCCCCCCGCTGAGAACAGCCTGGGGTAGACCCTGCTTTCCCTTCCTGAGCCGTCGGATGGTTTGCCAGAACTTCCTTGAGGCCAACCGAAAGTCCTTCTCCATGGCCTCCCTGAACTCCTCCCATGCCCGAGTTTTAGCATCCGCGACCTTCGCAGCTGCAGCCCTTCTGGCCTGCCGGTACCTGTCCGCTGCTTCAGGAGACCCCTGGGCCGGCCAGGCCCGAAAGGCCTCCTTCTTCAGTTTGAAGGCTTCCCTCACCCCCGGTGTCCACCACCGGGTTCTCGGGCTGCCACGACAGGCACCGATGACCTTCCGACCACAGCTCCTAGCGGCCGCGTCCATAATAGAGGCTTTAAACATGGTCCACTCGGATTCCATGTCCCCAGCCTCCCTCGGGATCTGTGAGAAGCTCTTCCGGAGGTGGGAGTTGAAGACCTCCCGGACAGGATCCTCTGCCAGACGTTCCCAGTTCACCCTCACTACACGTTTGGGGGAGAAGACCTGGCAAACCCTGAATGAATTTTGAGTTTAACCCTTCGTCCACTGAGCCCGCGGTTTCGCGTGGTGACACTTGAAACTTTTCTCTAAGTTTCTAAAATATTCACAGCACCCCGATAATACATCGCAAAAATATAATTTTACGTCTGGCGGAAAGAGACGGCTTCCTGCTTCCGGGTGCCTGCCCAGGCAGAGCCCAGCATAATTTTAACATCATCAAGCAAGCGAAAGGGCAGCAGTGTGTCATCTGACGCTGAAAAAAAAAAAGTTGAGTCATATGTCCGTCGCCATTTCGTGAACTAAACAACCAATGTACACTCAGGAAAATCTCAAAAGGACAACCCACGTGTACAGCATGTACACACTACAGTTTACAATCAACATCATGACGACAAAGAGATTCAACACGGAGGAAGCAAAACGCATGATTCTGGAGAGCAGCGAGGAGGACGACGCGTCGTCATCAGAGCTCGAAGGCTTTAGTTCTTCTGAGGAAGATGGGTAAGTGTAGTTACTAAACTTTGTTACGTGTCTGTAAGGCTGCATGGTGCAAACTAGTAATGTGTACAAACTAGTAATGTGTACAAACTAGTAATGTGTACACTGTGCACGAGAGCACGAGAGCCAGCCACGCGGTGCACACTGCTTCTCACGTTACTATGTCATGATCTGAGTAATGTTTATACACAGTCTGCTTTGTACAATACTCTGCTTCACGTTACTACCACTAATATTTATACATCCAATGCGGAGCATTATGCTGAAATTACTACCACAGTCATGATCTGAATAATATTTACACATCCAATGCGGAGCATTCTGCTCAATCGTTACGTCATCTTTCTTTCAACTGACTAGTATTGATTTATTTTACAGAGAGGAGCACCAGCCGCCCCGACCAGCCTGGCCAGCAAAGAGGCAGCGTGTTGGACGACAACTACCACGACCAGCAAAGAGGCAGCGTGTTGGACGACAACTACCACGACCAGCAAAGAGGCAGCGCGTTGACCGACGACTAAAAACACCATCGCCGGCAAACAGGGCGCGTGCTGCCCGGCGACTACTTTCACCTCAGGCCAGATCAAGAAAGACAGCAGCACGTGCACCACCTGCACCTACGCTGTCCTGGAGGACGGATGAAGACCCGGACACCGCTCCCCCCGTCATCAAGTTCCAGCCCGGACACCAGGTCCACATGTCAGTGCCACAGCAACACCCATTGAACTCTTCAAACTGTTCTTCCAACTAAGTCCACGGTGGGTCGCAGGGTTTGCGAGCTTTGCAGCATGAAGAAAGTGAGAAAAGACACGGCGTGGAAGTGCGAGGCGTGTAACGTTCCCCTCTGCCTGCAGCTGAACAGAAACTGTTTCCATGACTGGCATGCCATGGCATGAGGATATGCCATTGAAGCATATATACTTGTATATTGTAAATGGTCTAGTCTTTGTTCTGTTTTATATTTCTGAATATATATTCTGTACATATTTTCTTTTTTTTTTATAATACATATTTTTATTTAAAAAAAAAAAAAATTGTTGTGATGGTCATTTTTCATTTGCACACACTCCCTGAAGCTTTATCTGCACTATGAAGTCATTTCTCAGTCCCATTTTTATCATTTTGGTGAAAGCTGTGAAAGACCATATTTCTACTCAAAAAACGATAATAAAAACTTTAGTTTTAGACATTTATTTACATGTATCTAACATTTTATTCATATATTTCACTGCTTTTGTGAACCTAAAACCTTTGGTAAACCAATTGCCATCACCTAAACAGAGTCACCACCTGAGTAAAGTTAGGTTTTTTCAAGCGATATGAAGCATTTCCAAAAATCGAGATTCCATTTTTCAGCTTTAGTGTCATATTATAAAGTTTTTTTCTTTACACTTTTGCCATACGACAATGGTGCCTCATTATATAGATAGCTGAGATTGTTCTGCAATTTATGATGTAAAACATGGGTATATATCTTATATGCAAGTGAATCTAAGAAAATTATGTCAAATCGAGAAAATCGACTGAAAATGACCTCCAGTGTGCAGTGAGTTAAATGTAACATGGAAATGTAACTATATACTGCCAATATACTGTATCTTTTTTACATTTCATTTTTAGTGGCATATTTCCCCACAGCAACATACAGTTCAGAGTGCAGGTCACTGTGGTACACCTGACAGTGTGACATCATCCACTGTAGGCTATACTATTCATATGTCTAATATCTCTGTGATTCTAAAACCACTTAGTCAGGTTTAGGAACAGTCTTGTGGTAGGGCTTAAAATCAAAACATCACATAAGTACAAAAAATACGTCATAAACATCACAAACTTAAAAATAATTCAACAACATTAACACCGGTCTCCTGGGGGAAAGTCCTGCGTTTATTTGACCCACCGGCCATAAGTAGTCTTACTTAGTTTTTATAGTACGTCACTTGCTCTGAGTGTAACATATTCACATGAATGCTGATTAGTCATGGAACGGTTTGTTTCAGAAAGACGTTTTGTTTGTCCAGTTAAGGCAGTCCGGTGCATTTAACCTGGAACACTAGTACAAACAAAACTTTAAAGATTAAAGTACGAGAGTTTCAGGATGGGAATACAACAATGTTCTTGCATGAAGCCAAATACGTTTTTTTATTTTTTTATTTATCTTCAACGCCAATTATTGCTTAATCCCTTTTTCCTACAGTATCTGCACAGGGCAATAGTATGGTTATGAATAGAGAAAGGTCATGGTTGTGGCAAATTCACTTTTTCAAGTTTAGGCAGCACTTGATTAAGGTTATGGAAAAATCTGGGGTAGGTTGAAAATAAGCAACAATTATTGCAGCTGGTGTCCCACAAGAAAGTTAGAAACACTACTCGTCAACCTGACTTTCAAAATGACTACAGGCACACCATTTCCTACATTGGCCCTGGACATATTACAGTTGTGAGGTGCTGAGTTGTCCAATATGAAGAGAATTCCTTGGGATAGGATGTACGGTGAACCAGCAGCCAGGAAAGAAAAGTCAGAAAAAGGATCAGGCATGCTAATTAAATTCACAAAATTCAAATGACGTTTATGGTTGAAACGTCTAAAGACTTATAATCTTGTGCCCCAAAAACATCTGTCACATTTGTCATCTGCAGCAGGGAATGAAACCAACTCCTCATGCAAATTTAATATCATATCATTTGTGAAAGAAGATTCAGCTTGGAGGAATATGTTTAACCCTGTCAAGAAACGACAAAAAAGCATGTTCCCTATTGTTTCACAAATCAGAGCGATGGTTAAGTGTTTGTATTGTTCCTCAGTAATCTGTTATGCGTTGCTCTCACAGAAAAGGTCTCACTGAAGAGGTCAATGAACACGTGCAGCAATAGCGTAGAATAATCAGGTCTCTAACGAGAAAATATCTTGCAGAGGGGAAAAATAAAAATGACAATGGTATCATGAGAAACCGCTGTGAAAATGGAAATGGCAGAGAAACCCAACAGAGACGAGATATTGCTCCAGATAGGGGAGCTACAATTAAACTTAATGAACATAAAAAACTGTTTTTCAGTTTGCTCTGCTGCAGAAAATGATAAATGATGGATTTCAAAATAGGCGAGAAAAAGGAAATTTCTAACAGTCGCTGCAGGAAAGACAAAAGAGGATCTTGTGAAATTAAAAAGAACCTCAATTGCCTCCTTATTTAACTCTGAAGTCATTTACTTTTAGTAAAAAAGCTCAAATATTCTTTATTAAAGACCTCTTCTTTGACCTGTCTTTCTTCAACTATAAGAACCTGTAGCTCTATTTTTAACACAATAACCCATCACAAACCTGGAAGCTTTGAGGTAAATCACTGGATATAGCAGCATCGGCTATCTGGCGTTTCCATGGCAGCAGCTGCAATAATGGCAACAACCGTGGCTGCAGTTCAAACCCACTTTCGTATGAGAGCTAAAGTCCAATTGTATGTGCGTTTTAGCTTTCAGTCGAGCATTAAATGGGCTGTGGCATCGCCTCCGAAGCGTCAGCGGTGTTATATTTTGGCAACCCTTGACAAGTAACATCAGTGTGAACAGCCTCAAGCATTAACCTGTCAGATGAAGTCAAATCGAGCATCACTCTTCCAAATCAACGTGCCAACGCACATGTCGGAGTCCAATCTCAGTTTTGTGTCTTTTTGTACAATCTCCAGGAGGCTCACGGTTCAACAAACCTTCAAAGTCATGTCTGATTCTGGATTATTGGTGAAACATAATATGCTTCCCCCCAAACCCAAATTTCCTTTTAAGCAACAACTTTAACAACTCTTCAAAGACGTCATAAACAAATCTTCTTAATTAATAAGTGAAAATAAAAATACCCCTTATTCCCCTTTTTAACAAAGAAAAAAATAAGTGCAGGGTATAATGATCTCAACAGCCAATCATTTCTCCTCATGTTCCCTTTTGTGGAACACGAGACAATAGAGTCACGTAATCATCTGAGCATATGGGGTACGCTAATCTCTCCACAGACAGTCAATAAAAAAAAAGCTGACGTGAAATAGATTTCTATACAGGACAAGTCATGTCTCCCCAGTAAAGGAGAGAAAAAAAGCATACTGTAAGCCTTTAATCTGCCTGTAATAGGCTTCAGAAAAATGAGTTCAGTAACCGGTGCTGTCAAACCATCGCTTCCTATATACAGGCCGATGGTGTTACTTTATGTTATCAAGCCTCTATTGAGAGAGATTAAAATAGAAATCAAGCCGGACCACTTTGATGCTGCTGCCTGGGTTTATACATGACTTGCAGAGGGACGCAGTTACGTTTAGTTACACAATTATGAGTGGATGTATTTTAAAGCCTGTGGTTGTTTTAACAAAGACAACATCAGATAATTGGACTGAATGGAATACTTTCTTTAGATAATGTTTTGACTGCATTGTGGATTTTCTCGATTAAGATTAACCCCTCCCCCAAACACATCTAGCCAAATTTAAAACAGGAGAGTCAACACGTACAAAAATAAATGTGTGTTGGCTGCACCATTGCGATGTTTAGTCAACAATCAGTAAATACGTGGTATGGTTTACTGCCTCATATGAAAATGTGTCTATTTTTTAGATGCAAAATATTTTTCCCAATTTGATCCTTTCTATTTTGTACTTTGTTTTTTTGACGCCACAGGATCGTGAGAGGAGGTGGATCTGAGGCTGGATTGACACTCAAGTACTTAACATTGTGTCGTTATTGAATTCTGCTACATTATTGATGTACTGTGTCCTCAACATGAAGCGAGACATCGATCTTTCCACCGAGTCCAGGCAAGGCATTTGTGTCTCTGCGAGCCTTTTCTGGTGGATGAAAGTGCGACTTGACCCTTTACGAGCTTTTGTTGGCTGCGAGATGAGGGTCCTGGCAGCTTTAGCATTGCCAAGGTCATGGGGTGTCTTCATAAAGCTTCTGGGTCAATAATGTCACCGTGTATGTTGGGGGAAATGGTTGTAGCCCATTTGTATTCCACTGGCAGAGGGCAAGTGGTGTTTCCTAATCACTAAATCACCGAAGCTATCAGGGCTCCGGAGCTGAACACCTCATGCTGACAGGGTTTGCTGATGGGCTCTGAGCCATGATAAATCTACTTTCATATCACGCAGATCATATCAATTACACACTGTGTTGTTTGTTACCATTGGCAATCATTGGATTTCTATCATTACATTCCACAAGATTAGTTTACTAAATTAAACAGACCAGATTAAAAAGAAGACCATTTTGATTTATTACATTGGTGCATCTGTGGTAACTATATATATATATATATATATATATATATATATATATATATATATATATATATATATATATATATATATATATATATATATATGTATATATATATATATATATAACATAACAGACCATGCACCTGCCAATGGCTGGGAAAGACGTAGTTTGACATGTGGATAAAAGGGATCCTAAACATTGCTAAATGACTCAAATAAATGTTCCTAAAAGTCTCCTTCTAAAAACGCTAAGCTAAATAAAAGGGAACATCTGAAACGATTGCATGAGAATCTATGGGGCAGAGCCGCTTGGTCGTCAGGCCCTGGTCCAAACTGTCAGATGCTACGCTATGATTGGACAGTATGCGTCCGAGGGCCTGACTTAGTGAAGGGTCAACTGCATTTTACCCGTCATCCTACCAACTGGGGTCCCTGCAGGTGTCACTTCAGGTGCTTTATTCCATGTTTATAGTCAATCAATTTGTACCTAATGACTTCATATCCTTGTTTTCTGTTTTTAATAAGCGCTTTAAAAAAATACCAATGTGTTGCTGTGGGACCCTTATTAAAAGCCCACAAGTCCACCTACACAGTTTAAATGGAGACAAACTATTTACTGAGGTCATGTTTTTTTACCAAAGGCGTTAACTTGAATCATCACACACTAGCAGGGACACTCTGTTAGTCATTTTGAAGGAGACAGACACAGATTTCCTCCGTTTATCTTTGTTGACAAAATATGCAAATTGCCTGCAACTTTCCGAGAAGAATTATGACAAATCTGTTGATTTTTGTTCTACAGATGACATAACATACATTATTAACACTAACAATGTTTTGGGAAGAAATAACATTTTGCTATGGTTGTTTCTTACAGTAGTTTAGTCTTCCTAAGGGACCCCAGTTGGTTGTCCTTGTATGTTAAATATGTTGGTAAAATGAAAGCTAAAGACATATTTTTACTAATTGATAAAGAACAGAGATGACTTGTACAAATGTATTTTCGTAAGGTGGCCTTGACTGACATGCATCAGTGTTTTAATCTCCACGGAGCAGTGACTACAGGGTCATACAATAGACGATTCACTCAAACCCAACAATGTTCACCGCAAAAGTTATCTGCCTCGGAATCTTTGAATGCTCACAGATTCATGAAATTAATTCATCTCTGGCATATGGCGTTTACACTAAAAGAATACATTTGGCAACATACCAGTGTGGCGTGCAACCTGATCCAGCAGAGTAATCCCACACCTGATTGTGCGTTATACAGAAAACATCTTATGGCGTGATTCGGCGAGACCCCAGAGGGTTCGCCTTATCTGAAATGTGCGAAGTGTGTTCATGCTTTGAAAAATAAATCGAGAGAAGGGGAGAAGCTTCTCTTTCACGGTGACAGACAAATGTGCACCAAAACATCCCATTATTCTCGCCGTGCGACCTCTGCAGGGATTATAACACCAATTGTATGCGACGACTGATACAAGTGGCACTGGATCCTCCGCTCAGCCGCGCCCTTTGAATGTGCCGATGAGATTTCGATGCTTTCTAGTCTGATGCATGGGAAGTTGTTATTGAGTATTGACGATCGAGGGGGAAATGATACAACCAAGATAGACGAGATAGAGAGCACCTCTATTGGTGTTGCTGCAAATTAGAATGGGACGTGACTTGATTATGGACCCTGTCTGTTGAGACAGCTGTGTGGCTGCAGCTCCCGGCGGTTGCATAGCTGCAAGCACTCTCACCTGCTAATGAGGAGGATGGTGAACACGGTCCGTCCAGACACAGAGAGACCCATGGCTGCCGACGGAGTGGAGACGTCAGGTGGAGTTTATCTGCGATAGAAAGCACACAGAGGACAACAACATGCAATTTAGAGAGACGCAAGTGGCGATGGCAAATTCAGGAAATATGGATTTTGCCCCTTCTAAAAACCAAGCTAGTTTAATGCATCTCAGCATGGATGTAAGATCGTACCAGTAACTCCTATATCTTCCCCTTTTTCAACCTGAATCAGCTGGCACACATAACAGACGGCCTGTAGCCACCCTTTTTCTTATTTCTACAGGTCCACAAATATTGATGTTGTCAGCCAGGTAACGATGGTTTCATTGCTGCTCCTGGTTTGGTTGTCTCCGCTCGAGGGCCATTCTCTCAACAGCACAATGACCTCTTGTTACTGACTTTACCAAAAGCCTGACACTGCAAGCTCCAAAAGTAATAAAGCATATTGCATTTCCTTCAAAGAGAGTCATCTTGTCGCCTACATCTCCATGCGCCCTCTCGCCCTCTTCCCTCGTTTTTTAAGATGAAAGCAGACAGAAAACCTTCAGAGACCAGAATGAGACCCGACTAATGTGGGCGGCAAGCTGGGCTGTGAAAATATGTAATGTAGAGCTGAAAGTGAACTTCTGGGGCTGTGTCGTTAAAAGTGACTTTACAGTGGTGTTGGCTTGAAATACAGTAAGCCCCATGGTGGTCACGGTATCTCTTTGGTTACACAATACACAGTGTCTGGTCCTGAGACATGGCATTATCACTGACATCTGACAATGGACTTATCCACCCTGCCTTTAATATCTTTATGTAATCACGGTATAGCCTCTAAGCTGCTTTGGACAGATGCAGACCACAGTAACAAAACACAACATGTTTTTGTTTTTTTAAGCTCTGTGGTCAGACATTTCCTGACATTAATTGTCAGTTATGCAGCTCTGCACACAGCTACAATTAGGATTTCCACAAAGCAACTTTCTGTTTGTGCCTTTGCTGCCAACTTTGTCACAGTCAAATGGACTGCAGTTAATAACACGAGTGTCCCTGAAGAGGTGCAGAAAGAATGTTTCAAAGTTTTCAAACGCTGCAGATAAGCTCATTCAACAGCCACGCATTATATAACTTTGATTATGTA
Organism: Myoxocephalus aenaeus; assembly: GCA_038501785.1. Classification (NCBI taxonomy): domain Eukaryota; kingdom Metazoa; phylum Chordata; class Actinopteri; order Perciformes; family Cottidae; genus Myoxocephalus; species Myoxocephalus aenaeus. The sequence goes on along the minus strand of JBAMJR010000251.1, from coordinate 595,567 downwards.
ATATAATATCAGCGACTCAATTCATCTAAACAACACATGCAATCTAACATTTCATTAAAATTACCCAGATATATTATTATGTGCATCCACATTTAATCAAACCTTTCTTTATTTATAGATTTATTTGGTATATATATATATATATATATATATATATATATATATATATATATATACTTGTCCAGGAATGCTAAATGAGTATTGCCATTATCACCACCATGTGAAATTATTTAAACTCCTTTCAAATTCGCAGCTGCAATATTATTGCGATGCTGTACATTAGCAAGAAAAGAAAAAAAAGGTCAATCATCATACTTCCACTGCATCTCTTTCCTCGCTGACCTCAAGGACTGAGCAAGTGACTGTGCATTTCACACCCCCAGAGTGCACCACTTCTCAGTAATTTAAACTCAACGAAGGATGTTAACAAAACAAATATAACGGTGTTACTTTTGGACCAATGCACTGGAGACAGTGTGAACTCAAACAAGGGGAATTAGTGAGTATTTTCAGCATTTTTTTTAAGCGTAACACACAATACATTTAGATTTGGTTCTGCTACAGCAACTATGAATTGTGATGATTTGTACGTTAAATATTTCATTACATGTATTAGACATTATGTTCATCTTCAACAGCACTTTATGCTTGGACCCTTACTGTAGTCTGCCATTATAAATGCTTATACATGCAGCCTGGTAAAGCAATAAAAGGACTCAATGACGCCCACTCGAGTAGAAGCAATTCTGTGCATTCCAGCGCATAACCCGGTGTAACAGGCCATAGTATACCCCCAATCCGGACTATACCTGGGTTAAAGGGGCCTAGGCTAGATTATACCCCAGGTATATTATGGCCTAGGCCAATTCAAACCCCTCAAACCAGATTATACCCCCATGATATCAGTAGTGTTGAGTGATATACACAAGCATTACTTAATTTTTCAACATTTTATTGGGGGTTCAGCTTTGTCAAGTAAGTTAAGTGAGAAAGCTAACTGATTTAAATGGTAAAACTCTAAAACATAGACTTGTATTACTTTAACCAGAAAAACTTAAAAAATATTAGACTTCCACAAAGATCAAAGATTACTACGTCCTGAAATTTAAACTTCTAAGACTAGCAAGTCCTCCATACCTACACTATAAATGTTCAAAGTTAAACTCTGATAACAACATCAAAACATTCACAAAGATCAAAGATTAATCCCACACTTCTCAGAAGTGTTACACATTAAAATAAAAGCACATACCCAAAACATAATGCAATTGTAACATAATGTAATAAAAGTCATAACGTCCTGAAACTTCAACTTCTAAGACTAGAAAGTCCATGCTACAATATCAATGTTCAAAGTTAAACACTGATAACAACATAAAAATGATCATGCTTATTTTCAAGATAAAGTGCATGTTCTGTTGATGACTGCAGATTGAATTTACGGGATAGGCCAACCAATCCATGGAGTTACCGACTTTTGTGTGGATGACGATGTCGCAACTCAACAGACAGTTTATCCCCTGGGGTATACTCTGGCCTGGAGGGGTATAGTATGGCTTAGGCTATTTTACACACCCGGGTATAGTTTGGCCTAGGACAGTTTATCCCCGGGGTATATTCTGGCCTGGGCCAAAGTATACCCAGGTTTAATCTGGGCGGAGGTTAATTTGGCCTGTTACACCGGCAAACCTGTTTCCTGCTAGATGACTTTCCCATACACCTCAATTGTACTCTCAATTACGTATTTTCTCCCGTATACTGGTTGCAGTTTAAACAGTTTGTAACACGTGGTGAACATTGTGAATTGAAACGAAACCAAAAACGACATAGTTTAGGTGTCAAAACTACTTGGTTATGCAAATGAATTAAATGCATATGATTGACTGCTTCGTATCGCTATATATTCTAGGAAGGAAAGGGGATGGTTTTGATAGAGTAAAAGATTCCTAGTCTAAAACAACGGCATAATTCCGGCATATTCCAAAATACAAACCAACTGAAAATACTCTCATCTACAGAATTGACTCGTAAACAGCGAAAGATCTGGACTCTGTACGACTAAATAGGACAAACTTATGACAAAGTTCCCATCACAGCTCCTCTTGTCACACATTTTGTCACTGCCATCACACACATTATTAGACATATGATTGTTTGTGTCATTGCGCGTGTGTGTGTGTGTGTGTGTGTGTGTGTGTGTGTGTGTGTGTGTGTGTGTGTGTGTGTGTGTGTGTGTGTGTGTGTGTGTGTGTATTTGCCCCAGTTAGTCAGTGAGAAGATCTGGTGGACAATAAATGAGAAAAAAATAACATAATCATTTATTTTTGGTTTTGTCACTTCCATGTGTAATTGAATTAATCTGTCACTGTCTGTGGATAACGTCTTGAGCCATGAATAAAGTAAACAAATTACACACAGATTTCAGACCAGCCGTTGTTGCCTTATTTCACATATGCAGACCCAACCTCGGACCACAACACCTTTTGTAAACACATATGGATGAAAAACTGTGCACATAAAAAGCTGTTTTCACCCTAATCTTCAAAGTACCACATATTTGCTTACTTGTTATTTTAGGAGATGAGGCAGGGATTTATCAGCGGCCCAAGGTTAGGCAGTGCTCCAGATATTTCACAGATATATCTCCACTCTTCAGCCCATGTTTCTCTTTTAAATCTGCTCTGCCGTCAGCACGAGCTCGGTGACCATCATGATGACGGACCCTCCAACGTGGGAGGATGGGTAACAGCCCTCCAAAGTGAAGCCTGTCTTTCAGCTGTGACTCTCACCGCTGGCAGTTTGATTTTAAGCTGACTTGAAAAGGGCAGTAGGAAATATAAAAAGATGTGTCAGGCAGAACTGACTCACTCCATCTCATTCTCTGGCTTTTCTTTCCTTTTGTCGCTCTCCAAGGTACTTATCAGGGCGGCTGTAGCTCAGGGGGATGAGTGGTTGTCCCGCAACCGCAAGGTAGCCGGTTCGATCCCCAGTCCCCCTATAGCTCACATGGCGAAGTGTCCCTGAGCAAAACACTGAACCCTTAACTGCTCCCCGGGCGCCTCACAGGGCTGCCCACTGCTCCCTATCCAGGGATGGGTCAAATGCAGAGAAGAATTTCCCCAAGGGGATTAATAAAGTGCATGTTTCTTTTTCTGTTTCTTCTTTTCTTATTCGAGGCACAATGAGTCACGTCAATAACATGTCAACCTTTGTGGCCTTCGAGTTGCTAGCCCGTGCAAAAAATCCCCTCGTCCCCCAGTCATTCTCATTTCTCTATCATCTTCAATATATGTTGGCATACAACATTGTTTACGTGTGTTAACAGGTAAGTGATGGCTAGCTCACCAGACGCCAGACTTAGATGAGGTAATGACTTTCGTTTGTTCATGTTGTAGTGGCCTTCCATGCAGGAAATGCTTTTTTAGTTGTTCATTTCATGGTATTGATGAAATACAAGACAAAATGACAACATAAAAAAAGAGTATTTTTGGCTAGTTAATCAAAGGTAACCAGCAGGTCCCACTACAGGAAAAAATTAACATAATGTTCTGCTACAAACTGGTGTCTGGTTAGCTAGCCATCCTTGTCTGCGACATGCTAACATATTGTATTTTGTCAAGCTAAAAGCTAGTAATGTTAGCATACCACGTGTTACAATGCAGCTCACGTTAGCTTACCATGACCCCCGACTAATTTAGAGACTTACCTGATAGGTCAATATGGCTTCCCTTCCCCCATTTACTAATATCTGCATAAAATAGACAAAAGTAATTTACTCAGTACTGCTGCAAAGCTGCAACAGGTCTTTCTCATAGCAGACATTTTGACATGTTATAGCTGGAGAGGCACAGGTGTAAAGAGTTGAATTAATGATGCTTGATTTGCATTACAGTCTAGCCCTGCTGTTGAGGACGCTGCCTCGCTGGATTTACAGGGACACCATTCATTTCAATTCAGTTTATTTTGTATAGCCCAAAATCACAAATGACAAATTTGCCTCAGAGGGCTTTACAATCTGTACACATACGATAATAATACATATAATTAATGTTATCAGGTACACAGGTACTAATTAGAATTCAGGCATTTAATACAATGGCAGGAAGTAAATATCATGTATCATACCCTACTAATTAGGAAATTGTGTTTTTCACCTTCAGTCCAGGGTTTCATAAATCCCTTGGGATGCATAAATCCATCCAATCAAAATCAGAATCAGAAACAGTTTATTGCCAGTACACATACAAGGAATCTGGCTTGGTGATTTGTGTGTGACAATAAACATAGTGCAATAGGAAAATACATCATTTCAAAAAAAGAAAATATGAAACTCTGTTTCCAATGCAAATTTTGACAGCTCAACTCAGTGAGTATCAATCCGACAACAGTGCTCTCGTACAGGAGCCATCTCTGACTTAGCAAGTGATTGCTTTGGATGCATTTTGAGCACATTATTATCTGGTCTCCTCTACCAGCATCGGCCCAGCGTCATCTCTGTCCTAACAGCTTTAGCTGCTCTGAGAACAACCTAGAAACACACGAGTGTGACGACATCATAGTGTGCATCATGCACACATGATATTAAATTCCTCCTGGCAATGCACTTTCAATCCAGTTCAATTATGTTAGATTTCTTTAAAGGTTGCACAAGTACATCGGAGCAAAACTATCTCTTAAAGAATCACTAATGTGAGAGTGATGGAGTATTTCACTGTGTGGTAGACTATCTTCCTCTCTGTCATCAAATTATCTTAGTGAGGTTGTCATTAGAGAGAGAGAGAGAGTCTTTACGGTTCTTGCCACATGTCTAATCAACATTTTCTTGTTATGTAAAAGGGACTCTGACAGAGATTCTCTCCGTCTCACTTTCTTCCTGGCTCTGTCTCTTCCACTCCCTTTCTAACACACCAAGGCAATGTCTCAGAGAAACATTAGGGGCCCTATGGACTTCGTCGAGGCGGGGGCCTCTCCTCCCCTGTTTCATCTATGGGTTTAGAAGTCTCTATGCAGGCTCTGAGTGACTTCTACGTCTCATCATCTCAGACAGGTCTCTGGTCTCCATCGCGCATTATTATTGGGATGCGTCAGCAGTGTTGCCGCTCAAAGATACTGTACGGGGAGGAGATATGCAGGCGTGCAATTACAGCAGTGGTGAGGGCGATGGGGAGGAGGAATCGGACGAGATGGAAAAGCCATAAAAATTGAAGTTATAATGATGAAGGAGGGATTATGTTTAAAGGAATAGTTTTGGGGAAATACCCTTGGCGGTATTTGCCTTCTTGCCAAGAGTGATTGGAAGAATGTTACCGCTCTGATGTTCGTATGGTAAATATGAAGCTACAGCCAGGAGGTTAAGGGTCCACATGAAAAGCTCCCTAATGAACAGTTGCAGTTTTTTTAGCGCCCCTTGGTTCTGGAAGTGAAAGTCTCATTTCCCCCCATAGACCATGTTACAGAACAGTTGCCGCACTTTCATAGCACAAATAGACAGTGAAACTCTTCTGGTTTAATCGTCAGCAGAAATATTAACATATACGTTAGAATGTTTCTGATTCGTTGATTAAAAAGTCAAAAGGAACAAGACTGTTTACCTCAAATCTGGGAGAGTTTACCACTGTGGCAGGGTGGAGCTAAAGGTTACACTGTTGACATTAACGATAGCAATCTGCATATAACGTTATATCACTTTTGCAGTCACTTTTGGACGAATAACATGACAACATTTAGAGACACAGTTAAATAAAAGGAAAGACAGCACTTCAATCAGGCAAGACGGTAGCAATATCAGAACCTCGGTTTAAATAATTATAACGCTATAACATTAGCCTAAATAACAATCCACTGCAACATATTGTGCGAAACTGCCTGAAGAGCATCTGTTACATCAAGACCACACCTCTGGGCGTTGGCCACATTTCAAATGTAATTACAAGCAATCTTTGGGGGAAAAAAGAAAAAAAAAGCCTGAGGGAAACCAGTTGATCTGAAGACACATCTGGACACTGTGACAGCTCGAGAATGGACAGTACCAGAAGGACTCGGGCCATTAGATTATACTACCGATGACACGTGACACTGTGCCACTGAGTGAGGCAAGATCCCCTCAGACAAAAAAACAGATAGGGACTGCTGCCACGATGCACCTGCACCTTTACCGCAAACTAACCCTATGAGTCTAGAAATGCTTTGAACTGATGAAAAAAAAAAGATATCAGAAAGTGGGGTCATAAGGTCTGCCACCTGGCACAAGGGATGTGCTCCAAAATGAATTGTTCCAGTAGAACAAGGCATTGCTTCTATTCAGCTCGACGGACCACAGAAAACAGTCAATAAGCAGGTAGGAGAAGCAACCAGAAAGGAAGACAAATCAATACAGAGAGAGCCACAGCTAACAAGGTGGACCACGCTGGCACATGTCCATTGAGGCACAGCCACTTCAATTTACTGTTTAAAAAAAAAAAAAATGCATTATTCAATGTTGTCCATCTGATGGGAATAGAAAATACGGCTCTGGAGTTTTGATGATAACAGAGAGCCTTTTCCTTTATCTCTACACATGTAAATCTCTCTCCTCTCCCTTCCATCTTATGCGTCAGCCGGCCTGTGTAAACTGCGAGAGCTCAAATCTGAATGGGCAGCTGGCAGTTTATACCCAGCAAGTGAACAAAACAAAATCTGCACCAATTAAGCGTGCCTTCACAATCTGTGCCCATTGCGCTGATTGCATGCGTCGTCACTGAGGTAAATGTAGTTTGAGAAGATAGGAGAGAACACCCGGGGGGAGAGACTCGTCTGGAGGCTTCACGGCGCATCGGTCGTGATTTTGATTCGTTTTTTTTATCACAGTGGAATGGAGGCATCGCTTGGAGCATTGCTGTGTGTGTGTGTGTGTGTGTGTGTGTGTGTGTGTGTGTGTGTGTGTGTGTGTGTGTGTGTGTGTGTGTGTGTGTGTCGACTTGACAGCTTAACTGTCTTTATCTGATGCGGAGCCACTGGCTGAAGGTTGGCCAAAATAGACCTCACCATTGATAAGAACTACCTATAAATGTGAGACTGTCTTGTTGGTGTCTGCAGGCTGTGTGGTTTAACCCAGCATTCATTCCACATGCATGTCTCTGCATCACCCAGAGGGTCTCCATTAAATTCAGCCCTGACCTTCATCTAAATAACTGTCATCCTTACAACTCACCCCAGTGCCCAATTAAAGGCTGCAGCAAGATCAACTATTTGAATGTTGCTCCTATTATAACTGAGCACCCCCCCCCCCCCCCCCCCCAAAAAAAAAATCATTCATCAAATAAAGTGGCACAGTTACGCAAATACTTGTTAACCTTCTAACTTGACACCGAGAGAGAGCATCATTTATGTGCTGCTGCAGCAACAACAGCTTCCACAGGCAGAATTAATTGAAAGCAGCATTTAGGAGGGAGGACACAACAACACACACGCGCGCGCACGCTCACAGGCAAAGCCATACGGCTGTTAATAACACCGAGTCATGACTACGCATGAACATTTTCCGAACAGATTTTAGAATATTTTCGGATTTAATAAAGCAAAGTATTACCCCATACTTCAAAGTTGGAATCGTCAGACTTGTCCCCCCCCCCCCCCGTCCACCCAGGATTCGCTATTCAAAGGCGCGCTGGTGAGAAAAGGCGCACGAGAAGGCAACAAACGTCTCCGAAATTCGACGCGCAGCAAACGCGAACAGGGTGCCATTCACCGTTAAAAACTAGAAGAAGAAAAAGAAAGTCAGCCGGGTTTATAAAGTCAAAAATCTGAACTTTACCTGGAACTGCCGATCGCCGTGAGCCTGTCACAGAAGTCAGCGCATCCTGGAAATAACAGTCCGTATACCGGAAGACAATTCCCCGTCAGATCGGCGTGGTCGCAACCGTGACTTTCCATCCAGTCTTTGTCGGAGACGGCTACCTGCTGATCCGCGCATACACGTGCCCGCGCGAACAACTGGTTGTGCTCCGTCAGCGGATTCCCATTAAGCACTGTGGGTTGGACGCGCCGCTGCGCAATGACGCACGCCGTGGACTCGCAGCTGATTTGGAGTCTCCAAAACTGCCCGAGATGAATGTCCAACATGTCCGTCGTGGTGATAATGATGGTGATGTCGGCTTTGCATCAATTGTTCTTCCATTACAGCATGAAGTTTTTATGCCACAGCTATAACCGCGGAGGAGCTTTTAAGAACCACGTCACACAAGACAAACAGACATTTAGTGAATATGCGCAACATCTTTTAAATCAAAGAGATCATATAGGGGAATGATAGCATCCACATTGGAACACTACACATTAAGTTTATTCCCATTCCGTGTTCTATGTTGGTACCTTGTAGAAATCAAGTGACATTATTCCTGTTGAATGCTTCACAGCAGCACTTGAAGCTATTATACTTTCTAATCACCTTCGGAGAGAGACAAACACGGGTCGCTCTAAAAGGACGCTTCGGGGCTACAAGTCAGGATGGAGGACCTTTGTGCCAAGGTGTTCCCCTCTGATGGATGAAGCTAGACAACTCTCCCCGGGCCTCAGCTCTTTGCCTCTGCGTGGGCGCACTGGGAACACTCTCATCCAAAACACCCCAAGGGGCACAATGGGCGGTCAGTCAGGCGGCAGCTGATCCGATCTCAGCTCACATGTGTGCCGTAACCGTTGCCACTCAGTGCCGAAGTGGTTGCATAGAGATGGGCGCAAACCATTCAGCTGAAGCATGCTTAAAGTACAGCAAAACCCCTTCTGCCCTTGGATGTATTAGGCTTCGCTTCCAGGGAGGCTGGTGCTCTCCAGCTCACCCTGACCCCTGACCTTAGTGTGGGAGAGGAGAGAAGAGGAGGAGTTAATTATGTTGAGGTATTAAAATGGATCTACAGCATGCCTTTCAAAGAGGCAGATGTACTCCGGAGGAATTCTATTTGTTACGTTAAATCAGGGTGTGGCCAAACTTTTGTGTTGGCCATATATAAGGAGCCACAGGCCAAACTCATATAAAAAGGTTTTAACCAGTGACACGGCAAGAAAAGTTTCTAGACCACAAAAACAAATTGTGCCCCAGAAAACACATTTTCTGTCAAAACAAATATACGCAACAAACAGTTTAACGTTTCACATTATTCTCTCTTGCTGTACCAAAACGTATTACTTTAATGCAATACTTTTAACCTCTAATAAAGCATGGACTTACATATGCCAACTTAAAAAATAGCATGATGTTATTTGTAAATCTGTAAATAATTAAAGTTCAAACAGGCAAAAAATTATCCATGGCCTAAATTACTGGTTTCTGTTCTATGTGGACTGAGACAAGACAGAGATAATTCAGTCAAAGTCCAGTGTTTAAACTAAGGACGTGCAATGTACAGTGTCATTTATTAGTAATATGCTCAAGCCATTGAGCATTCAACACAGGCAAATTAAAATCTAAAATTATTGAAAATAAAATCTAATAAAAAAAGTATTTTGTTTAGAAAAAGTTTGACAGTCAGAGGAACTGACACTTAGTGACCTCATTAACACGTTGTGTTCTTTTTTTAAACTAATTTACACTTGCAGTTGCCAAGGGGTGCTAAACAATTTAAAGGTCAACGGGATGTGACCTGGCAGCTCATACTGTGTAAAGGAGACATCTTTTGCTTGAATTTGGCCCTGCACTTGTCTGTCTGTCTGTCTGTCTGTCTGTCTCCATTTTGAGTTTTACTTTGCCACAAACACTAGGGGGGAAAAAAAGACTCTCGGAAGAGATATGAAGAAGCCCCAAAAGTGGCTTCGGATTTATACTCAATTTTTTTTTTGCTTTCTTGGGAACAATCCCACAATTCCACCTCCTCAGGCATCTACGTATTATTAAAAATAAAATAGTGTTGAGGGGTCAGAAGCCAAAAACTTAAAAACCGATGCTTTGGGATAGTTGTCATTTTGATGTAGGGAGAAAAACATTTAGCTGATAAAACTTAATAAAATAGAAGAATACAGTTTGGTCCTGTGACTATTGAGATCTTGTTACTGCTTTTATAAAGCCAGCCTCTTCCTTCATCCATCCCGGCAGTCCACAAAGAAATAAAAATTCACGTCCAGAGACGATGACACCTGCCATGTCTTGCTGTCTTCGTCGCGTGTTCCAGGCTTAATAGCTTCTGAAGATCCTTGAAGCTCCACCAGGGGACCCATCGCCCTATCATTTGTTATGCAAAGAGGAATGGACAGGTGAAAAAGATGAGGCTGGAAGGCCATCGTGCTCTCAACCTTTTCCTCCAACGACAGGTGATGAATCTCTCCCTTATATCTTTTCCTGTCTCATTTGAATTCCCGTATGTGCCACGTCCATCTGAGCCCTCATTCATCTGCTGCTGCATTTCATTCAGGGTTACATGGCCATGCGCATGTTTTATGCATGATTTATGTGGGGCTGTGTTCTCCGAGTTCCATCACATAGACCTGGATCACCAGAGGAGCCCGGATGAAAGATGCACCATGAAACAAGAGCATTAATGCATTTGTCCAGTGATCTCTTGAGCTCTCATGGGGTCAAGAGCACGATCCGTTATGTATATTCAGGGAGTTACAAGCTTCTTAATATGTAGAGAAGAAGACATTTCTCCAAGTGTGGCAGTGAAGTAAGTCTTTGGAGCGTTTTGGCTGCCACTGAAGTGCGCTGAGTGTCTCCATCTCGTCTAACCGTTTAACGTTCGACCACAGAGCCAGTAGAGCTCGCTAGTGATATTAGTAAGGCCATACATAATGCAACATTCCTACAACCACAATCTATTTAACAAAAGCATTTTCAATCAGTTGCAAAGGTGACCTTGCCCTCCTATTTGTGTGCTGTATTTCGATGCAAAGCCTCAGAAATCAATCATCCACAATGTATTTCCCGAGCAAAAGAGCGTGGGCTATGCAGAGCTGGTTCCATGTCGTCAACCATGGGATCTGCTGCCCTTGAGGAGGATCTATATGGCAACAATGTGTGTACCATAGAAGTGTCATTATTTTGTACAGTAATTTGCTATGATTCAGAACCATGGACAGCAAACATTTGTCTTTGTGAGCAGCAGGGATTACAGCAGTTTGGAACCCAGTGTCAACCATGTTAGCTACAGTAGTTCCTGTTGCCTTGTGCCTGCACAAAGAAAGACTTTCTGTCTTTTTGCTCTTCACAGTGCTTTTAATCTTTTGATTCAAAATGTGGCAGAAATGACTCTGAACAGGCAAATGTTGGCTGCTACTGTAAACACCGTCTCTTTGCTTTGATGTTGAATAAAACACCTAGTTTATAACCCGCCTAGCTACTTAGCTGGATAATTAAGTAGCATGTCACCATGTGTGCCATCATGAAACAATCATTTGAAAAGGGCATGAATTGAGAATGAAAATTCACATTATTAAATACTAAAAGAACTCCAATTTGAGTAGTACATATTTAATAACAAAAAGTTGAGTCATATATTTTACACACTGTATTATTGTGATGATGTATACTATTAGACACTTTTGGCCTCCATACAGCTGTAGATATATACGGGTGCGCGTTGAGAATCGGATTGGCTTTCCCAAGCAGAGTCAGAAGGTTATAAGAAGTTTGTTTGTTTGTTTGTTTTGGGGTGGCTTTAGCTCATGGGGAGAGTGGTAGTTCTGAAACCTCAAGGGGTAGCCGGTTCAATCCCTGGTCTCCCCATAGTGTGTCCCTTAGCCAGACACAGTTGCTTCCTGGGCGCATCATGGCAGCACACTGCTCCTTAATTACAAAGGATGGGTTAAATGCAGAGACCAATTTCCCCAAGAAATTTAATAAAGGATAATTTCTTCTTAAAGAGCCAGTGTTTTGGATCTAAGCGGTGAGGTTAAAGACGTGACAAAAAAATTGAAAATGCATAAGATGCAAATGAGCGAGGGTTTGGTTTGTCCACTCTGGGCTACTGTAGAAACATGGCGGGCGGGCCGCCTCCCTGAAGAAGACCCACCGTATAAAGATAAAAGACTCGTTCTATGGTAACGAAAACACAACGATTCATTTGTTTTTTCAAGGTGATTATACACTAAAGAAAACAAACTTAATATCATATTACATTCCTGCCAATAGAGCCCCTTAACATTTCCAGAACAAACTTTAGTTGATGGGTCGTCTCTTTCAGTCTGGATGTCTCCTATCTATGTTGGAAGGATGAGCCTTTTACATGTCCAGGGGTTTGCTGATTCATATTGTTTTATAGCTGAAGACTATTTGGAGTTATAGATGCGGCTATTTCTTTATATTATTACATTTTAGAAGTTATTTATTTTCTTATTAAAGTGGAAAACACATATTGATCCTATACAGTTTATTATTGCCAAGAAGCAGGGCAGAACTTTCTCCCATGGATTCAGAAAATTCTAAACCTGCCTCATGTCATATAAAGGATAATCACTAGAAAAGATGTCCAATGATCACTGTAGAGGTGTTGCAATATTGATTATCTTTAATGGGGTAAGACCTCATCAAGCTCTTAGTCACACCAGATAGATTCATTGGTTGGAACCAACTGCTTGGCTTGTACCGTGGAAAGCAGACAAATAAAAATTGACAAGAAGCACTCGTCAATATTTGTATATATTTAATGAGAGTTGAAGCATATGGATACAGATTGGCAGAATTACGTTCTTTTTAGATGTCCCAGACGCTTGAGCAATCAAGCTTTTTCATCCTCATTGTGCACCTTGTCTTCTTGAAAAGTTGCAAACCTCCTGATATCAAAGCGCTGTTATGTCTAGCTTCACAGGAACTCCCCGTGCACCCTCATTAGACAGATGCCGCCGCCAAAGGGGACCGAGGTGTCTGGGGTAAACTGTTAGTGGCGTTCCCCACGTTTCCTTTCACAGGAACAGCTGTCAGAGGAAGCTAGGTCGCCTTGTCATTCCACCTGAGGTTTCCGTCCTTTCATTTGATATAAATTGTGTTTGTGTTGAGCGTTCCCCGACACTAGAACAACCAGCCATGCATGTCGCAATGGTGTGTAATTAGCTGAGAAGGTAATTACAGAGCGAAAATAAATGATTACTTTCCGCTTAATAAAGTCGCATGTAATTTATTCTGCATAACCAGGAGTGATGTTTGGTCATTAAAAGTACATTCTTTCTTATTTTGGAACAGCGGCATAAGAAGGTGATGTTTTTGTTGTAAAAGAAGACACGAGCACGTAACCGTTGGTGGAGCAGGTAGAAGCATAATTGGTTCCCATGACTTTTTCCCGTTTTTTTCTTCCCTTTCATATGACATCCCTCTTCTCTGTAAATATTTTCCCCATTTGATTCATCGCTCATTCAAAAGCGCTCTCTATCTTTATCTTCCTCTACCTTTGTTTTACTCGCATATTCCCAGGAAAAGCTTGGCGTTGCTTCGCGGGCAGAAAGAGAATCCAGGCATATTCAGACTGGCAAGCGTCAAATATGAAGATTTACTGCTAATAGACACGTCTACATGGAGAAGGGGAAAATACATCTCTTTCATCTTCGTCAAAAGTGATATCCTTTTTGAAATCAGATTTCCTGTCAAAATAGCCTTGAGGTTGCATCACCTGTCAGTCTGTCAGCCTATTAATGTGATTGACTGGATATTTATCTTCAAGCCGAAATTGCCACAAATACAAAATCCATTAATGAAGTACTGTAGTTTGACAAACCAAAGAATTCTTAACCTTTGCAGAGATTGAGGCAAGCAAAACGCTGTGAAAAGATGAGTACGAACATTACATTTGCAATGGAATCGTCCTGAAGTTGTTGTACTACAATGTGTTCCATGAGGCATCCAGGCTCACTGGAGAACCTTTCACTTTGAGTACTCACACCTTCAGTTGTTTTTTCTCTGCTCCAAACATATCCTAGAAATATTCACTTCGCTGCTCAGTTACAAATGACCTGGGGCAGGCACCAAACACATTCACCAGTACTCATAAGTAGTTTGGGAGTTGTTGTTGTTGTTGTTTCCCTGCTTAAACCAGCAACACCTGCGCTTTCTTGAAAGCGGTGTGCACGTGCCAAAAACCAACCTGACTAATGTACGTTATGCAGAGATCTCTTTTAGAAATAGTTCAAACTTTTATTAGTTTTTTCACTCTCTTGCGAAGAGTTAGAAGACAATATCAGTACCACTTTCATGTCTTTCTGTCTAGAGCCCGGCGGTGATTAGCATAGCATAGCATAAAGACCGGAGGTATGCGGTAAGATACTGTAATTAGTTTTCATCAGAAAACAGGACAACTTCTCGGATTATTGTTCACTCTCTAAGAATCATTTTTGTCTAGACCATGCAGAAAGGTCTGAAAACCCATTGAACACAGACCTAGTTAGCAACTAGCTGGCGAACACATCGGAGGATTTATTAGCTAAACAGGTGAAGATTTTCCCAAGCAGTCGTAGGAGACACAAAAAACGGAGCCAGGTGGCCAGACTTTTTTTTTTATGAGAATCTTGCTCCGGATGTGTGTGTAAAAAGTTAATTGTCCACATTGTGTTCACTGCTACCAAGCAAAAAAAATAACTTATTTTACTTAATATTACAAATCCCCTCACGGTACGCTATCCTGCTTATTATATGGCTACTTTAAAAATAAATAAAAACATTTAACACAAATGTTTATAAATTATGTTATTGATAAAGACTTTTTATTTTTTGCTGCAGTAATTGACCAACCGGGATTGGACATGCAACACAGCTGTACATACTTGCAGGCGAAATGCACAGGCAGGAAAGTGTTATTAATCTTCCTCTCAGCATGAAACCAAAATGATAGGGAGCATGATTGAAATCCAAATTCACATACTAAACTGCAAATCCTGTGCAGGTTTATTTGAAGAACAGCTCATTGGCAGTGTTTGCTACAGCCAGATGGAGGGAAGGATGGTGAAGTGTGTAAAGAGATCCTCTTGAAAGGAAAATTACATTTTTGGGGTTGCATTATGTCAAGGCTCCCTTGAGAAAATATCCCTCCCAGCGTGTGCTTAGACAATAAGATGAAAACCATTAGATATACAAAGAAAATAATTATACACAGCTATTATCTTGTAGATCTGACATATTAGTGCACATTTCATAAGCTGCTGAACAATTGCAGTAGGAGTGATTTTTTCACCCCCACATATTCACATACACATTAACATTCTTTTCAGTTTAGTAGAACAATATTAGCAAGTGCACTCCCAATGTGCTTGTTTTGTTTGACAAATACAGTTAAACCCTAAAATGTACTGAGGCGAATGTACAATTTACTGTTGGTCCATGCAGAGTATGTTTTTGTTTCCATGGTAACATCCTGAATATACTGCGTGTTGATGTCTGCGGGGATATCGATGAATAACATAGGAAGAGGCTTTAAAACAACTTATCTCAGTTTTGACCTGAAAGGACTAATGAGGATGTATGTATTTAGTGTAATATCTTCAATAATCCAAGTTTGGTGAAACAGACAGGAGTACCAGCACGGGATAACAGCAATGTTATAAATCCCACTTTAAAAAATCCCTTAAAGCAGACTGGAGCTTGTATGTAAACGGTCGAAACAACATCAGCAAAGAACAAATCACTCTGCAGGATGAGCTGGTGTCAGTTCCACAGCACAGTTTAATTTTGTCGTTCCAAGCTTTTTTTTGGTTTGGGTGGCATTTGCATTTGTGTGAGTGAGTGGAACTGTATGGTACCTCTTTGTACGTTTCTTTACTTCCTCCCAGACTGTCTATTCTCCATTCTTCTTTGTCCCTCTCACACTAAGACCACCTACCTCCATACATTATTTAGAGAAGTTGCAATTGCACCATATACTCCAGGCTGTTCAACTGAAGGCAAAGTGCCTGCCAGAAACAACAAAAATGTTTAAACCCCAGCCACCTCAAACTGTATCTGTAAAGATTTCAAACCCCAGAAAAATAAATATTTCAACTCACACAACAAAGGAATGAGGCACGGCCTGTTCAGGGCATGAGTGTAAATAGCTCTATTCTTAGTGACTGGAAGTTACAGCTGAATTGAATCCACAGGTTCAAAGAGCTTCTGCAAATATTTGTATTTTTCCTTCACTGTTAGTTGGCAGAGAAAAGTTTGGTGCGTTAATAACCTCCTGGGAGAGCGAGAACTTTCTGTTTGGTATCTGGCGCATAGTTTGCTGCTGGTGCTTCAGTTTTCTGAGGTTGCAGACGCTGAAAAATACAGCATGGGTACTAGGAAAGATGCTTCGACCAGCAGTCAGCTCATACACACACTGGCAACGTATCACACACTGGATCATGGAAAGGGTCCAATAAGGTCAGAAAAACAAGAAGCTGCTACAGCAGATAACCAAAGTGTGTGTGTGTGTGTGTGTGTGTGTGTTGCTGTGTGTGTCCTCGCAAAATGCAATATGATGCAATCTAATACAACAAATTCACAAGCTAACAACCTCAAAAATATGTTAAAGCAGTACCAGTCTCAACAAAAAGAAGCATGGAGTGAGATGGATTGCATTATACTTGGGTGTGAAAAAGGTGTTTTCTTTTTGTCCAACAACTGCATGTATTATTCAACCCAATGCCATCCAGAAGCCTGCCTGCAGGTATCACACCTGGACTGAATACTCAAGCGTTTCCACTCTCCTCACCTTTGGACAATAATTTAGATTTGCCTCATACATTAGGAGTTGACCGTGTCTTGCACTGTCCCTTACGATTTTTGTCATTCTTGTTCCCTGTGTGACAGAATGAATATTGAACAGTGTCGTTGCTTTGCTTGAGGTGATTTAGGGACAATAAAAATGCGTTGTTGGACATAAATCGCACTTTGCTGTTCACATCTTTCTTCCAAAATCCTTAATGAGTTTCCAGATGTGTTCTTAATGAGTTTGTGGTCACCAGAGGATGAATGCCACTGATGTTGGTGATTCTCTGACTTTTCTTCCAGCGCCACTACGAGGTTGATGGTTGCTATTCTGTGTGAAGTGTCTCTGCATGATCTGTTGGAAAGACAATGGCATTTGGCTCAGACATTCAGGGCTATTATAGTCCAAATTTCATAGCGGCATTCCCATCCGCCTCAGCTGTACTTTGTGTTTAGTGCGATTTAGACTCTCACAGAGCTCTCAACCGCATCGCATGGCCTTCATCGACGAATGGAATTTGCTCATACCTTCATTTGTACATGTAAATATGTACTTTATCACATGTTGTATGTTGTTTGTATGATTACAATAGTGTAATGTAATGAGATAGAAATATATACTGTATAATATAACATGCATTTAATTTCTGACAATAAACACTAATTACGGTGTATTTTACAAAACAATGTATTTCACAAAAGTATTTAAAAGGGGTTGATAAACATTAATTAACACGTATAGTTGCTTATAGCTTCATAGTGTATGAGAAACCATTTATTAATCTTTTAGCAGCTGCCTAAAGTATGACTGTCAAATTTGAGTCAAGTCAATTCTCATGAATGCAAAACGAGTGAGTGTCTGTCTGCATTACTGCTGTGATGGACAGGTGTCTCCTTGCCTTTTGCTGAAAGTATGCATTAATACAAATTTTATAAATACATGAAATATACAAAAATCCTTGGATTGGCTGTGAGACGCATATCCCGAAAAAGAAAACAATCCAATCAAGAAAATCACCAAAGATGTCATGTGAACTGAGGAAATTAGAGAATGCAGTACTATTGCTGCGAAAGTGATTAAAAAATCATGTGTGTAGTTTGCCTTTGACTGACGGCTGATTGATGATGATGGATGACGGTTGCAGCTACACTCAAATTATTTACACGCCTTTTCACAGTCTGCTTCGCCTACATTAGGGGACTGCCTGCTCCACATTTTTTATGGGCTGTAATTAGGACACCATTTTGCATAAAGTGGCACCATGAGGGAGAATCCATCATACTGTCTCTGTCAACATGCTGTCAACACAAACGGATAATGAGAAAAACACACATATATACATACATACATACATACATATATGTATGTATATACATAACATATATGCATATGTGTATATATATATATATATATATATATATATATATATATATATACACAATTGAAAACACATACACATATACAGACACACACATATACGCACACACATACCTATGTAAATATATATATATATGCTGCTACTTTGTTCCACTAAAGCGTTTCAAACTTGCTGTATATACTACCTACTGTGTTTTTCCACAAATGTATTTGAAGATGCTTTTCAAAGTGACTAAGAATGTTCAAAGTTACCCAAAATAGTCTCTGAAAAGATATAAATATGCTCAGCAAATGTGAACAATTATAGTCTCATGATGGCGTTTCTTCAAAAAGCAAAAACACTCTCCACCAGCTCCTCATACTATCAAAGGATGTACATTCTTTTATCAATAAATAATGAACACCAGCAACTAATTATAAAGAAATTACACTGATTAATCACCACTGAAATTAATAGACCGTGGTTACTTTCAAACTAAAGAAGTTCACTATGGGTTTACTGTATATGTAGAGACTGCAGTTGTACACATTGACCTTCTCAAGTAAAAATGAACTATTTACTTTATACACATATACTGTATATATATATATATATATATATATATATATATATATATATATATATATATATATATATTACACACACACACACACACACAGACACACACACTTTACTTTAAAAGGGCATGAATAAGTATATTGTTTTTTATCTCACAACCTACCTTCCCTGTTCTTCAAAAGCGCCAATTAAAAAGTAGATGAATTTAACTCTGTGGTGACGTTACCGTGTAACGTGATGATAATTAATTAAGGCTAAGTTTATGTGTTTAATCATGAGATTTGCTGGAACTCAAACACAATTACCATCAAAGTTGCAGCGGGAGAAAAGAAAAGATAGGAAGAAAGCATTGTACCATCAGATTAAACCATTTTAAAACTCTTAAGAAATTCATAAGAATTCAACTTTGTAACATGTTCCCTTTAAAAGTACCCTTAGGGCTGAGGAGGAGACAACACAACATGAAGACTTAACTTTGTGACACAAGCTTGATCTTGCATTTCTAAATGTCCTAAATGAGCCAGACAGTCTTTGCTGCATTTTTTTTTTCTCTCTATAATACGTTGGAGAGGGATTAAGAATGTGATCCTGATTAAATGACTGCAAACTCTGAATAATGGATTGTCTGACATCTCCTAGGCCTCATGATAATGCAGTGTCCCTGACTAGTTCATTTGTAGAGCTTGATTATGTAAACATGCTATTAAAAGTGCTTTGCAGTGAGGTTACACAAATGTTTATTTTAAGATGCTCAAATGCACCATGATTATACAGTTTTGGTGACTACTTAACCACATATCTGCTGCCTCCTAACCCTCACTTTATATCTGTTTGACAATTAAGTCTACATTTATCCATTCACAGTATTATGTCACATCTATGGGTATCTGAAGTGTTTCTGTTATCAGTAGAAGGAACACTAACATGCTTGCAGTGACAGCGCTTTCACGCTAATGATTAGCAAGTGTACCATCTTCACTGTCTTTCTTTAACATGTCAGCATGCTAACATTTGTTAAAAATAAAAAAAAGCAAAACAAACATAAATTCACTGACCAAAGCATGGGAACGTTTTTAATTTGGATGTAATGATGACGCTAGATAAAAAGTCTGAAAATCACCAAATATATGACAGTTTATCCTGTGGGGACATGAATGTCTGTACACAATTCTACGGCAATCCATCCAACAGTTGCTCCGATACACTCCGAACCCAAAAGGCATATCGCATGATGGGGCTAGAAGAAAAGTCACAGTTTATCCTGTGGTGTTCATGAATGCCTGTACAATGACAACCGATCCAGCGGCCAAAGCGGTGGACCAACCACCATTGCCATCCCAAGAACCACATTGCCAGCATGGCTAAAAATATATATGCATGTTTGAGAAGAGGCAGAGGCAGTCATATTGTGTTTTTTTTATTTTTTATGATTGTGTTGTATATGGAGCAAGATTCTTAAATACTGAACATTCCCTTTCAACTCGTCTTAATGTTGAAACAAATGCCTTCTCCCTATGGAGTTTGTTAACTTGATGCAGGACATAATAATAGTAGAAGGGCACTCAGAGAAGTCCAAATGCCCTATCTCACAAAAAGTGAAAAACAATTCACCCATGAAATCCATATTTTCCTGCCGACAAACAGACAAACAAACCAAACGGAAAACCTGAACTCTTTGGCGGAGATAATTAGAAGGTAAAAGCTTTGCAGCTTGAGATGCTAGGGGAGAAGAAGGTCACAGAACATTTGACACATAATCCCAGCAACAGTGTATCAAAAATTAAAGATCTGATACAGCTTTCTAACCACATTTCCCTACATGGCCTTCTGAGATACAGATATATTATATATTCCATACACATTGCTTTAGAGACTGTCCTAATGATCCAAAGCGCATGCAATAGTGTACATTCTTTGGAGGAGGGGATGAAGCAGTATATGACCTTACACTGACCTGCACTATGTTATGCAGTTTGAACACATAAATGACACCCTGTCATCCACACATAACATATGTATCTGGGAAAGCAGGGCAAACTAGCAACTAGGCCAACTAGGCCAACTAGGTTACGAAACCGCTTGCTCTAGCTGTACTGTAGTTTCAATGTGACAAATACAGTATTTCAGGCATAAAAAGACATACTGTATATTGTTGCCTTTTAATTGCTCATCACTGGATGCCCTCGGTGGAGAGGATATGAACATGATAAAGGATGGACAAACTCATGAGATCATCTGTCACGGTTCAGCTCCACACATTTCACTAACTAGTTGTTTTCATCCTGTCTGCCTATCTGTTTACTAACTGTCCTGTCATTTCAGAACCTGCTCCACGCCCCCCTCATTCTGTCAGTCACTCCCTCCTCGTCAGCCCTCATTCCATTCACCTGGTCCATGCCCGTCTCACCTGTAGCACATTCCCTCATTAGTCTTCACTACTTAGGTCCCCTCACTTGCACTTGTCCCCTGCCAGATTGTCTTGTGTTTTAGAACCTAGCTCTCCAGCGTTCCCTCTGTGTTATCTGTAGTTTACCTGTTCAGTAAAGGAATTATATTCATTACCTCTGTCTGTCTTCCTGAGTCGTGCTTCTGGGTTATCGGACCGTTACATCATTAGAACATTGCCCTGACGATTTGGCATGCCTCACAATACTTTTTGCATTCCCTACAATGTGGTCAAATGTGCTGCTGCTGCGGCTTTAGCTGTGATTACTGGCCGTTCCTTTTGCTGTAATTATAGATTACACAATCTACACCTTTAGCCATTGCTATTGAATTGGAGCTACATAGCCATGAAAACAGCTTAAGCGAAAAACCTTCGCCATAGAGTTGTAGCTAAAACCATAGTTAACCAAGTAAAGCTCAGATGATATAAATAATTTAGCCACAGCTACAACTGTAGCTATATCTTAGCCATATGTATTGCATAGCATAGCCATAGAAACAAGCACAGCCATACGTGTGACCATAGCTCCAATAGGCCTTGGGCCAAGGCGGCATATCTGCTGTAGTTTTTTAAAATAATGATGCCCAATGAGGGAGGACTCCAACTCTTAGCCCCCAAAAATGGGGGCTAAGAGCGTTCTGTACCTCTTGTTCCCTGTGTCCAAGTAGTCGTATGAACCCCAAATGAGTTATAATACTAGTGTTATTTAATGATTATTTTTTTCAGTTTTTTTTTCGTAAAAAAAAAAAATCACTTTTATACCATATTTGGATCATAACTATGAACATCCAGCATGATATGAGGCAGATTCCCCAAAAATGCCTCCTCGAGTGGTCCCTGAGTTTTTCAAACTGTATGGTTCAGGGCCTTAACAATAGCCCAAATACTAATAAGACTCCTATTTGGAAAGATTAGGAACTAAAGAATCGGAATCTGCAACAAGATCACAATAAAACAAAGCCTTGGCATGTTAGAAGGAGTTTCAGTCAAAAAACTGTGTTGTTCAGTTCAAAAATGGAAAAGTTATAACCTTTATGCCAAAACATGGTCGGATTGGGGCATGCTGGGTACCAAACTGTTCACGAGCTTCCGCTTAAGACATGTGACGCGTTCTAAGAAACCTCCCCCTGACCACAGAAGCCAGCGCAGTCAAAAACGTCGAAGGGAGTAGAACAGTCTGGCCGCATTGGGATTTTTCCAGGTAATATACTACACACAAGGATTCATAATGGCTTATTATACTCCTACAAGCTCGTAGGGTTATGAAGAGGTGTCTTTTATTGAAATCCGACTTTGTAAAGTGTACTTATTGACGATCTACTGAAACATTACGGCCGCCACGGGGAGTGACGGCGAGGTTATGGGGTTTATGTAATTACATAAACTTAACGGTAAGTAACTTTTTTTTCTGAGCCGATAGAACTCTTCCCACAAGGCTTTACTGAATTTCAGCAATTTAAATTAAGTAAATCAACGTTGTGGTTCCGGAGATCCTTTAGATAACGTCACTTGACTTTTTTCTTGTCCGATAATGGGCGCCGCGGAGCTTGGGCTGCAATCAGATGCTGTTTGTTGCCACTCGAAATTCGTGCACATTTTTCAAAAATTTGCAGGCAAACTCTGCCGCCAACTATTTCAGTTGAACCAATAGCAGGCTGCTGACCCTGAGTGGTGTTGCCCCAGTGATGAGCCCCAGTGCCCCCAAAACTGGGGGCTGAATTCTTCATCAGGAGCTCTTCCTCACTCTCCAAGTCCTCGTACTCCCATGAATCGATACCAGAGCCACTGATGTGATTTTTCGATAATGAGGAAGTGAGTTTTAAAAAACTCAAACGCTTCTAGATCATCAACCACAGGTCCGATTTAATAAATTTAAACGGCTAAAGTACTGTAAACCCTTGTGAGAAGAGAAACGATGGACTACTTTAAAAAAATAGATTGTTTTATTTTTATAATTACGTAAGCTCCTCAACATGACTGAGCGATTATAACGTTTCACTATTTAACTAATTTAGTACCCCTAACAACGGCGGATTTCGCTCAAAGTACCACGTCTGTAACCGTAGAGACTGTACTTGACTGAATCTTGTAAAGTATTGACGTCGCGAGCTGCGAGAAAGCAACGGCTGTTTTTTCTTGAATTTTTCTCCGTGTTTCGAGGTCCTGCGGTCTCATTGTCCCTCAAACGCATCTGAAAGCGCGTCAGATGACACACGCGGAAGGAGGCGGTCATTTCAAGTACATCTAGCTCAGGGTGTGACCAAGATTTAGGTCAAAATTGCTCATTTCTTTATTTCTGAACCGAAAAACATGATTTTTGGACTGTAAAGGCTTGAAAAAATGTCATTGCTTGTGTTTATTGTGATTATTATTGCAGATTTGGATGCTTTAGGTCGTAATCTTTCTAAAGAGGTGCAGTATTATTCTGGGGCATGATGGGGCACCACAAATAAAATTCAAAAAACTCGGGGAGCGACCGAGGACTCTTTTTTTAAACAGACTCTTGACTTTTGATCATATTTATGCAGAAAATAAATAATAAATATTATTAATTTTGTTTTAAAGGCAAAGAGTTGCTGATTCTTTAGAGATCAAGGTCATATGAGCTGTAGAACACCTGTAGAAGCCCTAGGGTCCCCTGATCAGGGTACCCTAGGGCTGATGAAGAATCAGTCGGGTTGTCAAGAATCAGCCTAATTAAAAGTCAAACTGATCTAACGTTACTGTGAATAAATAATAAACTAATAAAGATTGCTCGTTAGATCCTCAAAACCGAATAATATCTCATGTTTAACCGCTACGGAGAAATCGGAGCCAGCGGATCATTTAAAAAATCCTGCCGAGATCAGGCTGCTCTCGGCGGGCAGCAGAGCGCTGCCTGCCCGGTGCCGGCGGGGCTCATGGTCCCGCGAGCAGAAACTCAAACCGTCGCCGTATCTTTTTAATTAGGCTGATTCTTGACAACCCGACCACAGATTTGATGCTTAAACAACTAACTTCTCTCCTGAAAACATCCTAAAATTACATTTTGTGACTCAATAACAGTATTCAGAGAACGTCAACTTTCAGTTGTGTTTCCTCATCCGCCATTGTTCACCGTGTGCTGGTGTGAAATGCATTCCAGCCAATCCGAAGACGAGGATTAGATCAATTAGATGTAGAGATCGATGGTGACTGGGTCCGCCCACTTACTGTCAAAAAGAAAATCTACTCGAGTGCGAGCAGGTAACAGACACGCGAGCGAGCAGGTTAAAGCTTCGAGAGCGACCAAGTTCAAACTTCGAGAGGGACTTTTGCTCGCGCAAGAGCAACTTTTGCTCACACGAGCGGGGATTTTGCTTGTGTAGTGACGTAAAAGCGCTCGTCAAAGTAAATTACACGCGCAGCTGTTTGATTTGCGCGCTCTCGTGGAGCTCATTTGCGCTCTCTATTTTTCACATTGATTTGCCCCCATAGTCATCAGCCAATAAACCACTAACACATACAGTATACTGCTATATGAACCTCTTAACTAGTCTCACGTGTTTTCTGTATATTATACCTTTTGAAATTATTGAAATAGCTCTTGTGGTTGAGGAGATATTTAGTATGGGTATGCAAAACCATTTGGAATTATTATTTTTTTAAATGGCTGGGGCTTAACTGGATGTTAAACCAACCCTGAGCGAGGAAAAAAAGCCAGTCACAGCTGTGCTGACAGCTACTATCAGACACTGGCTTTCTTACAGAAATACAGATATGGGGGAATATAAAATGTATTGGAAGTCAATACAAAAGCAACAAGCAAAAAAGGACTCTGTAGACGTTGAACAGCTAGCAGTACCAGATGTATGTGTTCTGTTAGTGGAAACTGTAGGGTGTCAGTGTTTCTATGAACACCTGAAAACAATCGTTTATGTTCTGCACCTATCTCGAGTTGTCAAAATCAATTATATCCTCAAAGCTAGAACTTAAAAATAGAGTAGAGTAAAAAAGGGTTTATTATATAAAGTTTATGAGGACTTGAAACTGGAGTTAAACATTACATTTCATTTAGCTGACGCTTTTATCCAAAGCGACTTACATTTTTGCTCTATACACCGTAGACACAGCAACGAAACATATGGCTTATCGCTTCAATGCAATGGGCTCAAGTCTGCCTAAGCTTGCACCCAGTGTAAAATGTATTGCCTTGCATTGCTCATCTATCATGCATGCGCCATCTGTCTGGGGATTCATTCAATTTTTTCTTTCTTCTTCTCTCGTCTCATATGTATTGTCTCTCTCTTTCACTGTCTGTCTCCTTCACATTGGGATGCTGTCTT
This sequence comes from Myoxocephalus aenaeus, assembly GCA_038501785.1. NCBI lineage: Eukaryota > Metazoa > Chordata > Actinopteri > Perciformes > Cottidae > Myoxocephalus > Myoxocephalus aenaeus. The sequence continues at coordinate 570,268 of JBAMJR010000251.1, read as the reverse complement.
CAAGATTCTGCCAGTGATCAGGTGACAGGGGGGTACACCATTTCAGATTAGCAAATCTGCCATATTATCCAGTAAATGTGTGGGAGACTACAAATCCCTGTCAAGTGCCGGGGGGGCTCACTGTATAATCTCTCAGTACAAACTGTGCCGCAGGACACAGAAGCTGTTTTTTCTGCAATGTCACAAAAAAAGTGAGAATAAGGGAGAAGGACCATTCTTAAATTCCATGTTCGGCCCAATCAGGTTCGGCCAGTGGCGGGCCGTGCATTTTCTACCTCGGCCTTCTGTGCCGTTTTACTACAGCTGACCAACCTAATCACCTCATTGTGCCCAGCTACAGGTTATTATTTGTTTTGTGTAAACACCTAATATTCACATAACGCTGCAACATTTGACAAGTTAAATAAAATGTTACATGAAGCGCAACACCTACAAATACACTAACTGCAGAGTGAAGATACATAAATATGCGCATGCTGCGTGATTAACGGACAATGTATGTAGTCCACATCAACGAAATTAACACAATGACAAGAACAAATTCACAAGAACCAGTCATATTAATTTATAACAAAACATGACCAAACAATCCAACAAAACTGCGGCACTAAAACACTGCTCGACAGTGGCAGTCGATATTGGGATCGTCACCGCCAAACATGCCAGTCCGTAAAGTTGACGCATGCTCTTCACCAGATCGTTCTGCTGAAGGAAAGCCAGTAGATCAGCAGGGCTTTTTCCTTCAAAGCCAGCCATGGCGTACATTACAGTCAGTTCTGTTTTAAGCCATGTCAGATCATCAAACAGAGGTCTGTGACTCTGTGTTAGGTTGGAGAAGGCTGAATCCGGGAATTTCTTCTGATATGCCTGAAACAGCTGGGTGTCAAGGAGGGAGAGAAACATTCATTTCTTGTGGTCTTTGAACCAATTTCGTATCTGGGCAAGAATGTTGTCCAATGTATCACTCTGGAGTTTCTGGTACCATGCACGAATGTTTCCCTCCGCTTGGCCTCTCCGTGCTCTTAGGGCACATGTTTCATGCACAGTGGACTAAAAAATGTGACCAATCACAGTGCATGTTAATGCTGATGTACTTGTAGGCTACCTCGATAGCTCTAGCACATCAAAGAATATGCCCAGCATGTCAAACTAAAGATCTGATTGGTTGAAGACTATGACAATCAACGATCACGTCCCCATGTACTTTAATCTGCAAAGTCTACCTAGAGGGCCTCCGGCCTCTCTTCTGACATAGAGGTGAAATCTGATTGGATAAAAGCTCTCCTTAAAATCAGCTGCACTGGAAGCAGAGCAACAGAGGAAGACATGAGCTGTGCAATGATAAAATAAGCTGATAGGGAACAAATTGTATAATACATGTAGTGTATTTGTGAAAAGAAAATTAAATGATAAAATAGCTATAACTTTGTGATTCTGTTTAGGCGAGCAGAGAAGGCTTAGCTTGCCCTGACGGCCCACCACTGGGTTCGGCTGCTGTGGTTTTAAGTAAATGACAATATACATTTGCAGTCGTGACCACGGTGATTACGAAGGATGAGTCATTAGAAGTAAAATGGTTTATCATCAGTAGACGACAAAATGTGAGTGAAAGGTCTCTCAGGCTCATTGGTTATTAGACAAATTCTTCCTGTGGGAGGGAAGAGATCTAGTTTAGAGTACTGCAGCGTTGCATCATTTTTTGTGTCATTTTTCCAACCAGACATGTCAGCCAATTACTGACACTAATGGATAGCGTAAACCAAAGACAGTAAGCTATTTCCTCAAAACATTCTTCAAGTGCTATCCGTCCGCTTTGCTGGGAGTCCATCTCCGGAGAGGTTTCTGCACTTCTGGTGGTTCAACACCATTGAACAGATCCTCCCTTCAAAACACCGCCTAATCAAAACCAAAGAGGGAGCGGGAGAACATTTAGAAAGTTCAGGATGAAGAGGAGCTAGTTTCCATGGCTCCAAAACACCATCAATTGACTCTTCAAAGCTCAGTGGGTGACCTACTTTTAGTGCAGCCAATTATATTATGTCTCCCTCTTGCATCTTTTTTTTTTTAAGTGGGTCAAGAAACACGAGAAATCGGAAAACAAAGTGTGTGCGTTTGTACACAGAAGGTATGCTATCTGTTCTTTTCTCACTCACGATTAATGAATGTCTTGGGTTGTCAGGATCAATTATACATGAATTACTTAGACAAACCGAAAGCTGTAGACATCAATGGAAAGATGTTTAAGACGAACACGTACCGTGAACTAAGATAACAAAAGAAAACTTGCTTTTGCCCGGCTTTAGTCTGAAAATACTCTAAGCATCATGAACATGTTAAACTAAAGACTATGACTATTACCTCTGGGTTCATGAATGTCCATGATAGCAGAAAAACCTGCTACTAAACATGATTAATGGGGTCAAGGCATGTCCAGCATGAGTCCCGAACAGATTTGGCTCTGTTTTGATAAAGTCCTCGTCATAAAAGTACAATATCTATTTGACATATATTACATAATAGCATTTTGGCTGTTATACCTGCGAGCTAACCGTGTATATGGGCAAATAGAGATGGAACCATTACATCCCCTGCACTTAGAGCATTGCAGTAATACTATAGTAGGGACTATACATGCAGTATACCAGTGGCCGGCCGTCAGGGCCTGCTAAGCCTTCTCTGCTGTTCTAAACAGAATCACAAAGTTATAGCTATTTTATAATGTAATTGTTTTTCACAAATACACTACATTATAATAATTTTTCCCTATT